>JAMPIV010016286.1:0-600000 GCA_024509875.1 Oreohelix idahoensis
GTTTAAAGGATAAAGGATTTATATGTTGAGTTGATTAAGGTTTGGGGATAGGTGTTAAAAGGAGAAAATTGGATTGTTGGTGTGTTGTGGTATAAAAAACATATGCTAAACTAGTATAAAGTCCTTTATAAACTCCATGAATGATGAATGTAAAAGTTAATGGCATGTACGAATGCATTGATCTTATGGGAGGAGAAATATGATTACATGAAGATGGGTATATTGGGTAGGAATGGTAATGGTAGGAATTAATTATAGGAAGGGTGGCTTAATTATGTTTAATATTGGGGGAATTTAATGAGAATAGAGGAGGATATTAGATGGTGAATATGATAGGAGGAGGATTGAAAGAGTTGAGTGAGGGAGGAGAGGTATAGATTTTTATAGTTATTGATTTATTTTTGATATCATTTTTTTTTTTTTTGTATTTCCATAGATCTGTTTGAAGGAATGCGACGTGTTGTACAATTCTTTCTCTGTCCGCATAATGTGGAACGTTGAAGCAAAGTTCACAGCTTTGGATTATGCTTGCAGATTATACTGTCGTATTCCTATCTTTAGCTAATGCTTCTAGAGAACACAGAAAGCATCAAACATAGAATACAATCAGACAATTCAAATATTTTGTTGCCTGTATTCAAGCAACATTACTAACTGTACAACTGCTTTCTGTCATCTTAATCATTGTTATGTCTTTTCAAATGCAGCTCCCTGGGAAGCAAGGTGCCCTCTTCAAATTCACTAGTCCTCCATTCCCTCCAGGGTTCCTTTCCAGATCTTTCATCCTGTATCTGGATCTCTAATTAGAGACCGCTTGTTCTTTCCTTGGTGACTGACGACTATGTTATTTACTTTTGGGTGACTTGTCCACACTTGTTGAATGTTCTGTATCGCGTTTTTTTTTTGGTAACTTTTTTTTTAGTCCCCCATTGCCCCAAATCCCTCCTTAGCTGCCTTTTATGACAATAACTTGTTAAGTACAGTGTAAAAACTATTCTTTACTCTCCTTTTTCGGTCCATGGTAATAACAATTATTATTGTGGCACATTTGTTCTGGATTCAAATACATGATGAAAGGGTCAAGATATAAGTGAATATAAAAAATAAAACAATAAATAAACTTCAAGTTAATATACATTATATTCGATCATTGACAATTCTACTACCGATAGGGGACCTAAGTTGCATGGTCCAAATGTGTATTCTTCATTCATTCATTTCCCTGTTCACTTCCTGCTAGAGCAGATAGCCACTCTTTTCACACTGGTCTCCCCGTGAAAGAAACTTCAGCGAATGCATTTATGTACTCTGTTGCAGCATTGGATTTAGGTAGACAAGTTGTTTGACATGATTATAGTTGCAGCCCTTGCCCAGAGAAAACAAAATAAAACCAGACCAAAAAACACAACTAACAAAGTTCAGATAAGTTGCCCTTGTACGATCGTGCATGAGAGTGCAAGTCCGTTCTCTTTTCCCTTTCATTAGTCTCTTCAGGAGACCCATCTGAGAACTTAAATAGGGACCAAAAAATGAAAAAGGATACATGGATATACAATGTCACCAGTGGTCACAGATAATCAGGTCATGATTACTAAGTACAACAAGTATGGTAATATCAATGCAGTCTTCCTATACACTGTCCCATATCAGCAACACAACTGACGCTTCCCTATCTTTCAATAACTCTAGACGTAGACATGCCAGAAGTAAACTATAAACAGCATATACAAGCATAATTTATGCATCTTTAAAATTTTAATGTTATCAGTTCTGAGTTAATTTTTTTTTTAGACCAGTAAAAGACAAAAAATGGCAGGAGTAAAACAAAAAAGGCTGTGTGTTGGAAAATCGGACTGAACTGATACGTCACAAAAGACGACACTTATGACGAAGACTAAAAATTTGAACTATATTGCATTAAATCTTGATAATTTATGTTTTTAAATGCCGTTTAATGTGTGCTTTTTTTATGTGTACATCCAAATTTATTAAAGTTTAAAGTTGGACAAGGACTTTAGGGACACACTGTATTATATTTAAAAAAACTGGCCACTGTATCTTTATCAATTAAAAAAAACAGTCCTTGAAAGACAATAAATGTATCAAGAAACATAGCTCTGATAGTAAAATGAAACAGTGGCAGGAAGTTACAAAAATCTTGGGCAGGCATAAAAATTTCAACAGAGGTGTAAGAGGATTGGGTTGGGTGGGAGAAAGACAGATATGGAGAAGAAGGTTAACAAAAATTTGGAAATTAAACAATGTATTTATCAGCATTTTTGGTTTGAAAACAATTTCAAGGCAACATAGAAAATAAGTGCAATACAGGTCTGTAACCCAGAATCCGAAATGCTTAGGGACGGCCATGTTTCAGAAATCGGATTTTTTAGGTTTTCGGATTTCGCTCGAAGTAGCCCAAATATCGGTTCAAAAATTGCTCAAAAGTCAGCCAAAAAAACTTTAGATTTTCGGAATATTTTGGTTTGCGGGTGTTCGGATTCTGGGTTACAGACCTGCATTAAATGACATAGCAAATAACTATCACGCTAAAATGCAGAAATTTTATATGCAGCATCACAAACATTTGATAAATGGACACTCAGGTGCTCAATAAAAACATCTTTTTTTTTTTAAACTGAGGAACAAGTAAAATATGCTGCATGCGAGTGGATGCTTAAAAAACAAACAAGTGGTTCTTAAGCTTTACACAAATGCAAGAATACCAAACAAACAGATCAAAAGTCTCCAACAGTCACACAGCAAACATATAACTAGAAAACAAAGCAAAAAAATTAAAAACCACCTGAATATAAGGTATTCCTTAGTTTTTACTGTACAAGACTTTTCATCAAAACTACACGAGAGAGACATTAATGAAATTAATAACTAAAACAAACAAAAAAATGAGTCTGGCATTACAAACCAATCCTTGTTTCGAAATCCCACAGATATGAGAGGCAGATAGAAAAACTTACGAAGAAGAGAACTGAAGATTAAAACTAAACGAATGAAGAAGACATGGATGGACCTTTAGCAGATGGCACAGGACAGGAAGATTTTGTGAATTTATTCAAGGCCTATGCTCCTCGGGGAGCTGAAGGACAATGAATGAATGAAATTTACAACAACAAAAAAACATTAAAATAAATACAATTCATTAAAAAAATTCTTAAACTAAATACATTTTTTATCTGCCTGTTTCTGTACACAAAATACAACATTGATAACAGCACAAACTCACCTCATTGTCAAGAAGTGGGATCAGACCTTGTGTGTACTGTTCAAGCTCTGGCCGAAAACTTTATTAGTTAAGAAAAATCTACGTCAAATAGTTTTCTATCGACAAGACATAAGAATACTGAAGAATGATCTCATCCTTTGAAAAATTCTGTAGATATATGTAATAAAAACGATATGATAGGAAACTATGTATATAATGATACAACAGGAGGCAATCTAATCATCAGACTGTCCCCCCATCAGACAAGTGTTTCGGCCCTTTATCTTCTTTAAACTCTGAGGGGGCCCGGCCCACTTGGGTCATGATTTTCCAGTGCTCGCCTCTTGTTGTCTTCTCCTACCTGCACTGACAATCAAACCCACTCCACCCTGGTTGCAACTTTCAACTTCAATCCTGGTTTTATCCATGCCGCCAGCTTGAAGCAACTGTGAAAGTAACCATTATGTTGTATATAAATTATTGTCCTGAATTCCATAGCATGTTGTGGTTGTTCCACAGCCAACACAATGCCCTTTCTGCCATTTCCCCAAGCCTCTTAAGTGCCCTCGTTCTTGACTGTCCTTTCACACCCAATAGTTTCAGTAGATCATATACTGAGACAGCCACTAGACTTCTTGTACCTACCTCAACACCTATGACTTTTGCTGTGAACCCATCATGTCTCAAGTCCATGACCAGATTATTAAACTTAGCCAATTTGAATGACAAAAACTATTCCTCAGTTTTTACTGTACAAGACTTTTCATAAAACTCCATGAGCGATACATCAATGAAATAACTAAGACAAAACAACTATATATATATATGTTTGTGAGAATATGTAACACCTCTAGGTGTTAAACTCCCAAACCATGTCGTACAAGATGACCAATATTAGGTTGTGCATGTGGATGGCAACCTCATCACATAAAACATATCGCTACAAGAAAATCACCACTGCAAGAGCATGTGAATACAGGTTTCCTGCAAGTGGACCAGCTACAGTGGCGACCTCATGCTCCATAGTGAGCAAAAAGGAAAATATTGATGAGTCCTGTGGTTACAAGTGATGCAGGAGTCATATGATATGTTACACGCGATCTCATTGGTTGGCTGACTGTTGTGGATAGAGAGCAGTGGAGGACCCTGTCTGCTGATGCTTCCACCATGGCACCCCTACGACCCATGACGGGTTGAGATGATGAGATGGTGATATCTATATATTTATCTGTACATCTCTTGAGAGATGGAGATGAGATCGTTTGTGCCAGCAACCACTGACACATCCTTGCATTCATACACACATAAGCACTGTGGCCCCAATTTTCACCTAGAACTGAACCTGTGTCATTAGCACACAAGTCGTAAGTGACAATGTGTTACCTGAATATATATATATATGTAAAGTAGTCCAATAGAAGATACTGCTGTAGGTGATTCGTGTTATAGATTTCCCTATACTAGGTCCAGCTTTATGAGATGGGGTGACCAGCTCCCTTCCTCACTACCTCTGCCTTCCCTAACTCGAGCAAAGTCATGTACCCATTTATATGTGTATAAAATGTATCAAATGAGAGACTAGTTTAACAAGACAGAAAAAAAACTACGTTCTAACAATAAATGTACATTACAGGAATTTTACACACATATATAAACAGTGAGTTCAGTGCAACAGTTCCCCATGTTTACCCCCTTAAATAGTTTCTTAGAATATTTGGATACTGATATAGAGAGCCATCCATAAATGAAACAAGGCAAATGACGAACTTCTGAGTATCATTTGCAGAAGTTCCATCTGCTGTACTGTCTGATGAGATCTTCTCAAAATTAAGGCTGTCTGATGTTATTTCAATTTGACAGTAGTAGCATGAAGCTGGGAGTAATGTCTCTGAAGCAGCAGAACTGGAAAAAACAAAAAGAATTAAAATATACAACAATTATATTTATCGTTTCCATCCGACTGGCTAAGCTTTTAAAATGCTCCTGACACTGATAAAGGAGTATGTAGTGCCGAAACACTTGTCGGATGGGGGGACTGCTTCTGATGATCAGATTGCTTCCTGTTGTATCACTCTGTAAAGAGTTTCCTATCATCATGGGTTCCAACATGAAAACCTGGCAGCATCAGCTCCAGTCTATCCAGTTGTAAGTGGATATTTGCTATGGGACTACCTTTACCTTTATATTCATCATAATCTCTCTATGTGTTTATGGTTGTAGGCTGCATAACCAGTCCTGTCGCTCTATGCGTTTATGGTTGTAGGCTGCATAACCAGTCCTGTCGCTCTATGCATTTATGGTTGTAGGCTGCATAACCAGTCCTGTCGCTCTATGCGTTTATGGTTCTAGGCTGCATAACCAGTCCTGTCGCTCTATGCGTTTATGGTTGTAGGCTGCATAACCAGTCCTGTCGCTCTATGCGTTTATGGTTCTAGGCTGCATAACCAGTCCTGTCGCTCTATGCGTTTATGGTTGTAGGCTGCATAACCAGTCCTGTCGCTCTATGCGTTTATGGTTCTAGGCTGCATAACCAGTCCTGTCGCTCTATGCGTTTATGGTTGTAGGCTGCATAACCAGTCCTGTCGCTCTATGTGTTTATGGTTGTAGGCTGCATAACCAGTCCTGTCGCTCTATGCGTTTATGGTTGTAGGCTGCATAACCAGTCCTGTCGCTCTATGCGTTTATGGTTGTAGGCTGCATAAACCAGTCCTGTCGCTCTATGCGTTTATGGTTCTAGGCTGCATAAACCAGTCCTGTCGCTCTATGCGTTTTATGGTTGTAGGCTGCATAACCAGTCCTGTCGCTCTATGCGTTTATGGTTCTAGGCTGCATAACCAGTCCTGTCGCTCTATGCGTTTATGGTTGTAGGCCCCTGCATAACCAGTCCCTGTCGCTCTATGCGTTTATGGTTGTAGGCTGCATAAACACCAGTCCTGTCGCTCTATGCGTTTATGGTTGTAGGCTGCATAACCAGTCCTGTCGCTCTATGTGTTTATGGTTCTAGGCTGCATAACCAGTCCTGTCGCTCTATGCGTTTATGGTTGTAGGCTGCATAACCAGTCCTGTCGCTCTATGCGTTTATGGTTGTAGGCTGCATAACCAGTCCTGTCGCTCTATGCGTTTATGGTTGTAGGCTGCATAACCAGTCCTGTCGCTCTATGTGTTTATGGTTCTAGGCTGCATAACCAGTCCTGTCGCTCTATGCGTTTATGGTTCTAGGCTGCATAACCAGTCCTGTCGCTCTATGCGTTTATGGTTCTAGGCTGCATAACCAGTCCTGTCGCTCTATGCGTTTATGGTTCTAGGCTGCATAACCAGTCCTGTCGCTCTATGTGTTTATGGTTCTAGGCTGCATAACCAGTCCTGTCGCTCTATGCGTTTATGGTTCTAGGCTGCATAAACCAGTCCTGTCGCTCTATGCGTTTATGGTTCTAGGCTGCATAACCAGTCCTGTCGCTCTATGCGTTTATGGTTCTAGGCTGCATAAACCAGTCCTGTCGCTCTATGCGTTTATGGTTCTAGGCTGCATAACCAGTCCTGTCGCTCTATGCGTTTATGGTTCTAGGCTGCATAACCAGTCCTGTCGCTCTATGCGTTTATGGTTCTAGGCTGCATAACCAGTCCTGTCGCTCTATGCGTTTATGGTTCTAGGCTGCATAACCAGTCCTGTCGCTCTATGCGTTTATGGTTGTAGGCTGCATAACCAGTCCTGTCGCTCTATGCGTTTATGGTTGTAGGCTGCATAACCAGTCCTGTCGCTCTATGCGTTTATGGTTGTAGGCTGCATAACCAGTCCTGTCGCTCTATGCGTTTATGGTTGTAGGCTGCATAACCAGTCCTGTCGCTCTATGCGTTTATGGTTGTAGGCTGCATAACCAGTCCTGTCGCTCTATGCGTTTATGGTTGTAGGCTGCATAACCAGTCCTGTCGCTCTATGCGTTTATGGTTCTAGGCTGCATAACCAGTCCTGTCGCTCTATGCGTTTATGGTTGTAGGCTGCATAACCAGTCCTGTCGCTCTATGCATTTATGGTTCTAGGCTGCATAATCAGTCCTGTCGCTCTATGCGTTTATGGTTGTAGGCTGCATAATCAGTCCTGTCGCTCTATGCGTTTATGGTTCTAGGCTGCATAATCAATCCTGTCGCAATCTATCACCTTGATGCCATCATTTCAGGGTGAGCCACAAGACACTTACCCTTTCAAAATATTATGTACAAAGAATGCATAGTAGATTATCCCAGCAATTTTTTTTCCCAAGATACCCTAAAATTGCAAATACACCATGTCTACCTCATATAATCCTTTTTTTGTTCAAGTTTTGCAGGCTACTGTTCCCTTATTGCCCAAAATGTTCTTGATGCACAAATCCATAACAAGTGGATTGGAAGACAGTGTCCAATCAGATGGCCTGTGAGATCTACTGCTTTAACTCCAATGTATTATTGTTAATGGGAATGTTTAAAGGACAAGGTATACGGTCGAAAACATAAAAGCTCAGAGGATCTCAAAACAGCAATAACAAAAAGAGTTTTAAAAGAGAGAAGTTTTAAAGAAGTGAACAAGATTTATGTCAAAGATTTTTGGGAAATTTTCAACATAAAGGCAGACAATATATGAATGCTCATGGGCCCCATTCGGAATGATAAATAATTTTAGTGTTCTGTCATTGTCACTGTGTATTTCATTTACACATACCATTACATATTAAAGCATATAGGTCAAGTACTTACAGCTCACCTCGCATATTAAAACAAATATTCATTATTCTTACAGCGCTCTTGTAGATCAATTCTATTTTTATGATGTCTATCTATCTTCTTTTTAGGCACACTTTAGTCTTCGTCTTTACTTTATTTTATAAAAATTATGTTCACTCCCCATATAAAATCTTAAACATTGTAACACTTCAAGATTAAAATTAGAATTTTCAACCAAACTATATGGCTCTGAAACATGAACATCAATTAAAAAAAACAATAATGAAGAAGCTACTTTCATACATGTGTGCTTGTGTAGAAAAGAAGGATCAAAATGGTATAAGATCACCAAAGTGGAACTAATGAAAAGGGACCGAAGACGCAGCAAAAGAGATGAATGCAGTCAGCAACTCATAGCTTGACTGCTTGCTTCAGGGTCAGTGAACCAGAGCTGACCAAGACCCTACTCCACCTCCAAGTGGTGGTCCTGGAAACAGGCTGCATCACTGCAGTCTGGCCCAGAGAGTAGGGATCGAAAAAGGAAGATGAACCGGGTCCCAAAAAATGCCGTGCGGAAGTCGGATGTGTCGGGCCGAAAGGCGCAAATATCGCAGCTTCGCTGTAAACGGTGACACAGCGCAACCAACGTCCTTTTCAGGACGAACAAGGAAGAAGAAGAAGAACTGATGAAAAGAACCAGACAGATACCAGTGGAATAAGATGTGAGAAGAAGTTGGCGATGTATAGAACACACTAAGGAAAGCAGCTTATGGCATTAAAAGGCAGTTCTTTTAGAATACACTAGGGAAACAGAAATAGAGGGAACTAAAAAACTCATTGAAGAAGGGAATTGGAGACATACATGACAAGGCTAAAGAAGACACACGAAGACCTTGAACAGATGGAACAGGCCAAGAAGTCTTCATATGGCTCTATTAAAGACCTGCGCTTCACAGGCAGTTGAAGTTTAATGGTGATGAGTTTTAATCAGGACAATAAATTTTATTGCTTTTATTTTTATTAAAACTTAAAGTTGCACTTATTTTTGGTTATTCACTATCCACTAACTTCACTTTTTATTCTGTACCTCCATTAAAGGCCTATAACCTTATCTGAACACCCAAAAACCAAAATATTATGAAAATTGAAAATTTCTTTGGGCTACTGTTCGACCACATTCTGAGTGATTTCTTGCAATTTTGAGAGACTTTAGGCTATTTTTTATTTAAAAATCGAGTGACGAGCTATTTTTTGAACATGATTTAGGCAACATCCGAAAACCAAAAAAATCCAGTTTCTCAAACAATGCTGTCCCCCAAGGATTTCAGATAAAAGGTTACAAACCTGTACCAATGAATCAACTGAACAGGTTAACTTGTACTGCATCTTCTATAAATGTGCATTCAGGCTATGTTACATCAATGTCTTCACATTCATTTAAGACAAGTTAGGTCACTTAACACTATATTAAATCACTAATCAAAAAGAAATGGTACATAATCTGTAACTGCTTCAATATACCATGTTTCTTTATTTTGCATTTAAACTGTTTCAGTCTAACAAAAAATAGTACTATGAATAAACTCAGCACTTGCCTTAAATTTATTGAAAAGAAATTTCCTTCTCTGGTTTGTCTGGCACTTTTAAATAGTTTCTGCGCCAGTGCTTTCCGAAGATCTGTTTCGGAGGCTGCTGTCAAATTTGTGGCCACAATATTCATACTAGTGGGAAAACAAAGAAATGTTATCACAAAAATTTACTGTAAAATTACAATATGCGGTTTCCATTTACTAACAATTTATATTTTAATAAACTACATCTCAACAAGTTTCTGCATTTCGGAATCTTCTTTATTTAAAAAGATTAGTTATCATTCATTCAAAAGGAATGAACATAGAATGCACACACAAAAAAATAATGTGAAAGAACCAACTATACATATTCCCATTTACAGTCTGCATCATAAAATCAGGCTAATTCAAATGGTGTTGGCCTGTCACATGAAGACAGGATGAAATGATGTATCTGTAACTGTCTTTTTCTCTTATTGAAGTGATCACTGGCCCAAGACAGTATACATGTTGTTAGATGTGTAGTGCTGGCGTATGATGAACTGAGTGTGGGTGCGAATGAAGGCGCGAATGTGTTTAGGCTCGTATATATGTAGACCCTGCAACCCCTACACTCACATGCAGTAGTCAAGGATGCTTGAACACTGCAGGCACGTTTCAAAACATTTATTGACGATAACACACATAGTAGCATCAACAGGAACAGTCATTGTAAACAAGGTCATGCTGACCGGAAATCGATAATAATAATAATACATCAGGCGTTCAAAAGGCTGGTAAACATTCCAATATTCGTGCATGGTCAATAATAATGTTATTCAATGACAGTTCAAAAATGCCGCCTTGGTATCTCTGACTAAACGCGTCAGATACCTTAATCACCTTGACACATAGGTACAACTTGGCATTCCCCGCCAATTGCACATTATCAGGCTGTAGTATAATAGCCGAAAACACAGGCCTCGTTCTGACGTCGGCTGTGTACTGCTGATAAGCAGGTTACCATCAACCCTGCAGTAATGCTTATGTGGACATAAATATGCCGCCAATCTGCGGTTCCCACAATATATCTTCGTCACTGGATTTCTGGATGGTATGAAGACTAATAGTCTTGGATGGCTACCTTGAGCACAACATATAAGTTCTGTAATGTAGGACCGGTGAACTGCAGTTCACAGACTAGGTAATCTTCTAACATGTTCTGCCACCGAAAGCGTAATAATGGAAAAAGTCGGTATTACCTGTAACCGAATCCACAGAACTTAACAAGGAACTCTGCTGTCATTCCAACGCACAGAGATTCACTGGGGAAAACTGCCATCGCAGTCACTTCGAAGATTTTTCCCCGAAAAACACAATGGACTCTCGTCCCTTCAGAAACCAGGACACCTCACGGCTTGCCGGAAGTCTAACTCTACTTCGCGCTTAAAAAACCTGCGCAAGGCACACCCGAACTGTTTTACCTTTGAACTTAACACAATGACCCAAAAGGGAGATAACCCCAAATCAACCTGACATCGCAAGCAAAAACCCAATTATTCACCTAACTAGGATGAAAAAATATACGACCAATAGATCGATGTTTGAAACTCCATTGGAAGTGACAGCAACAGTATCTGAAGCAAATTCAGAGTGAAAGAGCAAGGAAGATCAAGGACCAGATGGAGAAACAGGCAGCAGAAAGACAGGCCCAAAAAGGACTGGCAACTGTAAACTTGAGAGAGGGAGGAATAAAACCAGATTGTGTTTGTGGAAAAGAATGACCAACAAGGACATAAGCAAACATCTTTCAGTATTTAGTGATTTAATGGTTAAGTTATTCAGCACCTTGTACACCCTTTATTACAGAACACTCCAAAATCTCCAGTGAAAAAAAAAAAAAAAAAAAAAGTTACACACGGTTTGAATTTGTGACCACTGACCACACAAAGTAACATTGCAAGCAAATTGTAAATGGTGACTAATTCAAACAGTTGCAACTATTTTTCATTATAACTGAAGTTTTGTTCTCTATAATAATGCATATGGAAATATTAATTATGATGCTTTGGTAATAATATGGTAATATCGGAATGACGTTCGCTGAACGCTCAGCACAGAATATTCACTTGCAGTTATTTCCCTTCCCGCCTTTACAAGAGTTTCCTGGACATGTAACGTAGTGTACAAGTATCGATTATAATTATGAAGTAATCATACTGTTTGGGGTGCAAAAACAAAATCTGGAAAAAAAAGGTTTGTTTTAAAGCTTGATGCTGATGGCGTATACGAAATGTTTCTGCCCCAGAGGTCAATATGCCGAGCCGAAGCGTCTTAACTTTATTGAATCCTCCGGTTGATGTGACGGCTCGGAGCCGTGGGTTACGGTATAGTTGTAAATGCCCGGTACAGATAATTGTAAAGGGAGATAACTCTAAAATACTCATACTCTCTGCTGAGCGTTCGCCGAACTTCATTCCGAAATTACCAAGTATGAACAGTACTACTTCTACAGGCAAGTCATAAGAAGCTGCTAATATGAGTCTGTGTGTGGGGCTGGCAACTAATTGTTACATAAACTACTGCTGATGTAGCACATATAGGCTTTAATGCAGGTGTCCTGCAGGGAAACCAGCTGCAGTGGCACTTAAAGAGAAAAGAGGAAGTTGGGAACAGCAGCAGCATTGCATGCAGACTAAAGGATCATCTGGCCACAGCGCTGCCAAGAACTTTGACATTGTGGTCAAAGTGTTGTTTCAGAACACTGAAGAAACTTGAATACAAATGCAACTTAACCAACCTCATGTATCAAGTCTTGTGTATTATATAAAATAAACTGTTTTTACACATGTGTTTTAAAATTACTTTATGAAATTTTTAACAAGAAAGAACTACTAACATTTAACAATATTAAACAATGATCAAACCACATAAGAAAACAAAGAAACTACCTTAAACTCCCATCTTCTGGTTCCTGTGTTTCTGTGGCTACTGCTCCATCTGTACTTTGTATTCTGTCAGCGTAAACATGGTCATTTAAACAAACATTCTTGTTTTAAAGTTTTGTTAAAATATTGCAGTTTAAATAGTGATGTTACTTTCACACTGTAACAAATAATGGTGTAAATTCATGTCTGAGGAACCCAGATTCTGGTATCAAATGAGATTTATTGGTTTAAATACTTATATCTAATGAGAGACTAGTTTAACAAGACAGAAAAAAAACTACGTTCTAACAATAAATGTACATTACAGGAATTATTTTTTGACATGGTGAGCATTATGGATTAAATTAACTGCATAATTAAATCATGGCATTGGACCAATAGTTTATACATCAAATTTGTCATCATGTACACTGCTTTCTTATACTGTTTCATTTTTGTTTCTATGTTATAGAAGATTTCATAAGATATAGCCTATTTAAAAGACAACAACAACAAACAGGCTGTGAAGAAAACATTTAGGCCCTAATGCAAAAACAGATAAATAGATCTATATGTACTTGTATTAGATTTTCCTGTTCAAGAACATTATTTTCACTTGTGTTTTCGCTGACGTCTACGATATTCAAGACAAATTACTGCATCCGCAGCATTATTTTGATGTCAAAATACTGCTAGAGGTAAAAATAAGTGAGCTGTTTACATACCACAGCTTTGTTTTAGATCAAAATATTTATTCATTACGTTATGTTCCGCTGCATTTAGATTAAACGAAGGAAAAAGAAAGATGCTATACAGTTTCTAACCTTTGCGGATAAAAGGAATATAGTGCATAAAAACGTGTTGTCGCTTCAGTCTTCTTTTCGGCCACCTGTTCGGTTTGGAAACTTTGGACTGAGCCTGAATCGCTTGTGGAGTCTGCCATTTTTCACAACAAACGCCTAACCGTAACTCTCCATTAACAGGAAACTAAATTACAGCAGCAAATTTACGGTGATAATCTAAAATATGTCGCTTCGAAAGTCATTACTGTACTATTATTATCATTTTTTTTTTAATTGATAAATTTAAGGGGAAAATACATACATCTATTTGGATTCATGCATTCATCATTCATTGCCCTTCAGCTAGCTATGGAGCATAGGTCTTCAGCAAATTCACCTCAAGCTTCCAGTCCCCTGTGTTATCCGTTCAAGGTCTTACGATGTCTTCTTTATTTAATTTATGCCACATATTTCCTGCTCCACGTTTAAAAAAAAAAAAAGGAAATTCTCTATAGTTTTTTTTTCTAGACACTCTGCCCAGCAGAGGCGTCACAAGGGTTGGTGTCAACCGGTGCGGTGCTCATGGTGACACCCCCATGGACCTCCTCCTGTACCAGACCATACAGAATCCTTAGTAATGTTTTTGTATACTAATGTTACTCGTAAGTGCATATGGAAATATACTCATAAATGAAATAATACAAAAAAAATAAATAAACAGGAACAAATACACAAGCATTTCTGCACTTAGCGAACATCTCGACTAAATCATAATGCGCATTAGAAGGTTCAAAAAGTAAACTAGCATAGAGTTTTAGCCTTGTACATGTAAGCTGGGCTTACGAAAAATGTTTTTGAGGTTATAACTAACTACATGGATATTTTTATTAACAAAATAATAAATTTCTGCTGAAACACAGCACACACATTTTATAGACAGTCAATTTTGGTGTCACCCCCTCAGCTGATCACCCCCTCTGATGGTGTCACCCGGGTGCGGTCCGCACCTCCCTAGTGACGCCTCTGCTGCACAGTAAGGTTCTTCTGTTCTAAAATAGCCTATTCCTAGTTGCAGTCTAAGAAGTTTCTTATTGCTAGAAATGTTTAGTTCTTTAGATACCTGACACGTTCTTGTTGGAGCCTTGAACAATTTATATGCATGCCTGCCCTTCAGACTTCCATCTCACTCTACTGTCCATCCTCAGTTATTATTCTTTTCACTTCCTGCTATGCCAACATGTGCAGGTTCCAAGCTATTAGAACAGAACATCCTCTGGAGCATTGATAAGTATTTGCCAGTAATATCTCTTCTGCTTTATCAGGTCTACGGCATTCTCGTAAGTTTCTTATAGCTTGAATAGCTGAAAGTGAGTCTGTTAATATTGTCAATTTATGAGGAGGATTACTAGAGAAGATTTCCAGAGCTTTCAGAATTGCAACCATCTCTGCCGTGAAAATAGATGTATTATCTGTTATACTATATCCTTTCACCATTTGCCACATGGGAACATAAATTCCTATCCCCAATTTGTTATCGTCTCCTTTAGTTCCATCTGTGTACAATGTAATACTGCCATTGGATATTTATTGAATATATTCCTGGCTTTGTTTTTGATATGTGTCATATCAGTTGTTGTATTAATTATGCCTGCCAGGTGTTAGTCTGTATCTATTAAAATGTAGGAAGTACAACAGAGTAAACCAATATTCGATTATTTACAGGCATGCAATTCATCCATAACTGTCCCGCTGTCATTGGGGCAAAACTAAATAGCTGTAGTTTGCTTTCGTACATACAACTGTGGGCATCACTAGCATTAGCTGAATTGCACCATCACCATAGTAACAGGCTAGAAGAATGAGAGGAAGGCCGGGGAAACCGGTAATAGATAGACCTAGAGAATTGCACAATATAGTAAAACAGTATATAACAAGAACTAAAATTAATATATACTGTTCAAAAAAAGAAACGTAACATTATTGCAGTGGTAATGGACACCAGATTTCAAACTTGTACCAAAATTTTATTTTACGGAATTAATGTTTCAATCTTGGCATGAAGAAACTTTCAGACTCAAACAATGAAATGATGTTCATTAAATTTGGTTTGGACTTTTATTCTTTGCGACTGAGGCCTCCGTTTCAGTAAGGTGTATGGCCTCCTCTGGCCTCTATCAGAGAACGACATCTCCTTGACATGGATCCGATTAGCCATTGGATCTGTTGTTGTGGGATAGCTGCCCACTCTTCCCGCAGTGCAAGAGACAACTGTCGGAGATTGGTTGGAGCCACGTCTCGCTGGCGGAGTCGTCTGTCGAGTTCATCCCATAAGTGTTCTATGGGGTTCATGTCTGATGACATGGCTGGCCACGGAATGGTCTGGACGTTGTTGTCAGCGAGGAACTGGGTGGTGAGTTGTGCCACATGAGGTCGAGCTTTATCCTGCTGAAAAATCGACCCTCGTGCAGCCAGAAGTGGAAGGACGTGAGGACGAAGAATTTCAGCGACGTATCGTTGGGCATTCAGGCGTCCTTCAATTTGCACCAGGTCACTACTTCCCATGAAGTTGATCGCCCCCCACATCAGTACACCTCCACCACCATGTGGAGGAGCCTCAACAACGCTGTTCTGGGCGTAGCGCTCATGGACTCTGCGGTAAACTCTTCTCCGTCTATCGTGTCGCTCGAGCACAAAAAATGATTCATCACTAAAACAAACCCGTCTCCAGTCATTCCCACCGGTCCATTGACGATGCTGGTTCGCCCACTGCAGTCGGTTCTGGCGATGCCGGTCCGTAAGAACAGGACCTTTGTAGGGTCTTCTAGCCCAAAGATCAGAGTCGTGCAGCCGGTTCCTGACCGTTTGATCTGAAATTCTACGAGCTGCTGACATTGACTGGACTGTGGAGGACGCAGATGCAAGTCGATTCCTGAGGTGATGCAGCCGTATGAAGCGGTCTTCGGCAGGAGTTGTGACTCTGGGTCTTCCACTGCGCGGCCGGTCTGCCACTGAGCCAGTTTCTTGAAATCGCCTCCAAAGGCGACTAATGGGGCTTTTAACCACATTAAATTGTCTGGCCACTACACTTTGTGACTGTCCAGTCTGAAAACGTCCAATGATGATGAGTCGTTGTTCTGTAGTGAGATGAGCCATACTTGCGCATTGAATTTTCAACTGAATTTATTCGAGGAGCGTCAATCTTTTGTAGGCATTCAATAATATGGTCTGAGAGTTTTGTGTTCAGTAAGTTTCACGGGATTCTCATGAACCTGTCACGAGTTATTGTCAAAAATGTTGTTTTGACCTTGACCTCTTTCGTGACCTCACAAATCATGAGGTAAGTACAATTCAGGTAACCACGAGAAGTTAATGACCAGGTGGACACAGTCGATAGGTTGACTGATGTCCAATCAGCGAATATCTTTTATAAAAGTAACACCAAAAAAGTTGCGTTTCTTTTTTTGAACAGTATATATAAAGATCAATGATTGTGTGAGGATATGGGGTAGTCTGAATGCGTGCTCGTATGGATGATGGCAGATAAATGGTGAATTTGATGTAATCTCGGACACTCCCGGGCTTTCTCGCCCCTTTTCACCCTGTTAACAACAGTGCAGTTATGCGAGACTTTATCTTAGTTTTTTTTTTCTATTCGTTTGTTTTTTATTGTTATTGTTTGTTTGTTTCTTAGAAATGGGAGGTCACACACAAAAACATTCACACAAATTTGGTTTTGATTTACTCTATTTGGACTGAGGTTGGGAGGGGAGAAGGTATTATATTTAGATATTGCAAATCTAATTTTATTTTCTTGAATTTATTGCAGCACATGTCCTAAATATAACCTATCAAGGATTGAAAGGGATACTTTATTTTTGTTTTTTAAAATATGCTCCACGTTTTTTTTTTTTTCGATCTCCCATAATTTCTCTTACCCTGGAGTTTCAAGGAATGTCTTGTAAAACTTTCAGTGAATTTCCTCAATGTGTTCTATATAACACTATCTCATTCATCATATATTCTCACTTCTTGTTACACTAGTAATTGTCTGGCCATTAGTTCATTGGTGATTTCGCCATGCCATTTAAATCAAATGTTATCCTATCATCCATTTATAAAAATTTTTTTTGGATAACTCTGTACCCTAAAATTGAAATTTACTTCAAAGTTGCAGGAGCTGTCCCGCTGTCATTGGGGCAAAACTAAATAGCTGTAGTTTGCTTTTGTAAATACAACTGTGGGCATCACTAGCATTAGCTGAATAGCACCATCGAATGAGAGGAAGGTCGGGGAAACCGGTAATACGGTGGGGAAAAATCTGAGACGTGAGGCGAAAATCCGAATGACAGACAGAATATAGAAATAATAGGAGCGAACTGTCTATTGCTGTGCGGAGGGAGGAGGTTTGGGCAATCTTGCATGGATTTTCACGTAGAAACGTCATTAATTAGACTATGTTTTCAGATACTAAACTGATAGGATTATTGACCTGAAGTTATTTAAAGAACAAATGGACAAGCATTTAAAATAGTTAAATCTGTTAACAGACTGGACCAAGGGCAACTCAACATCTCCTGTAACACCTACACCCTCACCAGTTCCTCAGTGCAATATTCCTTAATTTTCAGAATTTGACACACATAAGCCCAGTGTAGTTACTGGTGATCTCCGAAGAGGCAGCAAAAGAATAAATTATCTGCTACCTCGCACATATCGTAAAAAGCGACTAAAATGAGATTGTTTTTGTGGCTGGCAACATCATCATGTCAAAAAAATTGCTACTGACACAACCACTGCTAGACTACATGAATATTTTGGTACCGGCTTCCTGCAATCAGGCCTGCTACAGTGGTAGCTGCATGCTCAATGTGGAGCAAGATGGAACACACAGAAGTATCAACATGAGCTTTACTTCAATCACTTTAATGCTCGTGATCTTCCAGATTAAAAAAAACAAAACAAATACGGTCCCCCCCCCCTCTCCGCCCCCCCCCCCCCTTCCCCCAAGGTTTGTCACATGACACAGATGTATTGATTAACATTATCTCTTCTTTGATGTCTGGTCGGTGGCATCCGTGTTGGTGTTTAAGTGCATGTAGGGATTACTGCGAATATGTAAAGATAGTAACGTCCCAGGAAGGGAGGGATTATCTGTAAGCATTTCCAGTACTTTTAATAGTGTTACCAGTCAGCGGTAAAGATAGAAGTACCCTCTGTCATGCTGTAACTTTTGTTAATTCCTCAGTGTGTTATCACAACATGTTGTTACGTGCTGACCTTCAAATCATAAATACACTGCTTAGACAGCGCAGACTACGCTGGCTTAGTGTCACAGGATGGATTGTGGCTACCTCTTCTCGATCTCTTATCCACTACGGCAGTACTCATTTTCAATTGAAGTGAAGACTGATTACCTGGAATTTCCGGGTCGCCACCTTTTTCTTTCTTTGCTATGTTGTAGATATTTTGTATTTTCAAGATTCTTACACTCCTCTCAGCGATAAGTCTGTTTGGTTACCCGTCCCTCCCTACTGGGTAAGGAACGGATGAGATAATATTAATCGACATCCATGCTGGTTAATCTCGGGTGTGGCCGACATCAGACTACAAATTAACACTAAAATCGCCCAGCGTATTTACTTAATCGCTGATAAGGCCAGGGTGTGTTCTTCGCCTAGATGGTAATACGCTGAAAGTTTGATAGCCACTACGGGGAGACACCTTATGGACAGACATGAATCACAAAATCGTTTCCTGTCCGACTTTCACGAACAGATTACTTTATGGGAAAGTAAGATGTTACATCTTTCACACATTGCTGAGAGAGTGTACGGACGTGTCACTTCCATATATGGGAGAGATGACCTTTTGCATCACGCACATTATTTCAGGCGGAAATAATTTTGAACTCACCCCACAAAACACGCATGTTTGAAACGATTGGCGCTCTGCTTAAACATCGTAACAAACAAATGCGGGTGAAGACAGTGAATATAATCTGAAACTTTTTGCAAAACTAGTACACTGTGAGAATTGCTTGCCAAGACTACAACCAGAATTTGCCAGAGCCTAGAATCAAGATTCTTATATTTTGTTTCAGACTCCATCTGAATTTTCATTTTTTCTGCATGAGGTTTCTGTATTTCAGATTCCATCTGAATTTTCTTTTCTTCTGCTTCCATCTGACGTTTCTGTATTTCAAATTCCTGGGCTTTTGCATATTCTGTGGTCGCAAATTTCTTAACTCATCCGAGTCCATTCCAAACGCTTTCCCTTGCTTGATAAAATAATATAGTGTAGACATTTTGTCTAGCTATATAGGACCCAAAGACACAGCAACAGAGAATGCAGTCAGCGACCCATAGCTTGACTGCTTGCGTCAGGGTCAGCAAACCAGAGCTGACCAAGACCCTACACCACCTACAAGTGGTGGTCCTGGAAACAGGCTGCATCACTGCAGTCTGGCCGAGAGAGTAGGGATCGAAGAGGGAAGGCGAACCAGGTTCCAAAAAATGCCGTGCTGAAGTCGGATGTGTAGGCCGAAAGGCGCAGATATCGCAGCTTCGCTGTAAACAGACACAACGCAACCAACGTCCTTTTTAGGACGAACGAGGAAGAAGAAGAAGAAGTCTAGCTATATGAGCTACTAATTTACTTAGTCAAACACGTCTATATTGTACTATGTGTACCAACTAATTAATTTGCGACAGGTTCTTGTCCACCGACCTATGTTTAAATTCCAATGAACTTTAGGAATGCTAATATATATATATTACAATCAATAATTATCAATCAATAAATCATGCATAAGCAATATGTGATGAAAATACTGAGAACAATTGACAAGAAGACAGGATACCAAAGTACGAATGATAACGTTCGCAAGATCAACTAAGAAATACAGCAGAATTAAAGTAAAAAGGTATTGCAAAATGCAATGAACCTGCGAAAAGAAAAATTAACGAGACAAGTGACTGCACAATGTATAGACATAACATTTGTATAAAAAAAAGCAATAGTAAGGTAGAGACGGACGGTTACAAGCTGGACCAGTCAATAAACTGAGGCACATAAAATACCACAATAACGACAATAAAACAGTACGTTACGCATAAACACTAAGGTGTCACAGACAACCAAGCACAGTAGACCGAAATCCTTCAGCAAATATAGGCCGGAATTTCCACTGCGGGAAATCGACAAATTCCTTGAAGAACGCCTAGCGTGGGCCCTAGTGTGAAGCTGGCATGTACCCCACGTAGGTCTCCGCCCAACCTGCCCGCATGGAACATAGAACATTTAGGTTACATGAAAAAATAATCAAAGAAAGGCTCGACCACAACAAGCAGCAGTGACAAGGTGCACATACAATATAATGCCACTTATATTAAATAATTCCCCCCTTTCACGGATTCGTCGTTGAAGGGTATTGGGTGCTGCATGGGAGCAATATAATATCCGCACTAAAATCCATCGTTGACCCTCACAATATGACTTGATCAAATATTCAGGTTGTTCTCGTAGAGGTCAGTAAGGTCGACCGTTAAATTGTAACATTAAATACAGCGGTGTCATTGATGGTGTTTTCTTGTAGAATTACTCGACGTTTCTTGAAACTTGACGTAAGAATTAGTGGAAGCATCTTCAATAAAAAAATATTTCCCAAATACTGGTCGCCAATTCTGTTACCGGGGTTTTTTCGTCTCTGTGTTGTCATTGGTGTTGACTGGTCTGTCGGGCCTGCTAATGTGGCCGACGTACTTCTGGATGACGCGAATATATTGTGGGCCGTTACTTTGGCGTATGATGATGATGATCTGGCTAATGACAATGGGACCTGGTAAAGATGGAGGATGGGTCAAGACAGTATGACCAACTGGCAACGGATAAATACTGTACTCGTTGGAAGAGTTAGTGACGACAACATATTTATTCTTGACGATACTTTTACATCAATAGTTCAGACAGCACTAGCCGCTGCCACATCAAGGTTAGCGGAAGCTCTTCGGCAACGTGTGTAGGATGCATGAGATTACAAAAATGGCCATGTTAAATCTTTTAGCATATGTATATATATTTAATCGCGATTCAAAAAGCTTCTGACGTTAACTGGACCCACTAGCAGCTGACATAGCTGGTCAAGCTGAAGCTCTGCCATAAGGTTTACAGAAGACTAAGTATCGGAGGCTAGATACTTCAAACAGCCGTTTTCTGGCTAAATAATATTGGCAGTAAAAGCTTCTTGGTATAGTTCACTCAAAAATAGCATCTTCATCTTTCAGATGAACATAATTACTTCATGACCGTGTCTTTCCTAGACTTAGGATAAGCACACGAAATAAATCACGTCTATACACGACGATGGATATCTTGATCTGCCTCAAGGACATTGATTTTATCTAAACAAATCACTGCGTCATACCGCGCCATTCCCCGTTTAATACTGGTGCACGATCGTACGCAAATAACATTACAAAAAATATCTCTTGCCTTTTGTATTCTTATTTTGATATCACTGTCTGTCCCTCCAATTTTGTCTATATTACTGCCAAGATATGTGTGTTACGCACAAATAATTACTTTTTCCAAAGTCTTTGTATGATCATTTTTCGTATGTATGATCATTTTTTGACTGAAATGTGTATTATGTTTTTTACAGTCAAAGGGACATAACCCGAGTTATTGAGACTACAATTTTTTAGGAGTTCGCCTTCTCTTGTATAGAGACACGTTCGGTCTATAATTTCTTGAACGAAGCGTGACCATATCTCCTTATTTGGTAGTATCAGTCAACTGTTGTAGATGTCTGAAACCTGTCTTAACGCTTCTGTTCATGACCATAAAAGGCGCGACTGTGTAAGACTTTTATCTCGAATGTTCTTAGAACCGCTTTGTGTGAATTGATACTCACGTAGATGAGTTCTGCGCATGTCAAAAACTGGGAGTTCGTTCTGTGTGTTTCCGCCAGCTGGGGCAGTTTAGAAATGGTCTGAGTAGCGAGCGGACGCAACCTGCGTCTTGTGATTTTCTGAGGGAAATACATTGTCTTTGTGAGTTAGTTAACTAACTAGACTATTTCCCAGTATTATTCAAGCCTGCCTGGAGGCATATGTTCGTGGTTGATTTCCGAAGAAAGGTAATTCCTCTTGTATCGAACTTTTTGCTATCATCTAGAAGTTCGTCATTTTGTCGCTCCTTGCTCGCCTGTGTGATTCAATATGGAGAGGTACTTTGACTAGGATTTTCGCCACCGGTATCTTTATACCTGAACTAGTTATATATATATATGGGTCGCTCTAGACCAACAAGACTATTGTCTGTGTTCCAGGATTCGTTATATCAGAGATCACGTCCAAGTCAGATGGTTAGACTTAGAAACGTTATAAAGGTCGGTTTGACCTGTATTCCCAGTATGCTATTCACGTGCAGACAGTAAACGGACTTATTGTATACATCTGATCTGCTAGCATCAGGAAGGGAGCATTTATTGTTGTCTATGAACATTGAAGATCTGCAGCTGACACTGTTGCAGAAGTTATATATATTATTTATACAGCTTCACGAACCAGAACTTTATGATATCTGTTTACAATACAACTATTGAGTATTGAATCCTACATGACTATCAGTTAATATGATTTTGAATGCTGCATTCGTTAAACTATGCTGGTGATGACATAAATATCATGACTGTTTTGTGGCGTGCAATAAATGGTATAAACCTAAAGCGAAGTTACCATTTCTATGACTCTACACGTCATGTTGCCTGTGGTGTACCCTGTGAGCTGTTCTACTGCAACACACACAGCAACATTCTAAATCAGAGAAGACACCTACATCTTGCACTTTAATACCAGGTGTCGATAGGGGTGGCAAGTTATCATTTCAGCTCAAATCCACCCTTATCATTTTTGGTGGCCATATGTTGGTTTACTCTGATACCAGCTATCAAGGGGGTCAACAAACCCAGACATCATCATCAAGCTTTCAACATTACAGTTTCAACTCATCACCTCAATGTTTGATGAAAGATTTTGAAAGTACCCGGCGTTGCTGAAAGTTGGAAATTGTTTCAAAATACCCGGCGTTGCTCGTCAAGTTGGCAGTTTTCCTGATCTGTTAGGAAGAAGGACAAGTGCCGTAACAACTGTTCCGGTCTCAGAGGTACTGTTGCAGATTCAGAAGGTCAAGTGCTCAAGTCAATTTGTAGAATTCAGAAGGTCAAGTTCAGAAGCTGTTTCCTGTCAGAAGCTCATTTCCTTCGTCATGGCAGTTTACGAGAGCAGATATGGATCAACGTTGGATCATTGTCCTAAGAATGCTGATCACATCCTGTTCTGAACTGTGCTGACGTTGTGGATACATAGAAGTTAAGTGGCCTGTTTTGTTTGTGAACTGTGCCCTTATGTTCTAGCTGAGCCTTCTAAATTCTTTCACACTTTTTGCTATTTGTTACATGTTATATGTTATTTGTATTTGTATATTTATATGTTTATATTTCAGCGGGTTTTCTCGGTTGGGCGGTGTCTTTCAGTGGAAGATACCACGTCACAGAGGTTCTACTGTTAGCGTTTTCGTTAGGGACTGTGCGAATTTCCTACTGTGAAATTTGCTAGCGACAATCGTTGCTATATCTGTTTAGTTGTGACGAGTTGTGCTTTATTTTCGTTTTTTGTATATTTTTTTTTTCTCTCTTTCTTTCTGTTTTTTAGTTTTGATTTCATTTGTTTGTATTTGTAGGTCTCCTCTTTTCTATTATTCAGTTCTTTACGTAAATTTTTGTGTATACACTGTAGCGTCATTTGTTTGTCATATCTTCGCATTTTGTCATCACATTCTTTGTGATATTTCTTTTTAGTTTCGCTGTTTATTTATTTGACTTATGCGAATGTTTTCGTATTGTTTGATCTTTGTTGTTGTTTACATTGACTCTGATCTTTGTTATTGTTTACATTGACTCTGATCTTTGTTATTGTTTACATTGACTTTGATCTTTGTTGTTGTTTACATTTGACTTTGATCTTTGTTGTTGTTTACATTGACTTTGATCTTTGTTATTGTTTACATTGTTGGTGACCTTTGTTATTGTTTACATTGTCTTGTTATTGTTTGCATAGTTCTTGCATAGTTAGCTTTCACTATTGTTACATATATGCTCATGCACTATTGGTCTATAGTGCATTTATCATAACTAACTGGTGGTTTTTTGCTTATGCACTATTGTAGTGCAGTTATGATAAATAACTGATGGTTATGCACTGATTTGGGTAGTGCACTGATAATTAAGAGGTGACTTGTGATATTATTATACATTTGATAATACAAGTTGGTGTCAAGTCTTGTTTCCCACAGAGATTGGAGTAAACATAGTGATTATACAAGCACTTTATTAAGTCTTGTTGCTATTAAGATTGAAATAAGATAATTAATTATTTCAGGTTCTGTACTCACATTTTAGACATCATGTCTACATTTGAGTACTTTATTGAGCAGGGTAAAGCCCTTGGGAAGACAGGTGATAAATTAGAAGAATTTGCGACTGTTCAATATGCCAAGGCATTGAAGTCGGAAGAAAAGAAAATGAAAGAACAAACAGAACAAAAGAGAATAGATGCTGAGATAGAACAAAAGAAACTGCAGATGCAGGTGGATGAGAAAAGATTACAAATGGAAATGGAAAAACAAAAAAGAGAAGCAGAATCTCAGGAGAAGAGACTTCAGGCTGAGGCTGAAAATAAGAGACTTGAAAAAGAGGCTGAAAATAAGAGACTTGAAAAAGAGGCTGAAAATAAAAGATTAGAAAAAAGTTAAGCTCAGGCTGAAGAAAGAAAGTTACAGGCTGAGGCTGAAGAAAGAAAGTTACAGGCTGAGGCTGAGGAAAGAAGGTTACAAAGAGAAGCTGATGAGAGAAAAGCAAAAATGGAGCATGAAGAAAAACTCATAGCTTTAGAGTTAGAGAAGTTAAAGTTATTAAACGCTGGTAATGCTAATGATGCAAATAAGGTGTCAGATAAGACTAATGCTAAGGATTTCAAGCTTAATCTACCAGCATTTAATCCCTCAATCGATGATATAACATTTTATCTAGATAGATTTGAAAGTGCATGTAATGTGCATAATATAGATAAAACATTATATGTTTATCATCTGTCCAAGATACTTAGAGGTGATGCTTTGACTTTGTTGAGTATGGTAGATGTGCCTGACAAAAACAACTATGAGGTTGTCAGAGCAGCATTGTTAAAGAAGTACCAACTTAACGAGGACGGATATCGTCTTAAATTTAAAAAAACATGTTACCAGAAACTGGAGTTGAATTCTCTGAATTCATCTCAAGCATACGTCTTACTTTTTTACGATGGATTGAGTTGTCTAAGACAGAAAGTACATTTGAAGCTCTCATGGACTTACTACTTAGAGACAAGGTTATGTCTTCTGTTAATGAAGCTTTTCTTTCTTTTCTTCATGAGCGTAAGCCTAAAAACATAAAAGAAATGAAGAATACTGTAGCCAGTATGTTACTGCGCATCCTCACATAACCATTAGCAACTCTAAAGTAAAAGAAGGTCTGCCAGTTGCTTCGGCAGCACCTTATGGCCCAAATTTTATGCGTAAATTTCAGGGTAGCCAGCAAAATTTCAATAAAAAGAGTAACCGTAATTATGCCCAGAATCATAGTAATCAATTCCAGGGTGATTCTTCTTCCCAGAACTGGAGACATCCTAATACTACACGTTATTCTACTCCGGTTAACTTTAGAAATTTCCACAAAGGTAATCGGCATAGAGGGAAATATTTTTTGCAGAGACCTCAATACCAAGATAATAGAGGTTCTCAACAGCATAGAGATGGTAATGACAGTTATGGAAACTGGAACTCAAACCAGGATAAAAATTACAGTAGGGACTTTAATGATAATTGCAGAGGCAATAATGGTCGCGGTAGATCGCAACATAAGAGAAAAAGATATCAACAGACAAACTCTGTTCAACAAGAATCTCAGGGAGCAGATAAACAGATTAATAGTGATAAAGACCATAATGCTATCGGATGCTCATCTTTTGATTTTGGTAGAGCAAATAAATGTATCCAATGCAGTACTTTATTTGATCCGAAGACCGTTAGTACTCTAAGCTGTGGTCATCCTTTGCCTGCTCTTCCTGCTAATGTTGCTCATGATGGGAGAGGTTCTTTTATATTACATAAGGGGCTTGTAAATAGTAATCCAGTCTCGGTGTTGTTTGATTCTGGATGTACTACTGTCGGCGTTAGGCAATCTCTTGTAGATCCATCCTGTGCTACAGGAAAGGTCATCAAATGTGTCACATTTGGTGGCACGTTGGAAAAGTATCCTACTGCTATAATACATATTGCTACTCCTTTCTTCACGGGAGAGGTCCACGCGTGTCTACTTCCAAATCCTATTGCGGACCTTATTATTGGTCGTATTCACGGAGTTAGGGAATGTACCCCACAGCAGATTGCTGTTTGGGAAGAGCAAAACATTGAAGCTACCAATGCGGTGGTCACAAGAGCACATGCTCTGGATCCACCTCAAACTTCATTAACTAATAATGATGAAGTAAATGACCAAGATAGTCACTTGACTATTACACGTGACTCATTTATCAAATTGCAAGAAGAAGATCCTTCTTTACAAAAATTCTTCATTCTAGCAAAAAAAGGTGATCCTAATCAAAATACTAATAGAAAGTCTTGGATTTCTATGAAGAACGGCGTACTTGTACGTATGGTACAAGACTCGACTACGTCCACTCATTCACAAATTCTTGTGCCTAAGAGCATGAGATTGCAAATATTGCAACATGCTCATGACTCGCAATGTGCTGGACATATGGGTTTTTCCCGTACAAAGTCGAGGGTTCTTGCGGCTTTCTTTTGGCCATTTGTGAGCAAGGACATACGAATGTACTGTCGCTCTTGCAAAGTATGTCAGGAGGTCAAATCTAAAGGACCACGACATGCTGCGCCTATCCAGGCTGCTGACATTCCTATTCGCCCTTTCAAAAAATGGCAATAGATATTATCGGTCCTTTTAGAATTAAGTCGGCTAGAGGACATCAATTTATTCTTACATGTGTCGATATGTGCACACGTTGGCCAGAGGCAATACCTCTCAAGAGCATCTCAACTGCTGATATCGCAGACGCTCTTTGGCTGATATTTTCTCGCTTGGGTTTTCCCGGAGAAATATTGTCAGACCATGGCACGCAACTTATATCAGACACTATGTCACAGGTAATGTCTATGCTACACATTAAAAGGTCTCTCAGCAGTATCTATCACCCAATGTCTAATGGGTTAGTCGAACGTTTAAATAGGACTCTGAAAACTTTACTTGGTAAAATAACTGAGGATCATCCTCAGGATTGGGACAGGGTCTTACCCGCGGCTCTCTTTGCGTATAGAGAGGTTCCCCAATGAACATACGGGGTTTTCCCCTTTTGAACTTG
The DNA here is from genome assembly GCA_024509875.1 of Oreohelix idahoensis. Taxonomy (NCBI): domain Eukaryota; kingdom Metazoa; phylum Mollusca; class Gastropoda; order Stylommatophora; family Oreohelicidae; genus Oreohelix; species Oreohelix idahoensis. The sequence continues at coordinate 27,652 of JAMPIV010016286.1, forward strand.
TCTTTGGCGCGCAACCGCGCGGCCCTATGTCTTTACTTCACGATCTAATCACTGCCGATAATATTAGCGATGAAACTCAATCTTCTTATGAGTACGTCATTGCTCTTAGGCAAAAGATCATCGAGGCATGCAAACTAGCAACTTCGTCTTCCGAATTTGCTAAAGAAAAGGCAAGGCAGTTTGCAAATAAGAATAGATGTCTACGACAACTTTGTCCAGGTGACAAAGCTCTCGTTCTACTTCCTTCAAGGGAGAACAGACTTCTAATTGCATGGAAAGGTCCATATGCAATAGTCTCCAAAATTTCTGATGTCGACTATGTTGTCGATATTGATGGAAAGCATAAAACTTTCCACATAAATATGCTCACGGAATTTTATGAAAGACCTGACTATTTGCAGCCTATTTTCCAGGCATCGGACAATCCTCAAGCAACTCATGGTCAGTACCATCTCTGTCAGTTATACAGGATGAGGAAACTACTTTTTCTGATGTCAATCTTCCTCTTTCTATGGTCCCACTTTATTCTACGGAATCTTGGAAAAACGTGACCGTTTCTCCAAATCTTTCCGCTGAGGAACATCGACAAGTTTCTTCGATGTTGCAAACATTTCAGGATGTTCTTACAGACATCCCGGGACACACACATGTCATTGAACATGACATTGTGCTAACTGATCATAATCCTATCAGAGTCAGACCCTATCCAATACCTATCCATTTCCAGTCTCAAGTCGAAAAAGAATTGGATGAAATGATACGTTTGGAAATCATTGAACCATCCACTTCAGCATACTCTTCGTCTATGGTTATTGTTCGAAAGAAGGATAATAACATTCGCATTTGCGTAGATTATCGCAAATTGAACCAAGTTACGAAGTTCGACGCTGAACCTATGCCTTCATTAGAAGAGCTACTCAATAAACTTTCTAATTCTAGATTCTTTACCAAACTAGATTTGTCTAAAGGTTATTGGCAAGTCCCGCTAACTGAACGTGCCAAACCTTTTACAGCTTTTTCTACACCTAGGGGTTTATTTCCAATGGAATTTCATGCCTTTTGGTCTTATGAACGCCCCTGCTACATTCGTACGCATGATGCGCGAATTCTCGCATATCGTACAGATGTCATAGCATACCTAGATGATATCTGTCTATTCAGTGATTCCTGGGAAGATCACTATTTGGGTTTATACGAATTACTGTCTACTCTTCGCGAGTATAACTTGACTGCAAAACCCTCTAAAGCCTTTATAGGATTTAGTGAGATTTCTTTCCTAGGTCATCGTGTTGGTCGTGGTCTTTTAAAGACAGAGGACCACAATGTTTCAAAAATACTTAACATTTCGGTCCCTAAGACGAAGAAACAAGTAAGGAGTCTATTAGGTTTGATCCAATTCTACGGACGATTCATTCCGAATCTGTCCTCCATTATGGCACCGCTTTCTACTTTATTGAAGAAAGGGTCGCCTAATCTGATCCGCTGGTCTAAAGAATGTCAATCCTCATTGGACCAGGTTAAAGCCCTATTTTCATCTCCACCTATTCTTAGGTTACCTACTATTGAGAAGACTTTTGTTCTTCGAAGTGACGCCTCGTCAACTGGGATTGGGGCAGCACTAATGCAGGAGTATTCTGATACTCTGCATCCGGTGATGTATATCTCTAGGAAATTAAATGCTGCAGAAAAGAATTACTCGGTTTTAGACCGTGAGTTATTGGCTATGGTATGGTCTATTCTGAAGTTACAAAGATTTCTTCTAGGCGCACATTTCATTGTGGAAACCGACCAGAAAGCGCTTACTGCTATTCAGAGCAAAAACTTGAAGAGCTCGAGGTCCACTCGTTATGCCATAGCTCTTCAACCATTTCATTTCTCGGTTCGAGCTATCCGTGGTTCGGATAATGTAATGGCAGACATTCTGTCCAGATGCCCACACGATTCCACATGATTCTTCTGTCATATATATATATTTCCTGATATACAGTCCAATATTATAATGACATGTTAGTAGATTTTTTCTCACTTTTTTTTGAGGGAAATTTATAACATTGTACCATGTAATTATCTAAGAAGGCTTAGTTAGTGATATACGGGCCAAAAGATCACTCGGCCACATTTATATAATATATTTGCATAATTTAATTAAGAGATTTACCAGTTGTCTTTAAGATTTGTGTTATTGATATTTTCGCAGCACATCATTGAAGTCTGCGAGATTATGTCCATTGTGGAACTTTGAGGATATCAAGTCCTGACCTAGATTGGGAGCGGATGATGTCCACATCTTCTTCTATTGATTGTTTTATGTCAACGAAGAATAACATTGTATTAGTTATTAATTACTGATGCATTATATAATGTAATAATATAGTGCTGTATATTAGTATATTACACCGCTATTTGCACAACACATTGTATGATATCATAATGATATATTTAATTTCATATATTGGTATGAGAGTAATTTGACTTTTATTATGATGTTACCATCATTGTGGCGTGTGTTGGTGGCACCTTCCTGGAATATATACACGAATACTTATATAAATTTTTTCTCTAAGGACCTGAGATATGATCTCAGTTTCGCTCCATGTGTTGAGCTAGTTTGTTAGGTATATATCCGCGCATCATACGTGCGTTAGGAGCCTAGATTTTTCCGGCTCCAGGATTAAAAAAAAAAAAATGTTTCATTTTTTTTTCCCGGGAGGGTGCGGTAATGTTACGCACAAATAATTACTTTTTCCAAAGTCTTTGTATGATCATTTTTCGTATGTATGATCATTTTTTGACTGAAATGTGTATTATGTTTTTTACAGTCAAAGGGACATAACCCGAGTTATTGAGACTACAATTTTTTAGGAGTTGGCCTTCTCTTGTATAGAGACACGTTCGGTCTATAATTTCTTGAACGAAGCGTGACCATATCTCCTTATTTGGTAGTATCAGTCAACTGTTGTAGATGTCTGAAACCTGTCTTAACGCTTCTGTTCATGACCATAAAAGGCGCGACTGTGTAAGACTTTTATCTCGAATGTTCTTAGAACCGCTTTGTGTGAATTGATACTCACGTAGATGAGTTCTGCGCATGTCAAAAACTGGGAGTTCGTTCTGTGTGTTCCGCCCAGCTGGGGCAGTTTAGAAATGGTCTGAGTAGCGAGCGGACGCAACCTGCGTCTTGTGATTTTCTGAGGGAAATACATTGTCTTTGTGAGTTAGTTAACTAACTAGACTATTTCCCAGTATTATTCAAGCCTGCCTGGAGGCATATGTTCGTGGTTGATTTCCGAAGAAAGGTAATTCCTCTTGTATCGAACTTTTTGCTATCATCTAGAAGTTCGTCATTTTGTCGCTCCTTGCTCGCCTGTGTGATTCAATATGGAGAGGTACTTTGACTAGGATTTTCGCCACCGGTATCTTTATACCTGAACTAGTTATATATATATGGGTCGCTCTAGACCAACAAGACTATTGTCTGTGTTCCAGGATTCGTTATATCAGAGATCACGTCCAAGTCAGATGGTTAGACTTAGAAACGTTATAAAGGTCGGTTTGACCTGTATTCCCAGTATGCTATTCACGTGCAGACAGTAAACGGACTTATTGTATACATCTGATCTGCTAGCATCAGGAAGGGAGCATTTATTGTTGTCTATGAACATTGAAGATCTGCAGCTGACACTGTTGCAGAAGTTATATATATTATTTATACAGCTTCACGAACCAGAACTTTATGATATCTGTTTACAATACAACTATTGAGTATTGAATCCTACATGACTATCAGTTAATATGATTTTGAATGCTGCATTCGTTAAACTATGCTGGTGATGACATAAATATCATGACTGTTTTGTGGCGTGCAATAAATGGTATAAACCTAAAGCGAAGTTACCATTTCTATGACTCTACACGTCATGTTGCCTGTGGTGTACTCTGTGAGCTGTTCTACTGCAACACACACAGCAACATTCTAAATCAGAGAAGACACCTACATCTTGCACTTTAATACCAGGTGTCGATAGGGGTGGCAAGTTATCATTTCAGCTCAAATCCACCCTTATCAATGTGTACGATTCTACATCTTGTATTGGTGTTTCTTCCAGTTCAATCCGGTTATCATTACCTGCATTTATTTTCATTATTTTTGTCTTTTCCCTGTGTATTTTCAGACCCAATTGCTGTGACCTCTCATCGAGTGTTTTCAATTTGTCCTGCATCTGATTACGGTTATGGGGCAGAATAGCCAAGTCATCAGCAAAATCCAGATCATCCAACTGCTTAGTCAGAGTCCACTGGATTCCATTTCTGTTGTGTGTTGTCGATGATCTCATAACCCAATCTATTGCCAGCAAGAAAAGAAATGGAGACAAGAGGCATCCCTGTCGCACTCCTGTTCTTATCCCAAACGGTTCTGTAAGCTGTCCTTCATGAAGAACTCTGCATGTCATGTCTTCATATGTTTTCTTTATTAAATTAATGATCTTCAGGGGAACTCCATAATGCCTCATCAATTTCCAAAGTGATTCTCTGTCTACACTGTCAAATGCCTTTTCGTAGTCCACAAATGTATAGTGGTGAATTCCATTCCAGACTTTGTTCAACTATTATTCTCAAAGTGGCTATCTGGTCTGTACATGATCTGTTTTGTCGAAAACCTGCTTGTTCATCTCTCAGTTTCTTGTCTACGGACTCTTTTAATCTCTCAAGGATAATCCTGTTTAATACTTTTCCTGGCACTGATAGTAACATTATTCCTCTATAATTTGTGCACTCTTGTAAATTTCCCTTCTTAGGCAACTTAACCAGATATCCTTCCTTCCATTCTGCTGGTATCTCTTCCTTTTCCCAGACTTTACCAAGTAATTTATATAACATCTCTGTAGCCGTGTCGATATCTGCTTTGATGGCCTCTGCTGGAATGCCATCAGGTCCAGATGCTTTTCCATCTCTTAGAAGCTTTATGGCTTTCTTTATTTCTTCCTTCGTTGGTCTTTCCCCGTTAATTTGTAGCTCTTCTTCTGCTGGCTGGATGTCCGGTGGGTTTTGTGGAGCTGGTCTATTGAGAAGGTCCCCAAAATATTCTGTCCACCTCTTCATTTGCTCTTGTATATTGCTGAGCAGTTTCCCATTCTTGTCTTTTATGAGGCAACTTGTTTGCTTGTATTTCCCTGTTAACTTCTTTGTGCTGCTATACAGTTCTCTCATATTTCCTTTGGCTGCAGCATCTTCTGCCTCTCTTGCCAACTCCTCAATATACTTCCTCTTGTCTCTTTTGATACTTCTTTTTACTTCTTTGTTTGCTTCTGTGTACACTTCTTGAGCCTTGGCTTTGGAACTTCTGGTTTTGCTTGTGTTTAACTCTGCTTTCTTGTTTTTTCTGTCTTTTATCTTATTGATGGTTTCTGTTGTTATCCATGCTTTTTGTTGTCGTTCCCTTTTCCCCAGTATTTCTTCACACGTCTCCTTCCATACAGTTTTGACCTGCTGCCAATAGTCTTCTGTATTCTCTACATCTTCCAGCTGTTGGAGCACTTGGAATTTGTTAGATACTGTGACCGCAAATGTGTCTCTTGTTTCTTGATTTCTTAGCTGTCCTACATTAAACTGTTGTCTATAATTTTGCATTGTTGCATATCTCTTGAGTTTCATTTTTACTTTGGCTATCAGAAGATGGTGATCTGATGCCACATCTGCTCCTCTATATACCTTTACATCCTGCAATGATGATCTAAACTTCTTGTTTATGCATATATGATCGATCTGATTTTCTGTTCTATGGTCTGGTGATATCCATGTTGCCTTCTGTATTCTATTATGTGGAAACATGCTTCCTCCTATAGCCAGTTGATTTGAAGCACAGAAGTTTGCAAATAGTTCTCCATTTTCATTCATTACTCCTAGCCCATGTTTTCCCATGACTTCTTCAAATCCGGTGTTGACTGTACCTATCTTTGCATTCATGTCATCCATCAAAATTGTGATGTCTTTTCTTTTTACTTTATCCATAATTTCCTGTAGTTTAGTATAAAATGCTTCTTTCACAGACTCTTCTTTGTCATTAGTTGGTGCATAACATTGGATGACATTTACATGAATTTTCTTTTTAGCTGTTTTGAAAGTAGCTGTTATTATTCTGGGTCCAACAGCTTCCCATTCAATGAGTGTTTTCTGTGCTTCTTTAGATAACATAAGAGCTACGCCTTCACTGTGGTGTGAACTTTCGTCTTCATGTCCTGAGGACAGCACCAATTCACCTGTGATGACTTTCTTCCTGTCTACCCCCTTCCACTTTGTTTCACACATTCCCAGAACCTCGATTTTGTATTCCCTCATTTCTGCTGCTACTTGCGCCACTTTCCCTTGTTCGTTTAGTGTCCGAACATTCCAGGTGCCAAATCTGGAAGTTCTCCTAGAAGAAAGAAGGTTAGTCAGCAACACAGACTCCTTTCGGCTTTCTCTGTGTTGCAGGCGTACATATGAGAACTTTAATCATCTATCTGACCCTCAATGAATATAAAGTCTTTAACAACAGGAAATCTCTACATTTTAATAAGGAACACCGGGACTATGAAACTGAAGAAAGACACGGAGTCAGAGGGAATTGAAGTTAAAATTAACGACACCCCAGACGCGTGTAAGAGGCCGATTCATGTCTATTTTATTCATCTGAGCAACACGTCTGTAGCCAGGATTGGCTTATTGATGGTACCAGCAGAAAGTGCTATCTCTGGAACAAGACGGGAACCGTGGCCTAAGTTTCAAGACGAAGGACCCACGTGGTAGACTCTCCTTGTCGTTTCTGGGAAACGAGCTATCCCCGACAACCTTGATCAGAGACGAGTGTGAGCAGAGTGAAAAGAACCAACACATAAGAAGGAGCAGAACCGTCATTGGCAGCTAAGTTCAAAGATATGCTGCCACTTGAACTTCTTGTAATATCTCACATTCCCTAAAGACTGTGAGGATAACTTTTCTTGATCCATGACTATTCAAATTATTTCCAACTGTTCAAACCTAAAGTGATTATTAAATTTTGTTATTTGTAATGTTACAAATTTAACTTCGATTTAATCATTTTAAAGTTACTGCATGTTTGTCTCAGTCAAATTACTACACACAATCTAAACAGAGCTATACTAAAATAATAGAATTCCACTGAGTAAATCAGAGGTGGGTGTTTAAACGAGGTGAAAGTAATAAGTGCTTAAATCCTTCACAAAAGCGTCGGCAGAATTACAATACTCAGCCAAATCAGTATTGTTCTCGCCTATTCTGAATATCTTGTGAAGACTCCCTTTGTAATAGAAGTGTCACCTTCCTTCTATCTACATCTCTGCCAAGAGTAATCTTGTGCGAAGGTAGATACCTTTGAACCCCATATTAGATACTCTTGAGTTCTGGCCACTGTTGGACCACTACTGCAAAGCAGGGGAGACAATACCGTCACAATTGGAGTCTCGCCTTGGGATTGAACGCGGTCGTACAAGCGTGATAATTCACAGTTGAGCGACTCGCGCCGGGTTTATAGAACTTGTCTAGTAATTCCCCTACACGACTGACATAAATTTCAGGTTTACTGAAAGAATTGTTTCAAGAGTGTGTTTAATTGTAAGACTGAGCATATATTGCATTCATAAATAACAGTAAAAGTAACTGTGTAAAGAATAATTGAATAAGTGAAAGAAACAAAATTTCTTGTAAACTCAATTTAAACGTAAAGAAATAAGAAGTTCACCTGGTGACGCAAATTCGTTGTTGTAATTTGGTGTTTAGTGTTAGTAGCTGTTGTGCATTAGTGTAGCTTTGTAAACAGATTTTTTGATCAGAATGACAGAGTCCCAAAACCTCCATGCATTTTACCCTTAATATAGGCCGCGAACTAGGGTTTCAGCCAAAGAACTTTCTGACTTCGTGCTTACTTCAGTGAGAGAACAGACAGAAAAAGATAAAGAGGAAAAGGACAGGATGGAGGCCGAGAAAGCCGTGGAGCGCCAGGAAAGAAAACTGGCCAGAGAACACGAAAAAGCCAAAGCAGAACACGAAGCCGCAGAGAGAGAAAAGGAAAGGGTATTTGCTAAGGAGAAGGAACAGGCCAAAAGGGCATTCGCTAAATAGGAAAATGAACAGCAGAGGGCATTCCAAGAAAGGAAGGAACAGGACGACAGAGCCCACGCTGTTAGAATGAAGGAATTGGAACTCGAAGGAAGAAGAGTGGATTCTAGTTCTAACAATGGCGGGTCTGTGTTACGCACAGATCATTTTTTCTTAGGTCATTGTATGATCATTTTTCCTAAAGTCATTATATGACCATTTTTTGCTAAAGACATTGTGTAATTAGATTGATGAAATGTATACGTTAATTTTTTCAGTCAAAGCTACATAACTCTGGATATTGAAATTATCATTTAATATGATGATTACCTCTTCTTGTGTCGAGACACGTTCGGTCTATATCGTTTGAACGAAGTGTGACCATTCTCCTTATTTGGTAATGATCGGTCAACTGTTGTTGGAATGTCTGAAACCAGTGTTGAGGATTCGTTTGCTGACCATATAAGGCAAGATTTCTTACAAAATCTTTCTAGAAGGTCTTCAACCATCGTCTCGTTGAATTTTACTCAGGTGTAGGCCTTTCTGCGCATGTCTGGACTTTGCGGGGTAGAATCGTCTTCCGCCCAGCGGCATTGTGAAGATGTACTGAGTAGAGAGTAGACGCATCTGCGTCTTGTGCTTTTGATAGGGAAGTGCATAGTCTTTTGTGAGTTAGTTATCTAACTATAGACTTTTCCCAGTATTATTCAAGCCGCCTGGAGGCATATGTTTTGTGGTTGATTCCGAATAAAGGTAATTCCTCTTTTTTTGAACTTTACGATGTCATCTAAAAGTTCGACATTTTTGTTGCTCTCTGCTCGCTTGTGTGATTCAAAAATGGAGAGGTACTTTGACTAGGGTTTCGCCACTGGTATCTTTATACCTGAACAATTCATATATATGGGTCGCTTTAGACCAACAGGACTATTGTCTGTTTTTCCAGGATTCGCTATTCTAGCGATCACACCTTTTGTCGAAGGTTAGACTTAGGAATGTTAAAAAGGTCAGGTTGACCTGGACTCCATGTATGCTATTCACGTGCGGACGATAAATGGACTTATTGTATACATCTGATCTGCTAGCATCAGGAGGGGAGTATTCATTATTATGTATGAACATTGATGATCTGCAGCTGACACTGTTGCAGAATTAATATTTATGAATATTAGTGCATCCAGCACTGTGCCATATTATTCAGACAGATTGATGAATAATAATAACTTTATGACACTGTGAACCTTGAACTGTTGTTTACGCTATGACTGATGAGGATTGGATCCTACATGAATATGAGTTGGCACCAATATTATTTCTGAATGCTACAATTGTTGAACTGGGGTGTTTTATGATGTATGTGAAGTAACTGTCGTTGTGGCGTGAAATAAATGATAAAAACGTCAAGAGCAGTTACCTCCTTTATGACTTCGCATGTCACTTTGCCTGTGCTGTAACTCTGTGGACTGGCTAACTACTTTACACACAGCAACAACATAAACCAGATAAGACACCCTATACTACAACTATATTTAACTGGTGTCGATAGGGGTGGTAATTGAAGTCAGCCTAAATCCACCCTTATCAGTCTGGCAGTCCTCAAAATAGCCATAGAGGAAACACCATTCAGGTGGTGGCACCTAGTGGAGTATCCTTCCAACTAGATGTCTATTCTGAGGCTTCAGAAGAAATAGACATATATCTCTCTAGGTTTGAATCCTTAGCAGCTACATATGGCTTGGAGAGGGAGAGATACAACATGAAGCTATCCCAGAGTCTGAGAGGATCTGCTTATGATGTATTTCTCAAGATGCCCACGGAAGAACAGAGCAACTACGACATGTTGAAGAAAGCTCTGTTACAGCGCTTTATGCTTAACGCAGAGACTTTTCGTGGTAAATTCCGTGAGGCGAAACGACCGAAAGATGAATCGTATAGACAATTTGCTACACGACTAGAAACGTACTTGGAGAAGTGGGGATCTCTCAGCACCTTTGATGAATCTTATGAAGGGATGCAGGAGATGATTGTCGTGGAACAGTTCAAAGACTCGTATACCCCTGACATGAGACGGTTCCTGGCGGAGCATGGGGCCGAAACTCTTGAGCAGGTAGTACTGTTTGCCGATAGGTACCAGAGCGCCCAGTCGGAAGTGAATCCGTCAAAAAGGCGTCACCACGATAGTCACCTCAAACAGAAGGATCACCCAGATGATAACTCCAAAATTACGGACAACACAACACACAAAACAGCCCACCAACAGCAACAACAACCACAAGACCAGCAGAGGCAGAAACAGATCAATTCAGCCCAGGGAACTGGATGACGATATTGTAAATCGTGTAAAACTGACTCGCATTTGACATCGGATTGTAAGAGGCCGAAATCCGGCCCTTATAGTGTCGCTTGCTTGAATAGGGAGCCGATAGGGAAACATGGCCCCCAGGCATATGAATAAAATCCTAGTTACTCTTCTATTACTGAGCAAGTAACCGTTGGCAACCAAACCATACGGTGCTTGAATGATTCGGGCCTCGAATACTCGGCTTTAGTTTTTCCATCTTTGGTGAAGGCCCACCAATATACTGGTGAAACTGTACAAATACAGGGGCCTCGGAAGAGTATAAAGCCTATGCTACTTCTGGTCGCGGAAATTGATGTTTCAACCCGATATGTACGGGGAAAAATTCGTGCCGCAGTGGTAAACGATTTAGTCTATCCTCTCATTTTAGGGAGGAAATATCTGTTCCTTGGAGATCCCTCAGGTGACTCCAGGCCGACACAAAAGATAGAGAACCCAGGACACGCCTCAGCGGCCCCTGAGTTGTCATCTTTACACAGCCTGAATATTTCAGAGCTGAAGCAGGCACAAAGTGCCGATCAAACCCTAAAGCCTTGCTTTTCCAATTTGTATGATAATTACACCCATACTCCACAGGGAGCATATTACAGGGATAAAGGTTTGGTATATAGAGGGGTGGGGAACAAGAGACAGCTAATTGTCCCATTACCCTATCGCTCCCGCTTCATGCAGGAAATGCAATTAACCATGCCCCATTCCATTAAAGGTTCATATGTCCTGGTAAAAAAGGTCTCCTTGAATTACTTCTGGCCAGGTTTGCGATATGATGTTCGACAGTTTGTGCGAGATTGCTCTGTTAGCCATAGCCCGGACAAACAGAAGGACGAAACTACGAAGAAAGAATTTGAGCAGAGTAACCAACAACCAAAGTTGGATAACTCGCACCTCCATTACTTTAGCACCATACTCTGAACAGAGTCAGTTCAAGATAAACCATATTTCAGCTGGAACTTTCCACAACGAGGATGGGATTATTTTTCGACGGACGAGGCAAGGGAAGCAAATCGTGGTGACTCTCCACTTAAGACCCCCCGTCATGAAAGCGGCTCATGCATCATCATCTGGAGAACTGCAGCTTTCTATTAAATGGTGTGTATATTTATCGAAATTAGTTTTTTGCAATTGTCGTGTCCAGTAAACGAGTAAATAAAATATTAGACAAACATAAAGGTATGTTTTCAGGCACTCGTAAGAAATAAAGAAGTAGAAAACTAGACAACAGAAAAACAACAGACGTGAGTGGCTTACCCAGGACTCGAACCCAGGACCTTTCGTGCGACAACACCGCCTAGCTATGCAAGCGAATCACGATGATGTAAATATTTTCTGTAATTTATGGATCTTTTCTTCTTTGTACACTCTCAGACGTCCACTTGAATGTTTTCAAAGAAAGCAGTAGTCAGTTTGAGGCTATTTGAATCTCCGTAGAGCTTTATACGAATTGTACTGGTTTCGGCCATATGCGCTTTCTTTGTTACGCATATGTTGGGCAACTTTGAAGCAGATTTTCAGCAGTCATTTTATCATTTTATGTATGGATATATAAATTGTATTAATTTTCTTGTTTCTTCCTTTGCTGAATATCATACTTACTGCTTTATGTTTAACATTCCCGCGAAAGCCCAAAGGTTTAATCTATTGTGAGCCTTTGTCCATCTGTTTTTGTAGTACCGTACCGGTATTTGCATAAATGAAAGATGATTTTTTTCCAGTGCGTCAAATGGCGCAGTCACCTACAAATTTGGACAGGCAATTCTTTTATCTAAAAATGTTAACATATCACTTTTAACATCACTAACTTCTTCTTTGAAGTCATTTACAAGGATGGTTAATATTGTCGGTAACATAACTGATCCCTGTTGTTTACCATTGTGTTGTTCGTGTATTTCCGACTCGTGTTTTTACAATTTCCGGGAATCTCCAAGGGGACCCTTATATTGTAGTTACGCCACTGAGCACAGGTTAATAACAAAACCATGCCAAACCCTCCTGTCCCCAGGTCTGTTTATCAAATCTATTGTTGTCTTCTTTCTATGCCATGATGTCAAACTATCCAGTAACTTCTATCTTTGTCGTCCTCTATTATCTTTTTCGTTCAATCTCCCCTGTCATAAATTTAATTTAACTTCCCTCATAAAATTAATCTTGAAAGTATCCATTGCTCATATAAACGACATACACAGTAAGCTGACATGAGATAATACAGTATATGTAGTACAGTACTTGAATTAATTTAGAATACAACTAGGCACGTGCTATTTCAAAAGCTGATATGAATGGATATTTGTAGCATTTTTAATTATTCGGCGTGCTGAGATCAATGTTATTTTTGTTGCAGTAATTTTCAGTGGGAATCTGTGTTGCTGACTAACCTTCTTTCTTCTAGGAGAACTTCCAGATTTGGCACCTGGAATGTTCGGACATTGAACGAACAAGGGAAAGTGGCACAAGTAGCAGCAGAAATGAGGGAATACAAAATCGAGGTTCTGGGAATGTGTGAAACAAAGTGGAAGGGGGTAGACAGGAAGAAACTCATCACAGGTGAATTGGTGCTGTCCTCAGGACACGAAGACTGAACTTGAAGAAACACCAATACAAGATGTAGAATCATACACATATCTTGGCAGTAATATAGACAAAGTTGGAGGGACAGACAGCGATATCAAAATAAGAATACAAAAGGCAAGAGGAGCTTTCATTGCATGGGAAATATATGGAGATCAAGAGAAATAGGATCCAACACGAAAATAAGAATCTTCAACTCAAATGTGAAGTCAGTCCTATTGTATGGCTCGGAGACATGGAGAACAACAAAGACAACAACCAAAAAGCTACAGACTTTCATAAATGGGTGCTTGCGTAGAATAGAGGGATTAAAATGGTATGACAAGGTTACCAATGTGGAACTGATGACAAGAACTGGACAAGTGCCAGTGGAACAAGAGATGAGAAGAAGACGATGGCGATGGATAGGACACACACTGAGGAAACCTGTTGATAGCATTACAAGGCAGTCCTTGTTCTGGAACCCCCCAGGGCAAGAGAGGCAGAGGAAGACCAAGAAGTACGTGGAGAAGAGAGTTGGAAACAGAGGTGAAAATGATGAGGAGAACATGGAAAGAACTTGAGATGATGGCACGTGACAGGAGGACTTGGCATGTGTTTGTTGAAGGCCTATGCTCCTTTGGGAGTGGAGGGTTATGAATGAATAGAATTAATTTTCAGTAATAGATGCTCCTCAGTTTAATTCAAAACAACCTCCCCCCTTCTCCCCCCCCCCCCCCCTTTATTAACGCATGGCTTGTTTTTTTTAGCTACTTATGAATTTCTTATTATCTTCATCTTCCGTCCCCCGTTTCAGTCATTCTTTCACTTTCCACCTTTTTTTTTTCATCCTCTCTTCTAATTTGAACCACCAGCTCTCGTCTCTTTGTTCGCTTCTTTCTTTTTCTTTCATATTTTGTTTCCTCGTGACTTTTGTCTTTCCCTTTCTCATTCGGTCTTTTTTCAACATCTACACTTCTTTGTCTCTTTTTCACCCGTCATCTTTATTCCGTTCTTTCTCTCTTATATTCTTCATCTCAGTTTCTTCCTCTGCAAACGTTTCTCTTGATTCTACATATTTCGTACTCCTTCTTTCTAATTATGCCACTTTTCTCATCTGTAGTCCGTTTTCTTTTTCACACACACTCTCTCCTCAGCTGTATTTAAATAAATAGATACATTAAAAAATAAAATGGCATGGAATCAGTTTTTAAAATTAAAGGTACGGTACACAGGAAACACGGGACGTTTCGGATTTCATCCTTCGTCAGCCACAACTATAAACAGGTGACACGGACAAGAATTATAGACAGGTCAAAGAAAAATACCACAAACAACTATATTCCATTCTTGCTCGTCACAATCTACTCTAGAGTTCTGTTGCTCTCTCAGTTTCACACTCCCTCTTTATTATTTTCAGCCTGTCTTTCATTCCTTGTCTCGTTGTTTCTTTGCGAACCTTTCACTGCACTCTACTTGCCTCAAGCTCGTTTTTTCCCCCTCATTCTTACGCGTCTATCTCTCCCATAATCTCCCTTTCATGAACTATATTCCTTCTATGTTATGTTACATTCTTCATCTGTTCCTTTATATCTCTCTCTCTCCTCTTTGGTTCTGAGTCTCTCCTCAGATATTCCTTTTGCCCGTACACGCATTCAGTTCAATTCCCATAACTTTACTCTCATGTACACTTTCCCTCATAATCTCTTGTACCCTTTTCCTCTTACTCCCATGTACACTCACAATTTCTCATCTCTATTCCTTTCTCTCACATATTGCCTCATGCTTCCCCAATTTATAATCCATTTTCTCCCATTTTCATCTTTTCTCTCTCCCCTGATGATTCTTTTTTCCCTCTCTCCTGATCTATGTTCCTTTTTCTTCCACCCATCTATAAGTGTTTCTCCCCCCCCCTCATAAAAAAGGGTAAAGGTAATACCAGAGCGGATACTGCCGTAGGGGATTGAAGTGTTAGAGACTTCACTTGTCCAGCTTCGAAAGGTGGGGGTGAGCAGGTCTCGTTCTTCCCGCCTTCTCTAACTCAAGAGCATTTCCATCTGGGTAAACTGGAGCATGACACCATCGTATTTCAAACTCGGTACCTTTGCCGCAAGATGGACGGCGTTCTAAATACTCTGCCAATCGGATGACCTCGCTTTCATGCATGCTACATTTCCTCTATTCTATTCTTTCTCAGTTTTCTCATCTCCATAAAATCTAAAGCTGCTCACACACTCTACCTCACATTCCAACAAACAACAGGTGATGAAGTCAACGTCCATTTATTTTTTTAATATTTCATATACAGTATTTATCAGATCAACATTTTGCGTAACGGCAACATCAAATGAGCCTAACAGGCAGAAAGGACCAAAGACTGGCCAGGTCCTTTCAACTCTGAAAGCTATTTGTGAAGTTTAATATTAAGCAAATATACATTATTGTTAATACTGCATGGTATTAACAGTCATATTTACATTTAAGCATATTTCAGCAGAAATAAAACAGCAGTTCATAAATTTAAAAAAGCCAATGGTAAATTACACAATTGCTTTCTACAATCATATTCAAGTTGGTGAGTGTTTGATGAAGAGGAAGTGTTACAAAATGAAAAGTGGTGTTAATTTTGTTTAAAAAAAAAAAAACACTTCTGGTAGCTTCTATTTCATCATATAACCAACCATATGTTCACGGGAGAAAAAACAAATGGCAAAATTTTCATGGTGGGAACAAACTGAACAAATTTCAGATCATATGCAAAGATATTCTTCTTCTTCTTCTTCTTCGTACACTCTCAGACGTCCACTTGAATGTTCTCAAAGAAAGCAGTAGTCAGTTTGAGGCTATTCGAATCCCCGTAAAGCTTTTCCACGAAAGGAGCTGGCGTCGGCCATATGCACTTTCTCTGTACCACATATAAGGGGCAACTTTGAAGCAGATGTTCAGCAGTCATTTTATCAGTGCCACAGTTACACTGATCGGCAGTTCCTATCTTTAGCTTGTTGAATAGATGGTATCTCAATCTGTTGTGGCCAGTGCGGAGTCTGAAGATTATCACTTGTTCTCTTCTGTGGAGCTGGTAGTAAGCATCATTCTGTGTGTGCCCTGGATGTTCTACATTCCATTTGTTTCTGTAACTGATTCTGATAAAACTCTTTGCCTCCTCATGCAAAGATATGACACAAGTCATCATTATTAATATGTCCCTTTCTGCTCCTTATGAAGTATGGAGCCACCACTGTCACCTGCACCCTGTCAGAACCCTGCACTAAAGCATTTATGTGCTCTTGTATTGCTGCTCTCTGTAGCTATTTGTTTTCCATGATGTGCCTCCATGCATTAATGCATAAGATTCTTTCTTTGTCTACTCTGAGACCCCTGAGAAATACACTGGGCTGAAGACAGTCATGTTTGTACTTTTTTCAGTAGAAAGTTTTTTTTTTTCCTTTTCACTGTTTTGTGTGTGTTTGTTTTAAACTTAGCTAATAATATAGCCAATTTGTTCTGAAGCAGTTCCTTAAAACTTTGTCTAATGTTTTACATTACTGTAACCAGGTTGTGGTTACCACACCGCTCTGGCGACCGGGTGATGCAGGATCAAACCCGGGCGACGGCATTTGAGGATTTTTCGTCAACCGGGATTTGGACTGGATTAACTCGAGACCTGGCGAGGACATTTGAAGGAGTGTCATCGACCAGGGATTGGCGGCTCCTGAGCCGAACCAGCTCTAATGGGTACCTCCGAAATCGGCGAGTATCTGCCTGAATGGCGAGGGACACCTGTCTCTGTACAAGAAAAAAGGGATACTCACGTAAAATCAATGTCAGGTTAGACATTAATAATAACCTGAGATTTCGCCTCGAGTATTAGCGGGCGTACGAAAAAAAAAAAAAATCTGTATCCTAAAACAAACAGAACAAAACTTATTTAATACAGTATTAGTTGTCTTGTGTCTTTTCATGCTGTCAAATGAAACTGAATGCTCATGGAATGGACATTATATATATATATATATATATATATATATATATATAATAAATATATATATATATATATATATATATATATATATATATATATATATATATATAATGAAAAAAAGCCAGTTTTCAATTGTAAGTATTAAAAGTACCTCTAATGAAAGTAAGAGAATACCTCAGAATACTGAATAAATTACTGTAATGTAGATTGCTATATTTTAACGTGAATGGAAGACTTT
This sequence comes from Oreohelix idahoensis, assembly GCA_024509875.1. Taxonomy (NCBI): domain Eukaryota; kingdom Metazoa; phylum Mollusca; class Gastropoda; order Stylommatophora; family Oreohelicidae; genus Oreohelix; species Oreohelix idahoensis. The sequence goes on from JAMPIV010016286.1 coordinate 44,866, forward strand.
ATTTGCATATAATATCAATAATAAAAATGACTGCACAAGATGTTAGTTACAAAATTTGCACGTTAGATTACAATCTGAAACAAACAATTTAACATTTCCCTGAGAGAAAAAGGCAAGCCTGAATGTTGATACATAGTATCAGTATTACAGGTATGTAACAATACAGAGGAGTGAATCACAGAATATTGGGATGTGGTGCCAGATTTCACCCAAATGAACTTTGCTATGGTGGCCAATTAAGTTGTCAAAGTAAGTATGTCCTTAAATACGGATCTAGAGACACATTAATATGTGGTAAGTTGATATTTTGTTGCTTTTTTTTGTTTGACATACAGCAGTTGTAATTGCTGATGAAAAAGAGCATGTGCACAACTTTGTTTTGATAGCTGTTTTGGAGATATCTGGTGCATGTCCCTCTACTTTGTGATTTAACTATACAGACACCATACCAGTCAGAATAACTTTATTACCCAGTTTTAAATTTGGTTTGTACTCTTGCCATGAACAGAAAAATAATTTCAAGAAAGCTAAAAACCACTTAATCACCAATGTGGCAGTTAACTTTCAGCTTACATATAAATGTGAATTTATGGAGAAAAAAAGATGCATATTTTGAATTGCACAATGACCCAGTTTGAAAATATCTGCCAATTTTTGTAAAGAATACACGTTGCCAGCATAAATTATACATGTAAATGAAAGATTGTGCGTAAGAAGTTTTAATTCAAAAACTGATCTGTGGAATTTTCACATGTTTATAGCCCAAAAAACACATAGACCAAATACATGACTTTTCAAATGTTCAGAATTCATACAAAGAACAAGAATAAACAGTTTTAAATCAACGAAAAACTATAAAATGTACGTTAAACCATTTACTATGAAGTGTATTTAACAACATTTCATTATTATCTCAACAAAACCAGCATATGACAAATTATTCTAGACAAAAATCAAAAAGAAATACGGAAATTAATAATAATTTAGTCCAAAAACAATAATGTTTTGATGGGCATGTTGTTAGCATGATGATCCATATATTTACACAATCAGAAAAAAATCATATTCCAATTAAATGATTTAACTGTAATGAAAAACAATCAAGAAAATAATTTATATCTCAAAGATGTTCAAAGACAATAGTAAATTATGTTAATGAGAACATATGCTTTTATCAGTTGGAAAAGTAAGTATAGCTGACGAGAACTAGTCATTACTAACACCTAATGAGGGAGCAAATATTCAAACAACTTATTCACCAAGGTGTCTAAATGGAAAACAACATTTTCCAGTTGTCTTAATAGCAAACAATCGATTCCAGCTGTCTTAAAAGAATGTAACATTTTCTAACTGTCTTGTTAGAAAAGAACATTTTCTAGCTGTCTGTTAGCAATCAATCGTTTCTAGTTGTCTTAATCTTAAAACAATATCATAATAAATAAAGAATATTTTCTTGCTGTCCTTATAGCAAACAACTACTTCTAGCTGTCTTAAAATCAAACTATCATTTTTAGCTTGTCTTAATATCAAAACAACATTTTCTAACTGTCTTAAGCATAAACAATTTTGTTCTTGCTGTTTTAATATCAAAGCAATATTTTCTAGCTGTCTTAACTCTTACAATCCGGCAAGCCCCGTGAAGTGGCGCGGGTTTAGTACCAATTTTACGGCTCGCCCCGTGAAGTGGCGCGCGGCGGTAACCATAGCTAAACTAGCGCGTAAAAACGCGGTTTTAGCTCCCGTATAGTAAGAGTTAATAAACAAATAATTTTTCTAGCTGTCCATATAGTAAACAACTACTTCTAGCTGTCTTAATATCAAAACTACACGTTCTAATTGTCTTAATAGCAAATAATATTTTCTTGCTGTCCTAATAGCGAACAATCATTTCTACATGTCGCAATATCAAAAAATATTTTCCAGCTGTCTTAATAGCAAACAATATTTTTCTATCTGTTTTACTAAGCCATAGTATTTTATAGCTGTACTGTATTAATAAAAACATGTCTTCCCCTAACTGTTTCATAAGCCAACATTCATTTTCGAATTTTCCTATATAATACCTTTTCCCGTTGATAAAATGCTTTGAAATGAAATGTTCTAATTTCTGATAACAAGTGACAACTTCCTTTTATCTGGATGCATGTCTGTACACTCTGTGTCTTGTTCTAGTTGTTGAAAATGTATTCTGTGATCACACACAAATTAGAAATTGTCATTTAGCATATATACAATACAAGATTAGGAGGAATGATGCCATAGGCAGATGGTGGTCATTTAATATCCCCATCATTTTCCTTTTAGCTCCATACGGAGCATGCAGTCAGTACTGCAGCTGGTCCCCTCGAAAGAAGCCTGAACTAAGTAATCACATGCTCTTGGAGTAGAAGTTTCTGTATTATTTTTTTTTTTCTTCTATCCAGCAGCATTTGGGCTTCAGCCCAATGACATGAAACAAATTTCATGGCATTGTGAAGCTGGGAAGCCTATGGACTTTCCTTCACACCCGGTCAGGAGTCAGATGTCCATGCCTTCTCCACTCCTTCCCATCCACAGAGGTTTTGTGCTCAGGAGCCGCTCAGGTTACTCCAGTCCCTGGTCGAAGGCACTTCTTCAAATGTCTTCGCCAGGACTCGAATTAAACCAGTCTGAGTCCCGCTTGAAGAGACTTCTCCAAATGTCCTTGTCAGGGCGCGAACCTGGATCACCCAATTGCGGCTCCCAAAGTTTCTGTATCAGTCTGTTTTACATGATGATGTTGCCAGCGCCATGTTTGTTGCCTTCTATGACATCCCTGAGGAAGCAGTATTCCTATTCTTTCTTTGTTTCCTCAGAGACCATTGGGAACCACACAAGGCAGCCATTGTTTATATACAACCTCAAGTTGTAGACACTACATATCCTAATTATAACCCACCAGGGGTTGAATCAGATATCTTTCTCCACCAATTAAAACAACATGCATTCTGTGGAATGTGTAATATCATAGAAATTTTCTACATGTCGAATGTCTTAGTTTAGAGTCTTCACAAGACACATCAAACTTCACAAACTTTCACAGATCTCCTTAGAAGGCGTATTTTCCTCTAACTGTGGGAATGGCTTACACTGTTCGGGGTTTGTAGGACTGGTGTCATACCGATCTCGAGAAAACATTAATTTGATCGAGTTAACAACCCTCGTGAATCTAATGCTCGACTCTGATTGATTTGAGGTCAGAGATGGGTGGAAGTCAAAGTCTGCAACTTCCACAAGGAACTTCTTTCTTATGCGCATTCTGATAATGTCAGATAGTCCAGAGACACTGGGTATCAAGGGCAAAGACTTTCACTGATCTGTATGAAACAAAAAACGTCAGTGGAATTAAAAGCAATCATTGCTGGCATTAAAGCAATAATTAAGTTACATAATGTCAGTATTATCATCCGCGTGTTGACAGGGCACAAAATGAGAACAAAGAATAGTAATACAATACACATGTCAAAGGTTGTAGTAGAAGGAGACTAAGGAAGACAGGGCATAGTGCCACCTATTCTATCCTGTAAAAAAACTTTAAACGGGGTTGAAGCAGATGTGAACTTAAACAGTAATGTCATGTTCTGATAAAATAACGTTTTGCAACTGATTTTTTTTGTCAGTGATGGTTCTGCAATTTTGACTCCCCTCCCCAAAGCATTGCAATGGATTTAAATTTACAATAATTGTGATCCAGTTTGTTCTTTATCTTATATTTCTCATCTTTAGCAGATAACTTGAATCAAGAGTGGATCTCATTGGAAATCTTAAGTCCCTGGCACTATTTTGTTGACATTCAGAAAAGAAATAAACAGTTTACTTTTAAAGACTGTTAGCTACTATTGTGATAATCATAAAAATAAATTGTTGGCAAATAATGTGCAGAATACTTTGCTTTACTGTGTAGGATCTACTGAAACAAATGAGCGTGATAAGACAATGAAGAACAAAAGTACTTAAAAAAACATTGCAAAACTGCAAAAAAAAAGCATTGTGTTGGCTGTGGAACAACTGCAAAGGGTTATGAAATTCAGAACAGTAATTTATTTACAACAAAACTGTTATTCTCACAACTGCTTCAGGTCAGCAGAATGGATAGAGCCAGGAGTGAATTTGAAAGATGCAACGAAGGTGGAGGGGGCCAAAAAATTAACAAGAGGCTGACATGAGTCATGGATTAATGAAGGTGGAAAGAGGCCAAGAGGTTTATCAAGGGTAGATACATGAAAAAGAAGGACGCAGAGCATCCAGACCCAAAGAAAAAAAAAAACAATGATACATTTTATCAGCTCAGCAAAAGTGAACACATTGTAATCTTCAGACTCAGCACAAGCCATAATATACTGAGATCTGTCTCGACAAGCTGAAGATAGGAAGATGAGTGTAACTGTTACACTTATAAAATGACCACTAGACATCTGCTGCAAAAGTGCACACCATATAAGGAACAAAGAATGCACATTTCTGGACATACTTTATGGCAGCCTTTCTCAACTTTTTTATACTGGAGGAACCTTTGAAATAATTTTCAGGTCTCAGGGAACCCTGGCATAAAAATTATTATACCTACAACTCACAGTATGTTTGCATGATCGCGAAGTTGTAAATATAATAATCCAATAAATGTTTATTTTGGCCAACTTTTTAGCCTACTCGTTTTGTGGGATTCCTCCTCCCAACAAAGGATATCAACTCTAATGCAACTTAGTAGTGTAGGTAGAAGAATCTTCAGTGTGTTATTGTCAGTTGTAAATGTTCTACTTGATTTTTATTTATCTTATTCAAGTAGGCCTAAAAGTCTTATCATAAATTTCTACTCTACAAGATGCTAATGAAATATGGTATGGGCAAGAGTAGTTTTCTTACCTATTTAAAACAAAAAAATGACTTTTCAGCTAACTTTTCTCTAAAAAAGGGTAGTTAGGCTTAGCTTACCATTTTTTAAAATTAATATCTTTCTTTCCCTTTAATAAATTTTAAAAACTCATAAGGTAGGCTAAACACATTATATATCTGTTAAATAAATGGCTTAAAGCCAAAATGGGATTTAATTTTTCTAAGAAAGTCTCGATAGATTTAATTGAAAAAAAGGTCAATTGATTTTAATTAATTTTACTTATGACATTAAAGTTTATTGACAATGTTTAATAGTAAAGCTACAACAAACCATAGTCCAAAGCAACATATATACAAAATATAGCTTACTCGGGCACTTCCCACCATTATGTGCGCTAACATAACCCGGCGCGCAAAGTTAAAAAATATAACGTTTATGTTTTTTCAGTCACCATGCACAACAAGCTCAGGCCGACAAATGCTATCTTAAAACATATTCATGTACATCTGAAGGTGTACGAAGAAGTAGGAAAAGTTCAAATAATTAAGTAACTACTTTAAATAAAGTGACCTTTATATAGTTTCTCACGCTGGTGTAAAAATGTAGAGACTTCATTAAGATTATGAACGATCTGTAACACATTAAATTAAAAACAAACAAAAAATATTTCTACTGTAGGCTAATTACAATGTAAAAATTAAAAATAGGCGTGGCGTAGAAACAAAAGTACCAGTCTGGATACTTTTTTTTTTTAAAGGTGTGGAACACATCCTACGGTCTGATCAGGTCTTACATATTCATTTATTCCTACATTTACATATCCGACAAAGTTTCTCAATTAATTTGTTTACTCCAAGGTAGTACTTATGGTAATTAATTTTGGTCAAATGATTTAAGCAAACGATTGAATAATCAAGTGAAACATTTGACATTTATGCACTCCCAAACACAATTTATATTTTGCGAAAAAAAAAAAAAACCCAAAGAAAAGCGACAAACGAAAACTCACTTGAGAAACAGAACTATTCGATTCTTCTAAAACTGTCGCTTGAAATGGTTTTCATCAGCGAATGAAAGAACGTATGTTGTCCTCAGGTTGCGATGTGTGAATGAAATGCCAACACGGGACGTACTCGAATATTTATGTAGTCCCGCGCACAGTTCGTCCCGTTTTCGCAAAATGGTGGATCGTGGTGGGGCGGGATATTTGCATATTTACCAGACGTCATTTCGTGACAATATTTTGTAGGCCAACGATTTTTTGAAAGTCTAATTAACCCTCACAATCCTTTTATCTAGCGGTAGATTAAGATGGTAACAGGTGGCTGTTTGCTCTAGACCCGGATCGGTGCACGTGTAGGTGGTAACATTATGTATGCTTTTAAGATAAGCTGCGCTCTATGTCAACATTAATGTTTTATGTCTGCGGCTTTTGAAAGTTGGCGTGTTCAGCGTATTCTGAAAATGCTAGATATTGGTAGTCGCTAAGGCAAACTATGGGTGATTAAAAATCTTGTATCATATATCGTCGGCAACAATCTGCTTCGTTTTTTTAAGTCTTTTTTCCACACATACTGTATATGGCCAGTTTCATTTCCTTTAAATAATCATCATCATTTAAGAAGCATAGATACACCCCTGCATCTGGTCCCCAGCTTGCACCAAGCTTTCATATCCTTTTACAGCGGTAGTTTCTGTGGCAAACGGTTTTACATGATGGGGTTGCCAGCCTCATTCGCAACCTCATATTAGTTGACTTGTGCAACATGAATTTCCTTCAAGTACTGAACAGTTAAATTGTGTATTATATCACCAATGTGGAACTGATGACAAGAATCAGACAAGTGTCGGTGGAACAGAGGTGAGAAGAAGGCGATGGCAGGGTTAGGACACACACTGAGAAAAACTGTTGTTAGCATTACAAGACAGTCCTTGCTCTGACATCCCAAGGGTACGAGATTCCAAAGGGTAAAACAAAAAAAAAAATGGAGAAGGAAAGTGGAAACAGAAATGACAGGGATAACAAATATATTGAGCGGATGGTACGGGACAGGCAGCGATTTGTTCACGGACTATGCTCATTGGGGAGCCGAGGGGTGGTCATCATCATGTAGCATGTCCTTTGCAGAACGTCGCTCTCATCACAGCCCGCCTGAAAGACTCGATCTCTAGCCAGCCCTCCTGCCTCCTCCATTGTCATGTTCAAGGTGTATTCAATGTCCTGTGTCCACCGTCGCCTTGGTCGGCCCCTGTCTCGCCTTCCAGGTACCATACCCTCCATCACTGCTCTCTCCAAGCCACTATGACGTTTAATGTGGCCAAAATATTTCAGTTTCCGGGACATGATATAGGGGTGGTAATGATGAATAATATGTCTTATAATTAGTAAGCCTGAAGATAATGTTAATTTGTTGCTTTATCGCATCACATCAAACGTCGGCTCCGCTTCGGGAGGGGGGGGGGGTAACAGCATAATATGTCTCTTGCTCCAGAGGCCCTCCGACAGCCCAGATGAGGCCCGGGCCGTCTCTAATTGTGAGACCCTTTCATTATTTGGGAAGATGGGTAAAACGTGAAGGATCATGCATCCTTGGCTGAGGTGAGAGTCTCTCCTCCTAAGGTGGAGGCCCCCGGCAAAATGACCCTGCTGGCCCGCTCACTCGTAAGGCCTGCTTGAAGGTTCATTACGACAGGTTGCTCCGCGTAGATCCTGGCAGTCTATCAGACAAAGATAGAATAGGCTGACTGTTTCCTTAGAATGTCGTAAGAGGCGACTACTGTCAGATCGTCCATGGGTCTGGCAACCTCATCACGTAAAATACATTGCTACAGAAACCACCCCTGAATTTTTTTTCAGGTTGCAAGGGGGGGGGGGGGGGGAATGGCAGCAGCTGCAATGTTGGTTGTACGCTCCGAGAGAAACAATAAGGAAATGATAAAGATGACATTCAGCCTCTCTTTCACTCTTTTCTCCCTCTCTATGTCTCTCTCTCTCTATGTCTCTCTCTCTCTCTCTCTCTCTCTCTCTCTCTCTCTCTCTCTCTCTCTCGTTCTGTCTCCCGCACAGATGAAAAGACACAATTTTGGTTCGCTTAGATCAGCAGCTGAGGGAATCTGTTTGAGAAATCCTGAGCTATCGAAATGTCTATCTCCATACAATAATGTCAGTTTTCCAGTTTCAGGAATTTTAAGTAGGCACAGGCATACCTCGCTTTATTTCGCTTCGCCTTATTGCGCATCGAAAATATTGTGCTTTTTTTTTTTTCTTCATATTATGCATGTTTGTTTATTAGAACGTGCCTTCTTCTTCCGATAGATTTTGGCTGTACACCAGCAAAAAGATTATGATTCGATGAAGGCTCAGATGATGATTAGCATTCTTTTAGCCATAAAGTATTTTAAATTTTACAATACACTGGTTTTTTTTTTTTTTTTTTTTTTTTTTTGAAGACCTAGCGCTATTGCGCACTTAATAGACATTGTGTAAACATGATTTTAGGCTTTTATATGCACTGGGAAGCCGGCCCCCCCCCCCCCCCCCCCCCCCCCCGAAAAAATGGGTGTGACCCACTTTAAATGGAATATTCGCTTTATTGCGGTGGTCTGGAATCAAAACCGCAATATCTCCGAGGTATACCTGTACTGCCTTGTTGTAACTTTTATCTCTGTCAGACGATCCTCTTCCTGCGGTTCCATCATCGAAGTGGTGGAAAATTCCCAACATCTCAAAAATAGCATTACAGTAGTCTTATTCCTCTTCATTTAAACAGAGACCCCCGTGGACTACACGTGGCACGCGTAATATTACCACAGCTGGGACAGTTTCTATTTCTACGCCCACATTCGATTTATGTATTTTTTGGTATGTCTTTCACATCGATATATAGTGTTAATTTAGCAGTTAGTATGGAATTGCGCGTCAGTAACAAAAATACGTAAACAGTCGTCGGAGGGATCACATATGCACACGTGGGTGGAGAGAAAATATGTTATCACCAACACAACAACAAAAGATGTGGCACAATACTATGCTTAATTAAGTACTGTATAAAGCAACGTATACTTGTGGATGTGGATGTTGTACCTGTTATTATTATCGATAACTATGAAGTGGCAGCGGAGCACCACTTCACATACCTGAGGTCTCCCATCAACGACAAATTCTCTCTTGACACAGAAATTGACAGCGACATTGGCAAAGCTGCAGCGATCTTTGCTCGCCTCACAACGCATGTTTGGGGAAACTTCAAACTCACACTGAGAGCCAAAACTGCGGTATATAATGCCTGCGTCACCAGCACGCTTTTTGTGGCAGTGAGGCATGGACAACCTATGTTAAGTAAGAAAGTAGGCTCATTACCTTCCATCAACGCTGTCTGCGCCACATCCTTGGTATTTCGTGGAAGGACAAAGTGACAAATGTCGAGGTGTTGTCACGTGCTGGCATTCAAAGCGTGTATACACTGCTTAGACAGCGCAGACTGCGCTGGCTTGGTCATGTCTGACGCATGGAAGGTGGTCGCATCTCCAAAGATATTTTCTACGGGCAACCGGCAAAAGAACGGTCGGGCGACCGCAGCTGAGGTTCGAAGGTGTGCGCAAGAGAGACATGAAGGCAATGGACACAACTCCAGACACCTTGGAGGATGAAGCTTCTGATCGCACCAAGTAGTGAAGCTCCATACGGCGCCACCTCAGATTGGGCGAAAAGAAACTCTCACAATAAGGATAAGAGAAAAGAACAAGCCGAAAGGAACACCAGGCAAACAGCTGATGGATGTCACCCCTGGGGCGCATCCCCATAGTCAGTTGTGACTGAAGGGGGCTATTACTATTGCTGTCACGTATACAACCATAGCTTGTACATTTAGGTCGGTCCATTGCATCTTTATATTTTTTACCATTTTTATGTAACTTCGCATCAGGTTTATATATTTGTCACTTCTAATAAACTCTATTTCCCACTCAAAGAAGAGAGCTGAAGCTGTGCACGCAGCTCCCTTTCATGGTACATTATTATCTATATCAATTTTTGACCGGCTGTGACACAGCTGATTTTATATAACAATGACTTTAAAAAAAAATAATAATTGGAAAATAAACCTACACTTTACCACTTTAAATAATTGTCTTGTTTATTTAAGCATGTTGAAATTCATATTTTATACAGCTTATTTAAAAAAAAAAAAGAACTAGGTTAAAAACTATAATTTTCAGACGTCATGTTCGTACAAATGGTTCTCGTTTCGCATACTTAGATCAGGGAATCTCAAACTTTTAGAAGCTTGGATGATTAAGAAATGCCCCTGATTTTTCATATCTCGTTCATGAAATTGTCATTAACATAATATAACCATAATATAATATTTCTCATTAACATAATATAACCAAATCAAAGGTTAAAAAATAAAAAGAGTAAAGGTAGTCCCACAGTCGAAATTGTCGTAGAGGTGTAGAAGAGTTAGAGACTTCACTATACTAGGTCCAGCCTTATGAGGTAGGGTGAGCATATGGCAGAGAAATGGCAGCCTGGAAGAATCAATTCTAAAAAAAAAAGAATCAATGTAATATGCTTTATAGAATAAAGAACACAATGCACCAAAATTATAACTTACATGAGGTTGTACTAGTTTTTCATACATCATAGAATCGAAACCCAGCCCCTGTAAATCCGAGTGGAACAGTCCCAGTTACGATGGTTTGGCCATGTCTGCAGAATGGGAGAAGATCGGCTACCACGACAAATATGAGAAACCAAGAGCCAGGGATCCACATCTACAGGTTGTCGCATAGAGATTTATGATCAATAAATTGTCTATATTCTTTTCTTTTCTACCCGTGTCCTCTACTTTATTATCGCTCTTTTATCCTTTTCCTGTTTTTCGCATTCGTTCTTTTGCGACAAAATATAACTTTCCCATTCTGACTTTTACCGTTTCTTTTCTCATACTAGTAACGCATTTTATTGCATGAAATGTCCGTCCCTGGATGTGAACGAAATAGTGTGAGAATTCGTCTCGTCAGACATAGAGAGCAGACATTTGTCTACATTTTCATCTGACACGAGTTTTTCTTCGGCAAGTTTCTCGGCGTGAGGTGTGGAAGGCGCCAATCTGCATCGCTCAGAAATGAGACATGTCGTAGTAGGTGTGAAGACGCGTTTTGGCAGTTATGACCAGCGTCTAAGTTAATGTGAAGTGTTAAGACGGGAAGGGGAGCCTATTTCGGATTTTCGAAATAACGTGGGATCCTTTGTCGGGTTTTCAGATATCTTACCCGGAGTTTAAACTTGACTTCATTCAGTTCTCCAAATTCGCAGTAGACAGGTCGCTCGTGCAAAAAGAATAAGCTGTATAGCGAAGTTTCTCAGTTTGTCTCGAAAATTGTGCAGAGCTTATAGACTTCAAATATATATCAGTGAAATTCTAGTGCGCGCGAATAGCCCATAGTTCTGTGTGGAGGTAATATACATATATCTAGTAGTGTTGAGTGTTTTAGTGATAAATCGCTTATTTCATTTTACTAGTTAGATTTGTGTGCAGAAGAATTAAATATTAAGTCTGTTATATTCTCTAGCTGGCGTGTTACAGTGGAAAGCAGAATAAACTATAATTTCTAGCTTAAACTCATGCAGCTATAAATAAATTTTATTAAATTGCTAGTAATCAGTCGAGAATATTGTAAACTAACTTATAACTGCACTGATTCATCATTGAGTATTGACGAAATACGTATGTATTTATAATTCATGATGATTGATTTTATAAATATAACTTATTTCACGGGAGATTTAAACCATAAGACAAGCTCTACGCTTGCAGTTTATAATGTAAGTTATAACCGAGGAATAGTATGTATAAGTATTTTATATGTTGTTTTCTCGTTATTCGGTGAAACTGGGGTAGCCCAACTCTACCAGCGTTTTAGTACTGAGAAATATCTGTGAAGAACATAAACATTTTTTTTCTTTAAGACTTGGGTGTATAAAGTAAAACCTGTCTGGCATTGCGTTGGCATCCAGAACGACAGAGCACCCATTACATGAACTTTAAGATTAAATGAAGTAACGGGCCTATCGAGCCAGAGTTAATTCTTCCTGAGAAAAACCTCAAGTACATTTCAGCCATTGTGGCAAGTAAAATATTACTATCAGTAACATTCCGACGGAGTTCTGACAAAGTGTGGTGTGACCAAATAAAGTCCTATACTGAGAGAAGGCACCGACCTGACATTCCTAGTTACTAGAAATCTAAGCTATTGACACTTTGCTCGCTGTTAACGTTCGTGCCTGGACAATTTTAATGTGACCCAAACAGATATCCTAAAATAAGAATAACCAAGGAAACGTTCCCCGAAGTAGTGAATTCAACCTATCTTTGTGGAGCTGGGGTTTCTTTGGCCAAGACTAACATTGGAGATTCTGTATGTGCATGTCATAAAAAATTGTTTTTCCAGAAATTGCTACCAAAGCTGTAAGTACGAATGTAAGCTAGTGATCACGGCTGACTGAATAGAGTGAATGCAGGACTGAGTGATTCCTGTATTGTTGTATTTTGGCACCCATTTTGCTGTCTTGAATTTCTTTATGCAAGTTCTGTTGCTAACAATATTTTCCTTAGGATAGATTAGAGCAGGGGTCGGCAAACTTTTAGTAGTGTCATGCCGAAGTAATGTTGCAAAGTCACTCAGCGTGCCAACCTAAGTCCACCATATTTTTATATACAACAATTATTGAAACAATTTAAAAATGATCTTGTATTAACATGTTTCCGCTACATTAAATAACTATTCTATTCTTTGTAGATTATTCAATATTTTAATATAAATAGGAACAAATATCAATACAAATATTATGTTTTGCAAAATTTAAGTTCTGAACACATTAGTTTGAAATTTTATAATAAAATTGCCATATGTATATTTTGTTAAGACAGAAAGTCCAATAGTTTGAAGAACAAAACAATTAACCAAACATAAAACACGTTATTAAAATTTTAATATGAGTAATCATTGATTATTATTGATCTGAGTCATTAATCAATTAATAGGACCCGTGTCCTTGCTTCTCCTTGGTTAATTGTTCAATATCAGGTGTGTATTTTGTCAATTTCAGCTTCACACAGGCTTCTGAATGCACAGGTGTTAGGCGACTTCTCTGTGAACTTAAAACAGCTTTAATGTGTGAGAAAATTTGTTCACATGTATAAGTTGACCCAAAAACCGAAAGTAGAGCAAATGCAACTTTCTTCAAACAGGTGAACGCTTCAGGCAGGGATGTCCAGCAGTTGAGGAAGGCAGCTGACTTTTCCAAGCAGCTTCCTTCAAGAGTTTTTTGCAATTCTACAAATTTTATCGTCCATAACTCTGATGCCTTGAATTCGATGTGTTGCATTTCAAAATTGACAACATCCATCCACTCGAAAAGAGATAGGTCAAATGGGATGTTAGTATGATCAATTAAGTCGGGCTTGATGAGGTAAGAAAACATGGGCCCGTGAATTTTGAAGTCTTGACCTCGTTTAGCAAACTCTCCTTTGAGCGCTTCAACGTGCTTCTGAAGCTCATCTATGTTGACAGTAAATCGATTTTAATGAGCCTTTACGTTTGGAAAGTACTTGTATGTGTTAGTGGTAATATCTCTGCAAAATATGTCTAATTTTGACGCAAATCCTTTCCAGTGCTCAAAAAGATCAAGTACTGTTTGACCCTGCCCTTGTAAATGCAAGTTTAATTCATTCAGATTTGTAGTTATGTCAGCCAGAAACCTCAGCTTGCACAGCCAGTCCTCGTCATTCAATTCCGGGAAATGTTCTTTTTCATCAAGAAACACCTTGATTGCTTCTAGACATGATACAAATCTGTTCAAAACATTACCTCGACTAAGCCAACGAACATTGCTGTACAGCGGGAGGTCCGCATATGCGCTCTCCATTTCTTGTAGAAGAGATTTGAATTGCCTGTAGGTTAATGAAGAGCGAGAAACTATGAAGTTAACTATCTTGACTACAGTTTCCATTACAGAGTTCAAGGATAGTGACGAAATCTTTGCACACAAACTCTCCTGGTGTATAATGCAATGGAAGCTCAATACTTGACGTCCAATACGATCTTCAAGAAGTTTAACAAACCCTTTGTTCTTTCTGACAAATGCAGGGGCGGCATCAGTAGTAACACAGAATATTGTATTCATGTTAATGTTCTGATTTTCGAAATAGCTTACAAATGCAGTTATAATGTCCTCTCCCTTGGCTGTACCATCAAAAGGTATCAAGCAGCACAGTTCTTCATAAATACGGTCGTTGTCACAATATCGCGCAACTATATCTAGGCGCGCCACGTCATTCACATCGACACTTTCGCCAAGAGCGACACTATATACAACAGCTTGTTGTAACCAGGTTGTTTGTTTTACCGTTACATTTTCAGCCATATCAGTTATGCGCCTCTCGATTGATCTCGCAGAACCCGGTATTTGTCGAATCCGAGACAGTATTGTTTCTTTCTTTGGTAAATCACTAAACAAAATTTCAGCACTGCTCAAAAAAGTTTCCTTGATGTATTTTCCATCTGTGAAATGTTTGCCCTTCGAAGCCACACATTGTGCAATTTTGTAACTACATTCGGTAGCTTTATTTTTGGTTCCAATTACTTGACTAAAAATACTACTTTGTTTTTTGTAGCCAGAAACAGACATTTTTATGGCTTCACTTTTCTCCTCAGAGTTTTTAAACATGGACTGATGTTTGGTTTGATAGTGTCTTTGTACACTTGACGTACGGCATACGACACTTTCATAACATAAAGCACAAACAGCACGATCCTTTTGTTGTATGAATCCATATTCGTTTGTCCAAAAGTCTTGAAACGAGCGTATATCAAGTTTTTGTCTTTTTTGAGTCATTTTAACGGCACCGTATTACTTAATAACAGCACCAACTTTTGTGCTGCGGTCAACGGACTGTACGGGCATGAGTATGCGACAGCCGAGAGAACTGTAGAGGTGGTGGTGGTCGGGAGAGAGGGGAAGGATAGGACGGAAATATAACTTCGTCGAGGTCAGTCATTGTTGCTCCAAACTCACACTAGGAGTCAAAAACTGCGTGCGAAAACGAAATAAATACGCTCGTCCAGGCGCTAGCCAGACACTATTGCGTAATTATGATATTACGTCTCCGCTTCCCGTCAAAATTCGCTTGGGATTCTTTTCAAGAATCTCATCCTGCAAATTACGGTAGCAGGTAGACGCAAGACTAGAGGGCGCCGCAAAGTATAACCACTCCCCTTGAAATTCGTTGAAGGATGTTTGTTCTCGGAAACGGTCCGTTAAAACGAAGACTTACGTGCAGTATAGTATGATCGGGCCTTTAGTTTGCATCAGATCGCACATTCTTACCTCCAATGTCTAAAAACTTTCGTTTTGAAGGGTTGTAAAAACAGGTAAAAGCTTTAAAAGAATTATATGCTTCTATTTAATTAAAAATTCAATTTTTTTTTAATGAGATCATCTACTGTACAGTATTTTAATTCACTCAGCGTGCCATTGAAAATCGTTCCACGTGCCACGCTTGGCACGCGTGCCGTAGTTTGCCGACCCCTGGATTAGAGTATCAAAGTCTGTTCATACCTTTTTAAAGGGAAATCTTAGACTACAGCATATGTATCCGTGACTCTTTGGGGCTATCACTTTTCTTCTAACAGGACTGTGGGCTATACATCGAGGGAAAAGATCATATCTATGGATCTATCATTCTTGTAGAAATTCATTGACTTTATGACTATTTGTATATGCTTGATGTAATTTTTATGTGTTGTGATGGAATTTTCTTCTGATAATTAGAATTCTTACTTACTTACTTAGTCGTTCCCCTTCTACCGTGAGGTGTAGAGGTTTGGAAGAGAGAGCGCCAGACCATTCTATCAGCTGTCTTCTTCCTGACCTGGTTCCATTCTAGTCCTCGGTCCTTCAAAGATTGTCTAATGTTGTCCTCCCAGCGGACTCTGGGTCGTCCTGGAGGTCTGGATCCCTGGCTCTTTGTTTCCCATGCTTGTCGTGGTAGCCGATCTTCTCCCATTCTGCAGACATGGCCAAACCATCTTAGTTGGGACTGTTCTATTTGGGTCTGCAGCGGATGGGATTTTAGGCCTTGACGGATCGTCTGGTTGCGGACCATGTCTCTTCTTGTTACTTCAACCACTTTCCTCAGATACCTCATTTCTGAGGTTTGGATCTGGCTTTTGTGGGTTGTAGTCATTGCCCACGACTCGCATCCATATGTCAAGACTGGGACATAGGTGGAGCGGTATACAGCCATCTTCGTTTTCTTACCAACCTCTTTCTTGCTGAGGAATCCACGATTTATGGCCTGAAAAAGTCTCCCAGCCGCTGCTTTTCGAGTGGCCAACTCTTCTTTGATGCCTCCCTTTCGGTCTATAATAGCTCCGAGATATTTAAAGTGGTCGACCTGCTCCAGGACCTGTTCTCCCAACTTAATCTGATGTTTTCTTTCTTCTCGTGATATCACCATGGATTTTGTCTTAGAGCTGCTTATGACCATCCCTCTCTTCTCCAGCTCTTCCTTCCAGACTTGCAGGTTGGATTGGAGATGTGCCTCTGATTTAGCAATCAGGGCAACATCATCAGCAAATGCCAGCTCTGAAATATAGACCTGTCTCATCTTCCAGTACCCCACTGAATACTTTCTTGTTCTCTCCTTACATGCCTTGATGACATCGTCCATAAGGAGTATGAAGAGGTAAGGTGATAGGATATCACCTTGTCTTACACCAGTGGTGGTCCTGAACTCTTCTGACTTATGGTTTGCTGTACTCACATAATTTCTGCAAGACTTGTAGAAGCTCTGTATAGCATGAATCAGAGGTGCTGGAATATTCTTCCTTGCCAAACAGTCCCAAAGTTTGCTCCAGGGGACCCTGTCAAACGCCTTTTCCAGATCTATGAAACAAAGATGGATCTCACTCTTATACTCAAGGGCCTTTTCACTCAGCTGTCTGAGTGTGAAGATTAGGTCTTGAGTACTTCGGTTTGCTCGGAATCCGCACTGGACCTCATCCAATTGTGGCTCAGCTAGGCGTCGGAGTCTCTGCTCTAGGATTCTAGAGTAGATTTTACCAGGGACACTGAGAAGGGATATGCCTCTATGGTTTCCACATTGTCGATTGTCACCCTTTTTGAAAATTGGTGTTATGATGGCAATCTCCCAATCCTTTGGTATGGTCTTGTTGCACCATGCTGCCTGTAGGACCTTTAAGAGTAATAGGGCGCCTGATGCTCCCATGTACTTAACCATTTCTGGTGTTATACCATCATGCCCTGCTGCTTTGCCCATCTTGATTTTCTCTAGTGCTGCCCTCAGTTCTTCCATCTTTATGTCATCTTCACAATCATTGGTTTTCTCTTCTGTGCTAGTGGTTATCATTTCTGATGCTTCACCATGCTCACCATCCAGGAGTTCTGAGAAATATTCTTTCCATCTTTCCATTACTTCCTTCGGGGCAGTAAGCAATTTGCCTTGCTTGTCCTTTATAAATTTGAGAGGGCATTGTTTTTCCTTCCTCATGTTCTTTAGGGTCTTATAGAACAATTTCTGGTTTTCTTGTTCATCTTTTTCTAGCTTTTCTCCAAATTCTTCCCAGGACTTCTATTTTGATAATTAAAATTCAATTAAACTTAATCAGTGTGTCGGTCAGCTCGTTCCAAATTATCTATATTTTCATTGTCATAGTTTCACGTCTGTGCGTCTATTGTAGTCACTTATGTGTGTGTGTGTGTGTGTGAGGGATATATATATATATATATATATATATATATATATATATATATATATATATATATATTAATATATATATTATACTAGACGGTCTGACAAATCTTAATCTGTTGTAGATGATAGGCTGACTGAGACAAATCATCTCGAGGGTCAGAGATGGACTCTAATATATTTCCTCCATCTCACTCGTGAAATCTATTTCTATTTTATCATCTCCCACTGACATATCACCTGTTCTATTGCTATTCAGAAGGGATCAAACTAAGTCTTAATTCACCTATGACAAATCTACGACACAGGTCGACCGAGAGTTCACTGGGAGGACAACATCAGACAACACTTGGAGGAAAACATCAGACAACACTGGGAGGAGAACATCAGACAACCTCTGGAGGACCGAGGACTAGACAAGACCCTGGCCTAAAAAGAAGGCAGCCGATATGATAGTGTGGCGTTCTGTCTGGCTAATATCTACCCAAGGTAAAAGAGAAATGACTAAGTAAATAAGCTTTATGTTACGTTCTACTCCTTAACTGATACACCTGAAATAAACAGGGGTCTAAGTAACAGATGAAGCCTGACTGTCTGAGTGTCCGATCAGAAGAAGAAAAACATGCGGTTGACGAATGCTGATCACTGCGCCTGCTCTAATTTCAACATCCGGATTAGTTAATGTTAAAGTTTAGAACGGAACGCCAGCTTCGTTCCTGCTATATCGGCTTTGTGCGGTAATGTGCGATGACCGCACGAACTGGATGTTGTCGACATGACCCGTTAACAGCCAGACGTTCTTACACCGTTGGTGCTGGGTGACAGTTCAGCTGGGAATAGACGTTCCATATCATGTTTGTCATCGTGTACATATTCATCTTGTTTGTCAACATGTGTGTTCTATTGGAGTTAATAAATGGTCGTTCTTTACACAACGCCTTATTTATTGTGCTGTGAATGGAATGCACAACACTGACAACAAGGTACACACACACACACACACAACACTGGCGACGAGGATAACGAACTGCTGTGGGAATATTTCGTCACGAAATCCTAATCTACGTAAGTGGTCATACACACAAGCTTCTAGTAACAAGAACGTTGTAGCACGGACATTTTCCAGGTTGCAGTATTTTATCCTTATGTTCACATTTTCCCCGCCAATTCAAGCTTCACTGTTTCAAAGTTAATACTGGTTCTCCATATTAAGCAATTTCACAGTATGGCAGAGCAAGCATCAGAAATAACCCTGTTGCTTAAAATGTTCATGGAACAAATGAAACAGCAAAGTGAAGACCAAAGAAAAATATTGGATCTCCTGTTGCAGAGGCAAACCACTAGCAGCAGCTCAGATGGAGCATTGGCACCACATTCTACACCAATCAAAGAACACATTCCTGCCTTCCCTGAATTTAAGCTAGAACAGGATAAATGGGACATTTATCTTAAGCGACTAAATCATCATTTTGATGCTCATCAGCAAACAGATGACCTGATAAAAAGGCACTATTTCCTTTCTTGGATTGGCTCATCTTTATATCAGCTAACGCAGAAGATATGTGGAACAGAAGATCTATCCAAATTTACATTCACAGAACTGACATCTAAGCTGACAATACACTTCCGACATTCAACACATCTGATCATTGCTCGTCATAAATTTTGGCAATCCAGGAAGAAACCAGATCAGTCATATGCACAGTGGATTGCTAAACTTCGTGGTCTATAGACTGACTGTAGATTTTTATGCCCAAAGAATGGTTGTGGACAGTCACTAGTAGAAGAACATATTAGAGACATGGTTCTTCAATTCACGCCGCATGAATTTATAAGAAGATCTGCATTGTCAGAAGAAAATCCATCCCTTGAGAAGATAGCTCAGATAGCAGCATTATATGAAACAACTTTGGCTGCAAGTGAAACTTTAAGAGGAGATGAGAAACCTGTATCTTCAGACATTAATGTTATGAAACCTTTTTATAAACAAAAGCGTGCCACGTCATTGGATAGAAAAGCTACAGACAGAAGCAAGTCACAGAACTTGAGATTAAACAAACTGAAGTCTTGTCCTTCATGTCATAGCAAACAAGAACGATCAGATTGCAAGTACAGACAGTCTCGATGCAATCTTTGTGGAAAAATTGGATACATTTCATCCGTCTGTGCTTCAGTGAAAAATACAGGCACTACACATGTAAACAACTCACGTCGAAGTGCTAGTCTAGACAAGTTTACTAGTAGATCAAGGAAGGGTCAGTCTGAAGATGTAAACACTGTCAGCATTGAAGAACAGAAGAATAAATTTTACATCAATGTTCTGGTGAATAACCACCCAGTGAAATTTCTGCTTGACACAGGATGCACTTGTGGCATAACAGGCTTGAAGGGTTATGAGCAAATAGGTATGCCGGGATTACAGTCCGTTAACTCACAAGTCAAGGGTTATGGCGCTGTGAACATACCACTGAAGGGTTGGACAAACGTAGAAGTGAGATTAGGAGATAAAGTTCGAACACTTCGATTATTAGTGGCTGATACACAAGAAAGCATGAATCTGTTTGGCGCCCCGTGGTTCAAGGCATTTGGTTTTAAAATCACAGAGGACAATAGTCTGCCACCTGAAATTGTCAATATGGTGGAACCTGTCCATGCATCAGAAGCATTATCTAAGGTGAACCATCTTTGTTCTAGATTTCCTAAGGTATTCTCAGATGGACTAGGCACATGCAAGACTTTTAAGGCTCATTTACAGCTACGTCAAGGGGCAATCCCAAGGTTCCACAAGCCTAGACCAGTTCCTTTTGCTCAGAAGGATGCAGTAAAGAAAGAAATACAAAGATTGGAGGAGCTTGGTATCATTAAACCAATTCAGACAAGCAATTGGGCTGCACCGATAGTGGTAGTTCCAAAGTCTAACGGCACTGTTCGAATCTGTGGAGACTTTAAAGTTACTATCAATTCCCATCTTCAAGTTGAACAGTATCCTTTACCAAGACCAGAAGAGTTATTTCATAAACTTCAAAATGGAAAAAAGTTTTCCAAATTAGATCTGTCTGATGCTTACCTTCAAATTGAACTGGGTGAAGAATCTAAGAATCTAGCTGTTATCAATACGCAGCATGGACTGTATCAGTACCAAAGATTTGCATTTGGCATCTCGAGCGCTCCTGCTATTTTTCAGCGCTTTATAGAACAGATAACCACATATCTCTATGGTTGTGCTAACTATCTGGACGACATCATCATACCAGGAAGGTCAGATGATGAACATTTGCAAACACTTGAAGAACTTTTCACGCGGTTAGAACAGCATGGACTTCAGTGTAATTGGTCCAAATGTGAATTCTTCAAACCTGAGGTTGAGTACCTAGGTAACATTATTTCTGATGAAGGAATACGACCATCAGACTCTGGCATCGAAGCTATCAAACAGCTACCCCGCCCAGAAAACTTAACACAACTCCAGTCCTTCTTGGGGAAAATAAATTATTATCATAAGTACATTGATAATTATTCAGAACTTTCTGCTTCACTAAATAAGTTAAGAAAGAAGGACACGCAATTTTTCTGGTCCACAGATCAGGAAAGAGCTTTTCAAGCTCTTAAGAAAGCTATCATAACTGCAACTAGATTGGTACATTTTGATCCAAACCTGCCTATTATACTTGCTACAGACGCATCTTCATATGGAATAGGAGCAGTATTATCACATCGTTACCAAGATGGTTCTGAGAGACCAATAGCTTTTGCTTCCAAGACCATGAGCGAAGCAGAAAAAAACTATAGCCAAATTGAAAAGGAAGGCTTGTCAATAATTTTTGGAATACGGAAATTTCACCAGTATCTCTATGGCCTGACAAAACCTTTTGAATTGCAGACAGACCACAAGCCTCTTTTGTCTATTTTCTCGCCTGATCACAAATTGCCTGTGTTATCCATGCAGCGATTGCAGCGATGGGCCATTCTATTGATGTCATACAACTTTGTCATCAAACATAGGCCAACAACGAAACATGCTAATGCGGACGCACTGTCAAGATTACCTATGGGACCAGATCCTGCATTTGACAAGTCTGAAGCATCATGCTATAATGTCAGCATGGAAAATGATGATGCCATAGCTGATATTCCGCTGGACTCTGCTTTGGTAGAATCTGAAACTACTAAAGATAAGATTCTTAATAAAGTCAAACATTTTGTGCTCAGTGGGTGGCCAGAATCACTGTCACAAAATAACAGCGACGTAAAACCTTATTTTGATAGGCGCCTTAATTTATCAATTCACAAAGGCATTCTGTTATGACAGGCTGAGTCTAACCGAGTGATTGTACCTACTTCTCTTCGTGAAAAAGTCCTTCATTTACTGCATCAAGGACACTTTGGCATAATCCGAATGAAACAACTGGCTCGACGACATTGTTGGTGGCTGTAGTGAATTTCTAAATACAATATCTAAATTAGAATATAACAGTATAGGGCTTAAAGGCAAAGATAGGATATTACTAAACAATTTCTGCTAGAACGGTTGGTGTCGCCTACGCCTTCAGACTAACGAATAGCCGAACAAAACGGTACCCAATTTTTTTCAAATTCGTCCTTGACTTAAACGAACCACTTTTCCTAGTTCTAAGAAATATTTGCCTAAAATGCATTGTGGAACGAGGAGGGGTAAGGACAGATGGAAATTCTGATTCGTTTCGCATTGATTTCAAACTAAAAGCCAACCACAGCACAATGGCAAGCTTTGCCTTAGGGGTTTCCCCAATACGATGAAAAAGTTAGAATTGTGGACACTACGGTCATGGAAACATTTTTAGCTCTTATTGTGAATGACCTAAGCTCTCGTATTTAGCTTGAAAGTACATGGAAAAAGAGTGAACGAGAGGTAGTTTAAAAATAAACAACTAACATAGAAAAAAAGATAGAATTTTGAACCAAACCACATACCCCTTAAAAATCGTATATTCGTGTACCTGAAGACTTGCTGACCAAGAAGATGTTGTTAGTTATCTAAATAGTCCCTTAACTAATCAAATATTGATAAAACAATACATAGAGATCAGAGATACTGTCAGGTCAAGTCATATTTGCTTAGATTGGATCGCATATTTTTTGGGAAAAAAGTAGGTGACAGATAGGCTAAGATAGTACAGTGAATCCGATTGGGTGGAATTTGAAGTGAGACGAAATATTATTGGCTGACCTTGGAATAAACATAAATAGCCTAGTAACGTAGAAAGGTTTGAATGATATTTTTTGAAAGACTGTTTACACTGTAATATTAAGAGTGATTGGCCAACTGAGTCGATATTGTCAGAACAAGAGTTAGGGGGGACGCCATTTCTTAAAAAATTCTACCAGCGATTGATGAGATCAGGCTGTGCTTTCAAATACAAATTTCTAGGCAGCCTGGACAATAAAACAGATCGAAACTGTGTCAGTCATCGTCACTGTGTATTTCATTGAAAATTGTGGTAAGATTGACATTTATTAACATGTATTTTATATAAAAATTGAATGTGAAATAATAATATATGTCTGTACGTGAGTGGGTCTATAGCGACCCTGAGGCAAAGCCTAGAGATTGATCCACCATGTGATAGACTGTCAGAGAGGTGTAAAACTACAAGAATATGTATGATTGTCATAAAGGAGCATAACACCTATCCTATTATATGGAAAATATTACAGCTGGAATTGCAGTGGCGTTGTAACTATTAGGGGAGAGGAATACTGGTGTATATTGTCACATCAAAAGATAATGGTGGCATAGGTTGGTATAAGGATATGACCCTTTTTGTTTGTTTGTAATGTACCTGTCCTAGAATGTGGACTATTAGTGTATGCTAGGTATTAAGAAGGATGCATAACCTTCACATTTCAGAGGTCCTGGGTACTGACGTTAATGTGGTACCAAACGCTTGAAAACTGATTGATTCAGGACTCTGTCTGTATACTGCGAGCCCATGCTAGTGGCCATTGCCTATCAAACAGGGAACAGATTGTCAAGCGAGCAGAGGAAACGTTCTACCTGTATTCTACTGCCAAGATAAGTTCTTGTCTGGCACCTGACAGCTCAACTAACAGAACTTTAAAAAGGAATATAAAGTGACCAAGAGACAAACGAAAACAAACATAACTAAAAGGGTGTGATTTTAAACAACAACCTAGGGGTACTACCAGTATTACCTTAAAGTAGGAAAATACAATTACAGACGTATATTAGAATAATATTTTTATGTATGGACAGAAGATCTACTGTGCTATTTGACTGATGTAAATGATTCTTTTGATTTCACTTTTGATTGTCAGTCCTGGTTCAAAATAAATTAGAATCAGGATAATAAATTGTAAAAAGTATATTTACACAAATTTCAACCACAGTCTTAAATAAGATAGCCTTTTAAAGTGTCGTTTGTATGTTATTGTGGTAGTACCGTGTGCTGTTGTGAATAATAAACTATTTGTTTGTATGTTTGTTGATTATTGTACATTACACTCTACCTTCATAACTCTAGACACTATACGAAGTCATTTAATATAATAATATAAATACATTTTGAATGAGATAAAACGGGTGGTAGCGGAAAGGTACCCTGAAAAGTTCACAATACTGTTGGGTAAATTCAGGGACCTTCATAGCTAATCTCATTTATTACAATAATAATACCTAACAACAATTAATAACATCAAAATCCACCACATATATTGGGGGCTCGTCCGGGATTGAATTTCTCATAACATTAGCTATATTGAGTAGTTTGCGTCTGGGATTTTAAATTCTTAAAATGTTATCAATTATATTAGGAATCTCAGATAGTATAAAACTAAAAGCATTCCTTTTGGAGAAATAAAATAGTAGTTGAGCTATCAGTGCCTGTGGTTGTTCTTGGTTATCATTAGAAATTATTAGCCATAATTAGAGATTTGTATAGTTGGAAATTTTAAAGGTTGCATAGTACAAATGGCTGATCTGGCAAAGTTTCGATCTGCTGCTGTGCTGACTGCTAAGGAAATGAACATGGAGGGTCAGGCTTTGATCTAATATGTAACTTCAGAATGTGACAAGTATATTGAAAGGGAAGATAGGAAGTTAGCAGAATAAAGAAAATTACAGTTACAAATTGAGGCTGACAAAGAAATTAAGAGGTTGCAGATTGAGGCTGACAAGGAGGCTAGGGCATTGGAGGCAGAAGAAAAGAGGTTGGCTGCAGAAAGAGAAGAAAAGAGACTAGCTGCAGAAAGAGAAGAAAAGAGACACGCTGCTGAAAGGGAAGCAGAGGAAAAGAGACTAGCTGCAGAAAGAGAAGAAAAAAAGGCAGAGAGGGAAGCAGAAGATAGAAGATTGCAGAGGGAGCACGAGTTACGACTAAGGGAGTTGGAAATTCAAGGCCATGCTCCTGAAAATGGTGCCAGCCCCTTTGCCTCAGATGCCACTGCCAGTCAGGGAGCCTCAACCTCAGCTATGGGTTTTCCTGTAGACCATTTTGTTGAGAAAGACGATGACATAGAGGGGTATTTAAGTAGATTTGAACTTTTAGCTACTACATATGGGTTAGAGAGAGAGAGAGAGAGGTGGAGCCTCAAGTTATCCCAAGGGCTTAGAGGAACGGCTTATGAAGTTTTTGCCAAGATGAGCAGAGATGACCAGGACAATTATGATATGCTAAAGCAGGCTCTTTTATTAAGATACGAAAAGAACGGAGAGTTTTATAGAAAAAAATTTAGGAATGCCAAACTACTGTCGGGTGAGACTTATCACCAGTTCTCTGCACGGTTAGAGACCTACTTGGAGAAATAGACTGCTCTGGGGAAAACCCAAGATCTTAAGGAGATGATCCTTATTGAGCAGCTAAGAGAGTCCATGGCTCCAGACCTGAGAAAGTTTCTCATTGAACAAGGTGCAGAGAGGCTGGGTGAGTTACTCAATGTCGCAGAGAGGTATCAGGCAGCCCAGGCAGAGGTAGTTGGTAATAAAAAGAAACAGGTAGACAATTTTAAGGCACCTCAAAACTTTAATAAGTTTGACCATAGAGAACAGAATAAAGGTAAGCACCAGTTTGATAGGCCACGCAATGACTATAAAAACAAAACCTCACAATTCAATGAAAGGAAATATGAAGAAAGAAAACCTTTTAACCAAGGAAAGAGGTATTGTAGTTGGTGTCTGATGGACAACCATAACACCGAAGTGTGTAAAAAGAGACCTGTGTACATGGCCACGCTTCAGACCAGATCACAGTCTAAACAGGAGGAGGATAATCTGATAAATACCCCCCCAGATGAGATGAGGAAGGCGCAGGCTGGGGATAAGACCCTCAAGCCTTGTTTTAAGAAATTGCCCAAATGTCATACACCTCCAGGCAAGGGAGACTTCTATATGAAGAACAATCTGCTATACAGGAAGGCCGGAAATGGATCCAATTGTCAGGGACAGCTGGTACTTCCTAAAAAGTATAGGGCAGAGTTAATGAGGAGCTTACATGTTGGGACAGATGGGGACCATGAGAAAATAGGTACCATCATCCAAAAGGTTGCTCAAAATTATTATTGGCCCGAGGAAATGATTGACATTGAGAATTTTGTAGAAGCATGTGGCATATTACATGAGGGAACACCCACAAGTGGGAAAATTGATCAGGACCTAGACACACCACGGGGCAAACTTAGGCCTGAAAATGGAAAGAAAAATAAAATTAATAATGTAGACAAAGTGGAATGGGAGCCCCCTTTTCACAGACGGTCTTCACTTGGATGCTTTACAATGGCCACGATGCAGCGAGTACAAAAATGTTTTACCCCAGGATAAGCCGACATTCCCTTGGTCGGAATCATGTGAACTGGGTGAAAATAAAAGAGAGAGAAGATCTCTCACAAGGAATTTAAAGTGCGGAGAAAACCCCAAGAGAAAAATTGGTATAGGTCGATTTGTGAATGATGATTCTAGGAAGAAAAGTCCTCACTATAATGCTTCAAGTGGAAGAGACCATACCGGTGCATGGAAAAATAGGTCAACAAATTTACAAGTCCATATGTAGCATTGTTAAGGACATGGACCGATGAAAAAGCAGAAGAAAATATTACCTCATCATATCAATTTGTGAACGAGCTGACTGTAGTGGATTTTGATGGTATTGTATGGTTGATGTTACCTAGTGCGATGTATGAGGTCAGCTGTGAAGGCTCCTGAGATAAATGTAGATGTGAATTACAGAAGGCCCTTCTTACTACCACTTACGACCTCACACATATCTTTTTTACTAATGAATGTGGCTACGTTAAAAATCTAGGGTACTGATATGTAATGTGTTGTGGTAGATTACATACACACACACACACACACACACACACACACACACACACACACACACACACACACACACACACACACAGATATTTAATAAGTCTAATAATATTAATAAACTTTATAACACACTGAACTAACTCAGGCTGTTTTAGTTTTAAAATTTAAATCTTTTGATAAATTTATTTGTTCTGAACCAAATGTTTAGTTGGTCAGAACATAAGAAATATTATGGAGTTATAAATGGAATGCATAATCATATGACATAATAAAATGGAAAATGTGTACCTAATTATTTCAAAAGACTGGTTAATAATAATTATATTAAAATAGTCCCTGTGGAACTTATTACTAGATATGCTGTTGGGGTGGTGTCATCACTCCCAGTCTATGACTACCAAACATTGTCCATTGACTTAGGGGATGAATATATAGTTTAATTTCCCCAATGGTATGTCTTTATTAGTAGGGGGATTAGTTGATAATTCGTTGGTGATTTTGTTGGTGAATGTCCAGCAGGCCAGATATCACTTATCTCGCCTGCGTCGATCTTGTACAGGAGTCTGGTGGCCCCTCCTCTCCGTGCTGGGGGATAATATACGGCTGCTCTGACACAATATTAGACTGCACTGGTTCACACTTGTGTATAACACTACAGCATTTGACACCGCTTTGGTGCCAAACAGAAACTCACAATTCTGAAACAAAAGTATTGGGTCATGTGTCAGAATTCTACCTCCTGAACCACTTCTGCACACAACACTACACACAACAACACCACATAGACTGGGTCAGATCTCTCTGACCACACAGCACATCTTACCTAGTTGGTTTCACATAGTACTAGTTCCCCAAGACTACATTGCATCTGAGATATGTTCAATAGCTTCCTGCTATTGAATAAGATAGGTGATATGTTCCACTGATCTCAACACTAGATCTTTTTTCATAGTTTTATTTAGGCGTTCCTATATATTTTCTTTGTATGTATGTCTCTAGACCCTGAACTTGGGCTGGGGATCTAGAGCGAACACTTACTTGTCGTAATCATTTTTATGATATGGCAGTATCAATCACTCGAATTATTAAAATATACCAAATAAATATTGTTCATTCTTACCAGAATTCAGAATTGAGAACACAGTTAAATTTGCTAGCAAAACTCAGCTGAGCTGCTGGCTGTATGATGGCGTCCCACTATATATTTGTATTCTTATGGAATCAACACCACTATTACTTTAAACTGCGTCTCTGAACAGACTTATGTCAAATGGCAAAATTTCACCTCTCTGTCCCGCTACTATAAAATGCGTTGACCAATCGCCGACTTCCCCCCTAACTTTCAAAATACAACCAAAAGTCACTTCAGTCAAATCTCAGTCAAGTATGTATTACGGTCTGTTAGTCCGTCTGTCTCTACTTGTTTTTTTCATAAAAAACACGCTTGGTTCTACATGCATTTCCTACACGAATCTGCCTCCTAAGTTATTTTTAGCTACAATTCTCCACCACTTTCCCTCTCTTTAATTACAGCTCGATTTTTACGTTTGCATGCTCAAGGCCAAGATTTTGGAAACTTTTAGTGACATGGGTTAACAGTGCAGTCGCTCGTCTGATATGAACAATACAGTCTTTTGTCAATATCTTCCTTATTATCTATCCGTCTGTATAATTGAAAGCATATTATTTCTCTGCTCAAGATGGGCTATCAAACTAGCTAGGTTATATTTTCATAACTCTATTATTAAGAAAAAACATATTTTTTCTCAAGTTTAGTTTTTGAAATTTGTTCGAGAACCTTCTCTCATGTGTTTTGCCGCGGCATTCAAATAAAAGACCAAGTATCGAAAAACGTCCAAGAAATGACTGTCTCGAATAAGAGCTAAGGTCCTTTTCTTGTCCATTTCCTTACTTTGTGTCAACGAGGGACGTGAATTTTTTTCCTTTCACCCCCCAATTGCGTCTTTTTGCCGTTCGAACTTCAAACACGTGTTCAGTCATATTTTTCCATTTTTGTGTCTTCCGTTCTCTCCCGTCTACAAAGGGTAAACGTTTCGTCTGCACTTCTAACTCGTTAGTTTTAAATGGCGGTGGGAAAGGCTGGCATGGGCGAGCATGTCTCCTAGTATCTTACGCATTATTTTTAACCCTACATTTCATCGTTAATTTTGGAGATATTTTAACGTTGTATCATGGTGACATCATCACACTGACCACTCGTCTTAAAACTGGCTGGAAACTTGCCAATGAAAATTTGAGACAAGCCAGGAAAAAGCATGCTGCCTATTACAATAAGAAGGCGAAGGATCGAGAATTAGCTGTGGGAGAGAAGGTGCTCCTTCTACTGCCCGGCAGCCAGAATAAATTGCAAATTGGATGGCAAGGTCCATATACAGTTCTAGAGAAGGTGTCTAGAACAAATTATAAGATAGATAAGAAAGGGAAAGAGAAAATCTATCATGTGAATCTCCTGAAGAAATATCTGGACAGAGAAAACCAGGAAGAGACACACCTACTGACCTTGTCTGTTGCAATGGAGATGAAAAAGAAACCACTCACTTCTCATGAATATCCTTTACATCCCTGTGAGACCGCTGCACAGGTAAAAATCAGCACACACTTAACGGAAAATCAGAGGGAGAGGGTTCAACAGGTTCTGAATAATCATACAGATGTGTTAACGGACCGACCGGGGCATACAAATTTATTAGAGTATGATATGAAACTCATAGACCCAACACCCATCTGTATGAGAGCCTATTTGATTCCGTTCGCTAAGGAAAAAGCTTTAAGGGAGGAGATAGATTATCTGTTGAGAGAAGGGATTATCTCGCACAGTGAATCTCCTTACAGTTCCAGTGTGGTTCTGTTAAGAAAACCCTCTGGAGAACACAGACTGTGTATAGATTACAGGAAACTGAATGCTGTCCCAGATGGTCAGGTGGATCCATTACCTGATACAAATCAGCTGTTTGCCAGGCTGAATAAAGCTAAATATTTCTCTAAAGTGGATCTGAGCAAAGGCTACTATCAGATCCCAGTAAAGCCGGAGATTAGACCTTATTTAGCCTTTAGCACCTCGGAAGGACATTATGAATTTAACATGTTGCCATTCGGGCTGAAAAATGCACCGAGTGTGTTTTCGAGGATGATGAGAAAGTTACTGGATCCCCTGAATAATCTATGCATCACCAACTTCATGGATGATATTCTCATAGCAACAGAAACATTTGAGGAACACATTAACTTTCTGAATATGTTGTTTGATCGACTGAGAGAGACCAATTTGACAGCTAGACCGACGAAATGCTGTGTTGGATGTAAAGAGCTAGAATTCTTGGGACACACAGTACATCAGGGAAACATGACCCCTGACCCCAAGAACCTGGAGAAGTTAAAAAAAGCACCAAGACCACAAACAAAAAAAGATGTGCGATCTTTTGTCTCATTATGTGGTTTCTACCAAAAGTATATTAAAAACTTTAACTCCATATGTGCTCCATTGACTGATTTAACGCGCAAAGGAAATCCTGATAGCATTATTTGGACAGCGCAGTGTGAATTAGCATACCAAGAATTGAAAGAAAAGCTCACAAGCAGACTTATTTTGAAATTACCTGACTTGAGTCAAGAATTCATTGTGAGAACGGATGCTAGTAATATAGGTTTGGGTGCGGCTCTATTACAACGGTCAAATTCACTTGATGGGGAATTAACCCCAGTAGCTTATGCTAGCCGTAAGTTGAACACAGCAGAACAAAAATATTCAACAAGTGAAAAAGAATGTTTAGCTGTCATATGGGGTATAAAAAAGTTCCAGATTTATCTTTATGGAAAATCATTTAAGATCCAAACAGACCATAAACCACTCGTATGTCTGTCACAAGCAAGGCATGAAAATGCTAGATTATTACGCTGGTCATTGCTCCTACAACCATTCCAGTTTACCATAGAGTACATTCCCGGAAAAACCAATGTCGGCGCTGATTTTTTAAGCAGACATCCGTACGACGAACATCAGAGTAGTCACCAGGCATAGATAGTAAATTCATCTATGTGTATTTAGAAGTAGGAACTGACATATGATCGTCTGTTCTAAAGGGGGGAGATAAGTAGTGAATTTCTAAATACAATATCTAAATTAGAATATAACAGTACAGGGCTTAAAGGCAAAGATAGGATATTACTAAACAATTTCTGCTAGAACGGTTGGTGTCGCCTACGCCTTCAGACTATTATTTGCTAACGAATAGCCGAACAAAACGGTACCCAATTTTTTCAAATTCGTCCTTGACTTAAACGAACCACTTTTCCTAGTTCTAAGAAATATTTGCCTAAAATGCATTGTGGAACGAGGAGGGGCAAGGATAGATGGAAATGCTAATTCGTTTCGCATTGATTTCAAACTAAAAGCCAACCACAGCACAATGGCAAGCTTTGCCTTAGGGGTTTCCCCAATACGATGAAAAAATTAGAATTGTGGACACTACGGTCATGGAAACATGTTTAGCTCTTATTGTGAATGACCTAAGCTCTCGTATTTAGCTTGAAAGTACATGGAAAAAGAGTGAACGAGAGGTAGTTTAAAAATAAACAACTAACATAGAAAAAGATAGAATTTTGAACCAAACCACATACCCCTTAAAAATCGTATATTCGTGTACCTGAAGACTTGCTGACCAAGAAGATGTTGTTAGTTATCTAAATAGTCCCTTAACTAATCAAATATTGATAAAACAATACATAGAGATCAGAGATACTGTTAGGTCAAGTCATATCTGCTTAGATTGGATCGCATATTTTTTGGGAAAAAAGTAGGCGACAGATAGGCTAAGATAGTACAGTGAATCCGATTGGGTGGAATTTGAAGTGAGACGAAATATTATTGGCTGACCTTGGAATAAACATAAATAGCCTAGTAACGTAGAAAGGTTTGAATGATATTTTTTGAAAGACTGTTTACACTGTAATATTAAGAGTGATTGGCCAACTGAGTCGATATTGTCAGAACAAGCGTTATGGGGGGGGGGGGGGGGACGCCATTTCTTAAAAAATTCTACCAGCGATTGATGAGATCAGGCTGTGCTTTCAAATACAAATTTCTAGGCAGCCTGGACAATAAAACAGATCGAAACTGTGTCAGTCATCGTCACTGTGTATTTCATTGAAAATTGTGGTAAGATTGATATTTATTAACATGTATTTTATATAAAAATTGAATGTGAAATAATAATATATGTCTGTACGTGAGTGGGCCTATAGCGACCATGAGGCAAAGCCTAGAGATTGATCCACCATGTGATAGACTGTCAGAGAGGTGTAAAACTACAAGAATATGTATGATTGTCATAAAGGAGCATAACACCTATCCTATTATATGGAAAAGATTACAGCTGGAATTGCAGTGGCGTTGTAACTATTAGGGGAGAGGAATACTGGTGTATATTGTCACATCAAAAGATAATGGTGGCATAGGTTGGTATAAGGATATGACCCTTTTTGTTTGTTTGTAATGTACCTGTCCTAGAATGTGGACTATTAGTGTATGCTAGGTATTAAGAAGGATGCATAACCTTCACATTTCAGAGGTCCTGGGTACTGACGTTAATGTGGTACCAAACGCTTGAAAACTGATTGATTCAGGACTCTATCTGTATACTGCGAGCCCATGCTAGTGGCCATTGCCTATCAAACAGGGAACAGATTGTCAAGCGAGCAGAGGAAACGTTCTACCTGTATTCTACTGCCAAGATAAGTTCTTGTCCGGCACCTGACAGCTCAACTAACAGAACTTTAAAAAGGAATATAAAGTGACAGTGAATAAAACTGGGACAAATATTTAATAGTCCCACAAGAGACAAACGAAAACAAACATAACTAAAAGGGTGTGATTTTAAACAACAACCTAGGGATACTACCAGTATTACCTTAAAGTAGGAAAATACAACTACAGACGTATATTAGAATAATATTTTTATGTATGGACAGAAGATCTACTGTGCTATTTGACTGATGTAAATGATTCTTTTGATTTCACTTTTGATTGTCAGTCCTGGTTCAAAATAAATTAGAATCAGGATAATAAATTGTAAAAAGTATATTTACACAAATTTCAACCACAGTCTTAAATAAGATAGCCTTTTAAAGTGTCGTTTGTATGTTATTGTGGTAGTACTGTGTGCTGTTGTGAATAATAAACTATTTGTTTGTATGTTTGTTGATTATTGTACATTACACTCTACCTTCATAACCCTAGACACTATACGAAGTCATTTAATATAATAATATAAATACATTTTGAATGAGATAAAAGGGGTGGTAGCGGAAAGGTACCCTGAAAAGTTCACAATACTATTGGGTAAATTCAGGGACCTTCATAGCTAATCTCATTTATTACAATAATAATACCTAACAACAATTAATAACATCAAAATCCACCACAGTGGCCCACCATTAACAAGGACATACAATCGTTATCAGTAAACTGTAATGCCTGCAGAGCAAACCAGAGTAATTCGCATCAACATTATCAGTCATGGCCAATAGCTGAACGTCCGTGGGAGAGAATCCACATCGATTTCGCAGGTCCTTTTATGGATGAACAATGGCTGGTAGTTGTCGATGCATATTCTAAATATCCATATATTGTTGCGATGAATTCCTTGACAACTGAGGCAACAATAAAAGCTCTAGCTAAGATCTTCCTTCACGAAGGTTTTCCTGACACAATTGTTTCAGATAATGGAACACAGTTTACTTCGGTCAAGTTTCAACAGTTCTGTTCACTACATGGAATTGAGAATCTCATGACGGCTCCATTTCATCCAGCTTCAAATGGAGAGGCAGAACGCTTTGTCCGCACCTTCAAAACCTCAATGGCAAAGATTTGCTGGGGAGGGAAGACACGACATCGAGCTCTGGATGAACTACTGTTCGCTTACAGGACAACACCAAATTCTTTGACTGGCAAGTCCCCTGCCTAGTTGTTACATGGCCGTCAGCCAAGAACGCAATTGTCATTGCTAATACCTCAGCAAGAACGAAGAAGTGAAACAGCTGGAGTTAAAGGATCAAGATTCAGAATTGGAGACCCTGTGTGGGTAAGGAACTATTCCTCAAAAGGGGATCCTTGGGTGCATGGTCACATTATAAGAACTATCGGTCGTATGATGTATACAGTTCATCTAAGTAACAACATGAATGTACGGAAGCATCAGAACCAGTTAAGACCGGGAAGTCTCCTGAAGACCAGACCACCCTCCGATGATAGCTATGATGACTTTTTACTCAACAAAGCCATCATGGATCAAGTTACCAATGTAGCACCTGATCTACAGCTTGACGCCCCAGAGCCTGTTATAGAAGACAGAAGTGTGGTGGATGCTGCATTACCTCCACGAAGATCTCAAAGACAACGAAAACCAGTTGTCAGATTCGATCCTAGCTCTTAATTGCTGGGGAGGAACTGTTAAAGTTTAGAACGGAACGCCAGCTTCGTTCCTGCTATATCGGCTTTGTGCTGTAATGTGCGATGACCGCACGAACCGGATGTTGTCGACATGACCCGTTAACAGCCAGACGTTCTTACACCGTTGGTGCTGGGTGACAGTTCAGCTGGGAACAGACGTTCCTTATCGTGTTTGTCATCGTGTACATATTCATCTTGTTTGTCAACATGTGTGTTCTATTGGAGTTAATAAATGGTCGTTCTTTATACAACGCCTTATTTATTGTGCTGTGAATGGAATGCACAACACTGACAACAAGGTACACACACACACACAAACAACAGTTAAGGACTATTCGAACGGAATCGTTCTGCATAAAAACACTACAGTAAGTATCCAATATATGAAAGAAACATCACTTTTCATGTGCATGACTGTTTGATGTGTGATGGGGCCGTAAAGACACCCCAGCTTCCCCCTTCATGTTCAGGGCATATTTATCGCCCATATATTTTCGATGTGCGCACAGCATGCTGGGATGTGAAAAGTCTGACAAAGAAGAAGATTGATGACTAGGCCATAATAAAGCCTAAGAATTAGTTGTGGTGTATAATTGTGTGTTATATTTGATAGTCGTGTGTTATATTTGATAGTTGTGGGCCATATCTGTGTTTTCGTGCCTAATAGAGCAATAAAGGCGAGTGCTATTTAAGGGGCAAAATTACTACGCGCCGCGCAGTAAGTTGAGTGATTCGCTCGAGGGCTTATATAAAGAGATATCGAGCGGCAAACAGGCCAATTTGAAGATTCAGACGAGACGAGAGAGAAACGAAGTTAGGCTAGCCCTGTGTCGGTAGAAGAGGAACAGAGACATGACACATTAGCAATCGAGCACAGGCTGGGTGTTTGTTTGGTGTTCGGTTTTGTTCGCTTTGTTATTTGTTTAATGTTTGCTTCAGTGTGCTCTTAGTCACTGATAGGGTTGTAAAAATAAATACAGCCCCTGCCTCAAGAATCAGAGTTTTATTGTTGAATCGGGTCGGTTGCGAGTGTGAAAAGAGAGTAATCACATATCACAACATCATCATCATCATCTCGCCCACCCTTTCACAATTGGCGTCGTCGGCAGGATAGGCAGACAGTGACACCGAGCAAACAGCAAACGAGCAAATATTGTATTGGAAACACCCAGGGATGCGGTATTGCAGCAAGATGGCCTCGATCAATGCGCCAGTGAAGGTAGTGTACGTGAAGGTGCCGGAGGTAAGGCTATTTGGTGGAAAGGCAAATCCCACTTGGCAAGAGTTTGTGGAAGATGTAGAGGCCGTGTGGAAGATGGCACCCTTTTGCGCAGAAGACAAGGTAGACGTGATCTGGAACAACGTTACACCATGGGTCTCTAGGGAATTACGGATACGTGGCGGAGCCAAGGCCAGCCTTGAGCAGTTACTCAAGATAGTAGAAGAAGCCTACAGCGAGCAACTACCAGTCAGTGAGATGACCAGGAATTTCCAGGCCGTGAGTCAGGGACCTTGGGAAAATGCTGTTTTATGTGAAGGTAAGAAGCCTGATACACTGGTGCAGGTAGCCAGTGTAGAAGCTCACAATGAAGAGGAGGCACTCAGAGCAGAATTATCCCTCCTAAAGTCCCAGATAGCACAGATGTCAGAGACCAGTTTGCCAGTACAAGAGGAGGTGCAAAGAGAGAAAGAACCAGGCCAACCGCGAGAACAGCCAAAGCACGACGAGGGGGTGCGTGTTCTTGTATGTGAGAGTCAGGCTGATGTCAACGAAAGCAGTGAGCTGACAGTACCAACAAACGTAGTTGCACCGACAAGGCGAAAAGGGGTTTGCAAGTGGTACAGTGTCCACAGGGGATGGGAGTTTATCACGCCAGATAATGGAGGTATTGATGTATTCATACATCAGACCAAGATCTTCAGAAAGGGATTCAGGAGTCTGGCGAGAAATGAGAGAGTAGAGTTTGACAGCAAACCATCGGTTCAGGGCATGGAAGCAATTTATGTATGCGGCATTGGCGGTCAAGAGTGTAAAGGTAGTAGGAGGCGTCCCATGGCACAGAGAAAGCCTACAAAGTTGAGGTGCTACAATTGTGGAGAGTTCTCAAGCCACATGGCAGCCAAATGCCCTCAAGGCCCTCTTCCGAAGAGATGTTTTCAATGCAAGTCAACTGAACATTTGATAGCCGCCTGTCCCTCAAGGAGCTCTTTCCCGAAGCGTACGGCCACAACTAGGTTTCCTTTAGGGTGCAAGCCAAGAGATGGCCACGACAACTGTCACACTAGGGGCGCCGAAAAAATGGTCGTCGTCTAGGGGAGGAAACCCGTCCTAAGCAGATAGGAGGGAGTGCAAATCAAGGTTCAGAAGAGGAGACTCATCAAAAGCAGATTGTGGGGAACGTAAGCCACAGTCAATACAAAACGAGTGTAGAGCACATCGGGAGCAATCCCCCTACAAAGTCGACAGCTGCATGCACTGACAGGCAGATGTCACGGGCAGGCAGCGACGCGGCACAGGTGAGCGAGTCTTCTAGACCAAGGCAACTGCCAGCCCGACAACGTAGGGACATGACGACCAAGAGAGTCCCCAGCCGGGTTGTACCTATTCCAGAAGCTCAGTCCAAAGCATCGCCGCTCAGAAAGAGTCATGCGTAGTACCAACGATCTGAGAGATTACAATTGAAGCGCCAGAGGTAGTGATGTTGTCGGGACGACAACAAAATCAGGAGGGAGATATGTGATGGGGCCGTAAAGCTTCCCCCTTCATGTTCAGGGCATATTTATCGCCCATATATTTTCGATGTGCGCACAGCATGCTGTGATGTGAAAAGTCTGACAAAGAAGAAGATTGATGACTAGGCCATAATAAAGCCTAAGAATTAGTTGTGGTGTATAATTGTGTGTTATATTTGATAGTCGTGTGTTATATTTGATAGTTGTGGGCCATATCTGTGTTTTCGTGCCTAATAGAGCAATAAAGACGAGTGTTATTTAAGGGGCAAAATTACTACGCGCCGCGCAGTAAGTTGAGTGATTCGCTCGAGGGCTTATATAAAGAGATATCGAGCGGCAAACAGGCCAATTTGAAGATTCAGACGAGACGAGAGAGAAACGAAGTTAGGCTAGCCTTGTGTCGGTAGAAGAGGAACAGAGACATGACATATTAGCAATCGAGCACAGGCTGGGTGTTTGTTTGGTGTTCGGTTTTGTTCGCTTTGTTATTTGTTTAATGTTTGCTTCAGTATGCTCTTAGTCACTGATAGGGTTGTAAAAATAAATACAGCCCCTGCCTCATGAATCAGAGTTTTATTGTTGAATCTGGTCGGTTGCGAGTGTGAAAAGAGAGTAATCACATATCACAACATCATCATCATCAACTCGCCCACCCTTTCACAGATGCATGTGGGGAGTTTTGCTCCAACTAAGAAATTGAAATAAATGCACCGGAAACAGCTGTATCCCATCTGAAGACTGTATTTGATGCCTTTCCCTCAAAGGATCAAAACGTTGTCATTTTTACTGAATCAATGTCTGCCCTACAGGCTCTGGAAGGCAGTGGACATTGTAGAACTGAATTAGCCAAACTAATCCTGGATGTTGATCAGCTTATCACTTCCTATGGCATCAGAATAGTTATACAGTGTATCCCTTGCCATTCAAATACACCAGGTAATGACCGAGCAGACAGATTAGCAAAGAAAGGGACAAAACAAGAACAACCACTCACAGCAACAACTCTCCAAACAGCCAAAACAATCATACGAACAACAAACAAAGAAACTTGGCTGAACAGATGGGCCATGGGAAACACTGGAAGAGAGGTTTATAGACATATGGCTGGTGCTGATCCTAACGACATCAACCATCTTACAAGGAGGGATCAGAGCACCATTTTTCGACTCAGATCACAACATATACCACTCAACAGCCACTTGAA
This sequence comes from Oreohelix idahoensis, assembly GCA_024509875.1. NCBI lineage: Eukaryota > Metazoa > Mollusca > Gastropoda > Stylommatophora > Oreohelicidae > Oreohelix > Oreohelix idahoensis. Next base: position 83,209 of record JAMPIV010016286.1, read on the forward strand.
TAGAATCCAACCACAACACCCTCCAGGGTGCCAGCTATGTAACTACCCCTACGACACTGTTGACCACCACCTCTTTGAGTGCCCAGCACTCGATGATGTTAGGAAAATGCTTCTTCCTCCCAGGCCAGATAAGTGGAACACCCTGTACGGAGACTTAAAACAACTTGCGAAGACATGCAGATATCATTACATGGCATTGGGCCAAATGGCGAGAGCCCAAGTGCCGCTGGATCAATAACAACAACAACAACAACAACAACAACAACAACATGTGCATGGACGAAAAACCAAACAATTTCTGTGTAAAATGTACTGATCGCTTGAAAAAGTTTTATCTAAAATACTTAAATTAAAATGATTGAATAGAATCATCAGTCACCCATTACTGTAGTCAAAATAAAATAATCAAATAATCTAGTAACTTTAGTCAAATTGAACAATTGAGTCATCTAGTAACTAAAATCAAAATGATATAAGCAAGTCACTTAGTAACTTCAATCAAAATAACAAAGCTGCATGGAGAAAGACTGTGGACTTCGTCCTGGCGACAGGCATGCAGATTTAGCAAGCAACAAACTGAATGAAGTAGATGTAGAGTCACCTAATAAATCAATACAAATGACAAAATTGATTCACTTAGTAACTTCAATCAAAATGACATAATCGAGGCACTTAGTAATCTCAATCAAAATAAAATAATCAAGTCATCTAGTAACTTCAATAAAAATTACAAGTCCCGTAGTAACTTCAGTCAAAATAACATATCTGAGTCATATACCAGCTTCAGTCAAAATGACATAACCAGTTCACTTAGTAAACTCGATCACCAAGTCACCCAGTAACTTCTTTCGAAATCAGGCTGAACATCCATTTACTCAGTGCAGAAAACCGTTCCGTAACTTGATTTCAGTTGACAACAAACTGCAGATGCGATGTCATCCTGCTCCAATTTACATTCTATCAATATCGTAACGTGTTGCATAATCATCTGAATGTCCCCCTACAAGTGCAGCACACTCTTTGCTTCAACTCTTGGGGTCGCCTCTGCAGTCAGCCCTCATTCAAAGCTCTTTCATCTGTATTAAAACGTGTTCGTGTTGGTGCTTGCAAGGTAATGATGACGGTGACATTCTACAAAGTTCAAAGGTGTCAAGGTCTGGGATGTGTTATACTTCCATACTGATTAAAATGTTCACGTGGTGTGTAGCATACCAGCTAATGGGTCTGTTATTAATTATGTATGGGCTGAGGAAGATGAGTGAAGTGGGGGTGGGGGAGCGTTGGAATAAGGGGCTTGTTTGTAAACTTGCCGCAATTTGAAGTGTTGATAGAATCAATCACGTTATCAAAACAAGAGATTACCTCCAGACCTCGTTGGCTACCATGAGAAAGTTTAGTCTCCAACTTTGACACAAGTATACCATAAACGTCTGGCCTAGTATCATAGACCACTTAACTCATTAAAACGAGATAGTTTTGGTAAATGGACAAGTCGCGAAAGAAATTTTGATCAGTGTTTCTCACACTTCTCCTAAGAACAGACTCCTATAAAATTCTCATTCCGTTAATTCATTTGACCACCTCTAACATGTCGTATGTGCCCTGCGCAGTTCCCGGGGGTCCCTGAGTAGACAAAGAATGAATATGACTACTGCACCCTCAGGCATGTCGTACAAGGCAACTAATAATGAAGTTGTGATGGCAACCTCATCATGTGAAACAAATTGTCACACAAACCTCTGCTACAGGAGCATGTGAATGTTTGGTGCCCGCTTCCAGCAAGGGGACCAGCTACCATGGAGGCTTCATGACCAGTAAGGAGCGCAATGGGAAATGATGATGAAGACAAAGGTACAGGTCCCATAGCATATACTGCCGTAGGTTATTGAAGAGTTAGAGACTTCAGTGCACTAGGTTGAACTTCGAAAGGTAGGATAGCCAGTTCTCTTCTGCACTGCTTTTGCCATCCATAACTCGAGAGCCGAGTCAGGTACCCATTTACAGCTGAGTAGACTGGAACGTGACGACCCCGTCTTTCGAAACCGATACCTTCGCCGCGAGAGGCCAAAGCTGTTACAACTCTGTCAACCGGACGCTTGAAGATGAAGAACATGTACGTAATCATTAGGATATAAACCAGCGCAGTGGTTCTCAACCTGATGTATCACAAGAGACCAAAATGTGTGTGGTAGATTTCGAGTTTTGGTTTTCAAATAAATACCGTGCCAACAGTCAGGGTCGGTTTTAGGTACTTGTCGTAGATTTCCGATAGGAGAATTAAGACTAGGTTTGGTCCCTTCTGAATAGGTTTGAATAGGTGATAGACTCAGTGAGAGTTAGTGAAAGGTACTAGAATTTCCACACACGTGAGATGATAGATTTTGATATAGTGGCTGTCTCTGAAAGCGAAAAGAATTCTTCTCTCTCTCACCTATCTTCTACAACAGTTGTTACAGCGTCAGACAGACTACACCAATATACATATTACGTATATTTCTATCACTCACAGGCACGCACATACACGTGACGACAGGTAAACACACAGACGTGGGAAAACTATAACAATGATATATATATTATCTAGAACGAGCTGACCAAACACGATTATTAAGTTCAAGAGCGATTTTAATATCAGGAAAAATCGGCTCACAACATCAAAGAAAGTACATCAAGGAAAATACATATACACATAGTCATAAAAAATCAAGGAAATGTTGCAAGGATGATAGCCCCGTTATAGTGTTAACTCTAGGTTTAGCCCGGCCCCGTTAAGAGAACAGATGATGGCGCCCGAGTCACAGATACATAGGGTTTGAGTCTAAGAGTTTTTCTTTGTTTTATCTCGTAATTATATGCACAGAGTTTGAAAAAAATCTGATTTAACCTAAGACAAAAACACAAGAACTCTAGCCTTAGCAACAAATTATGCAGATTGAAAAAAAAATTAGGACAGCAACAGGGTGTCAAAGATATAATAGTGAAAATATCACTCAAACCAGTGTACACTCATTCATTCCGCCATGGCTGCTCATTCAGGTACTCACGACTTTGCTCGCTGCCTCTTGGAACACATTGATTTTAGATTTTCACACAGACTCAAAAAAATGCAGTCTTCTGCCAAGAAGTCCCCAGTTCCAAAAGACGTATTTAACTTGGAGTCTCCGGGAACGACTACTTGGGTGTGCAAATTTGTTCAAATGTCTGATTAAGTCACCTAACAATTATTCCAGGCGCGGGAGTTAGCAGAGCACAGTGTCAATAGCGTAGGTTTCTAAAAATGATGAATGTCAGGTCGGTGCCTTCCCTCAGTATAGGATTCACTTTAGTCACACCACAGATTTGTCCACAAATATATATATATATATATATAGTCGGGAAATGTTAGTTAATACTTAAGTATTCGCGCCACCAGGCAGAAAAATTACGTAGAGTTTTCTAGAAGAAATTAAGTGCTGGCTCCAAGGTCCAGTATTTATCATTACAGTCTTTGAAAACCCGTTATTGGGATATTAGTATTTCTGTCTAACTTGCACCGTCAGATCAGTGTTACTTGAGAAAACCCACGTGGTTCAAAATAAGGACTGTCTATTTCTTCACAAGTATGGAAACTACTACTAGGTGCTGGTAAAGTTAGGGTCACCCCAAAACTTTCACTGTGTGGAGGAAAAATAACACATATAATATAATAAACAGAATCTGTACTGGTTATAACTTACATTTAAACTTGCAAGCAGAGAGCTTTGCTTATCATTTAAACTTCCCGTGACGTAAGTTATATTTAAAAATCAGCAATCCTCATAAATTAGGAACACGTGCGTATTCCGTCACCATTCATGAGGCTCGATTCTAGAGTTTATACGTTAGTTTAGAAAAATACACTCGACTGAGTATTAGCAGTTAAATTAAATTCATAAATAGCTACAATTGCCGTTATAAGCTAGAAATTTTAATTTTATTCTGCTTTCCACTGAATGCTTCCCTAGAAAATATAATAGCCTACCACTTTATTTCTCTTCTGCGCTAAAGAAATAGATTAAAATGAATTAAGCGATTTAACACTTTAACACTCACAAAATCTATATATCTATCATATTAATTACCTCAACCACAGAATTACAGGTAGTCGCACAACTTAAGAATAAAAATGCTGAAAATATTTCTGGAAGTCTAGAAGTTCGACAAATTGCCGAAACAAACTGAGATCTTCGCTAACAGCTATTCTGTTTTCGAGCGACCTATCTACTGTGGAGTCTATGAGCGAGAATGAAATTAAAGTTTCAAACTTGGCCAATATCTTAAAATCAGACAAAGGGCCCAAACTTATTTCGCCAAGCGAAATTATCTCCCCTACTCCCAACATTTACGTCCGCTTAACGCGTGTCGTAACTGTCACCTACTGACCACGATGTACGCGTGTCAGTTTCAAATCCCAGACAGCCTGACTCCATTGCAGGGCAGTTTTCACACTACAGCTGACCATGGCCCAAGTGAGCGCCGTGTCAGTTTGGGATTTTCCAGACAAATGTCTGGATACTGACCGGTGCAGATGTAAAGTATCACACCTCACCGGGACTTATGCCGAGAAGAAGCTCGCGCGCTCGGTGAGAATGTAGACGATTTGCTACGTCCTGTGTTCAGCGAACCGACTTATCACGCCTTCTGACGCCCTGCAGCCCTGACATCTACGTAATATCGTCCTAGCGCGATTCTCAGTTTTAGAGAAAGGAAAACAGGTAAAGTTTGCGAATTATATGAAAATAATATTCGCAAAACGAATGGATGAAAAATATACAGGAAAAATGAAATACAGAGATAATAAAAGAGAGAATTTGGGTGAAAGAATAGGAAGAAGATGTAGGAAATTAAATGAATATAAACCCTACGTGACAGAGCCTCCCCCCTTTAAGATATGGAAGCACTCCATGTCTACGTTATGGAGTTTAATTTCCTATAACCGTAGCTTCGGGGTGTCTGTCTTCTTCCCTCTCATCTTCCCCCTCCATCTCTGTCCAATTCCTACTCAAGTCCACTCCTCAAAGTTTCCTTCCCCTGGAATGTCTCATATGCGCGCTTGAAAGAGCGTCGCCGCTTCTGACATTTTTGAAAGATTTCCTGTGATAGCGGTGGAATATCCCTGCCACTATCATCATCTTCGTCAGTTTTGGCGATCGTCAGGAGATGGTCGGAGGTTGGCACTGGTTTTTCCAAGTATCTCTTTAAGAGATTTAAATGGAAAACCTTCTCCTTTCCTTCAATAGAGATCTGGTAGTTAGCCTTAGAAATCTTTTTCAGGACGGTAAACGGCCCTTGCCATCCGATCTTCAGTTGGTTGTTCTCGGTAGGGAGTAACACCAAAACTTTCTCTCCTGCTTCCAGTTCTCTCTCTTCCGCGACTTTCCTGTATCGGTTAGCGTGCTTGGTGCGTGCTCGCTTAAAGTTAGTCGTTGCTAGGTCCCACCCTAGTTTCAACCTTTCCTTTAAAACCGACACATATTTACTTGCTGAGACAACTGTCTCATCAGCCTTCTCGTCTGTCAGAGACTGAAGTAAGGCTTCAAGCGGGCCCTTAATGGGTCTGCCGAATAAGAGTGTAGCTGGCGGAAATCCTGTGGAAGTATGAGGAGATTCTCTGTAGCCAAATAATGCTGCAGGAATACAGAGATCCCAATCTTCAGGTTTCACTTGTGCCAGCTTACTTAGCATCATGGTGAGGTTTCCATTAGCACGTTCCACGAGCCCATTTCCGGCCGGAGTATATGGCTTAGTGTGGATGTGCTGGGTCCTCAAGATCTTAACGATCTCATCCATCAACAGGTTTCGGTATGGAGATCCATTATCCGTCAACACTTGCTGAGGGAATCCCAACCGAGTGAAAATCTGCACGAGGGCTTCTGCGACATGCTTGGCATCTGCGCATGTTAGCGGGATAGCTTCTGCCCATAAAGTGCATGTATCGACTAAGGTCAGGATGAACCTGTTCCTTCTTTTAGTCCTTTCGAAAGGCCCTAAAATGTCGATCACAACCCGTTCGAATGGTGTTCCCATTATTGGCATTTCACCCATGTGGACTGGGGGTGTCCGTTGCTTGGGTGGTACACGTTGGCACTGGGCACAGGATTTGACATATCTGATAATATCAGTATTTACTCCTGGCCACCAATAATGAGTGGTTATACGTTGGTTTGTGGCGTTCTGTCCCATATGTCCGCTAAAGGGAAGAGAGTGCCCCATTTCTAGGATTTGGCTTCTGTACTGTTTCGGTACTAGGAGCTGGTTGTAACCTTGGTCAGGCTTGCCCGTTCTCCGATAAAGTACGCCATCCTCAGAAAAAATGTCCCCGTGCTGTTTGGGTTCCTTAGCCATGGGCAGTTTCCTAAAGCAGGGTGCCAAAGTAGGGTCCTTGTATTGCGCTTCTTTAAGTTCCATAGGTAACAAATTAGGCGCAGGCTCCCGTTCCTTCTTGGTTTGCCCTCTTGTAGTTACTGCTGCCACAATCGGCTCTTCCGGTTTCCCAATACACACGTATCTCCCGCCAAGTATGACTGGGTAGATGGGATCATCCATAACAGCCGCTTTGATCACACCTCTGACAAAGTCAGAGTGTATCTCCACCAATGCGATGGGAAGCGCTGTAGGTGCATCACTCTTACGAACTCCACAAAGTTTGACGGTCTCTCCTGTCTCTTGACCGGGTTTAACCAGGTTTCTGGCAACAATGCAATCGTAAGAAAGCCCCGTGTCAAATAAGCAAGAAGTTTGAGAACCGTTCAAAGTAACAGTACCTCGCGTTGAGGGTCTATCCCCAACAGGTTGGGAATCACTGTCAATAATTCCGCCTTGCGAGACTGTCAATAAGCATCCGATGCGTTTAGGCTCGGTGTGCTCGGTCTGATCATATGTCCCGTGCTCAGGGGTTCTCCCTTTGCCACCTTGTCCTTTCTGGCTACGCTGCCATGTAGGGCGGTCGGGTTGATCAGACTGTTTGGTGTGGTTGGGGTACTTGTTCTTGTAGAACTTGGATTTTTCAGGAGGGGGGTTTTGAGGTCCAGTTTCTCTGTGGTTATTTTGGTTAGAAGCCTGAGAAGATTGCTCTAGGTTATGTTTTCGAAAATGCTCCTCTGTCGGTTTCCGCATTGTGGCCGGTAGTTCAGCCAGCGCATTGTGATAACGCTCAGACTTTTCCAAAATGTCTTCAAGTTTTTCTGCCCCCTGCTCAGCGAGAAATCTCCGGGTATCAGCAGACAAAGTGTTCTTTATTTGTTCAGTTAGAACAAGTTCCTCAAGACCTTCATAGGTAGAGGGGAGCTGCGAAAGCTCAAGGCACTTTGTTAGATATCCCTTAAGACGAGATGAGAACTGGTGAAAAGTTTCAGAATTCTCTTTCCGGCTGTTGCGAAACAGTTGCAAAAACTTGCGAGCGTTCATTTCAAAGCGCTCCAGTAACGCTTTCTTCAACACATCGTAGTCGTCTTGTTGGCTACTTTCCAGCTTAGAATAAACATCATAAGCAGAACCTTTTAGGGCCTGGGAAAGTTTCATATTCCAACGCGACCTCTCTAACCCGTACAGAGTTGCAATTTTCTCAAATTTTTCTAACCATGTGTCAATCTTCTCATTTGGACAAGGAAAAGATTCAAGAGTGAAAGACATAGCATTTAGTTGAAGAGATTGAGTGTTAGCAGGGTCAGTTAAGGAAGAATGAGGAGAAGACTCTCCATTGCTGGAGGTAGAGGCAGCACCACGACTTTGGAATTCTAGAGTTTTAAGAGCCAACTCATGCTGTCTCTCTTTCTCTCTTTCCTCATGCTGCATCCTGCGAATTTCCATTTCCTCGTCCATCTTCTTCTGCTGTAATAGCCGGTCTTCCGCTTCTTTCCTCTCCGCTGCTTCTTTTTCCTCTTTAGCTTCAGCTGCTTTCCTCTCCGCATCATATCTCTCAAGTTCGTCTCTGACAAAAGCTTTCGCTTCCTCTCCTTCCAGTCCCTCCTCTCTCGCTTCGTCCCTGAGGAGTTGTCTAAGCTTTGCCCTCTCGGCCATATTATGTCAGTGACTGAGACTATTGGAGAAAGAAAATAGGAAAAAGGATACACTGGTTCCTACCACTTACGAGAAAAAAAATTACCAAAAATCAAAAGATGATATATTTAACCCTGGGATACCTCCTCCAAAATAAAATCTAACTATCGCTGCTATTATCGGCAATAAAGCACTCAATGCAAAACACGACTACGCCAAATAAATGGTAGTTAAGATTACAACTGAAAAATAAGTTGCTACAGTGGAAAAGCAAAAGAATATTGCAAAAATTAAAGAGAAAAATAATCCCTTAATTTTTAAAAATCCACTATAAGTTCGCCCCTGAAGTCAGATCGGGTAAGGGAGGGAATTAATCTGGACAAAAAGTCCGAAACACACTCCTTAACTTAGTTCAAACGCCGTTCTGCCTCAGTACCCAGTGAATGTTATACACTCACCACTTTACCAGCATTTAGTATTACAATCAGCAGTTAACATATATCCCGACAAAATCAACCTGTAACCAAAATGTATATTATTCAAAGATGCTGTGGAAAAAAAACTTATTAGTTTGTGTGGTCAGCACGCCCGTAAACAGATCGCTAGTCTAGGGGGTAATTATTTAAAGATATAACAACTCACAAGACATCACACTCTTACTCTATATCAGAATACAGAATCTTAAGTTCAAAATCCAGATAGACGAGTCCACGTTTGTCGTACTCGTCTTCCTATTCTAAGTTCAAAGACCGGAAACGAGCCCTCATTTGTCGTAGATTTCCGATAGGAGAATTAAGACTAGGTTTGGTCCCTTCTGAATAGGTTTGAATAGGTGATAGACTCAGTGAGAGTTAGTGAAAGGTAATAGAATTTCCACACACGTGAGATGATAGATTTTGATATAGTGGCTGTCTCTGAAAGCGAAAAGAATTCTTCTCTCTCTCACCTATCTTCTACAACAGTTGTTACAGCGTCAGACAGACTACACCAATATACATATTACGTATATTTCTATCACTCACAGGCACGCACATACACGTGACGACAGGTAAACACACAGACGTGGGAAAACTATAACAATGATATATATATTATCTAGAACGAGCTGACCAAACACGATTATTAAGTTCAAGAGCGATTTTAATATCAGGAAAAATCGGCTCACAACATCAAAGAAAGTACATCAAGGAAAATACATATACACATAGTCATAAAAATTCAAGGAAATGTTGCAAGGATGATAGCCCCGTTATAGTGTTAACTCTAGGTTTAGCCCGGCCCCGTTAAGAGAACAGATGATGGCGCCCGAGTCACAGATACATAGGGTTTGAGTCTAAGAGTTTTTCTTTGTTTTATCTCGTAATTATATGCACAGAGTTTGAAAAAAATCTGATTTAACCTAAGACAAAAACACAAGAACTCTAGCCTTAGCAACAAATTATGCAGATTGAAAAAAAAAATTAGGACAGCAACAGGGTGTCAAAGATATAATAGTGAAAATATCACTCAAACCAGCGTACACTCATTCATTCCGCCATGGCCTCCCATACAGGTACTCACGACTTTGCTCGCTGCCTCTTGGAACACACTGATTTTAGATTTTCACACAGACTCAAAAAAATGCAGTCTTCTGCCAAGAAGTCCCCAGTTCCAAAAGACGTATTTAACTCGGAGTCTCCGGGAACGACTACTTGGGTGTGCAAATTTGTTCAAATGTCTGATTAAGTCACCTAACAATTATTCCAGGCGCGGGAGTTAGCAGAGCACAGTGTCAATAGCGTAGGTTTCTAAAAATGATGAATGTCAGGTCGGTGCCTTCCCTCAGTATAGGATTCACTTTAGTCACACCACAGATTTGTCCACAAATATATATATATAGTCGGGAAATGTTAGTTAATACTTGAAGTATTTCGCGCCACCAGGCAGAAAAATTACGTAGAGTTTTCTAGAAGAAATTAAGATCTGGCTCCAAGGTCCAGTATTTATCATTACAGTCTTTGAAAACCCGTTATTGGGATATTAGTATTTCTGTCTAACTTGCACCGTCAGATCAGTGTTACTTGAGAAAACCCACGTGGTTCAAAATAAGGACTGTCTATTTCTTCACAAGTATGGAAACTACTACTAGGTGCTGGTAAAGTTAGGGTCACCCCAAAACTTTCACTGTGTGGAGGAAAAATAACACATATAATATAATAAACAGAATCTGTACTGGTTATAACTTACATTTAAACTTGCAAGCAGAGAGCTTTGCTTATCATTTAAACTTCCCGTGACGTAAGTTATATTTAAAAATCAGCAATCCTCATGAATTAGGAACACGTGCGTATTCCGTCACCATTCATGAGGCTCGATTCTAGAGTTTATACGTTAGTTTAGAAAAATACACTCGACTGAGTATTAGCAGTTAAATTAAATTCATAAATAGCTACAATTGCCGTTATAAGCTAGAAATTTAATTTTATTCTGCTTTCCACTGAATGCTTCCCTAGAAAATATAATAGCCTACCACTTTATTTCTCTTCTGCGCTAAAGAAATAGATTAAAATGAATTAAGCGATTTAACACTTTAACACTCACAAAATCTATATATCTATCATATTAATTACCTCAACCACAGAATTACAGGTAGTCGCACAACTTAAGAATAAAAATGCTGAAAATATTTCTGGAAGTCTAGAAGTTCGACAAATTGCCGAAACAAACTGAGATCTTCGCTAACAGCTATTCTGTTTACGAGCAACCTATCTACTGTGAGTCTATGAGCGAGAATGAAATTAAAGTTTCAAACTTGGCCAATATCTTAAAATCAGACAAAGGGCCCAAACTTATTTCGCCAAGCGAAATTATCTCCCCTACTCCCAACATTTACGTCCGCTTAACGCGTGTCGTAACTGTCACCTACTGACCACGATGTACGCGTGTCAGTTTCAAATCCCAGACAGCCTGACTCCATTGCAGGGCAGTTTTCACACTACAGCTGACCATGGCCCAAGTGAGCGCCGTGTCAGTTTGGGATTTTCCAGACAAATGTCTGGATACTGACCGGTGCAGATGTAAAGTATCACACCTCACCGGGACTTATGCCGAGAAGAAGCTCGCGCGCTCGGTGAGAATGTAGACGATTTGCTACGTCCTGTGTTCAGCGAACCGACTTATCACGCCTTCTGACGCCCTGCAGCCCTGACATCTACGTAATATCGTCCTAGCGCGATTCTCAGTTTTGAGAAAGAAACAGGTAAAGTTTGCGAATTATATGAAAATAATATTCGCAAAACGAATGGATGAAAAATATACAGGAAAAATGAAATACAGAGATAATAAAAGAGAGAATTTGGGTGAACGAATAGGAAGAAGATGTAGGAAATTAAATGAATATAAACCCTACGTGACAGTACTGGCAACTCGGATTATAGCTCCGGACGCCAAGCGCTAGAGGGCATCCTGTCATGTGTCTGGGATCTTCCAAATACAATATATGAAAACACTTGCAGATTTGAAGTCAGGAAAACATATTTTAGTTAAGGTAAAGAATATTTTTTTGTCTGTATCTGTTGTGTATTGTATTGTTCATATTCTTTAAATCATTAGGATAATATTATTTACATGCATAGTTTTCAACATTCCTTTTTCATTATGAACTTGACTGAATAAATACAGTACTCATGTAACCGAGCTGGTTACGGCATCAATTTGAAGATATGTGCCAGCGTCAGTTACTTGTGCGCAGGTCACGGCATCAATTATTTAGGTTATGTGGCCGTGAAGGTTTAATGGCACTAGTAACACTGACAAACAACATTTTTCTTTCTTATATAAGAATAAGTGTTCTTAGGTCAGTTTCTTGCGCTGATTTCAAATCTGAAATCCGTTTATCTCTATTACATCGGGTTCTTAAGATATTTGTGAATAAATATATTTTTGGGAAACCGTTATTTGCTCCGTTTCATTTTTACTATATAACTTATTAAAAATTAATAAAATGCAAAATAATTCTACTTTTTATACTGCTAAAAGATGCATGACATATGTTACGCTATTTTTCAAATAGTTACTGTATTTTGAAATAATTCTGAGGGAAATATGGCTTCGAGAAGTTGTAGAAATTCGGCTGATCTGTTTCGTTACGTGTGCGGATATTTTACCGATCGTTTCCACCAGAAAAACTTTACACCATTACTAAAGAAAGCATATGAACTTTATTTCGATTCAAAAGTTGATGACGCAAATAAATCTTGGAAGCCAAATGCAGTTTGTTCGACTTGTGCAAATACATTGGCAGGTTGGTTACGAAAATCGCCGAAGCATAAGTCGATGCCTTTTGGAGTGCCAGTAATATGGCGTGAACCGACAAATCACGCTACTGATTGTTACTTCTGCTTGACAAATATCCATAGTTTCATTTTTAAAACTAGAAAGTCTAGGGTTTATCAAAATATTGAATCGGTTTCGAAACCATTGCCTCATGATCCAATCACGTGTCCGATCCCAGTTCCACCAGAACAATATCCGTTGGACATGAATGAACCATCAGAAAGTGATAGTTTACCTGCTTTAGAAACTAATTCTGACTCGGATTATATACCGGTGAATGATGGTGTTCACTTAATTAACCATTCAGAACTTTCAGATCTAATACGTGATCTCGCTCTTACCAAAGGACAAGCGGAATTACTCGGTTAGCGACTCAAAGAATGGAATCTTTTAGCGCCCAATACTCCGATATCTAAATTTCGTCATAGACACAGAGAACTTGTTTAATACTTTGAGATGGATGATGACATTTGCTATTGCAAAGATGTAAACGGTCTAATGGTGCACCTCGGTCATGAGCACATAGTCAACGAATGGCGACTTTTCATCGACTCTTCCAAGACTAGTCTAAAAGCCGTGTTATTGCATAACGGAAATTTATTTTCAACAATTCCAGTCGCCTACTCAGTTCATATGAAAGAAACTTATGACAATATGGCTATACTTTTGGCAAAAATAAAGTACAATGACTACCAATGGCGGATTTGTGGAGACCTAAAGGTTATTGCAATTCTCACGGGCATGCAGACGAGGTATACTAAATTGTGTTGCTTCCTATGTGAATGGGACAGCCGCAACAGACGGAACATTATGCAAGAAAGGTGTGGCCTATCAGGGATCGTATGCAGCTCGGGCATAAAAATGTAATACACGAGCCATTAGTTAACAAAGACAGCATCATTTTACCACCGTTACATATAAAGTTGGGGCTCATGAAGAATTTCGTAAAAGCGTTAGATAAAACGAGCAAAGCTTTCACTTATCTTCGAGAAAAGTTTCCGCAAGTTAGCGATGCAAAGATAAAAGAACGTATCTTTGTAGGACCTCAGATTAGGAAAGTTATTGCAGACAAACAATTCGAGAACTTGTTACATGGTAGTGAACTTCGCGCATGGATGGCATTCAAATCGATCGTCGATAACTTTTTGGGAAATCACAAATCTGTTGACTATGTGCATATTGTTAAGCAGTGCACAGATGCATACAGAATTATGGGCTGTAACATGTCCCTCAAAATTCATTTGCTCGATTCGCATCTTGACTTTTTCCCTGACAACCTTGGCGAAGTCAGCGATGAACATGGAGAACGATTCCATCAAGATATCGCCGTAATGGAGTCATGTTATCAAGGACGGTGGAGTGTGACCATGCTTGCCGATTATTGTTGGATGCTTCATCGCGATGTACCACATGCCATTCACCGACGAAAGTCGACTGCAAAGAAATTCAAGCCTACATAACTGTTATTCTTCTTGTACGAATGATGTTGTAATACTGTATGTGTTGTTAAAAAACTTCAATTGCGTATTTCTAGAGATCCCGACCTGATAGAGAAAAACGGTTTGCAGATTTAAAAACAGTGCATTAAAATTGATCAGAAAAACATAGAAATGTTAGAGAAAGAAAATTTTTTTTTTTGTTAGCCAGTGTAATTATATTGATTTTATTTAGTCAGAGTTAATATTTTATATGTCGTTGTGGTTCAAGTGCTAACTGGCCTTCCGCCAGAGATGGTAATACTTGACCTTTACTCATTTTTTTCATCCCAGGAATGTTCTTCCCTTTGAGTTTGGTAATAAACAAAACAGTTTCAGCACAACAACGTATACCCAGAAGAAATTACTGTAAATTTCCACAAACAGCAAATGTAGAAAATTCAATCCGATGTTTTATTGAACGTCATTAGACAAGTACTGGTATTTTCACAATGACTGGTTGTTTATCCACAAGGAAAATATACATATATCCACAAGGAAAAATACATCCAACAGAAAAATAAACTGGTCTTGATAACCTCAAAGACGAAGTTCACCTAACATTATCTGTAAAATCCTCTAGTCTAAAATCATGGAATCATTGGAATTATAAATCCTAAAATCCCTCTCTTATCGCCCACACCTCTTCTATTTATACTTTTTCTTCTTTTTCCCCGCCGTTTTCCACACGACCCGTTCTTTTTTCACACGGTACAATTTCTGCACACGACTCTCTGTTTTCGACTTGTTGCACACGACTTTCTGTTATTTCGACTTTTTTTCACATGTGTGATCTTTTCCAACTTAACAATTGGATTTAAAAAAAACCAGATCACACAAAGATTCATTTCCCACTTTCCGCGCATAAAACCCATTCATTATTATCTGGGACTGACCTATGTTTGCCCTGTCAGAGCAGTAACTGCCAACTGAACTTTGAATGATACTGCGTTTTGTGTAAAAACGTCTTATTTGCTTTTGAGGTCTGTCATTCTTATATGTAGCATATTATAGCATGTATAAATGCTTAGCGTGGAAGTAGTAGGGATAATGCTAGCGTGGAAGGCCATGCGGTCACACTCACTTCCCATTGTTTAGATTCTATACACAATGAATACATGATGTTTTGGGTTTTTGTTGCATTGCTTAGGGAATATTTTCTACTGAAACACTTATTCTTGTAAGTTCTAAATTCACTTTGTAACCTTGAATACAGTATGTCAGTTGCTGGACGCTTATTAAATACCACGCCGAGTTGGCTTATAGATAATATTTCGAAGTAAATAACACTAGTCAACAAATTTTCAAAAGTTTTTTTGTACCAGAAATTAAATATACCATTTCTTATTGATTTTGACATGCTGATTTCAAATATCATAATGAAATTCACCAATTGGCTCTGGTTTTTTTTTAAATGATGAATTTACATTACAGTAATACAAATAATGTATGCTTGTTTAATTCTCTGGGGTGAACAGCTAGTCTTTCTACTTTAGCATTATAAAAATTGTGGTTACATACTCAATTAATTGATATTTCAACATAAAATGATAGAAAAAATAAAAACATTATTTAAAGTTCACATATCATGTTTTAAAAAGGCACATTTGAACCCGTTCCGTCATTATTCTGTCGCTGTTTGAGCTCTCTTTGCTTGCTTCTTGTAGTCAATTGATGAGGTGTCTCTTGTCACAGTCCAACAGTAATCAGCAAGCATTGAAGGGCTCCAATTGCCTTGATACCTTGTCTCCATAGCAGCAATGTCCTGGTGAAATCGTTCACCATGCTCATCACTGACCGCTCCACAGTTTGACGTAAAGAAGTCCAGATGAGAATCCAGAAAATGAATTTTCAAAGACATGTTGCAGCCAAGACTCTTATACTTCAGAAGGAGATTTTCTACAATTTCATTGTAATTATCAGATCTGTTGTTTCCAAGAAAAGTGTCCACCACTGACTTAAATGCTAGCCATGCTGCTTTTTCCTTGCCATGCAACACGCAAAGAAACTCGTCATCATGAAGAAGTTTTCGAATCTGCGGACCAACAAATACTCCCTCTCTTATTTTAGCTTCACTCAGTCTTGGAAATTTTCTGATGAGGTATTTGAAAGCCTCGTCTGTTTTCTCCATTGCCTTGACAAAGTTTTTCATGAGACCCAGCTTAATGTGCAAGGGTGGCAACAAAATCTTGCTGGTGTCGACAAGTGCTGGGTTCTCAACGTTCTTACTGCCAGGCTGCAATGACTGCCTGATTGGCCAATGTCTTCTGATGTAATGGTCACTTCGTGCACGGCTATCCCACTCACAGAGAAAGCAACAGTACTTGGTGTATCCACCCTGTAGTCCAAGCAAAAGAGCGACCACTTTTAAGTCACCGCAAAGTGATCAATGATGATGATCGTAGTTTATACACTTCAAAAGCTGCTTAATGTTTTCATAAGTTTCTTTCATATGAACTGCGTGACCAACTGGAATTGACGGTAACACATTACCATTATTCAACAAAACAGCTTTAAGACTCGTCTTGGATGAATCAATGAAAAGCCTCCACTCTTCCGGTATGTAATTGATTTTGAGGGCTGCCATTAAACCAGAAATGTTGTGGCACGCAGAAAGGTCACCCTCTTTGAAAAAGAATGTAATAAGCGGCTTCTGGCGGTTCCTATACACAGAAATTGTAACATCTTCTGCCAGGAAACTCCACTGTTGCAATCTGGAACCCAAAAGCTCAGCCTTTTTCTTCGGTAAATTCAGATCTCTTAGAAGATCATTCAGTTCACCTTGGGTTATTAAGTGTGGTTTAGTGGATGTAGTTTGCTCAAAATCTGGGTCGATTGAGGTTGATGGTTCAGGACCACCAATGTCCCCTTCTTCATCAGTGGAAGCAGCTGAAAATGATTCTGGCACTTTGGGAACTGGTAGGTCATCGCCATGTGGTACCGGACGTATTGCAGAGGGGATGTTTGGATATTCCAGAGTCCATTTTTTCTTCTTTGATATGCCTTTCCCAATTGGAGGGATCATGCAAAAGTAACAGTTGTTGAGATGATCAGTGGGCTCTCTCCAAATCATTGGGACTGCAAAAGGCATAGCTTGCCTTTTGCCAGTCAACCACAGTTTAAGATGTGCTGCACATGTATTGCAGCATATGTGTGGCGCCCAGCTCTTATCTTGATCTCCTATTCTGCAGCCAAAATACAAATCTTAATCACTTTAGTTATATTTCGTTTTTGTGATAGAAATGTCACCTAACCACATATATAACAGAAATTATTAGCACTGTTCACACATGTCCTAGGCATTTCTAACTACGATACTTTTGATAAGGACAATGCACTAACTAATGGCAAAATTTTATCAGAGATAAGATATTTATACACAAAGGTGATGTAATCATAGGTAGGATTGCATCATCAACTTCTAGTTACATTTTTATTAGTCATTAGAAAAAAATTGTGCAATCGCCCACAACAGTTGCGTCATATATATATAAATTGACCGTAATTAAATAAACTAGTAGCATATATCTTGAAAACTAGAGCCAATCAACATTTTTTAATGTCATTTTCGTTTTCAGCACACCAAAATTAGTTAAGATCAGTTATTTTCATTTCTGGTACATTTTGGTTGTTGACTATTGTAATTAGAAGACGCTTTTCTGTATATAATGTCTTTTGTAAAAATAAATGTAAAGGATCCCGTTACACGCAAAATTGAGGCATATTGGGAATATGGTGTTATGCTCATATTTTCGTAACTATTGACACACTAGGGGTGATGTGGTCAGCATCACGCCGGCCGCCTTAACCTTCCCAGTGTTGTTCTGATACCCAATTCAAGAGGCTAGGTTGGCCCTGGAGCCGTTTGCGGTTGTAGTGATTTCTAAATACAATATCTAAATTAAAATATAACAATATAGGGCATAAAGGCAAAGATAAGAAAGTACAAAAGAATTTTCTGCTAGAACGGTTGTTGTCGCCTACGCCTTCAGATTATTATTTGCTAACGAATAGCCGAACAAAACGGTACCCAATTTTTCAAATTCGTCCTTGACATAAACATCCACTTTTCCTAGTTCTAAGAAAATATTTGCCTAAAATGCATTGTGGAACGAGGAGGGGAAAGGATAGATGAAATGCTAATTCGTTTCGCACTGATTTTAAACTAAAAGCCAATACTAGCACAGGGGCAAGCCTTACCTTAGGGGTTCCCCCAAATACAATGAAAAAAAGTTAGAATTGTGGACACTACGTCATGTAAACATGTTAAGCTCTTATTATGAATGACCTAAGCTCTCGTATTCAGCTTGATATTACATGGAATAAAAGGAACGAGAGGTAGTTTAAAAATAAACAACCAACATAGAAAAAAAGATAGAATTTTGAACCAAACCACATAGCCCCTTAAAAATTGTATATTCGTGTACCTGAAGACTTGCTGACTAAGAATATGTTATTAGTTATATAAATAGTCCCTTACCTAATCAAATAATGATAAAACAATACATAGAGATCAGAGATACTGTCAGGTCAAGTCATATCTGCTTAGATTGGATCGCATATTTTTTGGGAATAAAGTAGGTGACAGATAGGCTAACATAGTACAGCGAATCCGATTGGGTGGCATTTGAAGGGAGACCAAATATTATTGGCTGACCTTTGAATAAACATAAATAGCCTAAGTAACGTAGGAAAAGTTTGAATGATATTTTTTGAAAGACAGTTTACCCTTGTAAAATTAATAGCGATTGGCTAACTGAATCAATATTGTCAGAATAGGCGTTAAGGGGACGCCATTTCTAAGAAAATTTTCAACAGTGATAGATGAGAGCAGGCTATGCTTTAAAATACAAGTTATAAGCAGCCTGGGCAATAAAACAGATCGAAACTGTGTCCAGTCATCGTCTCTGTGTATATTTCATTGAAAATTGTGGTAGGCTTGACATTTATTAACCTGTATTTTATATAAAAATTGAATGTGAAATAATAATATATGTCTGGACATGAGTGGGTCTATAGCGAACATGAGACAAAGCCTAAAGATTGATCCACCATGTGATAGACTGTCAGAAAGGTGTAAAACTACAAGAATAGGTATGATTGTCATAAAGGAGCATAACACCTATCCTATTATATGGAAGAGATTACAGCTGGAATTGCAGTGGCGTTGTAACTATTAGGGAAAGGAATACTGGTGTACATTGTCACATCAAAAGAAAATGGTGGCATAGGTTTGTATAAGGATATGATCCTTTTGTTTGTTTGTAATGTACATGTCCTTAACTGTGGACTATTAGTGTATGCTAGATATTACGAAGGATGCATACCTTCACATTTGAGAGGTCCTGGGTACTGACGTTAATGTGGTACCAAACGCTTGAAAACTGATTGATTCAGGACTCTGCCAGTTTACTGAGAGCCCATGCTAGTGGCCATTGCCTATCAAACAGGGAACAGATTGTCAAGCGAGCAGAGGAAAGGTTCAACATATATTCTACGGCCAAGATAAGTTCTCGTTCGGCACCTGAGAGCTCAACTACAGAACTTTAAAAGAACGATCTAATAACAGTGAATAAAACTGGGACAAATATTTAATAGCTCCACAAGTGACTAAATAGAAACAAACATTCCCAGAAGGACATGATTAAAACAACAACCTAGTATTACCACCAGTATTACCTTAAAGTAGGAGAACACAACATAAATATATTCGATTAATAATTTTAAATATATGGACAAAGGATTTATTGTGCTATTTGACTGATGTGATTGATTATTGTGATTTCACTTTTAAATTGTCTGTCCTGATTACAAATAAATTTGAATCAGGATAATAAAACTGTAAAAATCTTATTTACACAAAACTCAACCACAGTCTTAAATAAGATAGCCTTTTAGAGTGTCGTTTGTATGTTATTGTGGTAGTACTGTGTGCTATTGTGAATATTAAACTATTTGTTTGTATGTTTGTTAATTATTGTGCATCACACTCTACATTCATAACCCTAGACACAACACGAAGTCATTTAATATACTAATATAAATACATTTTGAATGAGATAAAAGGGGTGGTAGCGGAAAGGCACCCTGAAAAGTTCACAATATTATTGAGTAAATTCAGGGACCTTCATAGCTAATCTCATTTATTATAATAATAATACTTAACAACAATTCATAACATCAAAATCTACCACAGCGGTCTAAAAAATCCCACCTCAACCTGGGATCGAACCATAGACCATCGAGCTAGAAAGCCAGTGCACTAACCACTGCGCTACCGCGGCTCCTTTATCTTTGTACGCAAACAAAAAAAATTAGTTTGTAAATTTAATTTACATTATTATTAATCATCACCCAACTATTTATCGATATGGTTATGGCGTTTAGCATTAACTATTTTGATTTCGTACTGTCAATCCAGAATAATATGTTTCTAACATGTTACAGGGGCGCCAAAAGTTAACATTGTTCGAAGCACAAAGCTTACCTTTGCTCAGGGCTTCAAAGCTTAGTAGAGCCCCTTTATAAAGCTGAGGTCCATGCAATACATTATTTAAGTGGCTACTGTGTGAACAGTGTATTAAAGCAACATACTGCCTGTCATATCTGCATTGCAGCTGTCACTGCCCCTCAGTGTGCAACAATTACTGACATTTCACGACTAACAGAACATAAAGAGTATATTCCAGGTTCACTTGTTTATGCCAGTGACACAGTAGTAAATATGATATTAAGAACTGAACAACTGATCCGTCAGCATGAGCATAGATTTGCAACCATGAAAAACATTGCAACTTTACTTTTGGATATGGCATTACAGGAAACAGCTGAATGCACACTGAGCAACTGCCATGCTATTAAACAAAAGCTATTAGCAAAGTATATAAGTGTCAGAATTCACATTTACTGCAGAAATAAAAACAATGGTCTTAAACAGAATGCTCGAGCATCAATGAGCAGTAAAAGCCATTGCAGGAAATCTCTGGTCTAAAATATGTAATTAGATTTTGTTAAAACTGTCTGTACATTGTCGCATTTTTAATGAAAACAAAAACTGGTGTGATCATCTGGATCTAGTAAAACTGTCAGTGTTTACAACAGTCATTCACCAGTTTCAAACTAGGTAAATAGTTCAATTCGAAGGGAGTATGTTTTGCTAAGTGTTGCAATTCTAACGGAATATTTGTTGCTAAATAGTGGAATTCTAACAAAATATAACATTTAACGGAGTATGTGTTAAAAATTAACGCTACTGATTCTATTCAATAAACCGGTAAGTAAACTAGTTTTCATCTTTTTGTTTTATTAGTTGAAATACAAAGAATAGTACAAATATGTGCTACTGTATTTGCATCTAAATTTATTTCAAATTTTTAGTTAACCTAAACGAAAATGTAAATTGGGTCTGAAACTCGCGATTGGGTCCATTTTCTTGCAATACGGTGTGGTAAAGTGGGATGTTATAAATATTTATAGGGGACTTAGTGTACTGACTGAGATCAGCTGTGAAGGTATCTATATCTAATAAGAGTAGTGTATTATAGATAACCTTACTTGCTGCCACATATGTATACCTCAGTCAGAATTATTCTGGAATATTGTGATGACTACGTTATATGTCTAGGGTATGTATATGATGAAGTGTAAGTCACAACAACAACAGACAGATAAACAATTTAATTTATTCCACCACACTTGACAACACTGTGACACTCACATACATATAACACTCTATGAGAATATCTTAAATGAGTCACTGATAACTTTTCAAATATCAATATGTATTCAGTGCTGTCATTAATGTATATGTGTCCTGATTCAAATACAAAGAGAACCAGGAGTCACAATCAATTTTAATTACAAGTTATATGTACAGAATTTATCAATATGAATCTTGGAGTGACATATTTTATTTATATTATTCTATGTGTGTCAGTTGTGTAGTAGTAATAGGAGGAATACTGGTTTTGTTTTGTTTTTTCAAGCTCTGTTGGTATTTGTCATCATGACTTTAATAGTTTGTTTCTGTTGGAACTAGTAGTAGAGATGTTCTCAGTTCCTGGCATTAAAACAATTAAATTCCCCTCTTAATTTTATTTTACATTGTCATTTCAAGATGGGGGTTCATAATGTTGAGCTCAGCTGGCCACATCAGCTTATCTTTCGTGATGGTGGCAGGAAAAGACTCCTCTGATCGATTGCTCCCCTGTGCTCTGGAGACACCTCACTGTTAGCTAAATGGACCAAGGAGTATGCTGTCCGACTCTGGATTCAGCAAAGCTCTGACCAAGTGCTGCTCAATAACTTTAAGACCACGGTCCCTGAAACAAGAAGGTTGTACCTCCTACTTCAGAACCAATTTATACTCTATTTCTACACTGAGCACAATACAAAACAAACCTGAGTTCAGAGCGTTATGCCAACTGTCAGCTTCATCTGAAATACTTTACACCAGTATATTCCTCCTTAATGGTTACTACGCCTCTGCAATTCCAGCATTATTTCTTTCTAGTCAATAATCTAGGTGTCAGTGTACTGCTTGGCAATTCCATGTAGTTTTACTTTCCTCCGACACCTTCTGTTCAGGCTGGAGCACTATAGGCTTTACCTCATGTTCGCTACTGAACCACACATATATACAGACATAATTATCAATTTACATTCAATTTTCATTTAAAAAGATTTCAAATATTTCAAACCTACCACAATTCATGGAAATAATACACAGTGACGTTGAATGGCAATGAATACAGCACAACTCCGATCTGCCGATGTCCCAGGCTTTTGTTTGGAAAAAATATATCCTGGTGCTCAACGCACTGTTTCTTAGTAGGTTTATTACAAGATGTGGCCCTGAACAGACGCTCTGAATTGAGTATATTCGCAGCTCTACCCAATCAGGCCATGTCTACACATCTTTTAAAAAAAGTACCCCTTCTCACGTTTCCCCTGACAACACAAGATAGTATTTATAGTCCGACTAATCGTGTTTAGCCTTACATTTGTTGCGCTCCAATCAAATAGGAGTTAACATGGAGACTCATTTCCCGTACAATGGTGGCCTAAAATTCTGCCACTGAGCGATTCTGATTTTGGTGTTGTCTGACACCCTCACTATTTTATTTTGGCTATCATTTGGTAATTCTTAGACTATTTGCGTAACGTTTAACATATTATTTGTCAGCAAGTCCTAAGGAACCCAAATATACAAATTTAAAAGAGCTAAGTGGCTGCGTTCAAAATATGCAATTTCTTCTACCTCCTGTTTCGAAGATGTGCTGTCTGGGTACTGTAATGTTTTCAAACGTAAACCAGTATAATGTCATGTTTCCCAATAAGAATTTTGTAAGTTTAAAACCTAACTCTGGTATGGGTAGTGTTTTTTTATTCACTGTCTATCTGAAAAAAAGCCAGTGCTTGTGGCCTTACACGCGTGATGGCAGCAATTGTGTATCGCGCGACTCGTGTTAGTATTGCCTGTGTCTGCTTTCTGCCTCTCCCTTCTTTCTATCTTTAGTCCATCTGTCTTTTGTTTTTGGTAACATAGTGTAGAAAAAGACATGAATGGAATTTTAATGGAATTTTAAATCTAGGTCAACTTGCGTATTTCAAGGTTTTTCTTAGAAATGGAGTACACTTTTTAGTGTGTTTGGGAAACGCGTGTATACTGCAGAAGGCTTTACTATCAACGTGAGACGTTACAATTTGCAGACGCAGTGGAAAACAAGGGGGATTTCAAGTACAGTCATTGTGACAGCACTGTTCTTTACCATTCTTCTTTCCTTTTATTAAATTTATTTGTTAGACCTTATATTTACCTGATAATTTATATATGTGGATTAGAATATTTCACGACATACGGGTACAGCCGAAAATGGCGGCCAAATTTTAGTTCGCGTAACTCTCTATGTTTAGTCGGCGTCTGTGGCCTAATGGATATGAACGCAGTTTCATAATCCAGATATACCAGGTTCGAAACCTGCTGCAGGCGGTTTGGTAGCAGATCGCTTTGTGTGGATTTTTAACAATGGTATAAGCGCCGTACCGTTCAGAAAGCAATGGCAAACTACTGAATGAAAAAAAAATTGCCTAGAAAAATCACAAACAGCCAATAACAGCTGGGGTTGATTGCCACGTCCTTTAAAGGATAAGCAACTAACTTTAACTCTCTATATAAAGGGGCTCTAACGCTTAGCTTTGCCCGGGCGCCAGTAACCCTAGAAACGGCCTTGCCAACAATATAACCTACAAGCCGTCGTGAGATTGTGTAGGTTTGATTAAACGTGTGGCGATTCAGTAAAAATTGGGAACAGCTGACATCACCAAACTTCCCATGATTATTTTTGAGGAGTCACGTGATCAGACCTCACACTCAGATGACCTTGTTTTGACCCTTCATGCTCAGCATTTAGATCCGGTGCACGTTTTCCGACGATCGGCTGAGGAGGACTGCCGTAGACAGTATTTACATGCCATGAACCAGCGAGTGTGGTACCTCTCCGTGTTGTGTCCTGTGGTCTATGATGAGACCAAGAAAGAGTATGACTACTGCACCATCATGCATGTCGTACAAGGTGACTAACATGAGGTTTTTCATGTGACTGGTAACTTCATTGAGACGAATCATATATTCGAACGTAACATTTTCCTGTGACCTACTTCAACTCTCTCCTGTGCCCTGATATAATATCGAATGTAGGTTTAATGATGATGTTTGTACTTTTCAACATATTTTATTTCATGGTGATACTTAGTTTGTACTTTTCAACATATTTTATTTCATATGTATAATTAGATACTGTGAATGTGAGTGTATGCTATTATTTTTACCTTTACAACGTTGAATTCATTTACATTGATGAATAAAATGCTTGTGAGAATAAATGAAATCCGTATAAAAGACGAGAGAAAGGAAGGGTAGAATGTCAGACGAGCCTGCGTGCCCAATTCTCAACCCTATGAAAATAAAGTTCGTTCGTTCGTTCCTTTCCTTTGTTCACAACCGCTCCTTATAACACGTTTTCACGCTCATCGACCAAGGTTAGCTTATTATATCTTGTAACTCCTAACCGATATCTGACCGCTTGCCCTGTTTTGCAGTCATGTCGACATGGTTGTTTGTTTAATCGCTAAACAGGTGGATTAAGAGTATACATTTAGCTACATTCTTATTGTTAAACCCAGACGTTTGTCGGGGAAGGTACTTGACGAACGTTTGATTCACGAACATTCCCGGACAAAATTTACCAGGAAATCTTGTTGTCTCATTTGTCGAATCTGGATCTCTGATGGAAATTTTAGATAAGGTGTTAATTTTGCAGACCCGACCAGCTGGAAAGGCTGTCAGAAAATAACAATTGTGATTTTGGAACATGGAAAATTATCGTTTCCCCCCGGACTGTGTTATAATAAACACCTATGAGAAAGTAACATCTTGAAAGAGATTATCATTGAAGGGGGAAATGAAGTTTTTTTTTTACATATTTGTAAACATTTAACACAGACAGCACGAGTGAAACATTAAATAACTAGGCACAGATCAACGCAGTTGTACCATTATTAGTTAAATATATACGCATATAGGGTTAGTAGAAAGTAAAAAGAATGATGGCGAAAGACAATTCACACACATAAGAAATGTAGTTAATTAAATATGAGAGCGACTTTAAGTAAGTAGTGAAATGATGATGTGATATAATAAGTGTTACCACGCTGATGTCAAACTTTACTGTCCGTACGTCTTTCAGATTTCCTCCACTATATGATTATGTGATGGTATGCACTGACTCCCAGTGTAAATGTCTGTTACCCGTGTGGATTATCTCCAAGACGAGTAATTATAGCAGAATCTCCTGCACGTGTAGTGGCAAGAACCAGTAAGATGTAATGTCTTTCACCGCTTGGAAATCTCTCTAGCGTCGATAAACCGTTGACTGTTGTCTCAGCTGTCTTCTCTGGGAAGCTCTAAGCTCCGCGTCTGTTGATAAATCCGCACTGACTTCTGGCGAACGTTTCACCTTTATTATAAAAGATGTAATAGCTATGTTTCACCTTTGTTATAGAAGACGTAATAGCTGTGTTTCATCTTTGTTATAAAAGACATAATAACCTGTGTTATAAAAGACGTAATAGCTATGTTTCACCTTTGTTATAAAAGAGGTAATAGCTATGTTTCATCTTTGTTATAAAAGACGTAATAGTTATGTTTCATCTTTGTTATAAAAGACGCAATAGCAATGTTTTATCTTTGTTATGAAAGACGTAATAACTGTGTTTCACCTTTGTTATAAAAGACGTAATAACCTTTGTTATAAAAGACGTAATAGCTATGTTTCACCTTTGTTATAAAAGACGTAATAACTGTGTTTCACCTTTGTTATAAAAGGCGTAATAACCTTTGTTATAAAAGACGTAATAGCTATGTTTTACCTTTGTTATAAAAGACGTAATAGCTATGTTTCATCTCATCTTTGTTATAAAAGACGTAATAGCAATGTTTTATCTTTGTTATAAAAGAAGTAGTAGCTTTGTTTCATCTTTGTTATAAAAGCTCTTGTGGCTATGTTTCACCTTTGTTATAAAAGATATAGTGGCTATGTTTCACCTTTGTTATAAAAGATGTAATAGCTATGTTTAACCTTTGTTATAAAAGACATAGTAGCTATGTTTCACCTTTGTTATAAAAGACATAATAGCTATACAAGTATTTCACATTTGTTATAAAAAATGTAGTAGATATGTTTCACTTTTGTCTTACAAGATGTCGAAGCTAAGTTTCATGATTATTATAAAAGGTCTAGTAGTTATGTTTCACCTATGTTATAAAACACGCAGTAGCTGTGTTTCTCAATTACACTGACAAACAACATTTTTCTTTCTTATATAAGAATAAGTGTTCTTAGGTCAGTTTCTTGCGCTGATTTCAAATTTGAAATCCGTTTATCTCTATCACGTCAGGTTCTTAAGATATTTGTGAATAAATATATTTTTGGGAAACTGTTATTTGCTCCATTTCATTTTTACTATATAACTTTTTAAAAATTAATAAAATGCAAAATAATTCTACTTTTTATACTGCTAAAAGATGCATGACATATGTTAGGTTATATTTCAAATAGTTATTGTATTTTAAAATAATTCTGAGTGAAATATGGCTTCTAGAAGGTGTAGAAATTCGGCTGATCTGTTCTGTTACGTGTGCGGATATTTTACCGATCGTGTTCACCAGAAAAACTTTACACCATTGCTAAAGAAAGCATATGAACTTTATTTCGATTCGAAAGTTGATGATGCAAATAAATCTTGGAAGCCAAATGCAGTTTGTTCGACTTGTGCAAATACATTGGCAGGTTGGTTACGAAAATCGCCGAAGCATAAGTCGATGCCTTTTGGAGTGCCAGTAATATGGCGTGAACCGACAAATCACGCTACTGATTGTTACTTCTGCTTGACAAATATCTATGGTTTCACTTTTAAAACTAGAAAGTCTGTGGTTTATCCAAATATTGAATCGGTTTCGAAACCAGTGGCTCATGATCCAATCACGTGTCCGATCCCAGTTCCACCAGAACAATATCCGTTGGACGTGAATGAACCATCAGAAAGTGATAGTTTACCTGCTTTAGAAACTAATTCTGACTAGATTTATATACCGGTGAATGATGGTGTTCACTTAATTAACCATTCAGAACTTTCAAATCTAACACGTGATCTCGCTCTCACCAAAGGACAAGCGGAATTACTCGGTTCGCGACTCAAAGAATGGAATCTTTTAGCGCCCAATAATCTGATATCTAAATTTCGTCATAGACACAGAGAACTTGTTCAATACTTTGAGATGGATGATGACATTTGCTATTGCAAAGATGTAAAAGGTCTAATGGTGCACCTCGGTCATAAGCACATAGTCAACGAATGGCGACTTTTCATCGACTCTTCCAAGACTAGTCTAAAAGCCGTGTTATTGCATAATGGAAATTTATTTTCATCAATTCCAGTCGCCTACTCTGTTCATATGAAAGAAACTTATAACAATATGGCTATACTTTTGGCAAAAATAAAGTACAATGACTACCAATGGCGGATTTGTGGAGACCTAAAGGTCATTACAATTCTCACGGGCATGCAGACTGGGTATACTAAATTTTGTTGCTTCCTATGTGAATGGGACAGCCGCAACAGACAGGAACATTATGCAAGAAAGGTGTGGCCTATCAGGGATCGTATGCAGCTCGGGCATAAAAATGTAATATACGAGCCATTAGTTAACAAAGACAACATCTTTTTACCACCGTTACATATAAAGTTGGGGCTCATGAAGAATTTCGTAAAAGCGTTAGATAAAACGAGCAAAGCTTTCACTTATCTTCGAGAAAAGTTTCCGCAAATTAGCGATGCAAAGATAAAGGAAGGTATCTTTGTAGGACCTCAGATTAGGAAAGTTATTGCAGACAAACAATTCGAGAACTTGTTACATGGTAGTGAACTTCGCGCATGGATGGCATTCAAATCGATCGTCGATAACTTTCTGGGAAATCACAAATCTGTCGACTATGTGCATATTGTTAAGCAGTGCATAGATGCATACAGAATTATGGGCTGTAACATGTCCCTCAAAATCCATTTGCTCGATTCGCATCTTGACTTTTTCTCTGACAACCTTGGCGAAGTCAGCGATGAACATGGAGAACGATTCCATCAAGATATCGCCGTAATGGAGTCACGTTATCAAGGACGGTGGAGTGTGACCATGCTTGCCGATTATTGTTGGATGCTTCATCGCGATGTACCACATGCCATTCACCGACGAAAGTCGACTGCAAAGAAATTCAAGCCTACATAACTGTTATACTTCTTGTACAAATGATGTTGTAATACTGTATGCGTTGTTAAAAAACTTCAATTGCGTATTTCTAGAGATCCCGACCTGATAGAGAAAAACGGTTTGCAGATTTAAAAACAGCGCATTAAAATTGACCAGAAAAACATAGAAATGTTAGAGAAAGAAAAAAAAAATTTTTTTTTGTTAGCCAGTGTTATTATAAAAGATGTAGAAGTTTGAATTTGTGATTTAGTTGTTTAGATGTTAGTCTCATGTTGTTGAATGTAGCTTTGATCATTCCTATCTGCTTTTGTTTTGTGCTTCTCATCTGTCATCTTCTATTATTATATTGACCAAAATATGAGAAACTCTTGACTTGTTCCAGGATTTTCCCATTTATTCATATCTAATGTTGACATCGATTGCTCTGCTTATTATAGTTTTTGTTTTCTTAATGTTAAAAGCCCAATCCATTATCACGACTTTTGCTGTTTACTTCCTTCACAAGCTCTTGCAGCTCCTGTTCACTTTCAGCTAACAAAACTGTATCATCTGCTTATCTAAGGTTGTTTATTGACTTTCCACCGATGTTCAGTTCTGGGAGTTCCTGTATCTGTATGAAAATGTTCAGTGTGTGGATATTCAATAAGGGAGGGGGATAATACACAACCTTGTCTCCCACCTCTTGTTATGTCTATATATGGGGAATAACTCTTGCCAGATCTTACTGTAGCATTTTGTTCCTTGTTTCAATAAAGGTTACTGAGTATTCTTATGTCTTTTCCATCCAAACAAGTTTTTCACTAATGTCATAGAAGATCAAGTCGCTGTGTTTCACTCAGGTAATAGAAAATCTAGTTAAAGTCTTTGTCTCCGTGGAGGAAATAAATCGCAAATCAATTTCAAATCTAGCAATAGTTGTTTTGCTTCTTTTTCTCTCGATCTCTTCAATACACACGAAGCTACTCTTTATTATTGAGGACTGAGTGTATACGGTATCTAACAAAAATGGTCACCGTTATCAGTTACCGCGATACTTTTGTTCACTTAAACCAGGAGGTGATCAGAGCTGTCAAACGAATTTGTGGGCTAATTTATTCGTGACTGTCACCACAGTCACTGCGATATCTTAAGTGTCTACGTAATCTTGCACTAGGAAAGTCAGGGTACCCGGAATGTGATGAACGCGCTGATTGATCCAAGTTAAACGTGTATCTGTGTCATCTGTGTTCAATTTTTGAACACTCAAAACAAGGCAGCAATACCGAGGTTAGAAATGAAAACAATAGTGAGACGTGTTCTTCGATGCCACAATAATAACCCGCGCCACGCCGGTAGGGTTAGGATTACGGGTAGGGTTTCCGATTAGCCTAAACCTAACCCTAATCCCCTAATTACTGCATCTCTGAATTCGTTTTTTAGGCCGTGTCGAGTACACATCCAACTTCTCTTCATTTCAACCGAGACCGGGTTAGCGTGACATTCCTCCATTACCTTTTATATACGCGCGAAGCATAGACCTTCAAAGATAATTGCCATGCCTTCCTGCTTTGTGTCTTTCCACGCAACCCCCCCCCCCCCCCCCCCCCCCCCCCGCCCCACACACACACACTTACTATCTATGTCTGATTTTTCCAATTTCCAGTTATTTCTATTACCTTACAGATTCCACAGCTAGGACTGCCTTGTAATGCTAGCAACTGGTTTTTCTCAATGTTTGACATGATATGGACACAGTTAAATACATCTGGCTCTGATAATATTTAAGCAAGAAATTGAGACAGGTCCTCGTGTTTGGTAAAACATCGTTGACAGAACTGTTGCACACACGGACACAGTTAACTTCTTCTTCTTTGATCCTTAGTCGCAGACTGTCAAAGCAGTCATTGGCCATCACACTTGGTGGCGTCTTGTAGGACAGCAACACACCGCTTCCACTTTGCTCGGTCGGCGGCCATCCTGCAGTGCTCCAGCTCTGGTTCACTTTTTTGCATCTCGGCCTCCCCGGTTCTCCGCCAAGTTGTTTTTGGTCGGCCTCTCTTTCGGCTTTCCTTCAGGGGTCCATAGCATAGCTGTTCTTGTAGGGGCATCGGTTTCTCTTCTGAGGACGGACACAGTTACTTTATGTTTAATTATCTCCGACAAGGGCACAGCTAGCTATGCTAAAGTTTGTCATACAGCACCGATGTCCTATGGATACAGAATACGATAACATATATATCGGACAGTATTTCATATCATATCGACTCATACTTTTTAAACATTATTAAAACCATTATCTTCTTTTTATGAAGAAAAAATATCCAGTTCAACCTCTAATGGGTTATCAATCAATCAATACCCTTTAGTTCCCAAATGATCATAGACCTTCAACAAACACATGCCAAGTCTTCATGTCACGTGCCATCAGTTCAAGATCTGTCTACGTCTTCCTCATCATTTTCACCTCTGTCTCCACTTCTCTTCTCCGTGTGTTTTTTTTGGTCCTCCTCTGCCTCTCTCTCCCTGGGAACTCCAGAACAAGAACTGCATTATAAAGCTATCAACAGATTTCTTCAAGTTGTACCCCATTCATTACAAGCGTCTACATCTCATCTCTTGTTCCACTGGCTCTTGTCCGGTTCTTGTCAATAGTTCCATATTAGTAACCTTATCACACCATTTCAATCTTTCTATTCTACGCAAGCACCCATTTATGAACGTCTTTTGATTTTTGGTTGTTCTTTTTTGTTGTTCTCCATGTTTCAGAGCCATACAATAAGACTGACTTGACATTTGTGTTGAAGATTCTTATTTTAGTGCTGGACTTCTCCATATATTTCCCAATGCAATGAAAGGTCCTCTTGCTTTTGTGTTCATACTTTGATATCACTATCTGTCCCTCCAACTTTGTCTATATTGCTGCCAAGATATGATGGGTTATAATTAGTACACCGTATATAGTGTCGCTAATTTTAGATAATAATTTTGATTGCCAATATCGGACTGGGGTATTATTTCACCTTTCCATTGAGTGTAAATAGAGCAAATTAAAAGTGACAAATTGTAAGGATGTGAGTGCGTGTGTGTGTTTTCCTTTGTCCCAAAATGGTGGTCTCTCATATCGGTCATTTTGGTAATAAGCGGGAGGAGGCTGGAAAAGCATGGGGAGTTGTGGATGACACTCAATTCACTATTCATGTGTCATTATCAAAATGCATTACGAGAGCCTCATCAGACCCTTATTTTCCGGTCATACCCACCCCAATCCCTTTATATTAATTATTGTTCTTGTTATATACTGAAGGTGGTTGAAGTAACAGGAAGAGACATGGTCCGCAACCAGACGATACGTCAAGACCTAAAAACCCAACCCCTGCAGATAGAACAGTCCCAACTAAGATGGTTTGGCCATATTTGCAGAATTGGAGAAGATGGGCTGCTACGGCAGGTATGGGAGGCTAAGAGCCAGGGATTCAGACATCCAGGATGACCCAGAGTCCGCTGGGAGGACAACATTAGACAATCTCTGAAGGACCGAGGACTGGGATGGAACCAGGCCAGGAGGAAGACAGCCGATAGGATAGTATGACGCTCTCTTCCAAACCTCTGCACTTCGCGGTAGAAGAGGAACGACTAAGTGTTGCGTTATCAATGGTATGTTCATAAAATAGGCCAAGCATACGTCTAGTAGGTGTAACGCCAACAGTAAATCATCAAATAAATGCTCCAATGACAGATTCGATACAGACTTTATTGTCGATACATTACTCCAATATAACATATGTTCATCAAGTTAACACACTTGAATAGTGGCCACACATAGGGCCTAGGCAGTCAATATAATACAAGATGCGAACTGTTCTGTCCGTCTTGCGTCCGCACGGAAG
Organism: Oreohelix idahoensis; assembly: GCA_024509875.1. Lineage (NCBI taxonomy): Eukaryota > Metazoa > Mollusca > Gastropoda > Stylommatophora > Oreohelicidae > Oreohelix > Oreohelix idahoensis. The sequence goes on from JAMPIV010016286.1 coordinate 115,704, forward strand.
TCGTCTAACACAACATTGTTGAAATCATGAACGAATCAAGTAGAGCTCAAAATGTACTTCCTTTCAATTAATATCTCATCTAGCAATCACACAAATTGCTAATGTCTCATGAAGTAGAATCATACAGCGGACATAGAATATCATTAAAAAAAACTGCACATCCCACACAGCCATTCCGGCTAAATACCCTACTCTGTACGTTGCGCCCCCTTTCACTCACCCACTCACTCACTGCCAAACATCACCCAACACTTTCCCCCCATTAACGACCTACATTCTTCCCACGGGTTTACCCTAAATCACACTCACAATCATAACACTCAATCTCTACTCAGTTCACAACATCTATTCCCGTGCCACTCTAGTTGAACACCGCAGCGTTTCAAAATAATGAAAACATTGAGGTGCACAAAAAGAGATGTAACACTAAGTAAGTAAGTTATATACTGAACAACCAGTAGACAATATATGAAGACCACTGGGACTTGATTTTACATTAGCTGGGGAATGTTAAAAATATCAATGACAGCTGAACAGAGTTAACAGAATGATATCGACGAGGCTAGTGCGCATGACAGATTTATTACAGTTTTCTAACCCTTTATCCGAAATCCTCGGGGATAGATTTGTTTAGGAAACAAAATTTTTCGGTTTTTAAATGTCGCCCAAATCTTTCAAAAAGTAGCCAAAATTCGTCCAAAATAGGTCAAGTCGCCAAATCTGCATTCGAAATAGCCCAAAGTTGTCAAAAATAGTCAGAAATCGCCCACATTGTCAGCAAAAGTAGCCCCAAGAAATTTTCGACTTTTCAGAATATTTCGGTTTTGAGTGTTCGGATAAACGTATGAAGACCTGTAGTCACTTTACTCACTTTCTTTGGACATGTTGTGGGAAGAGGAAAGCGGGACAAAAATTGTGACAACGGGAAATATTGAAGGAAAACGTAGACATAGAGGACGACAATGAATAAACAACACAGAGCGATAGGAAGTTGTGGAGAGACATGATCACCTATATCAGATGACATGGTACTTGAAGGAGAAGAAAGACACAGATCACGGAACATTTTCTTGGACATCACCGTGTAAAACGTAAACAAGGGTCATCATCATCATCACCATCCCCATCATCATCATTATAATCATCATCATTCTCTGTTCGCTCCTTATGGAGCATAGAACCACCATTGCAGAAAATGTGCGTCAAATCATTCATGTACTCTCACAGCAATGGTATCTGCAGCAATTAGTTTTACACAATGAGGTTCCCAGCCTCATACACTATAAACCTCATAATAATAACATCTTACGACATGCTTAAGTGAACAGTAATCCTATTCTCCTCAGATACCCCCGGAGAGTTCAAGGGGCTGACCACAGGTATTGTGCAGTAAATTATCTTTCACGCATTGTATAAAATTGACAGCTGTCCTCATGCCTCATTCCTCCTGGCACACACACAAAAAAACACCCTTTCGCTTCATATTTCTCAAAGCACTCATCTTTCAACCATAGAAACGTATCTTTCTGGTTTATCGGGGCTTCTACCCGAGACAGCGAAGGGGATGTCTAGATAGTGTTTTTTGTAAACAGTACTTGTGTGCTGGCGGCACTTCGCTTTCCTAATCCAAAATGACATCATATTGAAAATTTCTTGCTTTTCCAGCAGTATTTTTGTTTCGGGTGGTCTCGAGTTGCATAGCAGTTAGGACGTTTGCTTATGGGGGCAAAGTTAACTGGTTTAAAACCAGGTAGCTTCACTCTGTAATCTACTCAGCTGTACATGCGTATCGAACTCTGCTTTGGGGCAGTTCAAAAATCACGTAACGCAATTTTTGACGTTTTCAGGCTTTCTCTCTCTCTCTCTCCCTCCCCCAGCATGTGCGTAACAAAAACCCACAACATTTCAGAACCTTCTGCACCAAACCATAACATCTCGGCATCCCTTCACATTTCTCCACCTTGCGTTACGTAATTTGTGAATGGCCCCTTTTGAGTTAAGGAAGGCAAAGGTGCAAGGAAAGGAATCGGTCACATCACCTCATAAAGCTGAGACTTGTAATGTATATCTCGAACAGTATCTGCCATGAGACAAGCTTTACTATAATCGTAAAGGGGGTGGGGTGGGGGAGAGTGGAGAGAGAGCCTTTATTCGGAGAGTTCTGTATCGCTCGCCCCTCCTCTCATGCACCACTCAGTTATCATCATTGTTTTCATTTACTCTCTCTATGAAGCATGGAACCAACACTGGCTGGTCCCCTTGCGGGAAACCTGCACACAAACATTCAAATGCTTCTGCAGCAGTGGTTTCTGTGGCAAATTGTTTTACATGATGAGGTTGCCAGTACATGTACAATCTCCTGCTAATCACCTTGTACGACATGTTTGAGGGTGCAGTAGACATATTCTTTCTTTATCTCATCAGATACTTCCGGGACTAGCATGGGACCCACTCATTATATGTTTCTGTGGCGGGATTGTCTCCCCTGCTCCACAGTACTGGTCTAACACTGGCCCAACTTAGAGTATAATGATGATGGTCTTCAGGGTATCAGCCTTCGCTCAAGAATACTCTTGGCAGAGATAAATATTGAAGAATGGTTCTTTTATTGAAGGGAGCCTCACAGGATTTTAAAGAAAAGCAAGCATAACAACTGAGATCATCTAAGCTGTCATGAACTTATTATCCTCCATCACACTCTACTTTTTTCTGTGAGGTAATATAGTTTGGCTCTTATTTCTGAGTCCCCAGCTGAAGGTGATTCAGCAAAATCTTAATCTAATAGCTCTTTCTGGTTATGTATTTAGAACAATATGAGTCATACGGGTACTTCACTCAATAGTGTTTAATCCAGCTATAGCATTATGGTTATAGATAAACACGTTTAATAATCACTTATAGTTTAACAATGTAAATTAAATAAAGTTGTTTATTAAAAAAAGCGATGATATTAAGCATCATCGGATGATTTAAATTGTCGTGAAAATTTGGGGGAAATTGTGAAATGTTCGTTGGCTGATTGTTATAGTCCTTAGCTGCCGGTGTGCGGTCGATTGGCGTCTGCTTCAGTCGCTGTTATTTCCCACATGTGCTTTTGACTGTACTTCTCAACAATAGTGAAGTCTGGTGGTTGTAAAACGTTCCATGCATTAAGGCTTATGCAATTACAAAGGTTGTCACGTGTCTTCAAGACCCGACTGAGGTTGGTGTCTAGTGTCGTCTGCTGATTCGTTGGCTGATTCTTATAGTCCTTAGCTGCCTGTGTGGGGTCGATTGGCGTCTGCTTCAGTCGCTGTTGGTTCGCACAAGTGCTTTTGACTGCACTTCTCTACAATAGTCAAGTCTGGTGGTTGTAAAACGTTCCATGCATGATGGATTAGGCAATTACAAAGGTTGTCATGCGTCTTCAAGACTCGTCTGATGTTGGTGTCTAGTGTCGTCTGCTGGTAACGTGAATCACAAACTGAAAGGAGACAAAAGTCTCTGCTAAGTAGTGGGTCTCCTGACATAGTCGTAAGGTAACCTTCGCTTCCATCCACCAATTAATATTCCTCAAAAATGTTACCTACCCTAAGCGTTAATTTTAACCCTAGTGAGTCGGATGAAAGTGCTTATGAATACGGGTAAGTGACAATTTATATATATATATATATATATATATATATATATATATATATATATATATATATATATATATATATATATATATATATATATATATATATATATATATATATATATATATATATATATATATATATATATATATATATTTCGCTGGCTTGGCCATGTTCGCCGCATGGAAGATGGTCGCATCCCAAAAGATATCTTCTACGGACAATTAGCAGATGGCAAGAGAAGAGTTGGGCGACCACAGCTGAGGTTCAAAGATGTGTGCAAGAGAGATATGAGGGCACTGGACATGGATCCAGCAACATGGGAGGATGAAGCTGCCGATCGCACTAAATGGCGATGCTATTTACGGCACCACCTCAGATTGGGTGAAGTGAGGCTCACACAAGAAGCAGAGGTAAGGAGAAAACGTCGAAAGGAGCACCAGGAAAATAAGCAGTTGAGAGCTGTCACCTCAGGGGCGCATTCCCATAGTCAGTTATGACTGAAGGGGCTATATATATATATATATATATATATATATATATATATATATTTATTTGTTTTTCTCTAACCAGCGGCACTCGAGCTTTCCAGCCCTTTTGGCCCAATGACATGTCATTGCGAGGCTGGGGGGTCAGTGGACTTTCCTTCCAACCCGGTCAGGAGCATCGCTCCTTCCCATCCGCAGGGGGTTTGTGTGCAGGAGCCGTTCAGGTTATTCAGTAAAATTCCCGGTCGTAAACATTCCTTCAAACGCTGACGCCCGGGCTTGAACCTTGAAAACCTGGTCGCCAGTACAACGTTGTAGCCATTACACCAGAGCGGCTCCCATATATATATATAAAGATGTATATGCATCAGAAGATACTATCTATAAAATGTAATACAGAAAAATAACATTGGTCGAATAAAGAGTCAGTATATAAACTAGTAACAGTACTAACATATATATTAATATTTGTCTATATTATTTGAAGTGATCGATGTGATAGTTCGATAGAGCACGATTGTGGCAATAAACAGTGTTAGTTCTAAAATAAGGTGCGGACTCGGGATTCGACTTGCAACTCTACTTGAAGCTAGTGTTAGGAACTTGAATCTCGGCTTGATACTCGTACCAAGAGACTTGAGACTCGTTAGGAAAGACTTGACAACAACTTTCTGAAAGCCTCCTCCACAAATGCTGTATATGATCTTGCAATAGCGTAGCCTAATGACATTTATTTTTACATTCGTTGCCTCTTACGACATGCCTCTGGATTCATTTGTCCTATTCTTTCTTTGTCTTTTCAAAGGTCACTCTTTCTCTCTCTCCCCGAAATACCTTTTCTAATAGTCATATTTTAACATTGCTTCTCTTTAATATTTTCTCATTTTATTTAGTTGTTTTCAAGGCTCGAAAAGCAGCAGCTGGGAGACTTTTTCAGGCCATAAATCGAGGATTCCTCAGCAAGAGAGAGGTTGGTAAGAAAACGAAGATGGCTGTATACCGCTCCACCTATGTCCCAGTCTTGACATATGGATGCGAGTCATGGGCAATGACTACAACCCATAAAAGCCAGATCCAAACCTCAGAAATGAGGTATCTGAGGAAGGTGGTTGAAGTAACAAGAAGAGACATGGTACGCAACCAGACGATACGTCAAGGCCTAAAATGCCTCCCCCTACAGACCCAAGTAGAACAGTCCCAACTAAGATGGTTTGGCCATGTCTGCAGAATGGGAGAAGATCGACTACCACGGCAAGCATGGGAAACAAAGAGCCAAGGATCCAGACCCCGAGGACGACCCAGAGTCCGCTGGGAGGACAACATTAGACAATCTTTGAAGGATTGAGGACTAGAATGGAACCAGGCCAGGAGGAAGACAGCCGATAGGATAGTCTGGCGCTCTCTCTTCCAAACCTCTACACCTCACGGTAGAAGGGGAACGACTAAGTAAGTAAGTAAGTTTTCAAGGCTATCAGGAGCTATTACGTTTGACAAAAAAATGACAGCTCTGCATAAGTTAAGAAGTCACGATAAGGCAATGTTGTGTGTGTATGTGTGTGTGTGCGTGCGTGCGTGCGTGTGTGTGTGTGTGTTGTATTTTTTTAAAATGGCTATCACGCGGAGTTTTTGAGTTTTCAGCGGAAGGAAAAACACATCCGCTGTGTTCGTGGAGCAGGGGGGAAAATAACGAAAACAGGTACAGCAATCAGATAACGAAAGAATTGTCAGAAAGCTCTGTTTGCAAACAGACGTACCGAATTACTTCTGTCTTTCTTTGTCTTTCATAAAATGCATGTCTGAAGTTCACAGCGCAGGCCTCTTGCGGCAAAGGTACCGGGTAAGAATCGCGGTGGCGTCAAGCTTCATTATACCCATCTTTAAATGGGTACCTGACTTTACTCTTGAGTTAGAGAATGCAAAGGCAGCGAGAAGGGAACTGGCCACCCCACCTCGCGAAGCTGGTCTAGTGTAACGTAGGCTTGAATACTTCACTTTCCTGTGGCAGTGTCTGATATGGACTACCATCCCACAGTGCTGTTACAAATATTTTAAAATATCATCTAAATCTTTTATGTTTGTATAGCACACCCCTCCCTCCCTCCCCCCTTTTTCAGCTTGCTATTGAGTCCTTGTCATGTGTAGAAATTATTGCGTGCGTAGTAAAAGTTATTTTTCGCTATAGACATTCCCTGTTATTTCATTATTTGTCAGTGACTGATTTCTTCTCAATAGCAAACATTTTGCTATGGTGCCTTTCTAAGGAGCTTGGTCACTGAATTGTATTGCATAGCTTCTCTAGCTCTCTGAATGTTGGACCTGAATTTATTGTTCCATTGTGCCAGGGACTTGTACTGGATTCTTTAAAAAGAAAAAGAAAAAAAAAGTAAAGGATTCTGTTACATGCCTATTCTGGCATATTTGGAATATAGTGTTAGGCTCATATTTTCCTGACCATCGGCACACTAAGGGTGATGTGGTCAGCATCACGCCGGTCGCCTTAACCTTCCCATAGTTGCTCTGGTATCCAATTCACGAGAGTAGTGCCATATTATTAATTTTTTTGTATTCGATATGATGTACGTGTACGCAGACCTACGTACTTTAGCGCAAAGCATAACAAGTATCAAAACTATATAATGCGCTACATAAAACACAATACTGTTTAATATTGTCGAATATATCGAATGTTAATTATTCTTAATGGAATTGCGGTATGGTTTAAAAAATTTACACTCTTGTTTCTTTCGTTCTTGGAAACTCAGTGCGGACCAGTAGCCAATGACTTGAGAACCGTTGTAGGATCGTGTACCGGTACCTAGACTTTGAGTGACGCTACTTTAGAGGAAAGTAGTAATATGTTCATTGTCTACTTTTGTTTTTCACAGGTTGCGCCCCCATTTGGTGAGGTTTAACCTAGACAGAAGACCTGTCATTTATATTACATTGCACGCCAAAATCTAAAATAACTTCTACTACCTGTGTTCACAGATTATTTATTTGCCAGTAGATTTATCGGCCAAAGTCCGTCATATCTTTTGTTTTGCCACTCCATATAAAATATTTTACATTTTTTTCCATGGCATCAGCGAAATTCCATTTAGTGTTTGTTTGCACATTAATGCAATGGAAAATTTAGGAGCAGTGTGTGCTTCAGGGCTTCAGCCCCCTCCCCTCACACCTAATCATTCCGGATTTTTTGTTTTTAATTTTAGTTGTGTGGAGTGGCTTTGTAGGTTTTTTAGTGTGTCTGGTACACACGTTAGATTATGTTCTGATTACAGATTTGTTTTGAAGGATGTTTTGTTTGTACCTTTTAAACAGTATCAACCAATCAATCAATTAATCAATCAATCAATCATCCAATCAATCAATCAAGCAAGCAATCCATCAATCAATCAATCAATCAGTCAATCAACCAATAAATTATTCAATCAGTCAATCAACAATCTTCTTCTTCGTTCACTTTCAGACGTCAACTGAGTTTTCCAGGAATGGTACTGATGATGGACATATGCGCTTTCTCTGTTCTTCATATGTTGGGCACCTTCGAAGCACCTTTGTTTTTAGCAGTCATTTTATCGGGGCCACAGTTACACTTATCAGTAGTTCCTATCTTTAACTTGTTGAATAGATGATATCCCAATCTGTCGTTTCCTGTGCGAAGTCTGAAGATTACCACTTGTCCACTTCTGCTAAGCTGGTAATATGCATCATCTAATGGCCTGGATGCTCTGCTTTTCACTTGCTCATGTATCTGCTCTTGATTGAACTCTTGGCCTCTCCATAAGTTATGCTCGTAGCTTCCCATCTTCCTTTGCCAACCAGTCAGTCTCTTCTTTTCCAGAAATGCTGCAGTGACATGGAATCCACTGTATCACAGCTATTTCGAATTGCGACATCGTTTGTGAAGTGTTACTCTTAGGAATCAATAAATAAATCAATCAATACCTTATAGCTCCCCGTGGAGCACATGTCCTAAACAAAAACATGTGAAGCTCTTGTGGCGCTGGATATTGCACGCCACATCTTCTTCTTCTTCTTCGATCCTTAACCACCGACCGTCAAAGCAGTCAGTGGCCATCACGCCTAGTGGCGTCTTGTAGGGCAACAACAAATTGATTCCACTTTGCACGGTCGGTGGCCATCCTTCGTACAGTGCCCCAACTCTGGTTCATTCTTTGCATCTCAGCCTCCACAGTCCTCCGCCAAGTTGTTTTTGGTCGGCCTCTCTTTCGCTTTCCTTCAGGGGTCCAAAGCATTGCTGTTCTTGTGATGGCATCGGGGTCTCTTCTGAGGACATGACCAACCCAGCTCCAGCGTCTGCCAGCTATGATGGTGTGCATGTCTTCTTGCTTGCTACGAGTAAGCAGATCTTGGTTGGTGATGGTATTCGGCCAAAAGATTCGGTGAATTTTTCTTAGGCATGTTGTGTGAAAAGAGGACAATTTTGACATTTCCTTCTCTGTGACTCTCCAGCATTCCGCACCATAGAAAAGCACAGAAAGCACGCAACTCTGGTATAATCTTAATTTTGTGCTTGTGCTGTATTGGGAGGACTTCCAGATGTTATTTAGGCTAAAGAAGGCTGTTCTTGCCTTATTCATTCTGATGTTGATGTCTTTGCCTGCCCAACCGTCTGGTGTTACTATGCTTCCTAGGTATGTGAAGGTATCTGTCTGTACCAGTTGCTGATTCCTTACTGATATGGGCTCAGGGTTGCTCACATTGAGCGTCATGACCTCAGACTTCTTTAAATTGATGTTCAAGCCCACCTGCTCTATAATGTTCCTGAGAGTGAATATATGGTCTACACATCTTCTGTTCTTTCTAAATCCTGCTTGTTCTTTCCTCAGTTTGTAGTCTACTGCCTTTGAAATTTTCTGTATAATTATCCTGCCTAGTATTTTGCTGGGAACTGAGAGAAGAGTTTGATCTCGCGTCATCGGATAATTGCCTGTCTGAAAACTATGTTTTCAGTCGTTCGCGGGGAGTAATGTGGCGCTGGCTATTGCACGCCACATGCCAGAAAATAAACAAGAGTTTGGTGCTGGTGAGCGCGGCACGATGGTGAATTATCACTATGTGTATTGCGCACATGACGTAGACAGTTCGGAGATAAAAACGTACAGAGCTAGTGTTTACCCTAGTGTTTATCCTTGTGTTTTCTACCAGATGGTAGATAGATGAAAAATGTTCAATGGAGAATGTCTTAAAAGACATCAAGGTGTACAGATTACAAATCAACAAAGGAAATGGGATTAGTTAATGCTTATGTCGAAACACGGAATATGGAAGTTGCGGAATGTACCTATCTTGTAATGCCTTGTGAAGATGTTCAGTCTACGTGTATTAAATGTTGGAATGTCAACAAAGTTTTCAAGTTGATATATCTATCGTTGAATGGGAATATTGAGATTAATTTTACTGAGTTATTGTGGCTGTCCTGAACCTTGAGGACATTATATATATATTAACCCTGGACACAGTGAGAAAACGAGCATAATACTCAACTGAATAGTATAAACTTCTGACGCCACATATATGGGAGGCTTCGTCCCTTGGAGATGATTTAATTATTTGCAAATATATACAAGGTTGTACTTGGGAAAGTACGCAAGATAACGAATTTCTGAAACCACAAGAAATCGCAGTTTTATTGTTGCGAGGTCATGCCAAGACCTTGGACTGTTTTTGAAGACATTAATGCCAAACAACATACACAACATATTCGATTGAAGTCGCTGATCATGCATTTGACTGCCTAAATATATATCCAAATTATCGGCACCATATATTGCTGACACATGATATTGTGATGAATCTTGTTGCCTCGAGGCCATTTCATGTTGAACCGTTGTCATGAACCGTTACAGCAAGATCACCTTAACGGACTCTAACATCTTGAAGTAAACTTACCAGTGGACATTTACTATATGAATAATAACTATCTTAACATTAATCGTGAGGATTGGTACGATATCCATAACAAGTCTTTCAAGTCTGACGTCGCATCAAGTCTCTGATGTTCGAGAAATCGTTCTTGTGTTTGTAACGTGCAAGAGGGATGATTACATCGTTTACGTACGTCATCAAATAGATTTACTGACCACATCGATTTCGTTATCTTTTCGTGTAACGTCTTGAACAGGAATCTCAGACGTTGTTTTGGAACTCAGACTATATGTTTTTTCGTTGACCCTGGTATACTTCATAGATTCAAGGCTACTTTGAGGGGATGAATGCTTCTTGTCTACAGCGAGGATTGGCGGTCGTGGATTTTTTATTCAGATAAGTGAATATATGTTGTGTAATGTCATGGTCTCCAGTCCAAAAAATGGCAGGGACATCTTGTTCTATGTATCTTTTGGGTTTTGGTTTTCTTGTGGGTGGTAGGTGGGAACGACACTCAATTATATCCGTGGATGAATTCAGTTGTCGTCGTTCTTTAGATTTTGATTATATTGATCTCTTTCAGGGATTCAGCATTCAGTGCTGTCGTATTTCCGCTCTGACAGAGATTAATATTTTCTTAGTTGTTTAGCTGTGCTGTCAAGTAACGTACTGTCGTGTATTTCTTATTTAGTTCATTACGTTTATGTTCGTACCCGTGGGTCTTCTCTGCCTTTCTTTTTATTACGTACAGTAGTTCTATGTGATTGTATTTCGTCTTGTACCGTTCAGTGGCGGTGGAAACAATTGTTTTATTATATTGCAGAATTTTATGACTTTTTACACTTTTGTTTTTTCCCCTTATTTGTTTCCTGCCTTGTCTTTTGGTCCTCTGTCTAATGTGATAATATGGCATGCTTTTAAATAGGTATGCAGTATTTATTACTTGCTGGTGATTATATTATATTGTTATTTGCTGATATGTTAATAGATACGATTATTACAGATTCGTTGGGAGAGTAGTTGGTAAGAATCATATACTTCAGAGACAAGTATATCACACAAAACAAATCAATACTGTATATACAGTTGGTTTTTAAAAAGGTTTAAATTACCTTACGACTAAGTATAGTCATTTAGCTACAAGTAGGAGAGATTTACATTTTGCATCTCTATACCATTACTCTTTGATTCCATTATGGCTGACTTTGTAAAAGTTAAAGCAGGATTTATACAACATGGAAAGGACTTTGGTTTCTCAGGCGATGATCTGATAGCCTATGTAAATAAAGAAATAGCTGAACACAACGAACGAACGAACTTTATTTTCAAAGGGTTAAGAATTGGGCACGCAGGCCCGTCTGACATTCTGCCCTTCCTCTCTCTCTCATCATATATACTATATCCATACAGAGAGAGAGAGAGAGAGAGAGAGAAGAAAAGAGAGAAGAGAGAGAGAGAGAAGAAAAGAGAGAAGAGAGAAAGAGAAGAGAGAAAAGAAGAAAAAGATAGAATAGAGAGAATTCGTTTGGCAGAAATTGCTGCAGAACAGGCGAAATTTGAAAGAGACAAAACTTTTGAGTTAGAAAGATTACGTTTACAATCTTCTGGTACTAGAGAAGCTTCTGGTACGGGATCGTCTAAGATCATTAATTTAAAATTGCCAAGTTTTTCACCATCACATGATGACATAGGGTTTTATATTTTGAGATTTGAATCAAGGGTTACTGCTTTAAATTTACCTAAGGCTTTGTGGCCTGAACATTTTGTTGGGTTACTCACAGGTGAAGCTTTACAAAATTTCATTAGCATCGCCGATGATAAAAGGGATGACTATGAATCCATAAAATCGGTATTCCTTCGCACATATTGTTTGGACGAAGAAGGATATCGTCTAAAATTTAAATTTATGGTTTTTGTTGAGGGTAAAGATTTCGAAGACTTTGTATCTTCTGTGAAGATCTGTCTTAACAGATGGATCGATTAAGCAAATATTACGAACTCTTTCGAGAGTATATGTGATCTTTTCTTAAGAGACAAAATTTTATCTTCTGTAAATTCGGAAATTGTCTCATCCCTTCAAGAAAGGAAACCTACAAATGTAGGAGAAATGGAAAAGTTAGGTCAACAATTTTCGGTTGCACGCCCAAATTTGTCTTTAAGCAAAACGAAGGTTCTGGAAACTTTGCCTGCGTGTGCGGCTACTCATGACAGATCACGCACTCGTAGCATGGACCGGCGGTATAGGGAAGACTATCAAAACACATACAGAGGTAGATACAATTTCCATCATAATCGCTCGCCCTCACGGGATGGAGAGAGGCGAAACTTTAACCATAATAATAAAAATGCTTGGCACAGAAATAAACAACATGCAAATAATAATTACACTAACAAACATCATTTCTCACCACCATCGCGTAATGATTCTTCTCGCACGCACAATAAGGAGTGCTCTCGGTTTGACCGTCCAGTGGATCGGAGAGGAAAACGTTTTTCTAGAAGTCAAAGTAGAGCAAGATCACAAGCTCATGCTTGTCAGATTAAGGTTGATAAGGGTAATAATGACAATAATGAGAATAGCACTCACGCCAATGCATGCAATTTTGATCTTGAAAATAGGGGTAATTGCACAGAATGTATGACGCTATTTCAACCTGTGTCAACACCACGCCTGAGATGTGGACATGCTCTGCCAGTTTTGGCTTTACAGGATAGGGTTGGCTCCCTCGTCATCCATAGGTGTTTTGTATTTGACAGTCCTGTTTCAATATTAAGGGACAGCGGATGCACGACCATTGGGCTAAGGAAGGCACTAATTCCGCCTTCTTGTTTTACGGGGACTTCAGTAAAATGCGTAACTTTCGGTGGAACTGTCGAATGTTATCCACTGGCAGATGTGGAAATAGACACTCCTTTCTTTTCAGGAAAAGTTAGAGTGTGTGGTCTCGATCGACCGTGTTGTGATTTAATTGTCGGTAACATAAAGGGTGTTAAAGAATGTTCTGAACAAGATATTCTTAATTTGGAGAGAAATCATCCTTGCTTTGCTAATCCTATTACAACCAGAGCACAACAAGATGTAGAAACAAATGAATTAAATTCTTCTCTACACACTCAATACATTACAACTTGTTATTACATTGACAAAAATATATTTATTGCTCAACAACAACAACAGGATCCTTCGTTGGGACATTTATTCCCATTAGCTAATGCTCGAACAATTAAACATTCTAAAAATTCAATACATTGGTTTCAATTTCAGGATAATATTATGATACGATGTTTTGATTATTATTCTTTCATTCTCAGACAAGTTATAGTACCTACGTCATTTCGCGCATTAGTTTTGTCAAATGCGCACGTCGTACCATTTGCTGGACATACGGGAATTTCCCGTACGGCTTATAGATTACTAAAATATTGTTATTGGCCTGGTGTTAATAAAGACATTTCAACTTATTGTAAATCTTGCAATGAATGTCAAAGTGTTGCACGCAAGGGTGCGCGTCAATCAGCACCTTTACAGGTCACAGATATCGCTGTACGCCCTTTTAAAAAAATGGCAATTGATATCATCAGACCACTATCTGTAAGGTCTACCAGAGGTTTTAATACATACTAACATGTATTGACCTTTGCACAAGATGGCCAGAAGCCATTCCTTTGAAAAATATTACCTCAGTGTCGGTAACAGATGCGTTGCTTGGTTATTTTCTCACGCATCGGATTTCCGGAGGAAATCTTATATGATCATGGATCTCAGTTCGTGTCAGGTATTATGTCCGATGTTTTCAACACACTGCGTATCCGTCATTCTCTTAGTGCTAGATTTCACCCTAATTCAAACGGGGTCATGGAACTTTGGAATGGTACATTAAAACAATTGTTGGGGAAGGGACTACATCATATCCTCAGGAATGAGATCGTTTCATTCCTGCTGTACTGTTTGCGTACAGAGAGGTTCCTAATCATACAGGATTTTCCCCTTTTCAGTTAGTATTTGGGGCTAACTCAAGAGGTCCAATGTCTCACATGATTTACTGATAGAATCGAAGGTAAATAATAATGGGAAATCCAGTTATCATTACGTTACAGACTTACGCCAACATCTTGTTGGTGCATGTCAGGTGACAACTGAGGCATCGGAGCTGGCAAAATATTAGACCAGATCTCGCATTAATCGGGATAGACGACTAACTTTTTTCTCAATCAATGACGATGTTTTGATTTCTCCTTCCACTCAAAGTAGATCACTTGCTAGTAACATTGCAAGGTCCTTTTAAAGTGGTTGCAAAGAAAACGGACGTGGACTACGTCACCGATATAAGGGGTAAACGAAAAACATTCCACGTCAAAATGCTCCTACCATACATCACTCGTCCTCCTCAGTTACAGTTCATTTGTGATGCTATCATAAACCAACCTACCAATCATTCCTCTATCGCTTTGGTTGATGAGGTTCAAACTAGCTTTTCAGATGTACCTTCCACGTTTCCGGTAGCACCTATCCAGTCTTCGGAAACATGGAGTGATGTTATAATCTGTACTGATTTACCGGCAAGTCATAGGGATCAGATTCGGTCTATGTTGGTATCCTTTCAGGATGTTCTGTCTGATCTTCCTGGACGTACCAACATTATCACTCATGAAATCAAATTGTCAGATTACACTCCGATTTCATTAAGACCATACGCGGTTCCTTTACATGTTAGAGATCAGGTTGAAAGTGAGGTTGATGGTATGTTAAAACTGGGTATTATTTCACCATCTGATTCACCTTTCTGTTTTCCTATGGTGGCGGTTCGAAAGAAAGATAAGTCAGTTCGTATTTGCATTGACTTTCGTCGCCTTAACAAGGTGACCATATCCGATTCTAAACCAATGCCTTTGCTGGAGGATGTGTTGCCACGCCTATCATCCGCCACTTTCTTCAGCAAGTTTGACCTGTCTAAAGGGTACTGGCGAGGTATCAAAACCTTTGACTGCCTTTGCCACTTCTCGGGGATTGTTTCAAAACAATGTCGTGTGTTTCGGTATACAGTCTTTTCTCCAAACTCTCAGAATACACAACCTCACAGCTCGATCTTCCAAAATCGAAATCGGGTTCAGTGAGATTTCATTCCTTGGTCATAAGATCGACCGATATATAATACAACCGGATGAATCTACTCTAAAAAGGGTACTAGATTTTGCTATCCCAACTACAAAGAAACAAGTTCGTAGTTTGCTGGGGCTCATAAACTTTTACCACAAGTTTATACCAAGATTTTCCTTTTTAACTTCTGTCCTATCTGCTCTGACCAAAAAAATGTATGCCTGACAAAATAAAATGGAACGAAGAGTGTGACCATGTCTTACATAACATCAAACCACAATTTTCAAAAAGTCCTATACTAAGACTACCAGACTTACGACGACCTTTTCTCATTGTTACGGATGCATCTCTAAAGGGCATCGGTGGATGTTTGATACAGACCTTTGATGGCGAGTACCATCCTATATTTTACCTCAGCATAAAACTATCGGAGGCAGAATCAAGATATCCAATTGTGGAGAGGGAATTATTGGCAGTGGTATGGACTTTAAATAAATTACAGAAATTCCTGGTAGGTACCAATTTTTAATTATACACAGACCAAAAAGCACTCACATATTTAAACACGTTTAAATCTTTTAACGCACGTCTTACCAGATGGTCGTTACAACTACAGTGCTTTGATTTTGAAGTTCTCCCAATAGCGGGAAAGGACAATGTCATAGCGGACGCTCTATCAAGAATTATGTACTGACTCATTCTTGATTTTATATAACGTATTTCACGTGGAACAATTGTGATAGTGCGTAGTGTTTTGGCACAAGAGGCACTATAGGAAGTATAGTTCACTATGCATACATATACCACGGTGTTTAACATGAATGATCACAGTGATGAGACAAAATATTTACTTATTTATCCATGTCTTGCATTACTTGCAGTACTATTGTCGTAATAATTTGATTGCAATTTGTGTATATGTCATTTCATTTGTCGATATGTAATCAAGAATGAATTAGCAGTGATCGTAAGAATTTGATCTCGCGTCATCGGATAATTGCCTGTCTGAAAACTATGTTTTCAGTCGTTCGCGGGGAGTAATGTGGCGCTGGCTATTGCACGCCACATGCCAGAAAATAAACAAGAGTTTAGTGCTGGTGAGCGCGGCACGATGGCGAATTATCACTATATGTGTTGCGCACATGACGTAGACAGTTCGGAGATAAAAACGTACAGAGCTAGTGTTTACCCTAGTGTTTACTCTTGTGTTTTCTATCAGATGGTAGATAGATGAAAAATGTTCAATGGAGAATGTCTTAAAAGACATCAAGGTGTACAGATTACAAATCAACAAAGGAAATGGGATTAGTTAATGCTTATGTCGAAACACGGAATATGGAAGTTGCGGAATGTACCTATCTTGTAATGCCTTGGGAAGATGTTCAGTCTACGTGTATTAAATGTTGGAATGTCAACAAAGTTTTCAAGTTGATATATCTATCGTTGAATGGGAATATTGAGATTAGTGTTACTGAGTTATTGTGGCTGTCCTGAACCCTGAGGACATTATATATATTAACCCTGGACACAGTGAGAAAACGAGCATAATACTCAACTGAATAGTATAAACGTTTGACGCCACAGCTCTCCTGTCCTGTGCATTCAGTTCAAGGTCTTTCCATGTCTTCATTTCGTTCATCTTTGCCTCCAGGTTCTGTTATGTATGTGTATTTTGGTCTCCTTTTTGTTTGTCTACCCTGGGATTTCTAGAGCAAGGACCGCATTGCAATACTATCAGCTCGTTTCACTAATGTGTGTACTATCCAAAGCTAGCGTCTTCCCCTTGCCTCCTGTTCCATGGAGGTTCAATGCATCATTAACTTCTTTAGTCGGTCAATGTAATCATTCTTTCTCATCGAATTCCGCCCACTTGTAGAAATACTGCGTAAGACTTACTCCAACTGAGTCAAAAGCACCCGTGTTTCTTGTTAGCGTATATTAACGGAGGAGTAGGGTGGGGGTGGGGGTTGGGAAGAATACATCTTACTAGGTTAAAAGACGAGAAAAAAAAACCTACGTTGCGGCCACAGAGTCTTCGTTAGGGACAGGCAAATAAAAACATAATGGAAAGAAAATGAGAACTAAGTAAAAAACATGAAGAATAAAAGCGAGTACACGTGATTTAATTCACATGGTTTGACAAAAATGGCTGCTACTGTTACCGGAAGTAGTTAGAATTTACTAAGTGTCCCTCTTCTTTTCTCACCCTGGAGATTCTAGAACAAGGACTGACTTGTAATGATGTCAACTGGTTTTCTTAATGTGTGTCAATATCCAACACCAACGTCTTTTTCTTAACTTTTGTTTTACTGATGTTTGTTTGGGTCTTCTCAGTTCTACATAAGTGCTGTTGCTGCGCCATTTCAATCCTTCTATTCTATGCAAGCACCCAATTATGACACCCTGTATCTCTCTGGTTGTCATTTTTTGTTGTTCTCCGTGTTTAGAGCAGTACAATAGAAATGACTTGACATTTGAATTGAAGATTCCGATGTTTGTGTCAACTTGATTTCTTGTTATTTCTATACATTTCTCGAATGCAGTGAAAGCTACTCTTGCGTATTGGATTCTTATTTTGATATCCTCATATGTTCTTCTTACTTGTCTACATATCTGCCAAGATTTATGAATATGGAATTCATGATCTTGTTGGGGTGTATCTTCTAGTGCAGTGTTTCTCAACCGTTTTGTGTTGACGGCACACTTTTCAATTTTCTAAAATTTTCGGCACACCTATCTGACTTCGCGCCTGAATAAACAATTACAGTGATATATACTAAATTAAATACACTAATTTGTAGGTACTTCAGCATATAGAAAACTCTCAATTCGATATTCTTTTAATTGTTTAAAATAATTTGAACATATATTTGACCGAAACAATTTTTTTTCCTACAAACCTGGTGGTCCTAATGCGATGCTTGGGCTTGATGCTATTGTGTAGTTTCTTGGATATTAGGGCGTATTTCAGATAAGCAAACTCTTATTTCATCTTCAACACAGAGAGGTATCTCTCTCTCCCCCCCCCTTTGTATTTAATGCTTGTAAGGGTTGAAAATCTCAGCTCACAAAAATATGAAGTAGAAAACTGCATCAAAATAATTAAAGTTCGTTTTGCAATAATAGAATACTCGTCTTTAACAGAAATCCAGAATGAGATCAGGGGTATCTCAGAGCGTTTCATTTTACGACTGCGATCAGTTGAAATAGTTTTATATTACATGATCACTAAAAATATACTTCGTTTAGTAAATTTACAAAATTTGTGCGGCACACTTTGATAGGCGCGGCGGCACACTGCGTGAGAAACACTGCTCTAGTGCATTGTTCCTTAGCCTTTTACAGGTTCCGTACGTCTTTGCAGTCACCACTTTACATCATCTTAATAAATATGTCACCACTTTACATCATCTTAATAAATCTGTCACCACTTTATATCATCTTAATAAATCTCTCACCACTTTACATCATCTTAATAAATCTCTCACCACTTTACATCATCTTAATAAATCTCTCACCACTTTACATCATCTTAATAAATCTCTCACCACTTTACATCATCTTAATAAATCTGTCACCACTTTATATCATCTTAATAAATCTCTCACCACTTTACATCATCTTAATAAATCTGTCACCACTTTATATCATCTTAATAAATCTCTCACCACTTTACATCATCTTAATAAATTGACAAAAAGCCTGGGGCGCTGATTCTACTTGAAATTAATTTCTGCTTTAGACTTCATTACACACTTTTGGATAAAATATACGATAAGCGCTTAAACGCCCCACGCTTTTTGTCAATTTGATGTTACATTTTTTGACTGCAAGCTATAAACTCCTTGAAAAATTATATGTGGCTTTTTAGTGCATAAAAAGTCTGTGTTTAAAATATTAAAATTTTTTTTTTATTACCATTTAAAAAACATGGCATGTTTATATTTAGTTCATGACCTGTGAGAAGTTAACCAGTTTCAGCTTGTTAAACCTTGTATGAGCTTACAGCAGCATGAAATGTCATAAAAAGTTGTAGTTGTACATCTCACATGACATAAGTTTTATGAGCAATTAATGTCGAGGATGTCTGGGAGTGTTGGAAAATTGCCATGTGAGAATCTATACTGTTCAAAAAAAGAAACGCATAGCTATCCGAGGGCGCGTTTTTATGAGTTTGTAAGTAAAATTTGATGCTAGGGTATATAAAAACCAGCCTCAAATGTTCTTTACAGTGTCACATGCACGTGTTGACCTGAATTGCGTTCGTTTTTGTAATCGTTACAACGCAGTGGTCAATAGTGTATATGACGCAATTTTTGACCACAGCTCATGTTGCGCGCACGTGAAAGCAACAACATTTGGGGTGAACACTATTCACTGACTACGCAACTGAAACCCTATAAAAGGATAACGCTACACACAAAAAATTCAGTTAAATTTCAAGCAGACATTTATGCCGTCTCTATCGATAAATTTAAGGAACACTGCTATTGGCCGTTTGCAAGCAGGCGAAAGTCAAGTCAGGTTGCCAGGCATCTAAACGTGCATCAGAGTACCATCAGTCGACTTTGGCACCGGTTTTATGCATCCATGCCCAGAAGATGCCAGTCGCTGATCGATGCAAGAGGAGGCCACACACCATACTAACGCGAAAGCCCATACCCAAAACTCTCGTGACCCAGATGCAAAACAACTGTCAATTGATTGTTGAACCCTAAGGTATTCTTTTGTGCATTTGAACAATTAACTCATTAAATTAAAAAAGTTATTGAATGTCAAAATTATGGCCATGTGTGTGCCCTCAGTAGCTATGCGTTTCCTCTTTTTTTGACAGTATAAAAAGATTAACTGAAGTTTAAAACAAATGTTGGGAAAGGTTACGACTAAGTATCCACAAGATGGGATAGAATATTACCGCTATTCTCTTCGCCTATAGAGAAATTCCCAACGAAAATACGGAGTTTGCGCCATTTGAATTATACTGTTCAAAAAAAGAAACGCATAGCTACTGAAGGCACACACATAGCCACAATTTTGACATTCAATAACTTTTTTAATTTAATGAGTTAATTGTTCAAATTGCACAAAAGAATACCTTAAAGTTCAACCAATCAATTGATAGTTGTTTTGCATCTGGGTCACGAGAGTTTTTGGCGTACGGGCTTTCCCGTTAGTATGGTGTGTGGCCTCCACTTGCATCGATCAGCGACTGGCATCTTCTGGGCATGGATGCGTGGAACTGGTGCCAAAGTCGACTGATGGTACTCTGATGCACGTTTAGATGCCTGGCAACCTGACTTTGACTTTCGCCTGCGTGCAAACGGCCAATAGCAATGTTCCTTAAATTTATCGATAGAGACGACATAAATGTCTGCTTGAAAATTAACTGAATTTTTTGTGTGTAGCGTTATCCTTTTATAGGGTTTCAGTTGCGTAGTCAGTGAATAGTGTTCACACCAAATGTTATTGCTTTCACGTGCGCGCAACATGAGCTGTGGTCAAAAATTGCGTCATATACACTATTGACCACTGCGTTGTAACGATTACAAAAACGAACGCAATTCAGGTCAACACGTGCATGTGACACTGTAAAGAACATTTGAGGCTGGTTTTTATATACCCTAGCATCAAATTTTACTTACAAACTCATAAAAACGCGCCCTCGGATAGCTATGCGTTTCTTTTTTTGAACAGTATATTTTACAATCTATGCAATCTTGTGTTCATCGATGCGTTAATCCATCCATTAAGCCCGTTAGGTTCATTTATAAGTATGTTAATCCATCTGCCAGTCTGTCAATGTGTTAATCCACTCGTCTATCCATCCATCTATTCATTCCTTCATCAAATAATCAACTTCCCCCACCCTCCCCCACCCCTTCCACCATACAAAGAAACCATATTCATTGATATCTACGAGTATTGCCGGTGATTGAGAAACTTCGTACAGATCACGTTTCATCCAGTACACGAAAATCGTTCCCAATAATCAGTTCACGCCTCATCCAGAACCTGAAAACCCTAAACATTTCTAGACTATGTCTACTCCAGTGTCTGAAAGCCATATCTATTTACAGATCACTTCTCATTCAATACTTGAAAACCGTATCAACATCCAGATCATGTTTTACCCAGTACCTGAAAACCGTATCAATTTCTAGATCATGGGTCTTATCCAGTACCTGAAAACCATATCAATTTCTAGATCATGGGTCTTATCCAGTACCTGAAAACCGTATGAATTTCCAGATCATGTTATATCCGGTACCCGAAAACAGTATCCATTACGTAGCTTCTTACTTGCAAATGTCAGATGTGCTCTACTTTCTAGAATACCACACTTGTCAAACATTTTTACGGTTCCCGAGGATCTTTGAGGAGACAAATAAAGAATATGGGTACAGTTCTCCGGGCATGTCGAAAGAGAGGACTCATATGAAATTGTGCGTGAGGCTGGCAATCTCATCGGGTAAAACCAATTGCCGGAGACACCATCGCAGCCAGAGCGCGTGAATGGTGCAGGTTTTCAGCAAGAGGCTACCTGTAAATGTGACTCCGTTCTCCAAAACGAGCGAGCTGGGAAATGATGACGAAGATGGTGATGAAGACGAATATGAATATATTCTTTTTCTTCAACCTTTCAACTGCCAAAGGAGCATAGGCTTTCAACAAACTTATGCCAAGTCTTCCTGTCTCGTACCATCAGCTCAGGGTCTTTTCATGTCTTCTTCACCCGCTTCATGTCTCCAGTTCTCTTTTCTGTATGTCCTTTGATCTTCCTCTACCTCTTTTGCCGCGGCGGTTCCAGAACAAGAACTGTCTGATAATGCTATCAACAGGTTTTCTCAATGTGTGTCCTGTCCTTCATCGTCTTCTTCTCATATCTTGTTCCACTGGCGACTGGTTTGCTACATCAACGTTGTTTCTTACATTAACCTTCAGCTCGTGTCTCAAAGATGATTACAAGATCTCGAACTTACCTTTTAACAAACACTAAATATTGTGCATATCATTTATGGGTTATGCCATTATTTGTAATTCAAGATATGCCTTCTTTTTCTTCACCAGTATTAATAAATATTTGCTTTTGTTCTTTCGTTCGAACATCTATCTTCCGTACCTTCACATGTTACATATAATCAGCGTTATATACGTATATCTGTCCGAATATCTTTCTCTCATTGTATATCTACAATGGCTTTTCGTTGCTATTGCAACACCCCCCCCCCACCCCCCTTTCCCCCCCCCCTATTTTCTTTAAGCTCACATTCATATCGCGAGCACGTGCAAAGTAATTTATGTTAAAACCTGAGGAAATTCATGATTTTATGTGCAGTTCATGCGCAATGTGCGTGATTACGGGATTTATGTTATAAAATGTACCGGGTGTGACACAGACCGTTGGGAGATTCCGTCAGATAAAGCGATGGGTTGTACTTGTGTAACCACATCTGATGTGTACATATGTACTTTCCGATGTACAAGATTTAACGGCGATTTATGAACGAGAAAGTTCATTTGTTTGCAAAGATGAGTGGTCATTTTTAGATTAAGGTGAAGATCCGTCTCTGGAATGAGTGGTTTCTCTAGTCCAGCCTATCTATACGACTATCTTTAGAAGAAGACGATCTGTCACACTTCCCTATAATGTTAATTATACTTTATCTACACACTCACACAGTTGTGTGACAACAAGACACGCAAACGTGAAAAACTATGGTAAATGGATATGGGTCTGACCAACACGCTAAATTAAGTTTTTGTTTAGTTTATTATCATTTTAACTTTACAACATCAAGCATCTACAAATCAATATATTCATGTTTACAGACATAGGAAAATAACCCCATAAGTGCCCTCCCCTCTGTTGAGAAAAGATCCCACAGGAAGTTAATAACCTCAAAAAATCAAAGATTAACACTAGGGTATAGAATAGCCAGTATAGTAAAGAACAAAGTTTCTACTTAAGCTATCTAGTAAAATAATCAGGTTAGCGAACAAACAAAAAAAGAAGTGGATACAATGATTGTAACAAAGGAAAATATTTTTCTCTCTCTCTGTCTTTCACTCTGTCATTCTGTGGCCACAAACACACTTGCTTACCCAATACTTGTGTCACCATGGGATTTGGATGAACAGTGATTTCGTTTTGATAGGACAAAAGAGTATGAAAAAATGGTTTAAGAAATATAAATGATTTATTAAATGGACTATTTGTTCTATAGATGGGAGACTAAAGCCAGCATACTTGTGATTGGATAGTAAGGGAGAGAACTCTTTTTGATGTAAATATTTTCTGTGAGTACATAGTTGCGGTATATAAAATTTGCATAACGACCGTTTTTATAGGCGGGAAGTAAAGGGAAACAGCAGTTAAGCATAAATCACTAAGGGAGATAACTAGAAATATTAGCGCCCTTTAGAGTTAAGTGAATGTAGAGCAAGGCAATCGCACGGGAAAAGTGAGCGAAGTATAAACAGTTACAGAGAGAAGCTCACTGAGTTGTTTATGAAGGTATCAACCGTGATCGGTAAGTGAACCGAACAATGGACCAATCGTATTGACTGAAAAACAAGGACCGAAGCACAGGATAGGAATAGAAGGACAGAGAGAAATCAGTCCCACCAGAAAAGTTGACCGAGCAAGACGTGCCTTGCTGGGCTCGCAAGAAAAATGAAGACTTGCGGTTTGCAGGAGGCTCTACAGATGTAGCTAGATTTAGAATTGTAGCGCTAGGAATTCTGGAGAATAGTTTAGATTGTGATATTTAACAAGTGTGTTAAACAGATACGAATAGAATAGGGGTGCCTAGTAAGTGAGGTGATAGGTGCTGGACTTCTGTTAAATCGGTAAGAAGACAATTTTTTTTCTGAATATTTTATAGTATTTCAGGCAACCATTTTTTAGGGGTTGACGACTCCCACATACAAAAGGGATGTCCAACTAGGAGAGAAGAACTTGACAGTTCCACAGAGGTATATTCTACATTGGTTTACAGGAGATGCGCTCTCTCATACATGTTGCTTGACAAATAAACAGCTGATGATAAGATAGACGAGGTATCGTCTCAGGCATGATATGTTCCACAGAGATATATACTATATTGGCTTACAGGAGATGCGCTCTAAATTATTTGCTGATTGCCAGAAAACCCATTGTGTAAATAAACGAGATGTCACCACTGGCATGACTAGATAAGAAGAGACTACAGCAGCGGTACTTTGATGAAAGCTGATATTATTTATATATTTGTGAACTATGTTTAGTTATCGATATCATTTTCAGAGTTAGGTTTGACAGGTCTAGGAAATTACAAGAGATGACCTCGTAAAAATGGAAGAAAAAAAAAGATGGAGTTGTTGAACCCTGCTCAATTGAATGTTGAATCATTAGCATTGTAAATAAACATTTGGTTGGTATTGAAACTTACCCACGTACGTTGAGTTGGATTATTACAAAGGTGTGGGAGAGCAGGAATATTAGCACATATTTATTAATCAGAACTACAGGCAAGACCACTAATATGAGGTAGTCGCTAGTCACCAACTAGGAGAGAAGAACGAATCCCGGGAAATAAAGTGACGAACCATATACTTCATCCAAGAATTATAACCTCTGGCGGAAAGGGAGGCCAGTGAGAGAGATAGTTTCACTTGGAAGATAGAACGAAGTAGACTGAGAAGTTGAGGAGGAATTAACTAGGCCTGCCACAGTCACCTAGTAGTTAATCAATTTATAGAAGACCTGGCACTGTTACATAATAGCAATTTTTTGCCCTTTGGATCAGTTCGCAGACCACCACCACTGTGACATATAAGCAATTTGGTGCCGTGATAAGTCCTCAGTTCTCAGGCCCTGCTAATTATAAGCAATTTGGTGCCTTTTGAACCAGTCTTCAAATTCAACACCCACCAGGGCACTGTGATACTTGGTGTAGGTATCCCCTGGAAAAACAATAACAATAGTATGAACCTATAGTGTCAGGTGGGTTGCCCAAATATGGCCCCAGACCAGCCTTGGTATTTGATAATAATTTCAAGGTAGTCGCCAAAATTGGTGAGTTAATTTTTCCTGGATGAGTCCTGTATCACCGCATATAGTTATTGAAGCAAGACGTTCTCGGGACGTTCACAGTTATAGAAAAGAGAAAAAAATTGTTCCTGTATTGTCTAGCCTCTAGGTGCTACGACTGTTACGTTATAAAACTGATGATGATAAATCCTCTCGACTTTCTCTGGGATGAGTGCTGATTATGAAACAGCGTTATCTCCTGGATAAAATTCACTTGGGAAAACGACTGTCAATAGTCGGGAAAAATGTAATGTTTATGCCGCAGCGGGCTGATAAATTGAATAAAACAATCTGGATATTTGTAAGTCCAGTTAGCTCAAGTTACAGTTAATATGCCTTCAGTAACTGAGAAAGGGCCCACAATTAGAGAAAACATGCTGGCCGCTGGTTTTGACCAAGCCTATATTGGGAAGAAAACAAAACATTTAACCAAAATGACAATCCTATGCTATCACGCGTAAAGTGTGATCTCTTATCCCCTCCGTCCTCTAATTAAATTAAAAGGCACACGGTATTTTAAGCTTATACTATTGCGCTTCGCTTAGCAAAAACGGATTTGGGTTTTAGGCATGGAGCCGTCTCCCCCCTCCCCCTCTTCCCATCCGACCCGGTAAAACACTCAGCGCACGATGTCAGTTACAATTTAATTATGAGTACGCCCTTAACAAATATCGCCTGTCATTACTAGCTAGTTGATTGTTGGCGTCTATCGTTTTTAACACATGATATAAACACTAGTCATTTTAAACATTTACACACAAAGAAATATAATGCGCATACTACTCTGTCGCTTTATCCGTCACTCTTAACATTATACTTAAGTCAGCTGAAAAAATGGTTGATGGATTTTACATTACTAAACCACTGGTAAGAGAATATCTGCGCGTTTGCTATTTCGCTAGTCTTAACGCTCGGGAATAGCAGTGAATAAAATGGTAAAACTTTTAACACATTTAATACGTAAGCACAACTTAAATTATTACTACAATCAGAAATTTAAATCCCCACGGGACAATTTAACACATTTAGCGAATAAAATGGTTCCTAGTCTGGCGTGATTAGATTTATCCAAAATTTCTGAGATACTGATAACTGACTAGGAGAGAAGGCAGAATATATACAGATTTTTTGCAATTGTCTCTAAAGGATATGATACTTTCCACCTTCTGGGTTGCGGGGAATTCAGAAATCTAAGTTTCCCGAGATGAAAGGTTTTGCTATTAGCTCTACTGGCGTTTGCCGACGAACATCATACGACGTGAGCAGTACGAACGGTCCGTCTTAGATTGTCTCCCCCTGCCGTATCAAATACTTAAGTCCCCCTGAAAATGTAATATCAAAGGTACGGGAATAATATTATCGCCCTTGATTCTTCAAACAAACAAACCGTTTATTTCTACGCGCGTCTGTCTAATTGCCAATAATTGGCAAATCAGCTACCGTGAGAACTCGGGTAAGCAAACGTGATTCGCTCCCCTGTTACCTGGCATGTTATGAAAGTAGGTAACCAACTCGTTAGCGCAAGAAAGACAGGAAAAATAGGCGTGGCTACAAATTATGAGTCAGACAAACAACGAAATTGCGTGGTTTTTTCGTAGCAACGTTAAAACACTAATTGAGGAAGCCAGGTGGTCGGATTTCTGAGGATGTATTTACATTTCCCCGTCACAATTACTAAGCAATTTTCCATTCTTATCTTTTATGAGGTTATTTGCTGGCTTATATTTCCCTGTTAGCTTTTTTGTGTTGTTGTACAGGTCCCTCATATTTCCTTTGGCTGCAGCTTCCTCTGCTTCCCTTGCCAAATCATCAATATATTTCATCTTGTCTCTTTTGATGTTTCTTCTTACTTCTTTGTTTGCTTTTATGTACACTTCAGGAGCCTTGGCTTTGGGGCTTCTGGTTTTGCTTCTGTTTAAATCTGCTTTCTTGTTTTTCCTGTCTTTTATCTTACTAATGGTTTCTGTTGTTATCCATGCTTTGTGCTGATGTTCTCTTTTTCTCAGTACTTCTTCACATGTCTCGTTCCATATATTTTTTACTTTTTGCCAGTGGTCTTCCGTATCTGTTTCATCTTCCAGCTGTTGGAGTACTTGGTATTTGTTGGATACTGTGATTGAAAATTTTTCTGTTATTTCCTGATTTCTTAGATATCCCACATTATACTGTTGTCTATAGCTATATGCTGTTGTAAATTTCTTGAGTTTTAATTTTGTTTTAGCCAACTGAAGATAGTGGTCTGATACAACATCTGCTCCTCTACATACTTTCATATCATGCAATGATGACCTAAACTTCTTACTTATGCATATGTGATTAATCTGATTCTCAGTTCTGTGGCCTGGTGATATCCATGTTGCTTTATGTATTCTTTTATGTGGAAATATGCTTCCTCCTATAGCTAGTTTTTTTAATAAGCACAGAAGTTTGCTAACAGTTCCCCATTCTCGTTCATCATACATAATCCATGCTTTCTCATGATTTCTTCAAAGCCAGTGTTGTTTGTTCCTATTTTCGCATTTAGGTCTATCAACAAAATTGTGATGTCCTTTCTTTTCTTATTGTCCAAGACATTTTGTAGTCTGGTGTAAAAGTCTTCTTTCACAGATGCTTCTTTATCGTTTGTTGGTGCATAACACTGGATGATGTTTATATTTACTTTCTTTTTGGCTGATTTAAACCTTGCTGTTATAATTCGGGGTCCCATTGCTTCCCATTCTTCTTCTTCTTCTTCGTCGTTCGTCCTGAAAAGGACGTTGGTTGCGTTGTATCTGTTTACGCCGTAGCTGCAATATCTCCGCCTTTCGGCCGACACATCCGACTTCAGCACGGCATTTTTTGGGATTGGGTTTGCCTTTCCTCTTCGATCCCTACTCTCTCAGCCAGACTGCAGTGATGCAGCCTGTTTCCAGGACCACCCCGTGGAGGTGGAGTAGGGTCTTGGTCAGCTCTGGTTCTATAAGTGCCTTCTGTGCTTCCTGTGTCAAAACGTCTGAACATGCTCTTTTGTGTGATTTCTCACACCTTCAACCCTCTGGCAGTATCCTTTCCTTTTCTTCATTTTTATCGCTCATCGCTTTTAGTTGGCATAAATCATGCCTTTTCATTCGTTATTTTCACTATTTTGCTCTATGCTGGACATAGCATGGTGAAGTCTCTAACACGCCACTCCCCTATGGCAGTATTTGCTATGAAAGTATTTGCTATAGGGCTGTATTTATCTGGTTTGCGACTCCTCAGACGTGTTTACGTTCCGCCAGCTGAACTGTGGTATTATCGTAACAATACCCAGTCGTCAGACCGGTCACCCGCTTTTCGCTTAATCAGCCTGACCACCTGTGAAAACGTGTCGGGCAAACATTTGACCCCATTTGAAAGCTGTTGATCATGTTGACACAAGCTTGTATGTGCTACGATGAAAGAAGACAACACTGTCTGACCAGACATCTGTCTGGCGGAGGCATGCAGATAAAGGGGATAATTAGATAATCTGTCGGGGCAGACATCTGGTCGGAAGTCATTACGCCAGAAACACAGGGTCACAATATTGTGATAGACAGAGGTTCGCCGGAAGTCTTATGTAACGATCTGACATCACTGTTGTACGAGGCCACTCGTGTATATTAAATTTAATATTTTCAAATACGCGTGGGATGAGTAATGATAAACTTCCCCACCCAGAAGCTATAATGAATTGATTAGAACATTCAGCAGGAAACACAGCAGGGATTTGAAACTCCGGAGTGTGAGATATTGTAAAGTTTCTTTTCTTCTTTCCACTCTAATGAAGTGTCAGTCTGTATGCTCTGTAAGGAAGAGTGGTGTGTTGTTGAGATCAGGCATGCCCCAGTCTACCCAGCTGTAAATGGGTAACTCACCCTAGTCCTGAGTTAGGGAAGGCAAAGGCTCCAGGGGAAGCAGGCCCTAAACTTGGTCACTCCAACCGACGCAGGATGGTGTATGTATGAAGTAGAAGTGTAGAGTGTGATTACCGCGAATGGTGTACTGTTCGTGTGCTGACCAATATAACCACTCATACACATGTGTCTACAAGGCACCAATGCAGACTGCTGGAATCTTTGTTTACTCAATTTATTCAGACGTACACACTGGGACATACGAGTACATCATGGTATGTTGACATATCAATTTGTAGGTATACATAGCAGATCTGAAGTCATGACACATTCAGAAATAATGGGCAGTACATCAAAAGTTCAATGTCATGATACATTATGGCCGCATCCCCCTATCTGACTAAACGCGTCAGTGAAGGCAGATCGGTAAATAACTAAAGTTACTTGACGTCCATAGTTTGTAGCATATATTATGAAACCACGAAAGAGGGGGTTTCTAGCAAGATTGAGATCTCCCTGTCACTGTCCGATAATAGGATAAATAATCTGTTCTCTTGGCAGTGATCAAAACATATGATGACCGAAATCTAACATGGCTGCCTCCCTGAGTTGTCGTTCACTCATTCATAGGAAGGAGAATATAAGCCAGAGTTAATTTATAATGGGTATATAAATGATTTCATAAATGTTTCCATACAGCTCTACGGTGATCAGGTTAATTCACGTAGCCATAACCGCTGTAGGAAAGTCTGTCATCTTTGTCGATACAAAACACGACCCTAGCGATACGAAGCACAATGTTCCATCTAGGTCGAATCGACATGAGATCATCAAAATAGGGTCTGGCAATACATGGAGTCCGAATTATACATTGTACCGTACCTTAGGAGAGTCTCTAACATAAACTATAGTAGAGATACCATCTCCTTTAGAAGAAAACCACTTCATGAATTATATTTCCTTAAGAATCTACCAGCCCTTTGAAAAATGCGTACCCGCCATTATCACGGTACATCGGAACTCATCACGACTTGTCAAGACAACTCATACTTCCGCTAGACCGGAATAACAAGAATCTAGTCCCGCCTACCCATCCAAAATATACAATATAGGACTGATTCTACTTGTACTAATAATATGTAATACATATGAATTCAGGCCATAAACATAATAAGCAAATTAATATATTTTCTGGCCCTAAAAAATAAGTACAAACGTAAGAGCAATCCATACGCCGGATCAATATCAAGAACGATTACTCCTATAATCAAAAGTGTGAATCAAACATGGATTCTCTCGCTTTTACCATAGACAGCATTTTCATACACAAATGAATGAATGTCTATATTTTTTCCATATTAAATAGCCATATCGATTTTTGTAATATGTGCGTCAAAATATGCACGCAACAGATTACCACACCCCTCGGGAAAAAAAAATGGTACATTTTTTTTTTGAAATACATCTAGGAGCAACATACAATAGGCTCACAACGCACCAATAACAATGCGCAGATGATAAGCATAAGTTTTATGACCTTAGAGAAAGTACTTCTCTAAGTATAAATATTTCCAGAGAGGTGTCACCAACGCATACTACAATATTAGCAATGACACAATTTCCACATTAGTTTATACATAAATTTCATCTAAGATATCTTAACATCATGATCATCAAAGACGAAAAACATTGAAAGATCAGCGGTGAATAAATATCAATGAACCGCTAAGTAGTGTTACAATCAATATATGATATATTACATATGTGTACACATTTCAACATAGAAACAACTGTATCAAAGTTGTATAACAGTTATGAATCATGTGGGCATCTAGACAAAATATCTGCCATCACATTTTCTGACCCACGGATAGCTCGCACCGAAAAATGAAATGGCTGTAGAGCAATCGCGTATCGCGTTGATCTCGCGCTCTTCAGATTTTTACTCTGAATAGCCGTAAGAGCTTTCTGGTCAGTTTCCACAATGAAATGCGCGCCCAGAAGAAATCTTTGCAGTTTAAGGATTGACCAAACCATAGCCAATAATTCACGGTCTAGGACCGAGTAATTCTTCTCTGCGGCATTTAATTTCCGAGAAATATACATCACAGGATGCAGAGTTCCAGAGTACTCTTGCATTAGTGCAGCTCCAATCCCGGTGGATGAAGCGTCACTACGAAGAATAAATGTCTTATCCTTAGAAGGCAATACTAGGATAGGTGAAGTAGAAAACATAGTTTTAACCTTATCCAAAGAGGATTGACATTCTTGAGTCCAATGGACTACATTAGGAGACCCTTTCTTTAGCAAGGAAGAAAGAGGTGACATAATGGAGGACAGATTCGGGATGAATCGTCCATAAAATTGTATTAGACCTAAGAGACTTCGTACTTGCTTTTTAGTCTTAGGAATAGAAATGTTAAGTATCTTACTTGTATTATGGTCTTCTGTTTTTAGGAACCCATGACCAACACGGTGTCCTAAGAAAGATATTTCGCTAAAACCAATACATGCTTTCGATGGTTTCGCTGTCAGGTTATGCTCGCGTAAGATAGACAATAGTTCATTTATACCATTATAGTGATCGTTCCAAGTATCACTGAAAAGACAGATGTCATCAAGATACGCAATGACATCTGAGCGATGAGATAGGATTCGACGCATCATGCGTACAAATGTTGCAGGGGCGTTCATAAGACCGAAAGGCATGAAATTCCATTGGAATAGACCCCTAGGCGTCGAAAAAGCAGTAAACGGTTTGGCGTGTTCGGATAGTGGAACTTGCCAATATCCCTTAGACAAATCGAGTTTAGTAAAGAAGTGAGAATTCGATAGTCTCGTAAGTAGCTCTTCTAGTAAAGGCATAGGTTCAGCATCGAATTTAGTCACTTGATTCAATTTGCGATAATCCACGCAAAGACGTATGTTATTGTCTTTTTTCCGTACTATAACCATCGGCGAAGAATATGCTGATGTGGATGGTTCAATAATTTTTAACTCTATCATCTCATCTAACTCTTTCTCTACCTGTGCTTGAAAATGTATCGGGATAGGATACGGTCTGACTCTTATAGGACTATGGTCAGTAAGAATAATGTCATGTTGAATGACATCAGTTTGACCAGGAATGTCAGTAAGGACATCCTGAAATTGTTCTAACATAGTAGAAACTTGTTTCTGCTCTCCTGGAGATAATTCTGGAGAAATTGCAACATCTTTCCATGATTCATTAGAGTGAAGAGGAATCATTGGAAAAGGTAAATTTACATCCGAGAAACTCGTTTCCTCATCCTGTATTACTGACAGAGATGAGTACTGTCCATGTTGGACTGGAAAATCGTCCGTTGCCTGGAAAACAGGTTGTAAATAATCAGGACGTTCATGGAATTCCGTGAGCATGTTGATGTGGAAGGTTTTACGCTTCCCGTCAATATCGACGATATAGTCAACATCGGAAACTTTTGATATTATATCGTACGGACCTTTCCAAGAAATGAGAAGTCTATTTTCCCTACAAGGTAGCAAGACAAATGCTTTGTCACCTGGACAAAGTTGTCGCAAACATCTCTTTTTATTGGCAAATTCCCTTGCCTTCTGTTTCGCAAATTCAGAAGAAGCAGTTGCCAATTTGCATGCTTCAATAATCTTGTGTCTAAGTGCGATGACATATTCATAAGAGGATTTTGTGTCATCGACAATATTATCAGCAGTTATAAGATCATGAAGTAAGGACATAGGACCTCGCGGTTTCGCGCCAAAGACAAGTTCAAAGGGAGAAAATCCTGTATGTTCGTTGGCGACCTCTCTATATGCAAAGAGAGCCGCGGGTAAAACCCTATCCCAATCCTGAGGATGATCTTCTGTTATCTTACCTAGTAGGTTTTTCAGAGTTCTATTCAAACGTTCCACCATCCCATTGGACATAGGATGATAAATACTACTCAGCGATCTCTCTATCTTCAGAGTCGACATTACTTGAGACATGGTATCCGATATGAGTTGGGTACCATGGTCGGATAATATTTCTGCTGGAAACCCCAGACGAGAAAATATTAACCAAAGAGCATCTGCGACATCAGCAGTAGTTATGCTCTTTAGAGGAACAGCCTCCGGCCAACGTGTGCACATATCAACACACGTCAAAATAAATTGGTGTCCTCTAGCAGACTTTATCTTAAATGGACCAATGATGTCTATCGCCATTTTTTGAAATGGCCGAATGGGAATGTCTGCAGCCTGAATAGGTGCATCATGGCGTGGACCTCTGGATTTAATCTCTTGACATACTTTACAAGATCGACAATAGATTCGTATGTCCTTATTCACAGCAGGCCAAAAGAAAGATTGAAGAACTCTAGCTTTAGTACGGGAAAAACCCATATGTCCAGCACACTGCGAATCATGAGCGTGCTGTAAGATTTTAACTCTCATATTTTTAGGCACAAGGATTTGAGAATGAATGGACTTAGCGGAGTCTTGTACCATACGTACAAGTACGCCATTCTTCATCGTAATCCAAGATTTACGATTTGTATCCTTATTCGGATCACCTTTTGTTGCCAGAGTAAAGAATTTCTTTAGAGTAGGATCATCTTCCTGCTGTTTGATAAAGGAATCGTGGGAAATCTCCAAGGGATCATCTTGGATCTGCGCATCATTATCTTCAGAATGTGAAGATTGTGGCATATTAAGAGCTTGAGCCCTAGTGATTACTGCATTAGCAGATTGCATATTAACATTTTCCCAATTAGAAATTTGCTGTGGAGTGCATTCTTTCACTCCATGAATGCGACCGATGATAAGATCAGCGATCGGATTCGGCAAGAGACATGCTTGCACCTCTCCTGTAAAGAAAGGCGTAGCAATATTGATAATGGCAGTGGAGTACTTCTCCAATGTGCCACCAAATGTTACACATTTGACTATATTGCCTGTAGCTCGAGAAGGATTTACGAGTGATTGCCTCACTCCAATGGTAGTGCACCCCGAATCGAAAAGAATTGATACCGGAGTACCATCTATTAGGCCCCTATTAAAGACAAGAGCACCCCTTCCATTATGCGCAATTGACGCATGGAGAGCGGGAAGCGGGTGACCGCAGCTTAAAGTAGACACTGTGGTTGGATCGAATAATGTTTTGCATTGCGAACACTCAGATGCTCTAGCAAAATCGAAAGCGGAATTTGCTACACTGTTGGAGTCTTTTTTATCATTATTCTGATTATCGGTGTCGTGGAACTCCTGTTGTGCAGAGTTAGCCTGGTAATAAGATTTACCATGTCTTTTGTGTTGTGATCTACCTCGGTTATAATTGTCTCTATAATTATTATTGCCTCTGTTATAACCCCTATTTGGGTTTGAATCATAATATTCATGATCATAATCATCATGCTCATTATATTGAGTATCCCTGTAATATTGTTTCTTTTGTCTCCATGAAGCACTTGGGTAGTTCCTATAGCTACTCCCTTTCCGAGAATTTCTAACATTATGGGTACCCCTCGCGTGTCGAGGACTATCAGCCCGATTCCAGTTCTTCGAAGAAGAACCCTGATTTGAGTGGTTATCTTGGTTTTGATACTTATTCCAATTAACCTTTTTATCAAATTTATTTTTAGCTCCTTGGAATTTGTGTGAGTAATTCTGATTATATTCTGTTGCCGAAGCAACTGGCATACTCTCTTTAATGTTAGAGTTACTAAGAATCATGTCAGGGTGTGCCGTGGCATACTGGTCACAATATTCTTCCATTTGCTTTATTGTACCAGGTTTACGCTCATGTAAGAACTCTAGGAATGATTTATTTACAGAAGACATGACCTTGTCTCTTAGCAATAAATCCGTAAGACCATCAAATGTTTTCTCTGTTTTGGATAATTCAATCCATCGTGAAAGTGTAATTCGTGCTTTTGAGATGAAATCTGAGAATTCTACACCTACCTCAGGTCTCATTGTTTTAAACAAAAGACGGTAACCTTCCTCAGACAGCTGATATCTCTTTATCAAAGCTGCCCTAACAGCATCATAATTATCTTTGTCGGCCTCTTCAACAAAATATAACTTACTCAGAGACTCCCCTTTTAGATTTTCAGACAACTGATTCACATACTGTGATTTGTCAACATTATGAGATCGACAAGCCCGTTCAAATCTAGAAAGCCAAAATGTTATGTCATCACTGGTAGGGTTAAACGCTGGTACCTTGACCTTGTACACAAAGGGTTTACCATTACCACCAGATGCCTGATTAACATTACTCATACATGTCAATTTTAATTTCTCTAATTCAAACTCATGTTCTCTTATTGCTTTTCTCTCTTCAGCTTCTCTATCTAATCTTTTCTGTTCTGCAGCAGCAGCAGCTTCTAATTTTTTCTGTTCTGCAGCAGCAGCAACTTCTAATTTTTTCTGTTCTGCAGCAGCAGCAACTTCTAATTTTTTCTGTTCTGCAGCAACTTCTAATTTTTTCTGCTCTGCATCAGCTTCTAATTTCTTCTGTTCTGCCTCAAATCTCCTTTCCTCCACTTGCATCTGCAATTTCTTAAGTTCAGCAGCAGTATCAGCTTCTTTTTCTAATCTTTTTTCTTCAGCTAGAGCTTTCCTTTCTTCTGCAGCAGCTTTTTTTTCTTCTATTTGAAGTTTTCTCTCCTCAGCCGCAGCTTTTTTTTCCTCAGCAGCAGCTTTTCTTTCTTCAACAGCAGCAGCAATTTTTTTCTCTTCTGCAGCTAATGCTTTGTCATATTGAGCAACAGCCCATTGTTCTAAGTCTTTTCCAGTCTTATCAAGAGATTTTCCTTGTGCAATGAAATAATCTAATGTAGACATATTGTCTTCTTAAATCAGAAACCTGAAAAAGTAAATAAATTACCCTCTTTCACGTTAATGGGAGACAAGTCTATACCATAGACTTAGTCTTAGTCCAAACTTGTATGGTTTATAATAACCAATGATAACTTGAGTACCTGTGGACAACAATAACTGTATCTCAAATACTGTGGGAGACAAGCCTTACAAAGGTCTTGTATACCTCAATGTAATCAAAGATCACTTGAGTACCTGTGGAAAAAATATTTCCCTTTACCAATCACTTTGGGAGACAAGCCTTACAAAGGTCTTGTACATTTTGTTT
Source organism: Oreohelix idahoensis (assembly GCA_024509875.1). Taxonomy (NCBI): domain Eukaryota; kingdom Metazoa; phylum Mollusca; class Gastropoda; order Stylommatophora; family Oreohelicidae; genus Oreohelix; species Oreohelix idahoensis. The sequence continues at coordinate 151,857 of JAMPIV010016286.1, forward strand.
TATAACAATAACAATCATAAAGTACTGATCTGTACTATACTATCAGTGTATACCACTATACGTCATATGTCAACTAAAGACATTACAAAGGACAAACAAGAAAAGACAATATGAACACATTTGCAGAGATCAAATTAAATTAAATAGGAGAAATGAAAAAAATGATCACAGAAACCGTGATGATAACTGCAATAATATAACAAGACAAATAACGCCACAGTGTATAAACATAAGGGTGTAAAAAACTGAAATGAAAGGAAAGATGAGACCTACAATTATACAAACAAATCAAACAAAACTAAGGAACACAAAAAATGTTACAAATACAAATATGAAACAGTCGTCACAACTAACCAAATATTTGCAAACTATGTTGCATGCAAATTTCAATTAAGAAATTGCTCCCTATCGAACGCCAGAACAAGACCAATATCACTCGGTATTTCCTGTTCTAGTCACCTCCCATCAGGCCCGCAACATATAAACACCTACACATATAAACAAATAACATGTAAGCATAAATAGCATATAGCATACAATATAATTTATGTCATGAATGGAATGTGTTGCAGGTATAGTGTTGTAAAGCAGGCACAGTTTATTTTAATACTAATAACTTGCCACTTTATTGAGTAATAGATTTAATTCTAAACTATTACACTGTCAATTTTTTCTCTTTTGAGCATATGAAGATCCAACGATGAACTATGCACTTTATGTTCAACAACACTGTGATTCTTCTGTACGTTGAGAAATGTCAACAATACTGCTCCAGATATTTTCTACACTTGATACCACTGTCCTGTGTAATACTGTCTGTACAGCGAAAAACTGTCAACAAGCGCTGACCTAGATACAGCATCCTATCGGTAATACAGGTCAAGCTGACATCGACTGTATAGCTGTCCTACTGGTGTTGATGTGTTCAAACAAATGTTCTTTCAGCTGTAAACTGTGATTCTCAACACAAAACTGCGTAAGCTGGACCCAGGAATCTGGCTCGCCACTGTAAAGTTTCTTTTCTTCTTTCCACTCTGTAAAGTGTCAGTCTGTATGCTCTGTAAGGAAGAGTGGTGTGTTGTTGAGATCAGGCATGCTCCAGTCTACCCAGCTGTAAATGGGTAACTCACCCTAGTCCTGAGTTAGGGAAGGCAAAGGCTCCAGGGGAAGCAGGCCCTAAACTTGGTCACTCCAACCGACGCAGGATGGTGTATGTATGAAGTAGAAGTGTAGAGTGTGATTACCGCGAATGGTGTACTGTTCGTGTGCTGACCAATATAACCACTCATACACTTGTGTCTACAAGGCACCAATGCAGACTACTGGAATCTTTGTTTACTCAATTTATTCAGACGTACACACTGGGACATACGAGTACATCATGGTATGTTGACATATCAATTTGTAGGTATACATAGCAGATCTGAAGTCATGACACATTCAGAAATAATGGGCAGTACATCAAAAGTTCAATGTCATGATACATTATGGCCGCATCCCCCTATCTGACTAAACGCGTCAGTGAAGGCAGATCGGTAAATAACTAAAGTTACTTGACGTCCATAGTTTGTAGTATATATTATGAAACCACGAAAGGGGGTTTCTAGCAAGATTGAGATCTCCCTGTCACTGTCCGATAATAGGATAAATAATCTGTTCTCTTGGCAGTGATCAAAACATATGATGACCGAAATCTAACATGGCCGCCTCCCTGAGTTGTCGTTCACTCATTCATAGGAAGGAGAATATAAGCCAGAGTTAATTTATAATGGGTATATAAATGATTTCATAAATGTTTCCATACAGCTCTACGGTGATCAGGTTAATTCACGTAGCCATAACCGCTGTAGGAAAGTCTGTCATCTTTGTCGATACAAAACACGACCCTAGCGATACGAAGCACAATGTTCCATCTAGGTCGAATCGACATGAGATCATCAAAATAGGGTCTGGCAATACATGGAGTCCGAATTATACATTGTACCGTACCTTAGGAGAGTCTCTAACATAAACTATAGTAGAGATACCATCTCCTTTAGAAGAAAACCACTTCATGAATTATATTTCCTTAAGAATCTACCAGCCCTTTGAAAAGTGCGTACCCGCCATTATCACGGTACATCGGAACTCATCACGACTTGTCAAGACAACTCATACTTCCGCTAGACCGGAATAATAAGAATCTAGTCCCGCCTACCCATCCAAAATATACAATATAGGACTGATTCTACTTGTACTAATAATATGTAATACATATGAATTCAGGCCATAAACATAATAAGCAAATTAATATATTTTCTGGCCCTAAAAAATAAGTACAAACGTAAGAGCAATCCATGCGCCGGATCAATATCAAGAACGATTACTCCTATAATCAAAAGTGTGAATCAAACATGGATTCTCTCGCTTTTCCCATAGACAGCATTTTCATACACAAATGAATGAATGTCTATATTTTTTCCATATCAAATAGCCATATCGATTTTTGTAATATGTGCGTCAAAATATGCACGCAACAGATATACTGTAGAAATCAGACACAGAACAGCACAGACTGCATCGCAGCGTCAACTAAACACCCGCTACAAGCCAGAGGAAAGAGGATAGGACTTACAATTCCATAACTAGAAGTACCAGATCGAGTATTGGGCAACTTTGGAATGTACAAGTAAACCCGCAATTTTAATACAAGACTGGAAACTTGGGAATTTTATCACAAGGAGTCAGAGAGTAATTTATACAAAAGTTTTCCCAGGCAGGATTCATAGAACACCAGCCGTCAGAGGAATCAATTTATATTTCCCAGACCCTGTCATAAGAGGAATTATACCAACAGTTTTCCCAGGCATGATTCATAGAACACCAGCCGTCAGAGGAATTAACGTATTTCCAGACCTCAGTGATTCGAACAGCATCTAACTACAGGGCTGTGGGTCCATTCTAATCTGTGCCAGAAGAAGTGTGTATTCCCAAAATTTTGGGTTCGTGGTTACTTAAGTACTGAAGTTCCTACGCCACTAGTGTGAGAGAAGAGTATCGCCACCAACCGCCTACAGTGGACGAATTATGTGGAGAAGTGTACTCATCACCAAAAAGAAGTGACGGAAACCACAGCTGCAGGACTCACTTGGAGCTAAGTTGTGTGTAACAGGCTACAGCAAAAATACGGACATTATTAACGTACTATATAAACCTCAGTGAAGAAACCTTAATTTCAATTTTCACACAATTTTCCATATTTATTTTCCCATGTTACAGACTAATTGACTATTAAATTTGTTGTATGTTATTTTAAACTAAACAATAATAGTTGATTCAGTTTATATGTACGAAAGCAAACGTATGAGCCAGTTTTTCTTGATAAATACCTATATATAAATATAGAGCCATTACTTATAAGAGGGCATTCGTTGGATTACTCCAACTGGGGGCTTGAACGGGCCAGAACCATTGCATAAACCCTTCACAAAAGGGCCAGATAATAAATTAACAAATTTGCTCAGCCCTTAAGCAGCGTTTGTTCTTGACTTCTGGGAATATCTTGTAAATGCTCCCCTACGGTAGAAGCGCCATTCATCTTCTATCTACATCTTTGCCCAGAGTAATCTTGCGCCCAGATAGATACCTTGGACGACCTACTTTTAGATACGCTTGCGTTGTGACCATTAGTGGACTACTACTGCAAAGCAAGGGGAGGCAATCCCGTGACACTTCACTGGACAGCGTTAGAGAAACCCCTTCACTGTGGTGGGCTCTTTCCTCCTCATGCCCTGAGGACAACACCATTTCTCCTGTGATCAATCTCCTCTTCTCTATGCCTTTCCACCGTGTCTCGCAGAGATCCAGGATATTAATCCTGTAATTTCTCATTTCTGCTGCTACCTGTGCAGTTTTCCCTGTGCACATTCCAGGTGCTAATCCTGGAGATTTTCCTAGACGAAAAAAGGTTAGTCGGCAACCCAGACTCCTTTCGGCTTTCTCTAGGTTGCTTCATGCGCCTCCTTTCCAGAGGACCTTCTTCTGTCTTGGGAGGTTGAGTTGATTTATATGTTTTACTTGACTTGTCCATGTTTGTTGAAGTTTTTGTGGTAAAAAGTTTTTTACGGGATGGGGTAACCAGCTCCATGCCCAACCCTCCTTAGTCGCTTTTTACGAAATGCCTGGTATGGTACAGTGTTACTATTCTTTGCTCCCCTTTCGGGCTCCGGTAACACACGTGTAAAATAATTGATGCATTAGTAATAAAATGGCGTGGCAAGCCAAATGGAAATAAAATAGGAACTCAGAATCGAATTAGGCAAGCAAATCTAGAATGATTATGCAGACGCAAAAAAGATGTGTAATAATATAATGGAACAATGTTTAACGCGGTGGTACAAGAGATATAGAAACTGTGAAGTCTGATAATTGTAATTAATGCACAATGGTCTATGCGAGTTTTATGAACATGATCAAAGTCTAAGGACAAAGTAACAGTGTGAAGTTATACTGTTTGTTACAAAGAACTGTATTCGATAATAAATGTGCCCAGTCGTCTATGACGGCGTTTCTTCTTGGTGAAGTTTATTCACTGCAAGTATTTGTCACAAAATGACTTTTGGGTCGTTCTATTGTCGCTCTCTTGTTCACTACGGCCGTATCCTGGACATTTGTTGTATTGATTATTTACGTGTTTCAGTGACCAGCACCCTCTTTCTTTCTCTGCACTGTAGCAGATATTTTGTATTTTCCTTCTTACACCCCTCTCAGAGATATGTCGTCTCGTCTGTTTACCTGACCATCCCTGCTGAAGATAGTAGACAGGTGATGCAATATTGAAACGATAGGCATGTTGGAAATTCTCGCGTACCAAACCTTGGCCGCTACCGATTAACACGAAAATCGCCAGCGTATTTGTCTAATTGCTGATAAAGCCAGGATAAGAGATTACTTGTCTAGGTGACACATTTCGGACAGACAAGGATGACCGAATCGCTTCCTGTTTGACTTGTTATGACAAGATTATTTTAGATAATAATAAGTTGTTACATCTTACACACATTGTCGTATGAGTTTACAGATGTGTTGGTGAGTTTGCCAGCAGGCAATCGGATGTTTTCATACCATATATGGAAGAGGTGACCTCTACATCACGCGCAGAATTATTCCATGTCGGAATATTTTGAAATTACCCCACCCAGCATTTTTGTTTGAAAAATGATTTAAGCCCTGAGCAGCTGCATAACAAACAGATGCGGGGGTAGGACAGACATATAACCTGACACGTTTCAGTGTTATTTCACTGTGAGAATCGCTTGCCAAAGACAAAAGATGTGCCAGTAGTTAGAATCAGGATTCCATCTTATCAGACAAGACACCTTTTATTGGAGTATTCATAAGGACTTACAAAACAGCCCAGGAAACTCTATCAATTTAATAAGGAAAGCTACTGTATGAGGAAACTGAACACACGGAGTCATAGAGGGAATTATCTTGTACAAGTAACAACCCCCAAGAACACGTGTAAGAGGCTTGATCAAGTGCCTTAACTTCATTCATCTGAGCAAAAAGTCTATGAGCCAAGATTGGCGTAAGTTGTCATTTTACATTCTATATTTTTCATTACTAACATGTGAACTAATATGTATATATTACCATATGAATATTAATATGTGAAAATCGCTAGTGGTTGTCCAAGTCATTTGAGGTTGGCAACCTCAGCGTATAGAATGATGATTTCATGAACCGCCACTGCAAGGGCTGGTGACTGCTTTATTGCTAGCTTCTTACAGAGAACTAAAAGCATAAGGTAGTCCCAAGTTCCATATGGAGTAGGGAGGAAAAGATGAAAGAAATGATGTACATTCTAAGTATAATACTTACAGTTTCAAACCCGTCTAAATATCTATGTAAACATATTTTCTTTAAAATTAATGAAAGTTTCTAAGCTTTTCAATTAGTGTAAATGTAAATGAAAACATTTTCAATTTATATGGTGAACACTTTTCAATCAGAGGAAATGTAAATATAAACATATTCTATCTGTACTATTAACCGTTTCATTTAAATGTAAAGTAAATTTAAAAGCTATTCAATTTAAATGTAAAGAAAGTTTTCTCTCGAGGGATTAAGTTTAATTCTCATCGAGGGTAAATTCTGAGGTAAATGGGATGTGGAATAGGAAGATGGGGGGCACATAGGTATGTGTCGGAAAACCCAATACTCAGGAGAGCGTTTCGTTTCTATTCTTTTACCATAGTTGTTGGTGGTACCAGGAGGGTACTAATCTCTGGAACAAAATGAGGGTAGAAGTGGACTGACGTAGAAACGCGGGACCAGCTTGGCAGTTACTCCTTGATTTTACTAGGAACGTGCTTGACCTTTAATCTTGACCAGACACACGAGAACTCCAGTGACCTATCTGCACAGAACCAACCCATCAGCGGAAGCAGAACATACTATTGGAAGTTAAGTAGCCCAATAAGCTACCAAGTGACCTCCTTTAAAAACTAACTTCCCATCACAACAGCGATGAAAACTTTTTGCTTATAATTCATTATTCAAATTTTCTAAAACCTTGTTAAACTTAAATGATTATTAAATCTGTTATTTGTAATTATACAAATTTAACTTCGATTCAATCATTTTAAATGTACGTGTCTCAGTCAATTTACTAAACACACTCTAAACAGAGCTATATCAGAATAATAAGAATTCCACTGAGTAAATCAGAGGTGGGGGCTTGGCCGGCTAAAAATAATAATTGCTTAATCCTTCACAAAAGTTGTCGGCAGATCATAGAATGAACGTGCTCAGCCAATGCAGCACTGTTTTCGCTTTTCTGAATATGTTGTGGAAACTCCCTCGGGATAGAAGTGTCATTACCCTTCTATCTACATCTCTGCCACGAGTAATCTTGTGCGAAGGTAGACACCTTTGACGACCCACTTTAGATACTCTTGAGTTTTGGCCACTGTTGGACCACTACTGCAGAGCAGGGGAGGCAACCCGTGACAGTATTGATGGATTTTTACCGTTATTCCTTGACCTTGGTGTTGGTGTTTGACATTCGACAATGAACGTTATCTAAAATACGAGGAGTGTTCAAATGAAACCCGCCCGTGCTGCGCGAAGTGGACATTTGTAGGAGGAGCATGATGACGTCACATCTGACGTAATAAGCACATACGCTTGTACAAGTGTGTAAGTGTTCATTCTCCTAGTATTCATTGTTTGGGCTGCAGACCGTTAAAATAATGGCCGGTGTGATACGGAATGCGTCCAGGGTCGATCAGCGAGCGGTGATCCAGTTCCTAACAGCCGAAGGATGTCGACCAGCCGACATTCATCGCCGAATGAAAGCAGTGTATGGTGACAAAAGTGTGTCTAAGACAAAGTGAAAGACTGGGCACGAATGTTTCGAGAAGGACGTCAGTTAACGAAAGATCTTCCGTGGCCAGGTCAGGTGCATATTGTTGCGACAGAAGAAGCCATCGCCATAAGGAAGAACGCATGGGGTGGAGTTTGAACCACCTGCTGCGTTACGAAGAGGAGAGTGATGCATTTCTGTTGCGCATAGTGGCAGGCGATGAGTCGTGGTGCCACCACTTTGAGCCGTGCAGCATATCAGCGAGCATGCAATGGAAACATCCCGGATCACCAAAACCCAAAAAATTCAAGTCACAGATTTCCGCCGTTAAGGTTATGCTGACCGCATTTTTTGACCATGAAGGGCTTCTATTGGTTGACTTTAAAGAGCCTGGCTTGAACATCAATGCTATCCGCTACAAAGACACACTAGACAACCTGCATACAGCCATCAAAAATAAACGACCCGGCATGCTTTCGCGTGGTGTGATTCTGTTGCACGACAATGCTCGTCCACATGTTGCGAACATTGTGCAGGAAGCGTTAGCAAGGAAAAGGTGGGAAGTTCTGCCACACCCAGCCTACAGCCCCGATCTGTCACCATGTGACTTTCATTTGTTCGGACCATTTAAAAAATCTCTAAAGGGACAACGATTCGACTCCGATGCAGACGTCAGGGCCTCGGTGACCAAATGGTTCAATAAGCAACCAGTCATTTTTCTCGGACGGCATCCGCCGTCTACCCATGCAGTGGGATGCGTGTCTGAATGCCTATGGTGACTATTTCTAAAGAACCCCAGTGAGTACTTGCTTCATAACAATTGCTGTATTTAATTCTACTACTCCTGCTGATAAATTTTAAATATATTTGTTATAAAGCCACTGGGACGGGTTTCATTTGAACACGCCTCGTAGAACAGACACTAGTATCACTTGGCGTAAGATCATAGGAAGACTAGGATACTAACAATCTGAACATATAATAACACAACACTAGAACGTGAAGAAATAAAGAACAGATTATGTGATGAACAATGATAACGGTAATAATAGTCTTTGAGAACCCGAAGGAACATATCAACAACCAAGTTCCCAACATAGTTTAGTCCTGTAACTTCTACAACATTGCTCATAGTTTTGTCCTGTCTCCTCTAAAACATTACTCATAGTTTGCGCATAGTTTAGTCTTGTCACTTCTACAACAATGCTTACAGTTTACTCATAGTTTAGTGCTGCCACTTCTTTAACATTGCTCATAGTTTGCTCCTGTCACTTCTACAACAATGCGCATAGTTTAGTCCTGTCACTTCTATAACATTGATTACAGTTTACTCATAGTTTAGTGCTGCCACTTCTTTAACATTGCCCACAGTTTACTCATAGTTTAGTCCTGTCACTTCTACAAGTGCTCATAGTTTAGTTCTGTAACTTCTACAACAGTGATCATAGTTTAGTCCTGTCACTTTTACAACAGTGCTCATAGTTTAGTCCTGTCACTTCTACAACAGTGCTCATAGTTTAGTCCTGTCACTTCTACAACAGTGCTCATAGTTTAGTCATATAATTCCAAAGTTTTTCACATGCATCATCTTCCTGCCCCCTCCTCTCCTCATCAGAAGTGTTATTGCTGGACTCTAGCATACCCAGTACTGCCAGAGTCTATGACATCATCATCATTTCATTTTCGCTCGTTAGGGACCATCCAGCCACCGCTGCAGCCAGTTCTCCTTATGAACCATCCAGCCACCGCTGCAGCCAGTTCTCCTTGCAGGAATTCTGGGCCAAGCATTCGCATGTTTTTTTACAGCGATGGTTTATGTAACAATTTATTTTTCCTGATAAGGTTGTCAGTCTCATGCACAACCTCATATCAGTGGCCTTGTACGACATGCTTTATGCAGCAGTAGTCCTGTTCTTTCTCTGTCTTATCAACGAACCTCGGGAGCTTCACGGGGCGAGTCTATCAGATGTGATAACAATTGTGCAAATAGGATAACGTCCTTTATAGTTCCTGGGGCCTCTGAAGAGAAAATGGAGTTTCTGCTTCCTCAAGCATGTCGCAGGAGGCGACTAATGTGAGACTGTGCATGAGGTTGGCAGACTCACCACGTAAATCACAACTGCAATCTTATTTTAAAAAACAAAAATTAAAACTTTGCCCCGTTTTGGCGAAGCGCGTCCCGTTCAACCTAATCGGTTATATTAGGGCGCATGTCCAAATATAAAACACCTTTCGATCTGATAATACTATAATTCTTACTCAGTCGTTCCCCTTCCACCGTGAGGTGTAGAGGTTTGGAAGAGACAGCGCCAGACTATCCTATCGGCTGTCTTCCTCCTGGCCTGGTTCCATTCTAGTCCTCGGTCCTTCAAAGATTGTCTAATGTTGTCCTCCCAGCGGACTCTGGGTCGTCCTGGGGGTCTGGATCCCTGGCTCTTTGTTTCCCATGCTTTCGTGGTAGACGATCTTCTCACATTCTGCAGACATGGCCAAACCATGGATATCACCTTGTCTTACACCAGTGATGGTCCTGACCTCCTCTGATTTATGATTTGCTGTCCTCACAAAATTTCTGCAAGACTTGTAGAAGCTCTGTATAGCATGAATCAGAGGTGCTGGAATGTTCTTCCTTGCCAAACAGTCTCAAAGTTTGCTCCAGGGGACCCTGTCAAACGCCTTTTCCAGATCTATGAAACAAAGATGGATCTCACTCTTATACTCAAGGGCCTTTTCACTCAGCTGTCTGAGTGTGAAGATTAGGTCTTGAGTACTTCAGTTTGCTCGGAATCCGCACTGGACCTCATCCAAATGTGGCTCAGTCAGGCGTCGGAGTCTCTGCTCTAGGATTCTAGAGTAGATTTTACCAGGGACACTGAGAAGGGATATGCCTCTATGGTTTCCACATTGTCGATTGTCACCCTTTTTGAAAATTGGTGTTATGATGGCAATTTCCCAATCCTTTGATATGGTCTTGTTGCACCACGCTGCCTGTAGGACCGTTAAGAGTAATAGGTCGCCTGATGCTCCCATGTACTTAACCATTTCTGGTGTTATACCGTGTTGTCCTGCTGCTTTGCCCATCTTGATTTTCTCCAGTGCTGCATTCATTTCTTCCATCTTTATGTCATCTTCACCATCATTGGTTTTCTCTTCTGTGCACGTGGTTATAATTTCTGATGCTTGACCTTGCTCACCATCCAGGAGTTCTGAGAAATATTCTTTCCATCGTTCCATTACTTCCTTCGGGGCAGTACCTTGCTTACCATCCAGGAGTTCTGGGAAATATTATTTCCATTACTTCCTTCGGGGCAGTTAGAAATTTGCCTTGCTTGTCCTTTATAAATTTGAGAGGACATTGTTTTTCCTTCCTCATGTTCCTTAGGGTCTTACAGAACAATTTCTGGTTTTCTTGCGCATCTTTTTCTAGCTTTTCTCCAAATTCTTCCCAGGACTTCTGTTTTGCTGCTAGCTCCTTGTTCTTTTCTTCTGTTTTGAGTGTCACATATTCTCTATATTTCTCCATTTGTCCTGTTGTGTTTTTAGCTCCTAAGTATTGTTTCCATGCCATTTTCTTCTCCCTTATTTCCTCTTTTACTTCGTCTGTCCACCAAGGTGTCCTCTTTCTCTTGTTCCCAAGTCGGACTTCACCACATGCTTCTGCAGCAGCTGTCTTTATGATGTCCTTGAATTTAAGCCAGAGGGTTTCTGTTACGTGTCTTTTATACAGGCCTATTGTTAATGTTAATTTTGTAGTAACAGGATGGTTCATGTGGCCAAGATGACGTCTAGGGTAGTAAACTCTCAGACACCGCAACCAGCCCACATCACTCAGAATGATTTGAGTCACAATGGACGAAATGGACGATATATAATTTATTTAGGACGGCACACAGCTCCACAAATAAATAGTTCAAGCCAACATAGAATGGCAGATAATATGCAGAAAACGGTATACCGTAGGCAGTCAGTTCATGTCAGGAACGCTGTCCTTTAGTTCTCAATATGAAATATTTTTATGAACACTCGACACTGAGCAATTATACTTCTGATCATACAGATAACTAGATAACTAGATACATCTCACCGAAGCTCTTGATGTATTAGTGATAACAGAACTCCATTATAAACACTTTAACAATCAGGAGCTCAAACACATACGTCCACTCGCCATGACACACAATCGTATAAGGCCCCGCACTTTTGAGCCTATAGTTTCACGTGAGCCAGCCAAGCATATCGGCTTAACGTCACTCACCCGTCTTTATCAGTGCCCCGTATAAAATAAACAAACAAAGAGCCCTGTTGAGCTAACCATATAATAGGCACAATCGTTATGAATTTTAATCATAACATTACCCCCCCCCCCCCTAGCAAAATAATGGAAACAATGTTTTCATTATTTACGTGGTGTGAGTATAACATCACCAGAGTGAAATACGGTAACATCAAATTTCACTATAAATAAGACCTAGTATAGCACCCATGTTTCTGCCATAGGGTAGGCAATTTAACACTAAAAGTGTGGTCGATGGTTAATACCAAAGCCAATGTCTCTTTTAGACAAAATCCTTTTTAACGCAATGTGAGGTCGCCATAACTAATAGTCCTCAACATATTAAAAAATGATGGTAGCATTACATGCACTCACATACCTCACACCGACAAATAACGCCTATCAGTCAAGTCCAGTATCAGTTGTCAATTAATTAATTCATGATCAACATCAAAAATGCAAAGCAATAAAGAATAAACAAATATGCACCAACGTAAATAGATGAAATGAGGCAGACAATCATATTAGTAAAGTGAATGAATGCAACATCTTACGCTAAAGAATTACAGTCATGTGTACATCTTAAGTACTTGTCAGAAACAGTGTGTTGTGTTGCCAATAAAAAACAATTTTATCTTGCGCCTGACGAAGTTGTGTGTCCAGTCAGGTAAGAATACGCTGATGTATGGTACAAATTGATAATAGTATTGAGAACCCTCAAAATGTTTACTGAATAATTAGTGTGAGTGTATTAATGTCATGTCTCAAAGACCGAATCTTATTCCGCGAATTAAAACTAATTAACCGCTAATTAACGCACTATATTAACAGTCATAATGTCATAGTTTTCTACACACTAGTCTAATAATAAAATAAAGTCGCAAGTTCATGTCTATGATCCTCTGCTACATTCTCGTATAAGTCGCATTATAATGTAACTTTACGCACGAACGATCAGTGTTCCCCAAAAAGCACGATATGATTAAAGTAGTTGCGTCCCCTTGACCAAGCGAAGCATTCTTGAGTTGTGTCTCTTCATCTTGAGACGCAGTTTCAATAATAGAATAAAACAAGATTTTGCATTCAAAATATCCATATGTCTCATTATTCTGAAATTATCAATAAATGTGTGTGTTTATGCATATAAACTAGGTATGACAACTGTTCCGAAGGTCGAAGACATCCCTGTAATGAGCTGAGTAAAAGGAGGTAGAACTCAACATTGGCGATATCAGCATTCATCATCATCAGGCGCCGCGTGAACCGATCAATATATGTAAGTACTGTCAAAAGAGTCCTTGAGCGATTTCCTTCAATTTGCAATGAAAAAGTTATGAATGTTCTCAGCCTTGGCATTCATCACAGAGCGTTTGTACATTCATTCCTTGCACAGCAACGATAAAACTGGAAATTTCTGTCAGCATCAGCATTGTCAGCAAAAAAAGATCATAAAGAGTGGAATGTTAGATTGGTCAACACGTGAAGAAGTCAGTTAATAGGTTAGCTGTACCCTCACCAGGTATCTGCATTTGCCGTGTTGTCAGGTGATAATGAGTCTTTTACGCAACGTGACAACACATCCGCGACAACGTTCTTATTGCACTTGATGGCCCGAATATCATATTCGTAGGGTTGGAGCGCAAGTGATGCTCTGGCCGCCCTCTCATTGCGAAATTTTGCAGTTTTCAGTGGGTGTCAATTTACTACTGACATACAGAATTGGATGTAGACAATCATCGAATTCCTGTATAAGTGTTCCCCCGATTCCTGATCCAGAGGCGTCGACTCTAAGGATAATTGGAAAACGAGTATCAGGCAATCTTAAAATTGGTGATTTTGAAAAATAACACTCAAGTATATTTAAAGAAACATCACACAAATGTGACCAAACAATATTATTTGGAGAGTCCTTTCTTAGTAACGAAGACAGAACTGAAGCAATTTCTGAAACATTAGGCAAAAATTTCCTGTAGAATCCGACAAAACCTAAAAGACTGCGAACCTGTGAAAAAATAGTTAGTACAGGAAGCCTCTGAACTTGTTCTTCAGTAGATATCTGAAATAGAAACTGAAATTATGCCAAGAAAAAGAAGTTGCAAAATGAGTGAAGTATACACAATCCAACAACGAAAGAAACTAGCGGGTGAGATAGTCAATATATGAAATAAATAGGATTATTGAAGAAAAATGTGCACAAGAATGCATTAAAATCTGTGTGGTGCCGAATCATGTATCAATTGTACATCAAGACAATGGTTTTGAAAGTAAGCACCGTTGTCAAGATCAACGACCATGCGTGCATCCACATTGGAGTAAAAATAAATAATTGCCTCCCTATCATTTAAACTGTTGATGGGCAAAAGACGTACAAATTTCACGTCAGCAGTGAACTGGAAAAAGTCACCCAGTGCGTGCCATGTAGTGCCGGGTGGCAAATTTCGCACTAGAACGGAGCGTGAGTATGCACTATTACCACCATAAGGCATCCTATTTTCACGAAACTGTGAGCAGGGGTGGTAATCACCCTTAGTCAAATGAGAAACATGGTCATTTATCTTTCTCGTGGATGTCGTATCTTTATTATATGATGCATCATACTGATTGAACTGAGTATGTTGTTTATCGGAAATCGATCCCATCGGTTTGGAGCATGTCGTAGAAGACTGCTCATAAGGTACTGCTAAACCTTCTTTAACAGATGTAATGGGTCTAGTATGATCAGGTAAGTTTGTACTCTCCGTTATATCAACCTTAAGTGCACCAATCTGACTACTATTAGAAAATTGTGTGTCACCTTTGACGACCTCATCTGCACTCTTAAGAGTAGATGCACTGTGAGCATGTCGTTTACACTGAATATGCTGAACAGTATTACACTGGCTAACAAAAAAAAAACAAAAAAAATTTTCTTTCTCTAACATTTCTACGTTTTCTGGTCAATTTTAATGCGCTGTTTTTAAATCTGCAAACCGTTTTTGTCTATCAGGTCGGGATCTCTAGAAATACGCAATTGAAGTCTTTTTAACAACGCATACAAGTACAGTATTACATCATTCGTACAAGAAGTATAACAGTTATGTAGGCTTGAATTTCTTTGCAGTCGACTTTCGTCGGTGAATGGCATGTGGTACATCGCGATGAAGCATCCAACAATAATCGGCAAGCATGGTCGCTCTCCACCGTCCTTGATAACGTGACTCCATTATGGCGATATCTTGATGGAATCGTTCTCCATGTTCATCGCTGACTTCGCCAAGGTTGTCAGGGAAAAAGCCAAGATGCGAATCGAGCAAATGGATTTTGAGGGACATGTTACAGCCCATAATTCTGTATGCATCTATGCACTGCTTAACAATATGCACATAGTCGACAGATTTGTGATTTCCCAGAAAGTTATCGACGATCGATTTGAATGCCATCCATGCGCGAAGTTCACTACCATATAACAAGTTCTCGAATTGTTTGTCTGCAATAACTTTCCTAATCTGAGGTCCTACAAAGATACCTTCCTTTATCTTTGCATCGCTAACTTGCGGAAACTTTTCTCGAAGATAAGTGAAAGCTTTGCTCGTTTTATCTAACGCTTTTACGAAATTCTTTATGAGCCCCAACTTTATACGAGTATTTAACGGTGGTAAAATGATGCTGTCTTTGTTAACTAATGGCTCGTGTATTACATTTTTATGCCCGAGCTGCATACGATCCCTGAAGGTCCAGTCAATGCTTCCCTAACATCGGCATTGACTGTCTTTTGAATACAAAATTTAGGAATAGCGATCCTGATCATAATAAATTGAACCAATCTGAATGACATCGGTCACGTTAAGATCACATTCAACGAACTGGTCTGTACTTTTACGACTCAGATCCTGTAAGTTTGCGCTGTGTTTAGTAATCATGTTTGGCTTCTCACGCCCAGATGTAACCTGATCCTGTCGATTATGGGAAACATTTTCCCCCGTGAGTATAGGATGATCTGTTAAACAGTTCGTCACACCGTTTTTACTGTTGTTGGCATGTCGCCTAGAAGAAATCCCAGATACGGCCGTATTGTTTGGACTGGTGCCACCGTCATGACAATGATCACGAAGGAAATTGTATCTGCCTCAAAAAGAGGTTTTTTCTTTACTAGGGCGAGGTGACCCGTTAACATCACCCTTGGTATTGCCTGTATGTTGCACATCACACCTGTTGTCGCCCGAGGGTTTCCAATAGTGTATGCTTTAAAACGATATCTAACAAACTATCAACCCTATTTCGTAACTTAATAATTTCACCATTTTTCCGTGAGAGTTCCTCACCTTGCCTGGCATTTACCTTTCTGAGTTCGACCGTTCTACTTTTTTCTTTATGCAATAAAGTATCAGGTGCGACTATTTTTTTTCTTATACTCACTTTCGAGTTGCACATAAGACGGTTCTTGGTTACGGATTGCTTTGTCCTTTTTCTGAACAATTGATTCAAGACGCATTACCTCCAACTTCAACTCCTGAAGCTGAGGGACATGAGATTGAGTTTCCTGTAGTATCCTCGTCTCTAATTCGACTTCTCTCGTGGCTCTCTTTTTCCTTGCCATTTTCTTCAATCTCCTCTTTAGTGCTTTCTCAATATGTGGTTGTAGTCGGGCAACTTGAATCATAAGTCCTTGAATCTGAGCAACCTGT
Organism: Oreohelix idahoensis; assembly: GCA_024509875.1. Taxonomy (NCBI): domain Eukaryota; kingdom Metazoa; phylum Mollusca; class Gastropoda; order Stylommatophora; family Oreohelicidae; genus Oreohelix; species Oreohelix idahoensis. Next base: position 168,142 of record JAMPIV010016286.1, read on the forward strand.
ACCTGAATTTGGGTTTTCAAAGTTTCCTTTGACGGGGTACCTGCATTAAGACGATCAATTTTATCTGATAAATCATGAATGTGCCTGGCTTGTATAGGAAGTTTCCTCTGATACGCTGCGGCGTTATCTTGCGAAATCTTCAATGTGAGTTCCTGAACCTCAGAGTCTAAAGTTTTATTTTTATCTAAGACAGTCTCCAATGACGCCTTAGAATTTGCAAGTTCCACTTGTAACGATCTGAAGTTCGACCTATCAATATTGGCCTGCAATTTTAGTGCCATCAACTCTTTGTCTAAACCATCTATTGACTTCTCTCTGTTTGCAATAACCTCCAATAACTCATCTTCTCTCCTATACCATCTCTCTTCCATAGAAATATCAGCACATCCCCCTTTCTCTACCTTTTCTAGATTCCCCATGATAAAACTCTGAAGAGCTGGTCCTTGTAACCCAAACTCCTTACCTTGCCTGAGAAAATATTCCGCGTCAGACATATTTCACAAATATTGTGACTCCAAATTGTCCAATAATAATTCAAATGATATATATATTTAATGTGAGCCGTATTAGCAACAACTATTTCACCACTCAGTATCAATCAACTGCCTGAAATTACAGATGTTATTGTAGGAGCCAAAAAAAAATAAACCAAATTACAGTATAAAAGATTACAGTAGAAAGAGCCAACTCAAGATAATACTAATGAATAAACCAAGGCAGAAATGTATGAATTGTAGAAAAATGAAAAAAAATCGGCTCTACCATACTTATGACAATATAAGCACGATTTCACAACATATAATATATCTAATAACTGAATGATAGCAAAATTAGATAAACAAATTTACAAACAATAATGGAGAATAAAACAAATAAAATACAATTAACCTGACAACAAATACAAATTAACAAATAAACAGGGCAAAGCAGCTAACAAAAATGGTGTTGATAATCTCAGTAGTAGCAGTAAACACACAGCTTTGTAATGCCGGCCCCACTATTTGAGAAAATCATGAACCAAACCTAAAGACCAACCAATAATTCACGACCATGGGATTGGTATTGTGAATTAATGGTTCCCTCACCAACCAACCCGCCTATCTCACAAACATGTAAATACAAATATACATATAACATATTAAAAAAAACCTTGTCAAATGAGATTCTTCAACCCACACACTGTATGTATCAGTAAATATACTTATCTGCTCTAAGAAAAACAATTCCTCCTGGCTTCAACCTCTGGCTCAGGAAATGACGATACACATACAGTGCTTGATCAGGGTTAGACTTAGAACACCGGCTTGTAGCCGATCAACACCGCCATCTTAAAAAATATTCTGCGAATGCAGAAAATGTAGCCCACCGACTTGAAAAATTGTTGCAACATCATATGTTCAGATCCCTGCTTGAGGCCTCCAAAATTAAAGCTGTTACGTGTCTTTTATATAGGCCTATTGTTAATGTTAATTCTATAGTAACAAGATGGTTCCTGTGGCCAAGATGACGTCTAGGGTAGTAAACTCTCAGACACTGCAACCAGCCCACATCACTCAGAATGATTTGAGTCAGAATGGCCGAAATGGACGGTATATAATTTATTTAGGACGGCACACAGCTCCACAAATAAATAGTTCAAGCCAACATAGAATGGCAGATAATATGCAGAAAACGGTATACCGTAGGCAGTCAGTTCATGTCAGGAACGCTGTCCTTTAGTTCTCAATATGAAATATTTTTATGAACACTCGACACTGAGCAGTTGTACTTCTGATCATACAGATAACTAGATACATCTCACCGAAGCTCTTGATGTATTAGTGATAACAGAACTCCATTATAAACACTTTAACAATCAGGAGCTCAAACACATACGTCCACTCGCCATGACACACAATAGTATAAGGCCCCGCACTTCTGAGCCTCTAGTTTCACGTGAGCCAGCCAAGCATATCGGCTTAACGTCACTCACCCGTCTTTATCAGTGACCCGTATATATAAACAAACAAAGAGCCCTGTTGAGCTAACCATATAATAGGCACAATCGTTATGAATTTTAATTTTAACAGTTTCCAAGTCATCAGGTTGTTCTTCTGTGTTGCTCACCGCTGCAGCAATAAGCCCCTGATATCTGGTCCTAACTTCTGGCTCTCTCAGCTTGTAGGTCTTAATGCTCATTTCTCCCGTTCGTTTACTTAGTTTCTTGCGTGATGTTGGGCAGTTCCTAGGCTGAGCAACTCTTTCAGTTGTTCTTTTGATTGTAAGCAGGTAGTGATCACTTCCAATCTCTGGCCCCCTCCAGACTCTAGCTGTGACGTATAATGGAAATATAGCCTCAATATATGACAGTATTTCGTGACCTCGTAGCGTTCTATGATTTGCTAGCAAAACCATGCATTTACAGCCTGTGTTTACTCACTTTTAAATCCACGCCTCTTTTCATTGAACATAAACAAACGAAGCGTTTTCATACTTTCGGGACCTGCCAGTCATAACAGGTAGCGAATGAGGTTTGTTTATCAAGTTTCTCACGCGAGCTGATCTGTGAATCATCGGATACCTGACAGACCGCACGTGAATAACACCGGGCCTTTTGAAGTAGACGCACGGGCAATAAGCTTTCCCGAATACCCTTTGAAGTTCGTACACAGAGGGAAAACCCGAGCTTTGATCTTCAGATACGGGCAAAATCTACGAGAACCCCGTTACAAGGATTTGAGGCTTTGATGGCGGTCTAACGCCTGAGACAGAGCCACCATAAAACTTTTATCTGGGGAACTCAGGTTTCTGATTCTCTGCTATGCACAATAGTGTGAAAATTAGCATCATCTATAGAACAGAGAACCATGATGATATATAAACTGTGCTTTCTTAAACCTGCTATCAGTTGTCACTCAGAATTTTTTGGATTGTCTAAACACGTAGTCTAGAACCATCGTGGAAGATGTGTTAATAGCATTCGTGGGCATTGTCATTCTGATTTTCTAGTAATAGAAATTAGTGCTTACGTGTTAAAGTGTTAAAGCTTTTACCATTATAATTCACTTAGAGTTCTAGCTGTTAAAACCAGTGAACTAACATAACGCGTAGCTATTTTATACCAGATGTTTCAGTTATAATGTTAGTTTTTAACCACCCGCTTTCTCACACAAGAAGAGACGGTTAGCTGACTGGATATATGCTAGGCGCGACTGATAGGGGCAGAATAGAATTCACGTTAAATTTCATTAGTGTATTTATAGTAAGTTCCTTTTATTTAATACCATACGATGACCAACAGACAATTTAATAGCTATTAACGAAAGGCGATATTTATGTAAGTGCGCGTATGGACAATTAAATAATAATTGACATTGTACACTGATCGTTAACGCGCGCGTAAGGGGCGGGGTGGGTTGCATACCTTCATCCGACCGGAAATCGCCACGCTAGCGAAAAGCTGACAGTATAGGGGTAAAGAAAGTCACCGTGTGCCTTTTAAATTTAATCAGGACTGATGGAGTGGATAAAAGATCGTCCCGTCCGTGTACACATATGTAGCTTTATAGGATAGTAGCATTTTTCCATAATGTTTCTTTATTCCTAGCAGACGTGATCACCAGAGCGGCCAGCGGTCTTTTTTCATCATTTACTGATGGGTTAATGTTGTCTTCTTCTTGGCTTGTGCGTCACCAATTTTTTCATTGGTGAGCCAACGATGAATAAGAAACATTTTAACTTGTAAATTTGACAGGACTTATAAAACCCAGCATTATATTTTTTTTCAATTTTATCAGCCCACTGGGGTTGTGCAGAAAAATAACATTATCTGACGACTAACAGTCGTATTCAAGTGTATCATCCAGAATTTACACTGTTTCAGAATCGGCACTCACCACAGAGCCAGCCTATAGGATACCATCATTTATCAATTGTAACATGTTTTTTTTTAGCAACCAGATGTTTCCCAATACTGGAAGTATTTTCTTCTGTTTACTGTGAACCCCAAGATCTCGGTTTCTGCACTAACTATTCGAAGTGACATTTGTCCATCCAGGAATAAACCACCAAATTAGGCGTCCACCTCATTAATCTTATTCGTTAGAGCAGGGGTCGGCAAACTTTTAGTAGTGTCGTGCCGAAGTAATGTTGCAAAGTCACTCAGCGTGCCAACCTAAGTCCACCACATTTTTATAAACAACAATTATTGAAACAATTTAAAAATGATCTTGTATTAACGTGTTTCCGATACATTAAATAACTATTCTATTCTTTGTAGATTATTCAATATTTTAATATAAATAGGAACAAATATCAATACAAATATTATGTTTTGCAAAATTTAAGTTCTGAACACATTAGTTTGAAACTTTATAATAAAATTGCCATATGTATATTTTGTTAAGACAGAAAGTCCAATAGTTTGAAGAACAAAACAGTTAAATAAACTAAACATAAAACACGTTATTAAAATTTTAATATGAGAAATTGTTGGGTCCGTTCATTCGAATGTTAAAGAACTTCAATACGCGAATGGTTGCAAAGGAACAAAATGTCAGAAAAATGTTCTTCAAAACGAACTCCAACAAGTAGTGTAAACTGGTCACTTACTGGCAGCACACAAGTCTGTGATGACTGTACATATATTTTATTTAACGTGACACATACGAAGTGGACCACACAAGACGACTTGGTTACAGATTACAGATGCAAATGTCATACTTTAAGTTGCTGATCATACTCTTAAATTCTTGGAGATTCTTCAACAATCAAGTCCTCTTCTATCCAAGTGAACTGAGGATCACTTCAGTTCTCCGTTAATATACATTTACAATGAAGTCCGTTGACCTTCTTCCAAGGACGTCTATCGTGGTAAACGGATTCATGTTCTAGGGTCAATCTTTGATATCATACCCGTAAAATTCCTAGACTTTCTTCATACAATAGGGCCTACTTATGTAGCATATATATAATCCAGATAAAGTTATACACGGCAATACAATCAGGTTAGAGTCTTCTGTTGACTAACCTCTCCCAAAATCCATGCCATGACTTTGGCATTGGCGAAACGGCATATTAAAACATGTGAAGCATACAAAATCAATCAACTTCGATTCCTCGTAGGTATCCTCCCTCTACGGTAATTCAAACAAGGCAATCGACTCCGTTTGTCCATTCTAGGAATGACATACTACGATGGATTCCCGCTAGACCATAACTAGGAGCGGCCTGATACTTCATTTAAAATTCGATAAACATTCAATGTGAAATGGGGCGACACTTACATGATACTTCCACTATTGGCTTCGACATGAAGACCAATAGATATATCAATAGAAATAATGGCTTCCACTAACTTGCCACGAATACAAGAAATATTCCACGGACATCAACATGGTCCGTACTGCCCCATACAAAACATGACGTCACAATCCCTAAACTAGGTTACCCGTGCGTCCAAAGCAACTCACACTGCATTGTGCACGTCAGTGCGTGAATCAATCGAACGCACAAATAATATAACTATATTAAGACTGGTGCGTACATTTGGCAGGACCGAAGACTACCCCCTTAGGTAATAAATGTACGTAACAGAAATCATTGATTATTATTGATCTGAGTCATTAATCAATTAATGGGACCCGTGTCCTTGCTTCTCCTTGGTTAATTGTTCAATATCAGGTGTGTATTTTGTCAATTTCAGCTTCACACAGGCTTCTAAATGCACAGGTGTTAGGCGACTTCTCTGTGGACTTAAAACAGCTTTCATGTGTGAGAAAATGTGTTCACATGTATAAGTTGACCCAAAAGCCGAAAGTAAAGCAAATGCAACTTTCTTCAAACAGGTGAACGCTTCAGGCAGGGATGTCCAGCAGTTGAGGATGGCAGCTGACTTTTCCAAGCAGCTTCCTTCCAGAGTTTTTCGCAATTCTACAAATGTTATCGTCCATAACTCTGATGCCTTGAATTCGAAGTGTTGCATTTCAGAATTGTCAACATCCATCCACTCAAAAAGAGATAGGTCAAATGGGATGTTAGTATGATCAATTAAGTCGGGCTTGATGAGATAAGAAAACATGGGCCCGTGAATTTTAAGTCTTGACCTCGTTTAGCAAACTCTCCTTTGAGCGCTTCAACGTATTTCTGAAGCTCATCTCTGTTGACAGTAAATCGATTTGAATGAGCCTTTATGTTTGGAAAGTACTTGTATGTGTTAGTGGTAATATCTCTGCAAAATATGTCTAATTTTGACGCAAATCCTTTCCAGTGCTCAAAAAGATCAAGTACTGTTTGACCCTGCCCTTATAAACGCAAGTTTAATTCATTCAGATTTGTAGTTATGTCAGCCAGAAACATCAGCTTGCACAGCCAGTCCTCGTCATTCAGTTCCGGGAAATGTTGTTCTTTTTCATCAAGAAACCCCTTGATTGCTTCTAGACATGCTACAAATCTGTTCAAAACATTACCTCGACTAAGCCAACGAACATTGCTTTACAGCGGGAGGTCCGCACATGCGCTCTCCATTTCTTGTAGAAAAGACTTGAATTGCCTGAGGGTCAATGAAGAGCGAGAAACTATGAAGTTAACTATCTTGACAACAGTTTCAATTACAGAGTTCAAAGATAGTGACGAAATCTTCGCACACAAACTCTCCTGGTGTATATTGCAATGGAAGCTCAATACTTGACGTCCAATACGATCCTCAAGAAGTTTAACAAATCCTTTGTTCTTTCCAACAAATGCAGGGGCGGCATCAGTAGTAACACAGAGTATTTTATTCATGTTAATGTTCTGATTTTCAAAATAGCTTACAAATGCAGTTATAATGTCCTCTCCCTTGGATGTACCATCAAAAGGTATCAAGCAGCACAGTTCTTCATAAATATGGTCGTTGTCACAATATCGCGATACTATAGTCATTCACATCGACACTTTCGTCAAGAGCGACACTAAGTACAACAGCTTGTTGTAACCCTGTTTTTTGTTTTATCGTTACATTTTCAGCCATATCAGTTATGCGCCTCTCGATTGATCTCGCAGAAGCCGGTATTTCTCGAATCCGAGACATTATTGTTTCTTTATTTGGTAAATCACTTAACAAAATTTCAGCACTGCTCAAAAAAGTTTCCTTGATGTATTCTCCATCTGTGAAAGGTTTGCCCTTCGAAGCCACACACTGTGCAATTTTGTAACTACATTCGGTAGCTTTATTTTTGGTTCCAATTACTTGACTAAAAATACTACTTTTTTTTTTTTTTTGTAGCCAGAAACAGCCATTTTTATGGATTCTCTTTTCTCCTCAGTTTTTAAACATGGACTGATGTTTGATTTGATAGTGTCTTTGTACACTTGACGTACGGCACACGACACTTTCATAACATAAAGCACAAACAGCACGATCCTTTTGTTCTATGAATCCATATTCGTTTGTCCAAAAGTCTTGAAACGAGCGTACATCAAGTTTTTTGTCTTTTTTGAGTCATTTTAACGGCACCGTATTACTTAATAACAACACCAACTTTTGTGCTGCGGTCAACGGACTGTACGGGCATGAGTATGCGACAGCCGAGAGAACTGTAGAGGTGGTGGTAGTCGGGAGAGAGGGGAAGGATAGGACGGAAATATAACTTCGTCGAGGTCAGTCATTGTTGCTCCAAACTCACACTGGGAGTCAAAAACTGCGAGCGAAAACGAAATAAATACGCTCGTCCAGGCGCTAGCCAGACACTATTGCGTAATTATTATATTACGTCTCCGCTTGCCCGTCAAAATTCGCTTGGGATTCTTTTCAAGAATCTCATCCTGCAAACTACGGTAGCAGGTAGACGCCTGACAAGCGGGTGCCACATAGTATAACCACTCTCCTTGAAATTCGTTGAAGAATGTTTGTTCTCGGAAACGGTCCGTAAAAACGAAGACTTACTTGCAGTATAGTATGATCAGGCCTTTAGTTTGCATCAGATAGCACATTCTTACCTCCGATGCCTAAAAACTTTCGTTTTGAAGGTTGTAAAAACAGGTATAGCTTTAAAAGAATTATATGCTTCTATTTAATTAAAAATTCAAATTTAAAAAAATGAAATCATATACTGTACAGTATTTTGCTTCACTCAGCGTGCCATTGAAAATCATTCCACGTGCCATGCTTGGCACGCGTGCCGTAGTTTGCCGACCCCTGCGTTAGAGGATGGACTGAGGCCAATTTGGGAAATACACCTGACATTTGTATATTCAGGAACCATTGCAATTCCAAGGGATATCACCCAGAGTAGGTAAGCGTGATTGAGTGGCCACGTATGACAGAGATAGTGAATATTTTTCTCTTGGTTACAGGAATTGTACCAACCCTGGGTTTTGCTTAAAATTGTTTTACTTTACTGAGTAGCATTTAGTAGGAACTTTGTTTTCTTTACTGTCTATTATGTAACATAGTGCTAATCTTTGACCTTTGGGTTATTAACTTTTTGGGTTCTTTTTTCTCAATAAGGGGAGGGCACATTTATTCTGTTATTCCATATGTATGTAAATCTGATTTTATTGGATCTTTCTTTAGATATTCGATGTTGTCAAGTTTAAATGATAATAAACAACAAAAAGAACTTAACTTTGTGTGTTGGTCAGACCCATTCCCAATTAACCATAGTTTTTAACGTTTGTGTTTCTTGTTGTCACATAGCTGTATGTGTGTGTAGTTAAACTTATGTTTACATGTATGAGGAGGGAAAGATTGTCTTGTACTAAATTATAGTCGTATAGATAGGCTGGACTAGAGAAACTTACTCATTCCAGAGACATATCTTCTCCTTAAACTATTCACCGTGAAATCTATTTCTCACACCTTTTTTTCACGTACTTATCACTATCCACTCTACTCAGACGGGACCATAAATAACTTCCAAACCTATCGGTACGACACTAGCATCCCGGACATATTTGAATGAGCTCCTCCTAACAATGGCATAGACGATCACTGGCATACTCACCACGTAAATCGCCAATGCAATCTTATTTTTATTTTTAAATTAAAACTTTGCCTCGTTTTGGCAAAGCGCGTCCCGTTCAACCGAATCGGTTATATTAGGTCACATATCCAAATATAAAACACCTTTCGATCTGATAACTACTGCAAGCTTTGATTGTGACTTTCTGCATAGGGACCAGCTACAGTAGTGGCTAACTTTCTCTCTATGTCTTTCTCGTTCATACTCTCACTCATTCTATGTCACTTTGTTTCCTATTCGTCTATTCGTAGGCGAATACATTAAACAATATCCCATGATAGTAATGTAACACCTGTTCCCGCATTAATCGGTCCAATATTCGGTTCAGTAATATTATTTCAGTCTTAACTGCCATTAAGTCGTTTTATGTGGGCATCCCTGCGGTGGAGTGAGAGGTTGGAGGGAGTCAGAGAGAACATATATGAGAGACGCAGTAAACTAACATATGCAGAACCAGACAGACAGATAGACAGGCACAAACAGACACATGCAACAATGCGGAGGCACACATTCAAACCAGACATAACGACACATACAGACATTACAAGGGCGATCAGACATCACAATATACAGACGCAATGAGATAAAGACAGGCAAAAAGATATGTGCAAATACACAGAGACGTACGCGTGTATGCAAATACACACACACTGGGACACATACAAATACACATAGATACATCGACATATACAAATACATACACACAGAAACATTCACAAATACACATAGACAAATAAACATATACAAATACACATAGACACACAGACATATATACAAATACTGATAGACACAGAACCATATACAAATACACATTGACACAGGAACATATAGAAATACACATAGACACACAGACATGTACAAATACATATGGACGCACAGACATATACAAATACATATAGACAGCGTGTCACAGAATGGGGCAACCCCTCTCGATCTCTGTTTCAGTACGGAAGTATCAGTTACATTTTTGCACTGATTTTTATTGCGTGCTTTCAATTGTCACACTTTCTTTCTTTCTCTGCTGTGTAGCAGATATTTGGTATTTCATTCTTACACTCCTCTCGGCGATAGTCGACATGTATGTGTGTTTACCTGTCTATCCCTACGGATAGATTAGACGTGATGCAAGGATGACCGACAGAAATCCTATTGTACCACAAGGGTGTGACTGTTTTCGCTCGTAAATTGCCAAGCGAGTTTACTTAGCGCTGACATGGCTCGTGTGACCGACTAATTATTGTTGTGATAAGACACAGCACAGATGGTCAAACAGGAGTTTGTGTTTGCATAAGGAGCGCCGGTCAAGAATTGACCTCGTATGATGACAGACACACCTGAGCGGAAATAATGTAATATTTCCAGGTAGATGTAAGAAGTTAAATGTAATCATTGACGAGAATGTTGGAATGTCACGATTACCATATATGGGAAACGTGACCTCTGCATTTCGTTCAAAATTTTCCCATGTCGGAAATATTTTGAATTTCCCCACAGGACATGCATGTTTGAAAACGATTGGCTTGTTACTTAGCTTCGTAACAAACACATGCGTGGGAAGACAGGGAATATAACCTGACCACTTTCGCAGTCTTTTACGCTGTGAAAATTTACTGTGAAGATCGCTTGCCACAACGACACCAGACATTGCCAGGGTTAGAATTCAGAATTTCTTTTATCAGGCCGGACCTTTTCTTGGAGAATCTAGACGGACTTACAAAAACAGCCCAGGAAATCTCTATCATTTTAATAAGGAAACCGGGACTTAGGAAACTGAAAACATGCATAGTCATAGAGGGAATTATCTTATTAAACAAATGACACCCCAGACGCGTGTAAGAGGTCGATTCAAGTCTCTTTTATTCATCTGAGCAAAAATGTCTGTGAGCCAGGATTGGCTTATTGGTGGTACCAGCAGAAAGTACTATCTCTGGAACAAGAAGGAAACAGTGGCCTATGCGTTAAGACGAGGGACCAACTTTGTAGACTCTCCTTGACATTTCTGGGAAACGGGCTACACCCGACAACATTGACCAGCGACGAATGTGAGCAGTGTAAAAAGAACCCATCAGCGGGAGCAGAAACTACTATTGGCAGCTAAGTGCAAAATATACGCTGCCAAAGTTAACTTTTTCCCATCGACTCTACTACAATGATGAAACTTCTATTCTAAACTATTCTGTTCAAACTGTTAAAACTTAAGTGATTATTACATTTTGTTATTTGTAATTTTACAAATTGAACTTCGATTTAATCATTTTAAAGTTACTGCATATTTGTCTCAGTCAATTTACTACACACACTCTAAACAGAGCTATACCAGACTAATAAGAATTCCACTGAGTAAATCAGAGGTGGGGGCTTGAACGAGCTAAAACTAATCATTGCTTAATTCTTCACAAAAGTTGTCGGCAGATTCTAGAATTAACGTGCTCAGCAAAAGCAGCATTGTTTTCGCTTATCTGAATACCTTGCGAATAGTCCCTTGTGATAGACGTATCATTACTCTTCTATCTACATCTCTGCCAAAAGTAATCTTGTGCGAAGGTAGACACCTTTTGAAGCCATATTAGATACTCTTGAGTTTTGACCACTGTTGGACCACTACTGCAAAGCAGGGGAGGCAATACCGTCACACACAGAACCATATACAAATATACATAGACACGTGGACATATACAAATACATAAAGAAACTTAAAAATATATAAATACACATAGACATAGAACCATATACAAATATACATAAACACAGGTACATATACAAATACACATAGACACATAAACATATACAAATACACACACACACTCAGACATACATAGATATACATAGACACATGAATATTTACAAATGCAGATAAACACATGGATATATACAAATACACCTAGACACAGAGACATATACAAATACACATAGACACATGGATATATACAAATACAATAAACACATGGATATTTACAAATACACATAGAAACATAAACATATACAAATACAGACACATAAACATATACAAATACACATAGACACATGTATGTATATACAAATACACAAAGACCCATGGACATATACAGGTACACATAGACACATAAAGATATACAAATACACATAGACACATAAACATATACAAATAAACACAGAAACATACACAGATATATATGGACACATGAATATTTACAAACACACATAAACACAGAGATATATACAAATACACATAGACACAGAGACATATACAAATAGACATAGACACAGAGACATATACAAATACACATAGACACATGGATATATACAAATACACATAAACACAGAGATATATATACAAATACACATAAACACATAGATATATACAAATACACATAGATATATACAAATGCACATAGATATATACAAATACATATAGATATATAGAAATCCACATAGATATATATAAATACATATAGATATATACAAATACACATAGATATATACAAATGCACATAGATATATACAAATACATATAGATATACATCACCCCTAGTGTGCCGACGGTCAAGATAATATGGGCCTAACACCATATTCCCAATATGCCTCAATGGGCGTGTAACGGGTTCCTTTACCTTACATATAGATATATAGAAATCCACATAGATATATATAAATACATATAGATATATACAAATACACATAGATATATACAAATACACATAGACATATACAAATACACAAAGACATATACAAATACACATAAACAAATACAAATACACATAGACACATTGACATGTACAAATGCACATAGACACACAGACATGTATAAATATGTAACGTGGTTTCAGTCTCCTGGAAGCACGTTTTTATATTCTGTTATAACGTGAAACACATCTGGCTTTCTCAACACCCAGATTTCAATTGATTTTGTCACATAACTCATTCACCCTCACAAGGTATCTACCAGCAGAAATCACACACCAGGACATAACTCCTACTCAAGAAACTTAACTTCACCTGCGATGACATCCCCTGATGGAGATCGGAGGTCGGAGTGGCTAAGAGGTATGGCGTCCGCCTCGAGCTCTAGAGGTACCGGGTTCGATTCCCATATTTTTAATGGAAAAATGTTTTCAGAAAAAGTGGTCCTAACGATGTCATACTCCCACCTGGTCTCCTGGGTAGTGAGATCGGATGCCTAGCCTTCTCGGATAAGGGCGAAAAAATAGGAGGTTCCGTGTGCAAATTGCGCACGTTAAAAATCCCTCGGCAGTTGGAAATGGTAGAGATGCCTAGCAGGCCGCAGTTCTGGCAAAAAAATTTAAAAATTAGAAACATACCTACCACAAAAATATTTATAGAATGTGTGATTCCTATATACACACAGTGGGATTCTCGCCGGTGCTACGGAGTTCGTGCACTGTGCTGAGATCCTCCTTGTGTGATCTAAGGGAGGAGATCGAAGCACTGATGTTGTCCGTGTGCAATGAAGATAGTCCTTAAAACCAAACCAAACCAAATCCTTGAACAATAATCATCCAAACTTACCAAACAAGAAAGCTGATAAATCAATATACTATGTAATCATGTGACTACTCCGTCCTTTACGCATAACCACGTACACATCATCATCACCATCATGTGACAAAAGACTTTCAACAAATTCATAGCAAGCTTTCCTGTCCTGTATCTTCTTGTCAAGGTCTTTATCCCTGTAAGTCTGTCTCTAACTCCACAGTCTGTGTGCCTCTAGACCACCTTCTATCTTTCTCACCTACAATATTCCAAAAAAAAAAAAAAAAAAAAAGAACTTCTCCGCAATGACATCATGGTGCTTCCTCGCCGGCATATGTCTGGTCTCTTCCATCAGTTTCAAACTGGTGGTCCCCTCACACCACGTAAGTCCTTCCATTCAGCTGCAAGCACCCTTTAAGGAAAGTCCGATTGTGAAAGCGTGCAATCATTCCCAGGCTGTTCATGGAAGACGCTGAGCACAACACCCCACGAAATTTGAAGTTTGTTTGCATTTTCAGCACAAAAAAACAGTCTTTCCGAATCACAGCTTCGATACAGCACACATTTTCATCCTTAGAAGAAGTCACTGGGCAACTAGATCGCTGCTTTCGTCATATGTGTGTGTGTGTGTGTGTACTTGTATGTGTGTGGTTTTTTTTGAGGGGGGGGGGAGGGGGAGGGCAAGTAAAGGGAGCAGGTGCATGGGACAGTTTTAAAAGAAGTTCTTGCATTCTTAGCCCTTGACTTGGCAAAGCAGTCAGTGGCCATCACGCCTAGTGTCGTCTAGTAGGGCAGCAACAAACTGTCCCCATTTTGCTCGGTCAGTGGCCATCCATCGTGCCGTGCCCCAAACTCTAGTTCATGCTTTGCATCTCAGCCTCCACTGTTCTCCGCCAGGCTGTCTTTGGTCTGCCTCTCTTTCGCCGTCCTTCTGGGGTCTATCGCAAAGCAGGTCTGGTGATGGTATCAGGGTCCCTTCTGACGACAAAAAGAAGTTAAATAATTCAAATATATGGTTATGTTGTTAATATCTAATGGAAGATGCACTGCAGAGGTGACGCGTAGATTAGCCCCCCCACCCCCCAAAAAAAACAGCGCTGTATAAAATAACGAGCATTTTATAAATCCAATCCATCTTTCTGAGTAAAAGAATTTGTCAATGTTACAGGGAGCTAGCCCTGACTAGTGCCCCTAGATCTATAGAGAGTTACGCCAACTAAGATTTGGCCGCCATTTTCGGTTATACCCGTATTGCAGGAAAATGGACCCAATCGCGAGTTTCAGACCCAATTTGCATTTTCGTTTAGGTTAGCTAATAATTTGAAATAAAATTAGATGCAAATACAGTAGCACATATTTGTACTATTATTTGTATTTCAACTAACAAAACAAAAAGAAGAAAACTAGTTTACTTACCGGTTTATTGAAAAGAATCAGTAGCGTGGATTTTTAACACATACTCCGTTGAATTTTATATTCCGTTAGAATTCTACTATTTAGCAACAAATATTCCGTTAGAGTTGCAACACTTAGCAAAACATACTCCCTTCGAATTGAACTATTTACCTAGTTTGAAATGTGTAAACTGGTGAATGACTGTTGTAGACACTGACAGTTTTACTAGATCCAGATGATCAAACCAGTTTATGTTTTCATTAAAAATGCGACTATGTACAGATAGTTTTAACAAAAGCTAATTATATATTTTGGACCAGAGATTTCCTGCAATGGCTTTTACTGCTCATTGATGCTCGAGCATGCTGTTTAAGACCATTGTTTTTATTTCTGCAGTAGGACCCAAAGATGCAGCAATAGAGAATGCAGTCAGCGACCCATAGCTTGACTGCTTGCATCAGGGTCAGCAAACCAGACCTGACCAAGACCCTACTCCACCTCCACGTGGTAGTCCTGGACACAGGCTGCATCACTGCAGTCTAGCTGAGAGAGTAGGGATCACAGATGGAAGGCAAACCCGGTCCTAAAAAATGCCGTGCTGAAGTCGGATGTGTCGACCGAAAGGTGCAGATATCACAGCTCCTGCGTAAACAGACACAACGCAACCAACGTCCTTTTCAGGACGAACGAGGAAGAAGGAAGAAGAAATTTCTGCAGTAAATGTGAATTCTGACACTTATATACTTTGCTAATAGCTTTTGTTTAATATCATGGCAGTTGCTCAGTGTGCATTCAGCTGTTTCCTGTAATGCCATATCCAAAAGTAAAGTTGCAATGTTTTTCATGGTTGGAAATCTATGCTCATGCTGACGGATCAGTTGTTCAGTTCTTAACATCAGATTTACTACTGTGTCACTTGCATAAACAAGTGAGCCTGGAATGTACTCTTTATGTTCTGTTAGTCGTGCAATGTCAGTAATTGTTGCACACTGAGGTGCAGTGACAGCTGCAATGCAGACATGACAGGCAGTATGTTGCTTTAATACACTGTTCACACAGTAGCCACTTAAATAATGAATTACATGGACCTCAACTGTGCTTTCTATTTCTATTTCTACGTCTGACAAATCAACATGCTGCTTGGTGTGTGTAACTGTTGTTGTATTCATTTCAGTACAATCAAGCAAAAAAGTCATTATCATCTTCGTCGTAACTACTTCCACGTGTAGTCATAAGGAATTGTGACAAGCAGATAGTTCTCAATCTATGTTTGAATTCAAAAGGTGTTGGCACTGCATTATTTAATCTCATGGAGCTGAAAAAATTCTCCAGGCAGTCTTGACTCACACGTGATGTCAGCAATAAACTGAAATTTCCACTCAACATGTCCTCTGCAAGATCAAGCACAGATGTGGTGGACAAAAGGATGCCTGTCTGAAATGGTTTCCATGCTCCCTGCTGTCCAACTGAAAGCGTTGTAAACATTCGAATCACAAGTCGTAACATTTCAACAGCATTTGCATACCTATCTGGAAGCTGCTTAGTTAGAGCCATGACACGACTGCGACTTGACATTAAATCAAACCATTTAGATATCACCTCAATGAACCGAGCAGTTGTCAGATTATTCACAGGTCTGCCCTCCTTTTCTACCATGTAGTGAATCCCTGCACTGACAGATATACTGAAAAAGTGAAGTGCCTGTGACACCTTCATCTTATCAAAATGTCCAGGGCAGAGTATGTCATCAGTAAGGTGTGGTTTTAGTTTCAGGGTGCTGTTCCTTTGTAAGTCAGCCAGTTCCCTAACGGGCAGAATATTTGCAATGTTAGAAGGCACATTTAACAATACACACATCTCCTCAGATAATCTGAAATCATGGCCAGAGATAAATGCAGACTTAACATTTTTGATCAAATGAGGTGTGTCAGCTAGGAAATATAGCCACTTATTTGGTTGCTCTGGATGTGCAATTTTGTTCACAATTTTGTTTCTGGAAGCACAAACACCAAAGCTGGCCCACATTGCTCTGTTTGCACTTCCCATATCACTTGTGACAGTTACCATATGCAGACCAATTGCAGCAGCTTTATGTATTATTTCCAGAATAATGGGTTTGTAAACATGACCTTTAGTTGACCTTCCTCAGTTAAAAAAAAGCAACAATTTGCTTCCATCTGCTGGATAGTCCACTTAGCATGAATACTAGTGCATTTGTCGCAATGCCCTTATGTTCAGGTACAGTGACATGACCAAGAATTTCTCCTATTTTTGCATCATATTCAATAGCAGATTTAATTGACATTTCATCTAATGTCAAGCAGCACAGCTGTTCTACTCCTAACATGTTTACAACCTTTAATTTCATGTAATCAAACATCTCATTGATTATTCCCCTAGAAATATGAATGTGCTGTATTCGGCGCTGAAGTGTACGTATAGCAGGCAGTGGGTAATGCTGTTTCAATAACATATTATAGCCTGTTGCTCCACAAGCAAATCGAATTTGCAATGCTTTCTTTACAGTCTTACTGCCCCATTTTACTCCTCTTGAAGACCTACAATTATGGACCTGGATCTGATCCTCAGATAGCACGTTTAATATTTTATCTGTCTGGCATGACAATTTTGTCTTCATTCTATTGTTCTGCCTCTTCTCTGTAGCTAAACTTGCTGCAAGTTTACTGATTTTTGTTCGAAGTGTCTTAATCAATGTTTCCTTAGTAACACAGCCGGCACAGTTATCTGTAATGACTTCTGTTTGCATGCTATTTTCTGATGCTGAAGATTCCTTGTAGTTGTCACTCACACTATCTGTTCCTACATTGTCTTCAATGGAACTGTCAGTTGCTGAATTTTTCTTCTTGTTGTAAGTGTGATCATGGCTTAGGCCTAGCGCTGCAGTGTGTCCTACAACAGCATCCCTTATCTTAGGTGATTTTCTGTGCTGACCAGGTGCACGGTGTAAAAATTTGGTAGGTACTGCATTCCATCTAAGTTTCTTCTTCCCATCCAGTCGCTTTAATTCAAAATCAGTCGACTCAAAGTGTTATTCACACAGCCTTGCATTAATAGAAGCTTTCCAATGTTTTCTACTCACTTTGCATTCCCAGATCGATCTAAGTTTCTTGTCTGCTGGAAACGAGAACAATCTGTATCATCTGCTAGAGCTATTGCTACAGCCAAAAGCTGAACAATTAGGCATCTTACTCGATGCTTACTCTCGCTACTAACCCTGGTATTGTCCAGCCGAAAATGGCGTCTACGTCGTTCAGCCTCGTTTTTGATTCTGACATAGTTGGCGTAACTCTCTATAGATCTAGGGGCACTAGCCCTGACATACGGAAGCCTGTCGTGAACAGTCAGGAAACCAGCAAGAAAATCCCTAGAGGCCACAGAGATGTGGTTTTACAGCAGAATGTTAAGAACACCATGGACTGCTAAGGGAGTAAAGAGGATGTCATGTAAGAGGTCAATGTGTATAATAGGAGAACAACAGAAGTGATTGCGTCATTAATAGGATAGACTGCCCATGGTAAATTTCTGGTGTTATGTCTTGCGGGTGGCACTAATGACCCATCATCGAAGCATCATTTTTTGGTGATGCCTAGATGGCAGGGAGGATAGTGTGATTCGCTTGCATAGCTAGGTGGGGTTGTCGCATGAAAGGTCCTGGGTTCGAGTCCTGGGTAAGCCACTCACGTCTGTTGTTTTTCTGTTGTCTAGTGTTCTACTTCTTTATTTCTTACGAGTGCCTGAAAACATACCTTTATGTTTGTCTAATATTTATTTAATCTTATTACAGCACTCATATTAGAAGGAGTCAAAATACTGTACTTTCTTTGGGCATTTCGTGAGACATAGTTCAAATACATTGTGAAAACAGGAAAAATTGACAAGAGATAGAGGATAACAAAGATAGAATATACTGGACATTTTAACATTGTGATATGGTCAGAAGTCAACTAGAGTAGTGATAAATAGCACTAGGATCGCTGAGATGTGGAAAGACATGATTACCTACACCAGGGGTCGGCAACCTAGGAGCTTTTGGGATCTACGTTAGCAGCACTGAGCCCTCTAAAGATGTACCATATATATATTTCCAGACCACTTCTCGTTCAATGCCCGAAAACCGTATCAATTTCCAGATCACGTTTTATCCAGTACCTGAAAACCGTACCAATTTCCAGATTATGTCTTATCCAGTACCTGAAAACCGTACCAATTTCCAGATCATGGCTTATCTAGTACATGAAAACCGTACCAATTTCCAGATCATGCTTTATCCAGTACCTGAAAACCGTATCCATTCCGTAGCTTCTTACTTGCAAATGTCAGATCTGCTATACTTTCTAGAATACCACTCTTGTCAAACATTTTTACGGCTCCTTAGAATCTTTGAGACAAAGAAAGAATATGATTAACTTTACAAAGAAAAGATCACGTTCCTATTTCATGTAGTTCACGTAGTAATGGAGGTGGGGGTGTCTTTCTGACCTTAAGCACTGGTGCAGAAAAAAGGCTGTCAGTGGCGACAGGACGATTCTCCAGCAACATCAGAGCAGAGGCAGGGGCCTTGAAAATTGCAGCAGAGGTTATATTGACAGAAGAAACGGCAGAGAGACAAGTTGCTTTCTTTACTGATGCACAGTCAGTAATTGCAACGTTGAAAAGCCAAAATAATACAGACCTGGATGATCTCAGAGTAGTGCTCCACAAACTTTGTCAACGATTCAAAAGTGTTGTGATCCAATGGATCCCATCTCATTGTAACATCGCCGGCAATGAAGAGGCTGACAGAGTGGCAAAAGAAGGTTCACATCTACCTCAGCCTGATGCAAGTATAATTTTTGAGGAGGCAAAGAGTTTTATCAGAATCAGTTACAGAAACAAATGGAATGTAGAACATCCAGGGCATACACAGAATGATGCTTACTACCAGCTCCACAGAAGAGAACAAGTGGTAATCTTCAGACTCCACACTGGCCACAACAGATTGAGATACCATCTATTCAACAAGCTAAAGATAGGAACTACCGATTAGTGTAACTGTGGCACTGATAAAATGACTGCTGAACATCTGCTTCAAAGTTGCCCCTTATATGTGGTACAGAGAAAGTGCATATGGCCGACGCCAGCTCCTTTCGTGGAAAAGCTTTACGGGGATTCAAATAGCCTCAAACTGACTACTGCTTTTTTTGAGAACATTCAAGTGGACGTCTGAGAGTGTACGAAGAAGAAGAAGAATGTAGTTCACGAATATATTTTTAGTAGCCAGCTCGAGAAATTTCATTAGGAATGCGAAAAAAGTACCTTTGATCCCGGGGACACCACGATTTTAAAAGCCGGCAGGAGAGGTCTAGTCCGAAATTTCTCTAGTATAAAAATCTTTCTTTTTCCCCCAGTCGTGGCCTAAAGATCTACTAAATCATCCACTGAGATCTACCGGTAGAGAGGGATCGACTGATTGCCGACCCCTGACCTACACCATGCGTCATGGTACTTGAAGAAGAGTAGAAGAGGAAAAGAAGAACCAGGAAGATCAACAGCTAGAGCTCCAGAAGATTCAGAGAAAGCTGCAGTCAGCGTCTCTCAGTCTTGTCTCTGTCACTCCCAGTATATCAAGTTTCATACTGTTTGCCTCTCACATTAAATTGTCAAGTTTCTCCAATCCATTCAGAAGGTTCCTTCTACCAGTTTTTCGGTGGTCTTTCTCAGAATGCCCCCTTTCAAGAGAATTTGGGGACTTTATTGACACCACTGACTTCCTTACTCATTAGAGGAGTTGCATCTTCCCAGTTATGTACAGTAGATTATTCCCCAGGGGATCTTACCATGTAAAACCCTATAGATGCAAAGGAAATACAATAAAACGAAGAAAAAAAATACAATGTAGGAAAGGGTTTAGTCGTAAGCGGACTAGGCTTTTGCCTACGGCCTCGCGCTTTTAGGGGCCTTGATCACAAATATATGCTTGTTGATAGAAAAAAAAATTATTTAAAAGGGGTCTTGCAAATTCACGCTTGCCTAGGGCCTAGCACAATGCAAAACCGCCATTGGCTGTACTAACGCTTCCTTTTCTTTACAGTTCCAAGTATTTGATGTGGGCGTTTGGCATTCTCTCCCCCTTTAATTTTCTTCTAAGTTGTTTACAATTTTTTATTCGATTTACGCATTTGACTTGATTCTAAATTTACGTATTCTGTTGATTGTCTTTGTGGTATTACTGCGTTTGAACTTTTCCATTTGTTTTTGGGTATACGGTGGAGCTGTGGCGTATTAAGAATTTTTTTTTTTCGGTGGTGGATACCCGGGTTGGAGCCATTTTTTTTAGGCTCAATCTTAGAAACCGTTTCCGCCACATAAACCATTTTGTTATTTCGTCATTCTGGACAAGTTTCTAGTCCAACATTTACTAGCACAATACGAAAAAAAGTACAATACATTAAAAAAAACACAAAGAACTTAAGACAGATACCAGCTCCCAGAAAAAAAAGACATGATATACATAAATTAGTAAAGAATTTACCATCCCATACAACAGTTCCAAGCCCTTGACCTGAACGTTTGGCATTCTCTCCCCCTTTAATTTTCTTCGCAGTTGTTTACAAACCTTTTATTCGATCTACGCATTTGACGTGAATTTAAATTTGCATATTCTGTTGATTGTTTTTGTAGCAACTTCTAGGTTTAGAATTTTCCATTTGTTGTTAGGTATACGGTGGAACTGTGGCGAATTTATAATTTATTTCTATTCAGGGAGGATATCCGGGTGAGAGGCATCTTTTTGAGGCTCAATCTTAGAAACCGTTTCTGCCACATAAGCCATTTAGTTATCACATCATTCAGAACAGGATTTTAGTCCAATATTTATGAGCACAATTCGAAAAAGCACAATACATTAAACACAACAAATAAAATATAAATTTAAAAAAAAAACGGAAGAACTTTCTAACCTTCCCACACATATTAGGAAAAACATTGAGGGGAGAGGGGACCGTAAACCATGGTCTCCCTCCTCTGTTAATTTGCCATCGCTTTTGAGTCTCGTTAACCGAATTTGACGTTGTATTTGTTGTTGTGCCGGAGTGGGAGGTGGACGGTGGCGGTGGAAGGAGAAGCGGAGCTAGCAATGATTGTTAACAGAACAGTACTTAACCTGCAAAGATAAAGGATCTTCGTTCCAGTTTCGTTTAGTTTTAAAATAATATAGTTTTTTTGTGTGACTTAATAACAGCTGTTCTTATACCTATTTTGTTTTACAGTATCATCTTTTTCGTATCAACCGAATTTCACTTAATTATCGTGGATCAGACTATCGCTACTTTACTGTAATATTTTTATCGTCATGCTATTTTTCACCACCCAACACCTTGCAAAAAAAAAAAAAAAAAGCCATTTTTAGCCGCAAACCCAGGGACGTTGTTCAAGCGGCACTTTTCCTTCTAGACCAATTAAAAATAAACAAATATCAGCCTCGTTTCAAATCTGGAAAAGCTACCAGTTTGGCTGCTTGCTGTCTTTAACTTGTTTACATCGTGTAGAATGATGTAACGCATGGAAAGTAGTGTGTGTCAGCGTGTCTGTTTTTATTTATTTCTCGTTTCGCTCCTTGCAAAGCAGGGATTCCCCCCCCCCCTCTATAACCGGCCTCTTGCAGGAAGCCTGAGTCAGAGCTTCGTGCTCTTGCAGAGGTAGTTTCTGTATCAGTGTGTTTCTCATGATGAATTTGCTAACCAGTGGTGTAACTACAACAGTATAAGTGGCCCGAGGCTAACATTAGGTGGGGCCCTTCTTATGTAATGAACTCAACAAGTGTAATCAATATGCGGCACATCTGTAGAAAATTGTAATTACTTACTTCTACATCTGCCATCATTGGCGTCAATACCTTTTCGTGGTATGGCAGCTTGAATACCCTGACAACCCCCAGAGCTATGCCAGCGGAAGTTTTACTCCTGGCAGGTTCTACCAAGATGGACAGTTTTGCGCGGGTCAGACTAAAGCAGGCACCCCGGCCCTCCAGGTTGGGGGTGTTAGCTTAGGGCCGACACCCGTGTCGATATAAAAAAGAAATAACGTCACGGAAACGGTAACAAATGAACGAACTTTGCTACGGGATTGACATCCGGAGTCTGAAGCTCTAATGACTGCCAGTGATAAAAGCCGAAAGGAAGCCACTGACACGAAAACGGACATCCGGGTCGCAAAACATGAAAATATAATAGGATTTTGGAATGTCAGGACAAAGCATGAGACAGGAAAACTGAAACTAATCACAATGGAAATGAAAAACTACAGACTACACATCCTTGGGATAAAAGCGAGAGCAGATGGACTGGGACAGGTAGAATTAAACTAGAAACAGGGGAGTCAGTACTTTACTCTGGAAGAGAGGATGGTCAACACAGTGAAGGCGTAGCCATTATCCTAAAAAAGAGAATAGAAATGTCGTTACTTAAATGGAAACCGATCAAAAATAGATTGATAAGAGCGAGATTGAAAGGAAGATTCACCAACATCACCATAATACGCGCCAACAAATAACAGTGACAAAGAGGCCAAGGATTAGTTCTATCGACAACTATAAAAATAAATGGAAACTACATCAAGACACAACATTATCACAGTACCGTAATGGGAGACCTTAATGCTAAAGTTGGATCAGACAATATATACAAAGAAAGAGTAATGGGGAGATGCGGTAGCGGTGCTGAAAACGAGAATGGTGATAAACTGATAGGCTTCTGCAGCATTAAAGACTTAGTCATTGAATGAACTCTCTTCCCACATAAATAAATTCACAAACTAAAATGGGAATCACTAAATGGCCGCCACAGAAACCAGATGAATCACTTAATGATCAACGGAGCATGGAGGCATTCATTACAAGACGTGAAAGTAAGAAGTGGTGCAGATGTTGGAAGTGATCACCACCTACTCGTAGTAGTAGCAGTAAAAAAAGGTGAAGCTTAGAACTATTGGACCTAAGGTAAGAAGACAAAAAAGATACGACATCAGCAAACTACGGGATACTCTACCAAGAAAGCTTTTGTGGCAGATATAAAGAAACGTTATCAAACTGCCAAAAAATCAGGAGGACACAGAGGCTGATGACGTTGACCAAAAATTCAGTGTCTTTTCAGCGACATATGGGGAAAGTATTGAACCATGCTTAGGATTCCAAGAAAGGAAGATACAAGATTGAATAACATAAGCAACATTGAAAATCGTAGGGATGAGAAAAGAAATCAAAAGAAAGAAAACAGAAGCAAAGTCACCCAGATTAAAGGAAATATACACTGAAGAGTATGGGAATTTTTTAGGCCACAAACGGCTCCTGGGTCGACCCAGCCCCAAATGGGTACCAGAGCAACTCTGGGAAGGTTAAGGCGGCCGGCGTGATGCCGACCACATCACCCCTAGTGTGCCGACGGTCAAGATAATATGGGCCTAACACCATATTCCCAATATGCCTCAATGGGTGTGTAACGGGTTCCTTTACCTTTTTTTTTTTACACTGAAGAGTATAGACAGCTGAACAAGGAAGTAAAACGTCAAACCTGAGCCAAGGAAAGGCCAGGTTATACCCGGGGGTTAAATTAACCTAGGCCAGATTACACCGGGAAGTATTATGACCTAGGCCAGATTATACCCGCGTATAGTCTGGTGAGGGATTAATCTAGCCTGCTACACCAGGTCGGTAGTGCAGTGGTTAGTGCACTGGCTTCCTGGCTCGGTGGTCCATGATTCGATCCCCAGTTGAGGTGGGAGGTTTTAGACCGCAAACGGCTCCGGGGTCAACCCAGCATCATGAATTGTGTACCAGAGAAACTCTGGGAAGGTTAAGGCGGCCGAAGTGATGCTGGTAACCCTATGGGAGAAGGAAATTAACCACCTGCTGCCTTGAAGAAAGGCTTTGGTCAGCAAAAGGCTCAGGAAAGCACTGTTTGATTTTTTTATTTTATTCCTGAAATCGAATTTGCCTGGACGAGAGGCGCATACGTTTTAGCCCAGTTGTAAACTAACCATTGACAAGCAATCCTTGTTCTGGAATCACTGTGGTAATAGAGGTAGTGGGAGACCAAGGAACACACGAGGTCGAGAGCTGGAGAGAAGACATTTTGAACTGATGGCACGTGACAGGAAGACTTAGCATAAGTTTGTTGAAGGTATCTGCTCTTAGGAAGCGAAAGAGTGATGATGATGATAATGCAAACTACTGGTCAACGTATTTAGTAAGCTCTGAAAACCGGCGTAGCGCATTGGCAACAACAAAGGCATGAAGATAGTAAACGGCTTATTCTGGAGTTTCAGTGTGATGATAGAAATATAAGGAGACCCAGAAGAAATTGGAGGAAAAAATTTAAGGCACGTTGGAATCGAAGGGGAAGACATGGTGAGAGCATGAGAGCAATGGTGAACTAAGTGGGGTGCGAGGGGCGGTTCGCCCTGGGTGACACCCAGGAGATGAATGCTATCAAACACTCTTATGATTGTACTTACTGTTAAAGATATACTTGCATGGGTGTTTCTTTAAGGGAGGGGAGTGCCAAAAGAAGGACCCGCCCAGGGTGCCAAATACTTTATGTACGCCCCTCTGTATGAGAGCACGCTACGAGGGACGGGAGAGCCTGGCCTGTGTTGGCTGAGGGAAAGGGAGGGGGAGGCTATGCTTTACAGTAGTTGAAGGGTAATGCTGATTGTAAGCATGAACAACAAAGATAAAGGTTGGAACAAATATATATAGTTATTCCATCAGGATTGGAAGGTCACGATGTTGATGATTAGATGTGTTATTAAAAATTTCGGTCCACGTATTGATAAACCCAGAAACACTACCAATAATGATCAGCCACTCTTCCTGCTTCAGCCATTCCTATTGTTTATCTAGTCAGACAAGGCCACTATATTAAAATAATAATAACAATAACTAAACAAAAAACTTAATTCTAATTGAAGTGAAGATAAAGTAAACAGTTATCACGCACACATAAACATGCACACCCAAATAGGAAATCGTAGATATAAACTGGACAGACGCCTAGAATGAGGGATTGGAAACAAGGTTAAGAGATATAATTATTAAAGTATAAACTATTTGTATAAACAATTTTAGTATATACGTTTGAAATTATGCGATGTTCTAATACGCTTGCACAGAAGTGTCGAAATTGTCCTTGGCCGACTTATTAGTATCTAGGGGCTGCGAAAAGCGGTGGTTTCCCCTCCATAAGCGTTGCGGATCTGGAGAACCTGCTTCAATTGTTTTTTAAAGTGAAATTAGAACTCGCCCCGTATGGAACCCCGGGGTTCTCAGAGGAGAAAAAAAAAGGATTGCTGCTATATCAGGCATGTATGCACTGAAGCATATCTGGAGTCATGTTTATATGACCACAAGCTATGCACAATGCTACAATGTACAAATGTGGAAGTGAACCTATGTCTGTGAGGCTAATTACATCTTCATTGACTCTTGAAGTCATCCACATACTACCAGGGATTCCCCCTGTGGTGAAACTAGTTGAGAAACCAGCATTGCACACTAAGCTTGGACAAGTCACTTGAGCCCCAGACATGATTCTTTGGCTTTGACCGTGTTGACTGCATGTAGAAGGATCTCATTATGGACCCAGTGATAGGCAGGGGGAGCTGAGAAGTGGCGCTATACATGACGTGACAATTCCTTGGGAGTGCCCAGAACCAGAGCACAGTATTTTAGCTCTGCATAGTTGGAGAGCCCTTTTGTATGGCGGGGAACGCACAATATGCCACGCGCTTCTTACTCTTAGCTTGGGACCTGGTGTGGCGATCTTTTAAATGCAAACCAAGCTGGAGAAACTGGAGCTCATGACTTCAACATTCAACGTTTCGGAATGACAGAAAAGCTACAGGAAAAGCCCAGATATACAGTGTAAATAATGCCAAGGAGTCTTCAATGTGATATTGGCTGCAAAAGCGCGAGAATTTCAGCAGCCCTAGTTAAACAGCTACAACAACCTCAGGTATGTCGTAAGAGTGACTAACATAAGGTTGTACGTGGTGTTGACAACCTATCATGTAAAACAAAGTTCTACAGAAACCACCATTAGCAAGAGCAAATCAACTCTTTGATGCAGACGTCCTGCAAAGAGATCAGATACAGTGGTTGCTTCATGCTTTATAAGGAAAAAAGTTAGTTGCTTATCCTTTACAGGACGTGGCAATCAACCCCAGCTTTTATTGGCTGTTTGTGATTTTTCTAGGCAATTTTTTTTTCATTCAGTAGTTTGCCATTGCTTTCTGAACGGTACGGCGCTTATACCATTGTTAAAAATCCACACAAAGCGATCTGCTACCAAACCGCCAAAAGTGAAAAGAAGAAGAAAATAAGAAACCATAAAAGCAACATAAAATTTGAGTTTTTATTTATATAAAACCACGTATGCCGGTCAAAACGATCATGGTTACCTGACTCTGCTCTTGAGTTTTGGAAAGCAAAGGCAACAAGGAAGAGAAGTGCTCAGCCTACCTCATTAAGCGATACCTAGTATATTGAAGTCTCTAACACTTCACTCTCATACGGCAGTACCTACCGTGGGATTATTTTTACCTTTTACCGAAGCGTTAAATTAAAACAAATAATAATTACAAAGCTCGAGCACTCCGCAAACAAACCTGAAATTTTGAAGAAAATATTTTTTTAAAAATAGGAATTTTGATTTGTTTTGGCGAGTTCGCCCGTTCAGCCCAAATACAAGCTCTGTCGGTTATATTAGAGCAATTGTCCATATATCTGATTTGTTATAATGGGCGATATCTGATCAGTTTTTCTATGATTGGAAAGTCTGTATTTCAACTCAACTGGCAAGCATTTGAAGATCAAATAGAAAATTAATTATTTTCTTTACAAAGAAATACAGTGTGTGAAGTTTTAGGAGAAGATTGACCATGTTACTCTTGAATATGTATTATGAATTAGCCTTGCAGAAGTTGCTATAAAATAAAAGAACGAGGAAAGGTAAATGGCAGACAGTGGTGGGAAGGAAAGAAAGAAGAAAGAAAGAAAGAAAGAATATCGGAATAGCACCACCGCTCATAACACATATTACAAGGAAGCACCCCACGTTCTTTTGGGCATGTTATGAGAGTAAGAAAGCTGGAATACATTATATCCAATGCCCCTTCTACGGGTGCTCTTGAAGCTAGTTCCATGTTTCCTGTGTATCTTTGTAAAACTGATTCCATACCATGAACAAAAATATATAACAAATTATATATGTGCTCTGGCTTCCTAGCTCGGTGGTTCATGATTCGATCCCCAGTTGAGGCGGGATTTTTTAGACCGCAAACGGCTCCGGGGTCGACCCAGCCTCATGAATTGCGTACCAGAGCAACTCTAGGAAGGTTAAGGCGGCCGGCGTGACGCTGACCATATCACCCTTAGTGTGCCGATGGTGAAGAAAATATGGGCCTAATACCATATTCCCAATATGCCTCAGTGGGCGTGTAACGGGTTCATTTTTTTTTTTTAAACCTATATATGTCTTCCTTTCGGCCAGTTTCAGCTCAGTCCTTCAGACAGTCTCTGATGTTGTCCTCCCAGCGAACGCTGGGTCGTACTGGAGGTCGGGATCCCTGGTTCTTCGTTTCACATATTTGTCGTAGTAGCTGGTGTTCTCCCATTCTTTATGCAGCATTTTCACTTCCCTAACTTGCGTTACGCCTCTGATCAATGACAGTATTTCACCATTAAAGATACACGAATTCTAATCGTCTGAAACATGTTTCAGAATATATGACGAAATGTCTAACAACCTGACCGATCTGATAACCGAGATTCGTTACGGCCCATATTCAATTTGATGTTATCACGAGCAACAGATGGTGTCTTTGTGTTGTTGTTTGTGTCATGAGAATGTCAATATATGTAAGTCTATTCAAAAGTCTGATTGTAAAATCTGTCCCTATATGTAAGCCTACTCAAAAGTCTGAACGTATGTCAGAATATGTAAGACTACTCAATAGTCTGCTTAAAATTAAATCTGTCAGTATATGTAAGCCCACTTAAAAGTCTAAATGTTAAGTATGTCAGAATGTGTAAGCCTACTCACAAGTCTCAATATAACTTGTGTCAGAAAATGTTAGACTACTCAATAGTCTGCTGAATGTAAAATCTGTCAGTATATGTAAGCCGACTCAAAAGTCTGAATATAACATATATCATTATATTTATGTCTACCCAAAGTCTGAATGTAAAATATGTCAATATACGTAAGCCTACTCAATCTTGAATACATCATCATCATCATCAGTTGCCATCTCCACAACGAAGGTTGGCTGTAATGGATCTCCAACGTCTTCTGTCTCTTGTCTTGGTGGTGCACTCTGATAGACTCTTTCCTGTCCATCTCTTGATGTTGTCTTCCCACTTATAGCGCTGTCTTCCCCTTGCACGTTTGCCTTCAACTCTCCCTTCTGTTATGGTCTTCTGCAAGGTGTTATGCCTTTTTATGTGGCCAAAGTATTTTAGCTGTCGAACTTTGACCTCCCTCATTAGTTCTCTTTTCATACCTAGATTTTCTAGGACCTCCTTATTTTTTTTCATCTCTTTCCATGAGATACGCCCCATTCTTCTATATATCCACATTTCAAGAGCCTCAATTCTTTCTTCCAACTGCTTATTCATCGTCCATGTTTCTGCACCATACAGAAATGCAGAATATATATAACACTTTATGATTCTCAGTTTTAATTTGTGAGATAACTGTTTGGATGTCAGTATATGTTTCATGTTGTTGAATGTAGCTTTGGCCATTCCTATTCTCTTCTTGATTTCTGTTTCACATCTGCCATCTTCTGTTATTATATGACCGAGATATACGTAGCTCTTGACTTGTTCCACGATTTCCCCATTTACGCTTATCTTTAATGTGGGTTTATCGTCTGTTTTGCTAATTATCATAGTTTTTGTTTTCTCAATATTAATGTCGAGTCCATATTCATGACTTATACTGTTCACTTGCTTCACTAGTTCTTGTAACTCCTGTTCGCTTTCAGCTAACAACACGGTATCATCTGCATATCTAAGGTTGTCTTGAATACAGCGTATGCCAATGTGTGTCAGCCTACTCAATTGTGAATAGAGCGTTTGCCAATGTGTGTCACCCTACTCAATTGTGAATACAGCGTATGTCAATGTGTGTCAGCCTACTCAATTGTGAATACAGCGTATGTCAATGTGTGTCAGCCTACTCAAAAGTCTGAATATAATGTATATCAGTATATTTAAACCTAATGAAAATTCTGAATATGACGTTTATCAGTATATGTAAGCCTACTTAAAAGTATGAATATAAAATCTGTCAATATACCTAAGCTTATTTAAGTCTAAATACATATTTTAATGTGTGTAAGCCTACTCAAAAGTCTGAAAATAACGTTCAGGTATGTTAATGTGCGTAGGCCTACTCCAACGTCTGAATGTAAATTCTGTAAAACATATATGACAGCCTACTCAAGTGTGAAAACAGAGTATGTCAATGCGTAAGCATTCTAAAAAGTCTTAACATAACATATATCAGTACCGGTATATTTAAGTCTACTCCAAAGTCTGAATATAACGTATATCAGCATATATAAATCTACTCAAAAGTCTGAATATAACGTATATCAGCATTTATAAACCTACTCAAAAGTCTGAATGTAAAATCTGTCAATATATGTAAGCTTACTCAAAAGTCTGAATGTAAAATCTATCAGTGTATCATATGTAAGCCTACTCAAAAGTATGAATGTAAAATCTATCAGTGTATGTAAGCCTACTCAAAAGTCTAAATGTAAAATCTATCAATATATGTAAGCCTACTCAAAAGTCTTAAGAAGAATCGTCTACCTATTTTAATGAAAGTTCCTTTTTTGAGCTCATTGTCTGTCACTCCAATTTCTACAGTGTAGTCTGTAATTTTAGACAGCATGTTGCATTTGCCGCTAACTGTTTATTATCCCTCTTGGCTAATTAACGTATTTAATGTAGGGTAAAGGTAAATGTCATTTGCATGTATGTGGGTGTTGTATATGCGCGTGATGATGTGTATGTGTTTTATTTTAGTCTTTAGCACCTTATCCCTTTCGGTCCAAATTTTTTTTTTACATCAAAGTATTCCGTTCAACCCTCGATGGCTTATAATTATGATATATAGTGTAATAAATTCAAGACAATATAGTAACTTCTTCTTCTCCTCCACTCAGCCCAAATAGAGTAAATCAAAACTGTGTATGTGTGTGTGACCTATCCTTTCCAAGAAACAAACAAACAACCAAAAAAAAAAAAAATGAACAAAAACAAAACAAAACAAAGTAAAGTCTCCCATAACTGCTCAGGTGTTTTACAAGGTGAAAAGGA
Organism: Oreohelix idahoensis; assembly: GCA_024509875.1. Taxonomy (NCBI): domain Eukaryota; kingdom Metazoa; phylum Mollusca; class Gastropoda; order Stylommatophora; family Oreohelicidae; genus Oreohelix; species Oreohelix idahoensis. The sequence continues at coordinate 199,378 of JAMPIV010016286.1, forward strand.
GTGAGAAAGCCCAGGGGTGTCTGAGATTACACCAAATCCACCAATTATCTGCCATCATCCACAGGAGCACCCCAATCAGACTACCCCTTATCCTCACACCATCACTGATAATTATACATTAATTTTAGTTCTTGTTATATACTGTTTTACTATATTGTGCAATTCTCTAGGTCTTTCTATTCTCAACACCTGCTCCACAGTTATGGATGAACTGTAAATAATCTAATATTGGTTTTCTCTGTTGTTCATACCTCCTACATTTTAGCAGGAAATGCTCTATAGTATTTTTTTTCTAGACACTCTGCACAAAAAGGCTCTTCTATTCTAAAATAGCCCATTCCTAGTTGCAGTCTAAGAAGTTTCTTATTGCTAGGAATGTTTAGTTCTGTAGATACCTGACACGTTCTTGTTGGAGTCTTGAACAATTTATATGCATGTCTGCTCTTAAGATTTCTATCCCACTCTCATTTTTTTAAGTTTTATGTTTCCCACTTAATTCTCACCTTCTTCTTCTTTTTTTTTTTGTTTGTTTGTCTGTCCCTGACGAAGGCCTTGTGGCCGCAACGTAGGTTTTTTTTCTTGTCCTTCCCCTAGTAAGACGTCGTACAATTTTTTTTTCCTTTCAACCATCCCACTCTACTGTCCATTACTCAGTTATTTTTCTTTTAATTAGGCTTTTGATATCTGTTTTACTCATACCCACATTTATTTAGTTTCTATTATTTCAACTTTTCTTATCTTCTTTATCTGCCTTTTCATTTTCTTCTATGCCAGCACGTGAAGGTATCCAAGCTATTAGAACGGAATATCCTCTGGAGCTTAGGTAAGTATTTGCCAGTAATATCTCTTCTGCTATATCGGTCCAAATCAGAAATCCAGTCGTATTTTTATATTGCTTGTACTTGTCAAACATTTGCATTAGTGTGTATTGTAAAACGTAAACGACTGAGCAATTAATATAAATTATTACTTATCGAATATTTTTTTCATAAAACTAAATTATTATATCAGAAAACTCGGGGATTGTCATAAATTAAAACAAACAAATAAAATTAAGTCATGACATCCAATCCAGTATTTTGTACCTATGTAAAGAAAATGGCAGCCTCCGTGTCAAACAAGCCTGGTAAAAGAATGAAGCAAAAAAATCGAAAGACAAAATCTTTTTTGGTTTTTGACGAGAAAGCCAGAGCGTAAGTTGTGTTGTTCAGGTCCGAATGAATTATTTTGGAGGGTAATGTTGCTGCATCGTAGAGTTTGCCTTATAGATAGCATGTACACGTGAACCATAGGGCCTAATGGTCGAAATGAAGACGGTAAATGGGAAGCATAGTGGAACAAGGTCCGCCATTTTGCCCTAACATTATTCAGGGTTCGTAGCGACCTTGAAAAACCTTGAAAAACCTGGAAAACGAAAAAAAAAATTCCAGGCCTTGAAAAGCCTGGAAAAATGGCTAACAGCCTTGAATTTCCCGCATCGGACCTTGAAAAAATATTTAAAATCGGAAGTTTTCCATTTTTCAGTTATTGATGGTATTTTTCGTTAAACTTCAGTTACCGCAGAATTTTTACTTCCGTTTGGGCACTAAATCCATTTCCAGACGTTTTCGGGAGTTTGCGTTTTCGGAGGTTTGCGTTTATGACGTGAACGGACAAATCTATATTTAGCGCTAGACCTAGCGTCTGTTCATTCGTATCAAACATCGCCACCTTTTAAAGTCGAGACTTTGAAATTTTGACAGCATTCTTCACTCTTCAATTTATTATTTAGAAACATGCCTGGTTGTAACTTTCAGCATAAATGGCTAGAAATGCCAAGTTATAAAACATGGATAGCGCCTGGAAAAACTGCAAATTACGCAAATTGCACGATGTGTAAAAAAGAAATATGTTTGACCATCATGGGAGAAAGTGCAGTAAAGTCGCATGTTACTGGAAAAAAACACCAACAACTTGTCTCTGCACATTCAAGTTGTATTAAATCGTTCATTTCAACTGAGGTAAGTAATAAATTTATTTCTCTCATTTATAAAACATATTTAAATAAGTTCAATGTATTTGCTGTAGGCCTACTTGGCGTCTTTAATTTCACTTCTGTTAAATCACTTATTAGGATGAATGAAAATTACCAATTTTATGCATAGGCCTATGTTATTTTAAAAATAAATAAATAAATAAAATTAAAAAAAATATCAAAACAAACAAACGAGATAAAACAAAACAAAACCTAACAAAAACACCAAAGATAGTAAAGATGGATTGAGAGGGGGGGGGGGGGGGAAGGCATGCTGTTTCCAGATAGATATTTAATTGATTTTCACTTATCCTATAAGAATATCATACCTTCACCCTCCCAATTACTATATATTAACTTTTGTTGTTCTAATTAAATATTGTTTGACTATATTATTCATCCGTTTAGAACATTGACTTGGTAAATATACATAGCTTAGGCCTACTCATAAGTTATTTGTGTGTTCCATTTTTTTATTTAAACAGAAAAGAACACAACCTCAAGGAGCAGTTTTTCCCTCAGAAACATTAAAACCATCTAATACTACTCCCTCGGACACGTCAAAAACGTCTAACACTACTAGGAGACCTACAGATGTAACATCATTTGTGACTAAGGAAGAAACTCTCAGAGCTGAGATTATTTGGACTCTTTTTTCAGTGAAAAGTCACCATAGTTTTAATTCAAATGCAGGAATTAATAAAATTTTTCAGAAAATGTTTCCTGATAGTTCTATTGCCAGACAGTTCGGTCTATCTGAAAGGAAAACTTTCTACCTGGCCTCTTTTGGACTGGCTCCATATTTCACCTCACTTCTTGAGAGCCAGCTTAGCAAGAACAGTTACATTGTTCTGTTTGATGAAAGCATGAACAAATCAATGCAGCGAAAGCAAATGGATTTCCATGTTCGTTTCTGGGATGGGAATGTGGTAAAAACACATTATCTAACATCAAAGTTTCTTGGACATGCTAGAGCTCTTGATATGCAGACTGCATTTGATGATGCATGCTCATCATTAAATTTAGGACATTTGCTCCAACTGTCCATGGATGGGCCTAATGTAAATTGGGCTTTTCATGACAAAATTAATGTCCTACTGAACCAGAACTATGGCATAGAACTACTGAATGTTGGAAGCTGTGGGCTGCACAAAGTTCATGGTGCCTGCAAATCGGCCATGATTGCAGCTGACTGGTTGTTGGATAAAATACTGAAATCAGTTTACAAGCTATTTGAAGACACTCCTGCAAGACGAGAGGACTACTTCAGATCATGTGATTCAAAAGTAGTTCCTTTAAAATTTTGCTCGCATAGGTGGCTTGAAAATTCCAAAGTAGCACAAAGAGCTCTTGAGATTTTGCCAAACCTGAGGAAATATTTTGATTTTATATCAAAAAGTAAAATTCCTCAGCCAAAGACAGAATCTTTTGATACCGTAAAAACAGCTGTCATGCAAGACTTGTTTTTACCGGCTAAATTAGCTTTTTTTATTTCTCTTTCCAAACAGCTTGAACCTTTTCTTCAAAAGTATCAAACTGATAGGCCTATGCTTCCTTTTATGTTCACTGATTTACATTGCCTTACCTTCACCATCTTACGGAGGTTCATAAAAGATGAACATCTTGGTTCACTTTCCAGCACTAGTGACATTTTGCATTTCAATGTCAGCGAAGCCCAGTATCATTTGACCAGCCATAAAATTGATGTTGGCTTTGTAGCTGAAACGGCAATAAAGGAATTGAGAAGGGAAAAAAAAGCTAGTGACCTCCAGATTCTTGCGTTCAGAAATGATTGCAAGAAAATATTGGTATGCTTTATGGAAACATTTTTAGCAAAATCTCCACTGCATTATTCACTTGTGAGAGACTTGTCTTGTTTGGATCCTTGTGCAATAATTGCAAATAAAGCCCATTCCATAGTCAAGCTAAAAAGGGTGTTACATATTCTAGTGAAGTCTAGAAAATTTAATGCCTCTGAGTGTGACTCTGTCGTGTCAGAATACTCTGGCTTTATTGATGCAGCTGTCACAAATGGATCATTGTCTGCTTTCACGAGAGATGTTGATCATCTGGACACATTTTTCCATGATCATCTTTCTGGTAAAAAGCAGTTTGAGAATATTTGGAAAGTCATACAGCTATTACTGATTCTCTCTCATGGGCAGGCTAGTGTTGAAAGAGGTTTTTCTGTTAATAAAGAAATTGATGATTGCAACATGGCAGAAAGGACCTTGATATCCAGAAGAATCATTGCAGATAACATCAGAAGTATGGGAGGAGTTGAAAATATTGAAATCACCCCTAAGATGTTAGCTAGTGTGAGCAGTTCTCACAGCAGATACTTGATTTTTCTCGACAGCCAGAAGCTCACTGTTGAACAAGAGAAACGTAATAATAAAAGAAAGATTCTTGATGATGAGTTAGAGCATCTGAAAAGAAGAAAAATTGCTCTTGACCTGGATATCAAGTCCCTGACTGCTGCTGCAGATGACAATGCTTCTCAGGCAGAAACACTGCGCAAGATTTCTCTTATTACTGTATCTAATAGCCTGCGGAAACGAGTAAGAGAAAAAGAAGAAGAAAGTAAAGCTGTTGACAAAGAAATTGATGAAAAATTGTCTGAGCTAAAAAGAAGAGACGTCTAAAAGATGACAAAATATTTCTATATAATGTAAATAAACATGTCTGTATTGTAGGAGGTCAAAACAAAGTAGGGGATTGCTGGGCCTGGGCTACACACAGTTCATGGTGCCACAACTGAATATATGTCCATTGATTTGAAGGTTGTGTTGGGGCAACTTTCAGGGTTGTCAAAGATCTTTTTGATGGATAGGCAACAAGGGACATATTCTCTTCTGTGGTAGTTTTTCTTCAGCTTTATTTCAAGACCTATATTCAGATTGGTGCATTTGGAACAGTAGCTGAAAATAGGAAGCATTTTCCTGTAGCATTGAAGAAAAAACAACTCAAATTGAAAAAGACAAATCATCCTGTGTTTTGTGCGACAGAAGATAAGGCATGCCGACAGTCACCTGGCATGATACAAAAAGATTTAACCTTATATCTACTGTTCACCCCAATGATAATATAAACAAGACAGAAAGACAAATTCTTTAGGGCAGAACAATTCAGAAACCAGTGCTTGCAGAAAAATACAGCAAAAGTATGGGAGACTACTTCAGCCAACTAGGTGCAAGCTATCCCTACCCACACATATCCTATTTTTATATCATTTCTTAGTTGAAACTGCCCTGGTCAATGGGCACATAACCTACAACACTGCCAACTCTACAAAAAAAGATCAAATCAAAGATCAGGATGTCAGTATGACTCTTATTGAACCTGCTATTCTTCGACGCAATGTGACACCTTCAAAATCACAGGTCACAACAAGACGACTTACTGAGCACCACTTCATTGATAAATATGAAAGGACAAGGTACAAACCAGACTGTAAAGGGTGTAAGGCTGCAGGGAACAGAAGCCAGACTTGCATGTACTGCCCAGATTGCAATGTACCTCTATGCCTGATACCCTGCTTCAAGTTATAATACACAGTCAAGTATTATCAACGATCCAGACAAAGACTCTTGCAGAGGCCTACAGCTACAACTTCAACCCCAGTTAATAAAGGAAGCAGCTCGGACTCCAACTAGAGGTACGTAACTACTCAAACATTTACAAACGCACATTGTCATGCCACAGACGCAGAATACATTCAAAAAAGACAAACACGAAAAATACAGTTTTTTTTTGCATTTTATTCACAATTTTATTAGCCTTTTATGTTGATATACGTTAATGAATATATCAGTCAAGCTTATTTTATTCATTGCCATCCATGTCACACATTTTATTGCGCTGACGTTGAACAAATTCGCTAAAAACTGGGAAAAGATGTCTGTTTTTCAACCTTTTATGAATTAAAAAAAAAAAAAATGTTCTTTTTAAAGAAATCTGCAAACCCCTTGGTAATGGGAGACGGTAATGCTCCGGATTGCTGGTCAGCAAAGTGATAATTATATCTGAGAAAATTAGATGAGGAAAATATTAGAGTTTCCCATCCTTGAAAATCACGTGCTGGACCTGGAAAAACCTGGAAAAAGCCTGGAAAATGCTTGAAGAAATTTGCTATGAACCCTGATTATTGAAACGTAACCGTATCGCTTCGACACAATGTAAAATACCCATTTTAACGCGGTAAAGGGGAAAGATAGTAGAACAAGGTCTGCCATTTTGCCCGAACGTTATCTATACGGATAAGTAACCGTATCACTTCGACACATTACAAAACACCCACTATTAAACTTAACAAAATCCAACGGTAAAAAGGAAGAATAGTGGAACAAGATCAGCCATTTTGCCTGAACGTTATTCACGCGGACACGTGAGCGTTATCACTTTGACACAGTTTAAATAAACTAAACAAATTTCAACTAAAATGAACAAAACAATATCAATTTCAACATCTTACAGGTTACAATTATGATAAATGATGCCTCAAATTTCAAATTCGATTATTAAATCATGCTCACGAAATTTATGTTATGTGCAAACACACCGCACCACATGCAAAATACACCACACAGAGTCACAAAATGGCGGCCTCCAGTTCACTATGCTTCTCTTTGGCCAATCCAACTAAAATGAACGAAAAATATCCATTTCAACATCTTATAGGTTACAATTATGATATATATTGCTTCAAATTTCTAATTTCATAATAAATCATGCTCACGAAATTTATGTTATGTGCAAACACACCGCACTACATGCAAACACACCACACGAGAAACAATATTGCAGCGTCCAGTTCACTGTCCTTCCCCTCGGCCATTAACATTAACCTGAACACCCCCACCCTGTTTCTGCTTGACCATGAATGCAAACTTCTCGGTTTAGAGGCTTTTTTTTTTCTCCCAACGGTGAAAGCTCAAAAAATGGTCGGATTTTGGGTCAATGTTAGCATGCGAAGTGCAGCAAAATTACAATGTGTCAAAATGAACAAAATTACAATGTGTCACAATGAAAGCAGACTTGTTCTAAAATGAAAATTCAGACATAGACCTAACCCTAACCCCCAACCTCCCCCCCCCCCAATATCCTTATAAACGAAAATGCAGACATAGACCTAACCCCCCAAACTGCACCCTCCCCTCTCCACCCACCTCCTCCCTTCATAATGCCATCAAAAATTGCCCCAACCATACACTTTCCCATTTACATATATCATCTCGTACGTAACCATGTAAACGCCACAATTATATACATTATTCGTAATCATAGCCACTTGCCAAAAATAGACCAATATGGCAGCCTCCAGTTCACCATCCTTCCCATCGGCCAATTAAGACTAGTGGGTCATGTTCTTTGAGGTGTTACCATATCGTTGAACAGAAAAAAGGAAGACTATTCAATTTTTTTATCATGAAAAGGAGGACAAGGGAGGACACTATAATGAAAAAGGAGGACAAAAAGTAGGACATTTATTTTAATTAGTAAATGACAGAGAAACTGTTTTTCTTTTTTTTTTTTTACATATCAAACAATTAGTTCATCGAATTAACTTGATTTTGCGCTTAGTGATGTATTATTTGAATGGTAAACCATCAAGTTTCCAGTCCAAATGTTGAGTGATTATTTCAGACATTTTACCCGAGCTGTGTTTGTTCACATCGGTGGGAACCCGATCATAAGCAACGCTGTTTAATTTTTCAATCTTTCAAAAAATGTATCAGTCGAGTGCTTTGCAGTCACATAAATGACAATAGTGGTAATATTTGTTCTGGCGCATGCACATTTATTAGCAATTTCGGAATCAGAGAAACCATTTTGAAGTACAACTAACTGATTTGAAATGATTGTGATGTTTCACAGTATGACAAGCAAATAGGTCTTCTGTTGCAGCAACTTTATTCTGTTCCGTGCTTGTGTCTTTTATAAATTTTGACTGAGGACAATGGTTTTGCGTTTGTATATGTGTGTGTGTGTTTTTTTGTTTTTTTTATCAGCAGCACTGTTTATTGCAATGGCACAAATGTTGCCTGCCCCCTTTGCACATGCAATTCTGCTTCTGAATCTTGCAAACCACTGGCAGAATATGGAAATTTCTTTAATTTAACTGGAAATACAGACTTTTTTATTTACTTAAGAGTAGATTTGTGTAATAAATACATAATGTCATTAATTATTGTTGAAATCAATACTGAAGTGAAAAGTATTTGTAATTTGCAACAGCCGACGAGGTTTTAATTGACTAAACCTAATACCGTAATATCATTCAAATTGCATTTTTTCATAACAGGTGGCAATAAACAGAGCGAAAATGACAAAACCTGAGTTAAAATATTATGATACTCTATTATAAACAGTCCAACAATATGAAAGCTTACGGATTATTGATAAGTTATTTCTTCGATACTGGGTAGATGACAAATTTAAATCAGTCATCGGAACTGAAATTCAAATGTGGAATTTTCGAAATGGCGTCTTTCATGTTATTTAGCAAATGGCATAAAAGCCGGACATTTCAACATTAAAAAAAAATCCGGTTGGATGCACAGTTCAGGCATGAAAAGCTGGACAAATCCAGACGTATGGTAACCCTAGTCATACAAATAAATCACCAAAGTCGTTAGGGTTTGAATTAGTTTAGAGTTTAGGGTTAGGATTTCTAACCTTATTACTGCATCTCTGAATTCTTTTTTTGAGGCCGTATCAAACCCTTGAATTCAGAGACACAGTAGTAAGGGTTAGATTTATGAATCCTAACATTAAACCATAACCTCAATCCTAACGACATTCATTCATTCATAACCCTCCACTCCCAAAGGAGCATAGGCCTTAACAAACACATGCCAAGTCCTCTTGTCATGTGCCATCATCTCAAGTTCTTTCCACGTTCTCCTTATCATTTTCACCTCTGTTTCCAGCTCTCTTCTTCATGTGCTTCTTGGTCTACCTCTGCTTCTCTTCCCCTGTGTGTTCCAGAACAAGGACTGCCTTGTAATGCTATCAACAGGTTTCCTCAGTGTGTGTCCTATCCATCGCCATCATCTTCTTCTCATCTCTTGTTCCACTGGCACTTGTCTAGTTCTTGTCATCAGTTCCACGTTGGTAACCTTGTCATACCATTTTAATCCCTCTATTCTACGCAAGCACCCATTTATGAAAGTCTGTAGCTTTTTGGTAGTTGTCTTTGTTGTTCTCCATGTCTCAGAGCCATACAATAGGACTGACTTCACATTTGAGTTGAAGATTCTTATTTTCGTGTTGGATCCGATTTCTCTTGATCTCCATATATTTCCCAATGCAATGAAAGCTCCTCTTGCTTTTTGTATTCTTATTTTGATATCACTGTCTGTCCCTCCAACTTTGTCTATATTGCTGCCAAGATATGTGTACGATTCTACATCTTGTATTGGTGTTTCTTCAAGCTCAACCCTGTTATCATTACCTGCATTTATTCTCATTATCTTTGTCTTTTCCCTGTGTATTTTCAGACCCAATTGCTGTGACCTCTCATTGAGTGTTTTCAATTTGTCCTGCATCTGATTACGGTTATGGGACAGAAGAGCTAAGTCATCAGCAAAATCCAGATCATCCAACTGCTTAGTCAGAGTCCACTGGATTCCATTTCTGTTGTGTGTTGTTGATGTTCTCGTAACCCAGTCTATTGCTAGTAAGAAAAGAAATGGAGACAAGAGGCATCCCTGTCGCACGCCTGTTCTTATCCCAAACGGTTCTGTAAGCTGTCCTTCATGAAGAACTCTGCATGTCATGTCTTCATATGTTTTCTTTATTAAATTAATGATCTTCAGGGGAACTCCATAATGCCTCATCAATTTCCAAAGTGATGCTCTGTCTACACTGTCAAATGCCTTTTCGTAGTCCACAAATCCGATGTATAGTGGTGAATTCCATTCCAGACTTTGTTCAACTATTATTCTCAAAGTGGCTATCTGGTCTGTACAGGATCTGTTTTGTCGAAAACCTGCTTGTTCATCTCTCAGTTGCTTGTCTATGGACTCTTTTAATCTTTCAAGGATAATCCTGTTTAATACTTTTCCTGGCACTGAAAGTAACATTATTCCTCTATAATTTGTGCACTCTTGTAAATTTCCCTTCTTAGGCAATTTAACCAGATATCCTTCCTTCCATTCTGCTGGTAGCTCTTCCTTTTCCCAGACTTTACCAAGTAATTTATATAACATCTCTGTAGCCGTGTCAATATCTGCTTTGATGGCCTCTGCTGGAATGCCATCAGGTCCAGACGCTTTTCCATCTCTTAGAAGCTTTATGGCTTTCTTTATTTCTTCCTTCGTTGGTCTATCACCGTTAATTTGTAGCTCTTCTTCTGCTGGCTGGATGTCCGCGGGGTTTTGTGGAGCTGGTCTATTGAGAAGGTCCTCAAAATATTCTGTCCACCTCTTCATTTGCTCTTGTATATTGCTGAGCAGTTTTCCATTCTTGTCTTTTATGAAGCAACTTGTTTGCTTGTATTTTCCCGTTAGCTTCTTTGTGCTGTTATACAGTTCTCTCATATTCCTCTTGGCTGCAGCATCTTCTGCCTCTCTTGCCAACTCCTCAATATACTTCCTCTTGTCTCTTTTGATACTTCTTTTTACTTCTTTGTTTGCTTCTGTGCACACTTCTTGGCTTTGGAACTTCTGGTTTTGCTTGTGTTTAAATCTGCTTTCTTGTTTTTCTTGTCTTTTATCTTATTGATGGTTTCTGTTGTTATCCATGCTTTTTGTTGTCGTTCCCTTTTCCCCAGTATTTCTTCACATGTCTCATTCCATACCATTTTGATTTGCTGCCAATAGTCTTCTGTATTCTCTGCATCTTCCAGCTGTTGGAGCACTTGGAATTTGTTGGATATTGTGACCGCAAATTTGTCTCTTGTTTCTTAGATGTCCTACATTAAATTGTTGTCTATAATTTTGCATTGCTGCATATCTCTTGAGTTTCATTTTTACTTTGGCTATCAGAAGGTGGTGATATGATGCCACATCTGCTCCTCTATATACCTTTACATCCTGCAATGATGATCTAAACTTCTTGTTTATGCATATATGATCAATCTGATTTTCTGTTCTATAGTCTGGTGATATCCATGTTGCCTTGTGTATTCTCTTATGTGGAAACATGCTTCCTCCTATAGCCAGTTGATTTGAAGCACAGAAGTTTGAGAATAGTTCCCCATTTTCATTCATTATTCCTAGCCCCTGTTTTCCCATGACTTCTTCAAAGCCGGTGTTGACTGTACCTATCTTTGCATTCATGTCACCCATCAAAATTGTGATGTCTCTTCTTTTTACTTTTTCCATAATTTCCTGTAGTCTAGTATAAAATGCTTCTTTCACAAACTCTTCTTTGTCATTAGTTGGTGCATAACATTGGATGACATTTACATGTATTTTCTTTTTAGCTGTTTTAAAAGAAGCTGTTATTATTCTGGATCCAATGGCTTCCCATTCAGTGATTGCTTTCTGTGCTTCTTTAGATAACATAAGAGCTACCCCTTCACTGTGGTGTGAACTTTTGTCTTCATGTCCTGAGGACAGCACCAATTCACCTGTGATGAGTTTCTTCCTGTCTACCCCCTTCCACTTTGTTTTACACAGTCCCAGAACCTCGATTTTATATTCCCTCATCTCTGCTGCTACTTGTGCCACTTTCCCTTGTTCGTTTAATGTCCGAACATTCCAGGTGCCAAATCTGGAGGTTCTCCTAGAAGAAAGAAGGTTAGTCAGCAACACAGACTCCTTTCGGCTTTCTCTGTGTTGCATCATACGCCTCCCTGTGAGAGGACCTTCCCCTGTCTTGGATGGCTGTGTTTTATTTTCTTTAATTGACTTGTCCATGTTTGTTGAAGTTTTTTGTGGTTTAAATTTTTTACAGGATGGGGTAAGCAGCCCCATGCCCAACCCTCCTTAGTCGTTTTCTACGACATGCTTGGCAGGGAACAGTGTTCTATTCTTTGCTCCCCTTTCGGGCCCCGGTAACACACGGGTGAATCCTAACGTCATGGGCAACTTATTTGGATGACTTTGAAGACCAGCCATGATTACAAAGATCCAATGAAGTTGACCTAGAATGAACAGGAATGAAGTGGCCACAGGAGAATTAGGTTCATCATCAGGACGTGCAGCAGACAGAGCACAACAAATAGCAGGCAGCATTATTGTAATAGAGGGTTGAAATGAAGAACTGTGGAACATGTTCTTAGATGATCCAGATAAGTCACCTACATTGTTAGGATTAAGGTTAAGGGGTTAGCTTAGGGTTAGGTTTATGATTCCTAATCCTAACCCTTACTTCTGCGTCTCTGAATTCTTTTTTTGAGGCTGTATCGAAGACCACATCCCACTGCTGTTCATGTCAACCGAAACAGAGATAAGGGGCGACAGAGAGAAGATACTGAGCAGTTTTATAGCTTATAAAATTTCAGCTTCAGAATAATATAGATGTATATATAAAGTGTATGTCCACATTACAATAACAACTTTCAGAAAGTAGTGACCAGAGGTTTTAATCTAGCTAGTGCATTAAGATTAATAATTTAATCCACTGATGAAACTAAAAACAGGTCTGTATCCTTACTTACTTACTTAGTTGTTCCCCTTCTACTCGTTCCCCTTCTACCGTGAGGTGTAGAGGTTTGGAAGAGAAAGTGCCAGACTATCCTCTTGGCTGTCATCCTCCTGGCCTGTATCCTTACTTAGTTACTTAGTCGTTCCCCTTCTACCGTGAGGTGTAGAGGTTTGGAAGAGAAAGTGCCAGACTATCCTCTTGGCTGTCATCCTCCTGGCCTGTATCCTTACTTACTTACTTAGTCGTTCCCCTTCTACCGTGAGGTGTAGAGGTTTGGAAGAGAGAGTGCCAGACTATCCTCTCTGCTGTCATCCTCTTGGCCTGTATCCTTTGATCCGAAATCTTCAGGGACAGCTTTGTTTTAAAAGCTGGATTTTTTCGGTTTTTAGGTGTCACCCAAGTCGCGTTTGAAAAGTAGCCTAAATAGCCCAAGTTGTCGAAAATGTGTTAGAAAAATACCCCAAATGAGTCCGAAATCGTTCAAATTGTGATCAAAAGAAACTTTCGATTATCAGAATATTTCGTTTTTCGCGTGTTTGATCAAAGGATATAGACCAGTATATCAAAGGATATTTAATATTACTGCCTCTGCTCTATTTCACATGTTTAGTGAATATCTACGAGGCTTCCACAAGCGGAAGAATGAAAGGAAAAAACTTGCCAGAGAAAAGAACGACAGAAGAATACTGGAAGAAAGGAAACAGCTATTGAAACAGGTAAATTTACACACAATAGTAATAATATTATAAATGTATATGTTGTAATGAAACATTAAGTTCTCGAGGGTTATCTGCGGAGACACTGAAAGAAAAGGACAACTGCTACCTCAGACATGTCATAACAGGTGAGGAGCAGGAGGTTGGGCACAGCAGGAGGTTGGGCACAGCAGGAGGTTGGGCACAGCAGGAGGTTGGGCACAGCAGGAGGTTGGGCACAGGTCTGGCTACCTCATTGTGTACAAGAAGTTGCTACAGAAACCTCCACTGTAAGAGTACATGAATACTTTGGTACAGGCTTCCTGCAGTGATGGCTCTGTGCTCCATAGGGAGTGAAAAGGGAGCTGATGAATGAGGTTATATCATGTACTATCTCTATTCAAAGATTGGTTCCAACAGATTTCTGTCACCTTGATGTCACCTTGATGTCAGACTATGACAGATTATTTTTGAGAGTTTCTTGATGTTTTCTATGTACTTACAGTACCCCGGGCCTCTATCAGTTTTTCATCAACCTTTTCAGTAAAATATTATTTTTGTGTGTGTGATGTACCAAATATTTTAATTGTGGATTTAGAGCTGTATCGTAATTTGTGTTTTAATGCCAAGTCTTCCCAGAATTTTTGTTCCATTTCCACAATGCACATCCTATTCTTCGCCATACGCAGTTCCTGGGGGTCTGTGAGAAGAAAGAGAATAGAAGTACTGCCTTAGACAGGTCATAAGGTTATTCATGTCGCTGGCGACCTCATCATGGAAGACAAATTGTTACAGAATACATCACCATGGTAACATATGAATGCCTTGTTGTTCACCAATAAAGAAGGTTTTCTGCATTGTTGACAGTCTTGTAAAAATGCACAAACACACTTCATGTTCATCATTGTATACCTGCATGTTTGTCTCACAACGCTGGCAGACTATCTGAGGCTTCTGTCATTGCATGGGGATAATGCTAAAGCTAAGATAATGTACCCCACAGATGCCCTATCTGTGATAAAAGTCTTAGAGAGCCATAAAAACAATGAATTAGACTGACTGAAGCACTAATGGAAACCACCTATAAATTAAACAAAGTACAGTGGATTCCTGCCCACAATAAGATATATGAAAATGAAGAGGTAGATAGACATGCCAAAGAAGGAAGAAGTAACATTTAAACTGAGGACTGGACAACATGAAGTAATAAAAGCAGTAATTAAAAAAAAAGGGCTTTATAGAAATGGCATTGAAAACACAAAGCATAATCAACAACTGAACTTCTTCTTCCTCGTTCGTCCTGAAAAGGACGTTGGTTGCGTTGTGTCACCGTTTACAGCGAAGCTGTGATATTTGTGCCTTTCGGCCCGACACATCCGACTTCCGCATGGCATTTGGGGGGGGGGGGGGGGGGGGGGTTTCCCTTCCCTCTTCGATCCCTACTCTCTCGGCCAGGCTGCAGTGATGCAGCCTGTTTCCAGGACCACCACTTGGAAGTATAGTAGGGTCTTGGTCAGCTCTGGTTCGCTGACCCTGACGCAAGCAGTCAAGCTATGAGTCGCTGACTGCATTCATCTCTTGTGCTGCGCCTTCGGTCCCAACAACTGAACAATATTACTCCTTTCCTGTGTAGTTCCAGAAGTCTTCTATAAGACAAAGAAAGAAAATAAATAGTGTGCCATCAGGCATGTCGTACAAGCAACTAATATGAGGTTGTGCATTTGTCTGGCAACATCATCTACAACAGATTACCTAAGAAAACCTCCGTTGTTGCAAGAGCTTGTGAATGTAGTGTAAGAAAATGTCTGTTGCAAGAGCTTGTGAATGTAGTGTAAGAAAACGTCTGTTGCAAGAGCTTGTGAATGTAGTGAAAGAAAACGTCTGTTGCAAGAGCTTGTGAATGTAGTGTAAGAAAACATCTGTTGCAAGAGCTTGTGAATGTAGTGTAAGAAAATGTCTGTTGCAAGAGCTTGTGAATGTAGTGTAAGAAAACGTCTGTTGCAAGAGCTTGTGAATATAGTGTAAGAAAACGTCTGTTGCAAGAGCTTGTGAATGTAGTGTAAGAAAACGTCTGTTGCAAGAGCTTGTGAATGTAGTGTAAGAAAACGTCTGTTGCAAGAGCTTGTGAATGTAGTGTAAGAAAACGTCTGTTGCAAGAGCTTGTGAATGTAGTGTAAGAAAACGTCTGTTGCAAGAGCTTGTGAATGTAGTGTAAGAAAACATGTTGCAAGAGCATGTGAATGTAGTGTAAGAAAACCTCTGTTGCAAGAGCTTGTGAATGTAGTGTAAGAAAACGTCTGTTGCAAGAGCTTGTGAATGTAGTGTAAGAAAACCTCTGTTGCAAGAGCTTGTGAATGTAGTGTAAGAAAACCTCAGTTGCAAGAGCTTGTGAATGTAGTGTAAGAAAACCTCTGTTGCAAGAGCTTGTGAATGTAGTGTAAGAAAACGTCTGTTGCAAGAGCTTGTGAATGTAGTGTAAGAAAACCTCTGTTGCAAGAGCTTGTGAATGTAGTGTAAGAAAACCTCTGTTGCAAGAGCTTGTGAATGTAGTGTAAGAAAACCTCTGTTCCAAGAGCTTGTGAATGTAGTGTAAGAAAACCTCTGTTGCAAGAGCTTGTGAATGTAGTGTAAGAAAACCTCTGTTGCAAGAGCATGTGAATGTAGTGTAAGAAAACCTCTGTTGCAAGAGCATGTGAATGTAGTGTAAGAAAACCTCTGTTGCAAGAGCTTGTGAATGTAGTGTAAGAAAACCTCTGTTGCAAGAGCATGTGAATGTAGTGTAAGAAAACCTCTGTTGCAAGAGCTTGTGAATGTAGTGTAAGAAAACCTCTGTTGCAAGAGCTTGTGAATGTAGTGTAAGAAAACCTCTGTTGCAAGAGCATGTGAATGTAGTGTAAGAAAACCTCTGTTGCAAGAGCATGTGAATGTAGTGTAAGAAAACCTCTGTTGCAAGAGCATGTGAATGTAGTGTAAGAAAACGTCTGTTGCAAGAGCATGTGAATGTAGTGTAAGAAAACATCTGTTGCAAGAGCTTGTGAATGTAGTGTAAGAAAACCTCTGTTGCAAGAGCATGTGAATGTAGTGTAAGAAAACCTCTGTTGCAAGAGCATGTGAATGTAGTGTAAGAAAACGTCTGTTGCAAGAGCATGTGAATGTAGTGTAAGAAAACATCTGTTGCAAGAGCTTGTGAATGTAGTGTAAGAAAACATCTGTTGCAAGAGCATGTGAATGTAGTGTAAGAAAACGTCTGTTGCAAGAGCTTGTGAATGTAGTGTAAGAAAATGTCTGTTGCAAGAGCTTGTGAATGTAGTGTAAGAAAACGTCTGTTGCAAGAGCTTGTGAATGTAGTGTAAGAAAACGTCTGTTGCAAGAGCTTGTGAATGTAGTGTAAGAAAACGTCTGTTGCAAGAGCATGTGAATGTAGTGTAAGAAAACCTCTGTTGCAAGAGCATGTGAATGTAGTGTAAGAAAACGTCTGTTGCAAGAGCTTGTGCATGTAGTGTAAGAAAACCTCTGTTGCAAGAGCATGTGAATGTAGTGTACAGAATTCTTGAAAGTAGGTCAGCTGCAGTGATGGCTCTGAGCCATGGAAAATGAGATGAGGAATCTACTCCTTACCAAGAAGTCAAGTGACAATTTTCAGACCAAGAACTAGCCATTGCAGACTTAAATACCATCTTTAAATAAGTAACATAACCAGACCACATGGTGTATTATTTTTGGACATGCGTCCTAATATAACCGACGGATCTTGTGTCTAGGTTGAATGGGTAGGCCACGCCAAAACGAGACTAAAGTTAAAGAAAAAAAAATTAAATCTATTTAATAAATTAAAAATTGGACAGACAGATATATGTCCACAAGGGAAAAACAAGCAAACATTAGAACATGTCTTCAAAGAATATCGACTTCACAAGAGGAGCAGACTGGTATGGCCTTTCCCAGCTCTGCTGAACGAGAAACAAATGTGGTGATGAGGGAAGTCTGAGACAGACAGCTAACTTTATGAGAAAACAAATGTGGTTATATGAGGGAAGTCTGAGACAGACAGCCAACTTTATGAGAAAACAAATGTGGTTATATGAGGGAAGTCTGAGACAGACAGCCAACTTTATGAGAAAACAAATGTGGTTATATGAGGGAAGTCTGAGACAGACAGCCAACTTTATGAGAAAACAAATGTGGTTATATGAGGGAAGTCTGAGACAGACAGCCAACTTTATGAGAAAACAAATGTGGTTATATGAGAACAAAGAAAGAATAGCAAGAATACTAGTCATGTTTAGCATACGCCAGTATGCACAGATTAATTTTTTTAAATATTTTTGCTTCTGGCTTTTTCAGGTCAGAGAATCTAAAAATGATCACCTCAGACATCACGCAGTCGTGATACCAGAAATACACAACTTGGTGGATCCTGAGGTGTTTGACCTTCCTGAACAGACTGTGACTGTTGCTAATATTGGAGATGTTGATTTTGTGGGAAATTCTGGTCTCAGACTTGGGCAAAATACTGGCAAAGTAAGTCATTGTGGAGTAGTAAAGATGAGTTGTTATAATTGTAAATGTTTTGGTGCTGTAAATCTTTCATTGTTCACTACAAACGGTTCTGTAACAGAAAGAAATTTTCTTTTCGTTATTGGTTTAGGTACCAGTTACTTCCATTTCCACTGTTTGTTGAGTCGATGGAACTCAGAAGGGTTTGATACTCATTTTTCAATCTAGTTGACGGTGTACTCTCCATAGAAAAAAAAGCGAGTTGCGTGATACTGTGGTTTCCGGTGCGCCTTCTGGCCCAGTTTAATCTAGTTGATCACTGCATAAGCAGTGACAGAAGGATGAAATAAAAATATGCTTCTGTTTTATCTTTGTAATTAAGAAACAAGGGGTCGGAGTGGCTAAGAGGTATGGCGTCCACCTTGAATTCTAGAGGTACCGGGTTTTATTCCCAGTTGAGAGAATATATTTTATGGAACCAGTAGTCCTACTAATGTCATACTCACCCTTGTCTCCTGGGTAGTGAGATTGGATGCCTAGCCTTCTTGGATAAGGGCAAAAAATAGGACGTCCCTTGTGCAAGTTGCACATGTTAAAAATCCCACGGCAGTTAGAAATCGTAAAGAGTAGGCCTATCTAGAAGGCCGCTGCCCTGGTAAAATTTAAAAATTATAAACATACCCACCACAGAAATGTTTATAGAATGTGTGATTTCTATATACAAACATTGGGATTCTCGCTGGTGCTACAGAGTCTGTGCACTGTGCTGAGATCCTCCTTGTGTGATCTAAGGGAGGAGATCAGAGCACTGATGGAGTTGTCCGTGTGCAATGAAGATAGTCCTTACAGCTAAACCAATGAAGAAACAATTTTTTTTTTTGGGTCTTATTATGGAGAACCAAGAGGAAATAACACTGAATTATGGCATGTAAAAAAAAAAAAAACAGCTTAACAATCAAGATTATGCAGATGACCTAGCTCTTGTATCTCATAACCAGTGTAAAAGTCAGGGTCGTCACTGAAGAAAGTGGAGCTTACATGACAACAACCTCCAGCTTAAGAATGGAGATAGAGGCAGCTACTGCAGCCCTGAGATGGATGTCTGAAACTCCATCAACCAGGGCAGTTATTGTGTCAGACTCTCGGTCCATGCTTCGGAGAATCCAAAGTAGATGGCTGTGGCATGAATGGAAAATATCCATAGAAGGAACTGGTGTGCATCTACTGTCCTGGTCATACAGGGATAAGTGGCAATGAGAGAGCTGACAGACTAGCTTCGAGAGCACTCGTAGTTGGGACATTGGATATGGATAAGGAAGAAATACCAAAGACGGGTACTGATTGCCTGCTAGAGAAAGACACTGCAATCGATGAATCAACAAGGCTAAAATTGCTGGAATTGGGTATCAAACGTAAGACTAGCGGTGATGGACATATGAGAGGATGCATCCATCATATATACAACCACCACACTACGGGATAAGTTAGCAATCATCCCCTTCGACATTTGCTGAGGGAGACTGAGCACCTATGGGTTTACCCAGAGAGCAGTGAGTTAATTCTGATCAACAAGAACAATAACCAGTGTCTATCTTCTTCTTTGTTCATCCTGAAAAGGACGTTGGTTGCGTTGTGTCCATTTACAGCGAAGCTGCGATATTTGCGCCTTTCAGCCGACACATCCGACTTCAGCACAGCATTTTTGGGACCGGGTTAGCCTTCCCTCTTCGATCCCTACTCACTCAGCCAGACTGCAGTGATGCAGCCTGTTTCCAGGACCACCACTTGGAGGTGGAGTAGGGTCTTGGTCAGCTCTGGTTCACTGACCCTGACGCAAGCAGTCAGCTATGGGTCGCTAACTGCATTCCTCACTGTTGACGCGTCTTAGGTCCCCATTGTTTATCTAACTTACAGTACTTACATACCCCCTATGAAAGTTTAGTCTTCCTTGGAAAACCTCATTCAGGCGAAGACAATTTTGGGACAGTTTTAATAATACTATTTTACCCACACTAACACATATACAGTATACGCTATTGATTTATTAAGATATATATATTAGACATTATACAGTGCATACTAAAATTATAAATAATAATTAAAATAGTGTGAGGTAAGAGAAATAGCGGGGAAGCCAAAAAAAATGCTTGGACAAGCAACTGGAGATATATTACATACGGTACACATACGTATCCTTAAATGCGTACACCCGAAAACTGAAATGTGCCAAAAATCAAAACTTTTTTTTTGGGCCACTTTTTGGTGATTTTATAACACATTTTGGGTGACATCTGGAAACCGAAAAAAAATCCAGTTTACGAAACACGTATATCCCCTAGCATTTCAAATTCAAGGATACTGACTTGTATCTTATTTGTGTAGTTGTCCTGTGTTTGTTGTGCATATGTGAAGATGTGCTATATCACTGCCTTGTTATGAATATATGCTTGTCTGTGATTAGATCATAAATGTATGCATGTTCCTTTATACTGCTTTATGGAGTTTGGCGGCCACAATTTGCAGTTGGGGTCCCCCCTTCAGTCCACAATTATGAATGCATAGTACTATTTACTTTAGTTTGTGATACAAGAGAGAAAAATTATTTCCATAGGTTGCAGCCCCGCAATATGATGAAGACTCAGAAAGTGATGAAATCAATGTGGCAAAACAAGTTAAAAACATGTCCTTACGCCAAAAGTAAGTTAACTTTGGTAATAGGATTTTGTGAACACTTCTTGAATAAGTTGAGACATTATGGTATATCAGTGGTGCGCAAAATTGATGTGTGTGATATGTGTTGTTCTTGTGGTTTAACTAGGGCTGCTGAGCTTGTCACTCTTTCGCTGTCAATGCCAAGAATTTGCATGTGTTCTGTAACTGTTGAATGGTACTGTATAGAGTATATGTCTTGTAGATTCATGATATGTTTTGATTTCTGTAACGTAACATACAGGTGCAGTCATTGTATGCAGCATATGTGGCACCAGGCTGGAAAATCTGCATGATTTACTTTCTTAGAGGTCTCAGTTTAATACATACTTTTTAGACTTGACACAATTGTCTGTGTCTTTATTCTTGACTGTGTCTGTTAAAATTTTTTTATTTTTTATCTTGTGTCTGGAATTTACCTCAGAATTGTGCATATTCCTCTCATGTTTTTGATTATTCTTGTTTGTGATATTACTTCTAAAATTACGCAGTATTTTCTCTTGTTCTTGGCTGTAATTACCAAAATTGTCTGCATTTCTGTCCTTTTCTTGGCTGTACTTACAAAAATTTCCTGTACTACTGGCTTGTTCTTAAATGCCTCAAGCAGAATGAATAAAATCAGAAGTGAACTTGAAAATTGCAACCAAGGTAGAATAAGTTGTTCTTCTTCATACACTTTGTGACATCAACTTGAATATGTCAAAAGAAAGCAATGATCAGCTTGAGGCTGTTTATATCGCCATAGAGTTTTTCTGGGAATGGTCTTAGTGTCATCGTTAAGCGTAGGACATTACACTGTTTTGTTTGACCTGTGGCCCTTCGCATCCGATTTCAACAGGCATTCCTGTCAAGTCACCTTCCTTAGCCTTTGACTGACTGTCCCCTAACTTCTGCAAAACAATGGGTGCGTGTCTCTCATGGTTTGGTCCCTACCCTTCGACCTGTCTGGCGTGTAAGAAATGTTTAAACAAATAATGAGGGGAAACCTGAGGCCTGTAAACAGTAAATAAATGATAAACAAAAGTATGTTTCAAGCACTCGTGATAGGCTAACCGGGAATCAAACCCAGGACCTTCTGAATGACACCGCCACCTAGCTACGGGAGCAAATTGTTACTATCCTCTCTGCCTAGTTGGTGCCTAGTTGTTTTTTCTGTTCTCAAGTCTTCTACTTTAATTCTGATGTGTGCCTGAAACATACCTTTGTGTATTATTTATTTACTGGCTTGGGAGATCCTGCTGGTAGCTGTGCTACTGCTAGCATAGCTTTTGGGGTCACACATGTTCCTCTACCTTGACATGGTGGAGATATGGGGGCCATCCATAAAAGACGTCCACAAAATTCTGGCACTTTTTGACCCTCCCCTCCCCTATGTCCACTTTTGATTGACCCCTCCCCCCTTGTGGATGTCCACTGCACATGGTCTTGATTAAACATAGAAGCTTAAATTTTTAATCACCTACCTATACTTAAAACTTAGTTTAGTTCTATACAATACATCATTTGTATACAGATAACTCAATTTAATTATGTGAAACACTAGTTACTAAATATTACACATTACATAGTAACATACAAGTTAATATACTAAGGTTGTTAGTTCCAGAGAAAAGGAGTATAGAAGTTAAAACCTCTTCATATTAGAGATTTTGAGTCTAGAAGGATTGGAAGGTCTGGCAAGAGAGACAAAATCTGAAGAACATTTATTTAGGTTTAGCTGGACAGTAAGAAGCTTTCGAAGATAAGAGGGTTTGTTACTTTTGATAGATTTGTGAGTGAGTGAGAGTTGCCATGTAGTTTGTGAATTTGACGTCCACTTTCAACTTAAATACCCCCACCCCCCGTTGTCCATTTTTTACATACCCCTCCTTCCCCCCTCTCCTGTGGACGTCTTTTATGGATAGCCCCATGACAGAGGAATAGCTACAATTCGCAGTGTAGGTGGAAAATAATAAAATCAACAGGATGTCGACGCTCAGGAGGAATACGAAGGAGAACAATTACTGCCTTGTAATGGTGTGTCCTGTCCATTGCCAGCATATTATTTTAATCTCTTATTCCACAGGTTCTTGTCTTTATTTTCTGCAGCAGTTAGCAGTGTAGTTACATATTTGGTATAATGTAAATGTTCTTATGCAACGTCACACACACACAATGTGAGCAAATATAAAAGTATAGTTTAATTACATTCTTTAGCCATACATTATATCACTTATATGAATCATTTCAATTTCAGGTTAGCAGCATGTTCAAGTCAGCTGTCTTCACAGAAAATAAAAGCCAAAAAGATAAAGAAAAAGAATATGTTAAAAAAAAGATTTCGGGCCAAAAAGAAAGGCGAGAAGAAAGGCAAGAAATAATTAAGATAATAAAAGTATTTGAAACACAGATGAAATGTTGCAATTTTTTTGTAGTTTTCAGTTGGCAGTCTTTCCCCCCCCCCTTTTTTTATTAAGGAGATACAAAATATACAAATAAAGGTATGCAAACATATTACAAAAGCTCAATAACTGAGTTGATATGTCTTGCTGAGGGCACATTACATTGCTTCAGGAAGTTGACTAGCATCTAGCATAGCTTTTGGAGAGCAGACACTGTCTGATAGTGTATTGTAAACTTTTGCTGATCATGTGACTATGCTTTGAACATAAACAAAAAAGATGACAAAATAGTACATATCATATGTCAACTATTATAAATTTGACATTTTACAAGAAAAAGATATGTAGTGATCTGCTGATTTTACTGATATTACCAATTAAGGTGGAGGTTAAACATCCTTAGAGTGACTGTAACTTATGAAGAGGCCAAGAGTTTTATCAGAAGCAGGTACAGGAACAAGAAGGAAGCAGAGCATCCAAGCCACCAAAAAAATGATGCATACTCGTACCAGCTCAACAAAAGTGTACAAGGGTTAACCTTCAGATTCGCACAAACCACAGCAAATTGAAATAACATCTTTTCAACAAGATAAAGATAGGAACTACTTCTGAGTATAACTGTGGCATCAAAAAAATGACTGCTCAACATTTGCTGCAAAGATACCCAGCCTCTGAGGAACAGATAGCACAAATGACCGTCACCAGTACCATTTCTGAATAAACTATATGGATACCAACAAGCTCAGGCTGACTACTGCTTTCTTTAAGCCTACTCAAGTTGACGTCTGAAAGTGTACAGAGAAGAAGATTGACTGTGGCCTTACAAGGAGACATACAACATGATATACTAACTTGGCAGCAAATGAAGACTCATTGAAGTCTTGCCATGATGGCTTAGTAATAATTTCTCCCCACAGGTCCTGGTCTCTGGTATTTCCTTTGAGTTCTACCGACGTCTTGCTGCCAGTCCTAGGTATATCCTTTTTTCCTATGAACTTTCCTGTTCTCAGAAATTTCTGTTGTCTTATCTTTATTGTTGATCAAAAACAACCTCATTGCACTGTGGGCAAACCCATAGGTGCTCATTCTCCCTCAGCAGATGTCAAAAGGTATGAATGCTAATGGTTCTTGTTGCGCACTGGTTGTATGCATGCTGGTTGCATCCTCTCATACATCCATCCCTGCTAGTTTGATGCCAAATTCCAGCAACCTTAACCTTGATGATTCATCGATTGCAGTGTCATTCTCTAATAGGCGATTATTAATTGTCTTCAGTGTCTCTTCCCTATCCAGATCCAGTGCATCCACTATTTATGCTCTTGAAGCTAGCCTGTCAGCTCTTTCATTGCCGCAGACACCTGCATTACCCTTCAGAAGATCCACACAAGTTCCTGAAGATTCAAGGCTTATATAGAGGTTTTCCATTCATTTTGGACCTTCTGAAGCATGAACTGAGTCTGACACAATAGCTGCCCTTAATACAACAACCTCCAGCATGAGAATGGAGGTAGAGACATCTGCTGCAGCCCTAATGTTACTGTCTGAAACTTCCTTAACAAAGGCAGTTACTGTCCTGTCTTTTAAGTTTACACTATAGGTTGTGTGTTTTCCTTAGCCTCCATCAAACTTCATTATTAAATATGTTAGCCGTCCATAGTATTGTCATCATCTTTCTAAGCAACCACAGTGGCTTGCAATGCAATAATAAAAAATAACTTGTATAAAGAAACATGGCATAGAAAACACCCAGCATCAGATACAACAGAAGGTTTCTAGTCCATGTGAAGAAAGGATGAAGTGATAATTTACATGCTGAGAACTGGCAACTGCAGACATGGATAAATACCATCTGTTCAACACATAAGATATTGAACACACGTCCATGTGGGGAGGACAAACAAACAGCACATGTTCTCCAGGACAGTTCAGTGCAGCAAATTGACTAAATGGCCTTCACTAACCCATTTGAGGGAGAAACAATAAGGGGATGAGAGAAGCCTGATAAAGACTGCCAGATTTCAAGACAGAAATAGATGATGTTCTGTGAGAACGAACAGAAAAAGAAATGGCTTCCAGAAAGCACTGCATTCAGTTAGTCACCTCTAGCTGACCATGAAAACTTTGCTGGAAGTGATAGTGATGTGGTAGTTTCTGACAGTAAGAATACTGAAGTGATAAAAAAAGCACACACTTATCTTATACTTCTTTATTCTTCTACCACTTCCGCTATGAAGTGGCATTTATTTCAGTTCTAAACCTAGTATGAGGCTTGGCTGTCATCACTACATATTCTTTGGTGTGTGTCCATGTTCCTTTAATACATTTTCAATTCCTTTTCTCTTTTTCACTTCCTGTATTCTCATGAGTTTGTGCTGTTGGTTGGGCCGAAACCACATTACCTATTGTTTCTCTGAGCGGTGTTACAATGTTGGATTCATCGTAACAATCTGTTTTTCTATTTCGATTCTGCTGGTGATTTTTTTTCTCTAGTACTGGTTTGGTTTGTTCATTTCCATTTTCTCATTATTTCCATGTTCATATTCTTTTTTTCCCCATGTCCATATTTCTCATGTACTGGGTTGTCTATGTCCGTGTTTCTTGTACTGGTTTTTTCACATCCATATTTCTCATTTCTTTTTTATTTTTTTCATGTTCATTTTCTCATGTACTGGTGTTTCCATGTTCACATGTACATTTGTATCTTAGCAAATTTCCGAAGACTTGAATGAAAAGTTGTCTGGTAATATGTGTTCCTCTGGTCATATGTGATGATATCTCACAAAGTCTATAACATGGATCATAGAACAAAGACTGACTTGTACTGCTATCAGCTGGTTTTCTTAATGTGTCAAGTCCAGCGCCAGTGCCTTCTCCTCACCTTCTCCAGGCTTGAGCAAATTTCTTCAAAAATGTTAATGGTCCAAACAAATGATTTTCAAGGATATGAGAAACAGGTTTTTAACTTGATGTACTACACACCATTACAAAGAAAACACAAAACTATTACGCTAAAGATTTAATATAACAAGATAATTATACTACTTGTCAAAAGTCAAGGGCCACCCTATTATTTTCAATACACTTTTATATAAGCGCATAGAATGATTAAATGAAGGAAGTTTTTAATAAAAATGGGTGCAATATCTTCCTCTGACAATCCTCTATGCACGTTAAGCATAAAAACAACTCACCGACAACCATGGTGATCACGTGCAATTTGGTTTGCTGACCATAAATTCACATTTTTAATCTGTTTTTTTTCAAACTTCCGTACAACCAAACAGGTGAAGTAATCGTGCTGATTGACATTCCACGTGCAATGGCGACTTTTCGTGAACAGAGTTCACTCTTAATTTGTTTTACAATCAGCAGACTTAGGGTAGTTTCATCACTTGCAAAAACCATGCCACCGAGAAGTCGTCTTGACACCTTACAAAGAATGAGGGCTATAGTGTGGGTTGAAAGTGGCTTATCTGTCTGTGAGGTTGCTAGACGGCTTGCAGTGTCACACTCAACTATCCAAAGAATTTTGGAGAGATTTCAGGCCACAGGAAGTGTGGAGGATCGCCACCGGCCAGGTCGCCCTAGATGCACCAATAGACATGATGACCGGTACCTCTTGTCAGCCCTGCGCCGTTGAACAATGACTTGTTCCACTCTAAGATGTCAGCTGAGACAAACTGTAAACGTTAATGTCAGTCAAAGCACCATTCGCAGACGTTTACATGAATTTGGACTGGCTGCTCGACGTCCTGCAGTCAGAATCCCTCTTACTCCTGCTCATCGCAGAGCCCGTGTTGCTTGGTGTCGCGAGCACATCCGATGGACAAGGCAACAATGGAGTCAAGTTCTCTTCACTGATGAATCTCACTTCACTGTGTCATTCAATGATGGCAGGATTCGAGTTTGGAGACGACCAGGAGAGCGATTTACTGATGACACAATTCGAAAGGTGGATCATTATGGTAGGGGTTCTGTCATGTTCTTGAGAGGCTTCTACAGACACGGCAGGACCCCACTCTACATCATCCAAGGCAACTTGACTGACCCAAGATACCAGAACGAAATCTTGAGACCAATTGTTCAGCCTGCTCTGGAGGCCATAGGTGGTAATGCCATCCTCCAAGATGATAACGCTCGACCCCATCGAGCTCGTGTGGTGAATGAGTTTATTCAGCAACATGGGATCATCAGGATGGCGTGGCCAGCTCATTCACCTGACCTTTCTCCGATTGAGCACCTCTGGGATGTCCTTGGTCGAACATTGTCAACAAATCACCCCCACCAATGGATGTTGCACAGCTGACTGCATTTCTGCTTCAGGAATGGCAAGCTGTTCCTCTGGATACTCTTCGGACCCTTGTAGACTCGATGCATCTACGCCGTCTTGAATGCCTTGCTGCAAACGGTGGTCATACCCGATTTTGAAATGTCTATTTGTCCAATATCTATTGTGTGACTTTTGAAAAGGTGGGTGACACACTTCACAGCTTCATTGCGTTTGAATGTGTGTTTCCATTTCTTTACGTGACATGTCAGTTTGGTATTCAATAAATGCCGTTTTGACTGATACCAATTACGTTTATATCAGATTTGTTTTATGGTTTCAACCAAGGTTTTTCTAAGTGGCCCTTGACTTTTGACGAGTAGTATATATTGGAACTTACTAAAGTAACAAAATACTCATTACATTGGATTGCTGACTATGTGGATGATGCACTTTTGAGGTGATAGCACTCAGCTTTTTTCCCTGGTGTTCCTATCGGCGTCTTTGCTCTTCTGCTTAATGTAAGAGCTTATTTTCACGCAATCTGGGGTGGCACCATAAGAAGCATCTCTACTTGGTGTGATTGGCAGCTTCATCCTCCCAGGTTACTGGATTTATTTCCAGTGCCTTCATGTCTCTCTTGCACACATCTTTGAGCCTCAGCTGCGGTCGCCCAGGCTGTTCTTCTGCCAGTTGTCTGTAGAATATATCTTTGGGGATGCAACCATTTTCCATGCTGTGGACATGGCTAAGCCAGCGCAATCTGTGCTGTCTAAACAGAGTAAACACGCACCAAAAGGTCAGTGCGTGACAGAACCTCAACACTTTGTTCTTCCACGAAATACCAAAATTGTGACACAGGCACCATAGATGGAAGGTATTGAGCCATTTTGTCTTGCTTAGCATAGGTTGTCCAAGTCGGACTGCTATATAGGAGAGTGCTGCTGACGCATGCATCATATCCTACAACTTTGGTCTTCATTGTGAGTTTGGGGTTTCCCCAAGACGTGTTGTGAGGTGGGCAGAGATGGTTGCAGCTTTGCCAATTAATTTGAGTCAGACATCAAGAGAAAATAATGGTTGTTATTTGTTAATCATAATCGACCTCAGGGCAAACCCATGGGTGCTCAGTCTCCCTCAGCAAATGTAGAAGAGTATGAATGTTAATTGTACCTGTAGCACGCTGTTTGTACATACAATGGATGCATCCTCTCTCATGTCCATCTCTGCCAGTCCCACGTAAGATGCCAAAATCTAACAGTCTCAGCCTTGTTGATTCATCCACTACAGTGTCATTATCTAGCAGGCGATCATTAACTGCCCTTATAATGGTTGTGATAGTAACACCAATTTTTAATTTTGACAATTTAAACTTACACAGTAAGATAGGTAGATAAGAAAATTCAAAGTATTACATACTTTGGTTGAAATGAAAGATTTAATGCTGGTGGCGTGTGCAAAAGCAAGTACTTGATGTTTCTTTCATGCTTTGTCAAATTTTGTTTCCTTGTTCCCCCTTTTTAAACACAATTTTCATTTAGCGTTTGAAGTTTTTTAAAAATAATTTGGCGTTTCTAGCACTATCTTGAACCTACAACCAGGCAGTTACAGTCTTTCATAATTTTCCTTTGTTGCCCCTTACGGAGCATGGAGCTATTATTGTAGCTGGTCCTCTTGCGTGAAGTCGTTACCAAACATTCACATACTCTTACAGCAGTGATTTCTGTAGCAATGACTTCTTACATGATGAAGTTGCCAGCCCCATGCAGAGTTTCATAATAGTCACCTTGTATAACATGCCTGAAGGTACACTACTCCTATTCTTTGTCTGTCAACATACAGCTGTGCTAAATCTTCTTTACTCGTCTTCCATGCTGAATGAAATCAAAATCTGTGTGGGTATGACTTGTAGGACATAGCACAATCTGTTCAGATGATTTTTCTACAACCCCAATAATCAGGCTAGTGTGTTACCGGGGCCTGAAAGGGAAGCAAAGAACAGTAACACTGACCTACCATGCATGTCATAAAAAACGACTGAGGATGGTTGGGCACTGGGCAGGTTACCCCATCCTTTAAAAACACACGGACAGGTCAACTAGAGACATTAAAACTCAGCTATCCAAGACAGGCAAAGGTCCTCTGACAAGGAGGCACATGGAAAGCTGAAAGAGTCCGTACTGCTAAATAACTTTCTTTCTTTTAGAACCTCCAGAAATGAGGAAAAGATGCTGGAGAAGGATATGACATACATGAAGAAAACTTGTTGATAGCACTACCACACAGTCCTTTGTTCTGGAATCCCCAGGGTAAGACAGGTAGAAGACCAAAGAACACATGGAGAAGAGAACTGGAGACAGACATGAAGACGTAGAAAGACCTTGAGCTGATGGTATGGGATGCAAAGCCTATGTCCCTTGGGGAGTTGAAAGGTGAAAGAAGAATAATAATTCTCACAACATTACCACATGCATCGGAAAGAAACAGAATAGACAAAATCTCAGAAATATCTGAGTGTCGACACAAAATTGGTTTTCAGTACTTTTATTTTCTTTCTTTTTTCTTCATAAAGTGTCTTTAGAAAATTACATATGTTTCATTATACAAACTTAATATTTTAGACAACATCACAATTTGTTACAGGCATAACATAACACAAATGAACATTGTTTGAGACATACCAGTACAAACACAGATTAATCAGTCATACCATCATAACAAATAATGTTACAGACATACCATATTAGAAACAGCATCAAAGATGGAAGTTACCAGCAATTAATGCCGCAATATTACCTGTCATTTGTCTTCAGTACCAAGTAACTGATGATGAAAATAATGTACACATATAAACCTACCATCGTGCCACACTGACTGGTATTTTCTACAGATCTTGTGCTGTGCTATTTTCTACTATTTCTAACATCTTTCCTATGTTATGCTGTCTATTATCTCCAATACCTGTTTACCTCTGTCACTGTTTCCACAAAAATGTTCCTGTTGTTACGACATCCTACATATTCCTTCTTTTCTTTACATATCCTCAAAATGCTGACCGTGTTTTTCTTGTCTGAAACTTCATAAGTTTCTCAAGCTTTTTTCATAAGCAGTTCATGGAATCATTAACACTGTTCTGAGAAACTGCAGCTCTCTGACCTCTAGTAAGTGCTCAAGACAGAGACACCAGTGAAGTGATTCTTAAGGAACATGAAATTAAAAGAAAAAACATTGTGGCTAGTGAGGAATGAAGCACTGGTATTTTCAGCAAAGAATATAATGGACACACAATAATCATCATCATGAGGCATGTTACTTGATGTTAACATTGAAATACACTCCAGGAAAATTAGAAACAAGATCACACTTGGCATTAAGATACAACCAATTTGTCAACAAACGAGCGGATCTGATCATCATCTACCAAGCCAATGAACTGGTTGTGTACTCGTCCATTTTTCATGCCGATTACTGTGGGAACTGATTGTACCTGAGGGAAAAAAGATGATGTTTTTAAATACAGGGTTTAAACAGTGGAAGTATAGCAAACAGTGGAAGTATAGCAAACAGTGGAAGTATAGCAAACAGTGGAAGTATAGCAAACACACTTGTCTTAATTACCTTTTCTTTTTTTCATACGCCCGCTAATACTCGAGGCGAAATCTCAGGTTATTATTTTATGTCTAACCTGAGACTGATTTTACGTGAGTATTCTTTTTTTCTTGCACAGAGACAGGTGTCCCTCGCCATTCAGGCAGATACTCGCCGATTTCGGAGGTACCCATTAGAGCTGGGTCGGCTCAGGAGCCTCCAGTCCCTGGTCGACGACACTTCTTCACATGTCCTCGCCAGGTCTCGAGTTAATCCGGTCAGCGAAAAATCTTCAAATGTCCTCGCCCGGGTTTGATCCTGGGTCCCCCAGTCGCCAGCGCAATGTGGTAACCACTACGCTAGCGCGGCTCCCTAAATTACCTTTAAAACTGAGATGAAAAAAGTTGTACTCCTTAATAATTTATGTTTAACAATAGCAAGGCTGACAACATACTAGTCATCATTTTATTATCCTTTTTTGCTTCTTATGCACCATGGTGCCAACACTCTGTTCCCTTGCAGGAAGCCTGCACCAAAACATTTATATGTTCTTGATGCTGTGGTTTCTGTAACATTTTGTTTTGCATAAAGATGTTGCCAGCCACATGCACAATCTGATATTAGTCACCTCTAATGATGGATGGGCTTGAAGGAGTGGTAGTCGCATTCTTTTTTTTGGCTGTTCAGAGATCCTCAGGAGCTACATAGAGTGTTGGACTTTGTTGTTCTAAAATGCATAATATGTGTATAAGTTTGTCAATGTGGCTGTATCTGTATAAAATGCATAATATGTGTATAAGTTTGTCAATGTGGCTGTATCTGTATAACATGCATAGTATGTGTATAAGTTTGTCAGTGTGGCTGTATCTGTATACAATGCATAATATGTGTATAAGTTTGTCAATGTGGCTGTATCTGTATAACATGCATAATATGTGTCTAAGTTTGTCAATGTGGCTGTATCTGTATAACATGCATAATATGTGTATAAGTTTGTCAATGTGGCTGTATCTGTATAACATGCATAATATGTGTATAAGTTTGTCAATGTGGCTGTATCTGTATACAATGCATAATATGTGTATAAGTTTGTCAATGTGGCTGTATCTGTATACAATGCATAATATGTGTGTAAGTTTGTCAATGTGGCTGTATCTGTATAACATGCATAATATGTGTATAAGTTTGTCAATGTGGCTGTATCTGTATACAATGCATAATATGTGTATAAGTTTGTCAATGTGGCTGTATCTGTATACAATGCATAATATGTGTGTAAGTTTGTCAATGTGGCTGTATCTGTATAACATGCATAATATGTGTATAAGTTTATCAATGTGGCTGTATCTGTATAATATGTGTATAAGTTTGTCAATGTGGCTGTATCTGTATAATATGTGTATAAGTTTGTCAATGTGGCTGTATCTGTATATGTGTATAAGTTTGTCAATGTGGCTGTATCTGTATAATATGTGTATAAGTTTGTCAATGTGGCTGTATCTGTATAATATGTGTATAAGTTTGTCAATGTGGCTGTATCTGTATAATATGTGTATAAGTTTGTCAGTGTGGCTGTATCTGTATAACATGCATAATATGTGTATAAGTTTGTCAATGTGGCTGTATCTGTATACAATGCATAATATGTGTATAAGTTTGTCAATGTGGCTGTATCTGTATAACATGCATAATATGTGTATAAGTTTGTCAATGTGGCTGTATCTGTATAACATGCATAATATGTGTATAAGTTTGTCAATGTGGCTGTATCTGTATACAATGCATAATATGTGTATAAGTTTGTCAATGTGGCTGTATCTGTATAACATGCATAATATGTGTCTAAGTTTATCAATGTGGCTGTATCTGTATAATATGTGTATAAGTTTGTCAATGTGGCTGTATCTGTATAATATGTGTATAAGTTTGTCAATGTGGATGTATCTGTATAATATGTGTATAAGTTTGTCAATGTGGCTGTATCTGTATAAAATGCAACAGCCATCTCTGCACTAACTTACTTACTTAGTCATTCCCCTTCTACCGTAAGGTGTAGAGGTTTGGAAGAGAGAGCGCCAGACTATCCTATCAGCTGTCTTCCTCCTGGCCTGGTTCCATTCTACTCTGCACTAACAAGGATAAAAAAACTACACTAGTTACTATACGTGTCAGCGGCATCATCAAATCGATTTAGTTATTTGTAAATTTCCCAGATCCACTGAAGATCAGATCACATCTTGCTTAGGAAATTGAAGATGCCTTCCAAGAGAAAAAGTACAAGCGGTTAGTTTGGGTAGATTTGGAGAAAGTGTTTAATAAAGTATGGAAAGAGGGATAGAAAGTCAAGCTGCAAATAAGTGGAATGTGTGAGAGAATGTACAAATGGATTGGCCACCACCTTGATAATAGATCTGCCAGAGTAGAGTTACAATAACAGGCTAGTAGGAAGTTTATATTGGAGCAGGGTGTCCCCCCAAGGGGAAGTCCAGTCGCCTATGCTGTTTCTTGCGTACATAAATGACATTACAGACAATATTCCAAGAATAACACACAATGCCTCATTTGCAGATGACTTAGCCTTGTGGATCTCTGAAGAGTTTATTACTACGACAAGCATTTGCATGCAGCAAGCCCTAATATTACTGCAGGAGTGAGCCAAAGCATGGATAATGAAGACAAAAGAAGGGGAAAAAAACATATAGTGTTCTCCCCTCTCAAATAAACCACAGCGCTCCAAACTAGTGCTAAATGGGTGAAAATCCAAACTACCTAGGCATTACCTTTGATCGCAGTTTGACTTTGAAAAACCAGATTGAAAGAACCCAGATAAGTGCAAGGCAAAGAATGGCAGACATAAAAAAACTTGCTGGAACCTATCGGGGGGGAGGGGGCACGAGGATGAGAGAATGCGACAGAAGCTAAATACAGGGCGATTGAGACCAGTCCTAGAATATGACACTGCAGCATGGTTAACAGCAGCTAAGTCGATAAAATTAACAAATACCATAACCAAGCAATAAGAATCATAACAAGAGGCTTAAAGACAGCTCAAAAAAGATTACATACCTCCAACCAATGGAGGATAGAAGAGACAGCAGGTCCCAGCAACAAGTCAAGAAATTCAGGAGAATACCACACACACATATACGCACACGCCTCCCCCCGATGTACTACTTGGAAGGGGAAGACTCAAGTGAAGCAACTTTGTAGAATCAACTAAAACAAAGAGGAAAACAGATCCCATAAATGCAATATCTACAGCTAAACCCATCTACACTCCTCCCAGTTTGGAAACAACAGCACTTGCCTGAAGTGATAGAAAGCATTCCTGGTATTGAAAGAAAGAAGAGACGTAACCACAAAACACATTGAGAAACATTACCTAAGCAATGTCTGGACCCATGCATATACAGATTGATCAACAACAAATGCAACACAAGATGGACTTGGAGGAGCCTTTCTGAGGTTAAGCGCTGGTATACAATAATAGTTGTTTGCGGCAACAGGAAAATTTTCAAAGTAACTTCAGAGCAGAGGCCTTGAAAACTGCTGGTTTTAATAATGAAGAAAAGCACAGAGACAGCTGTTTTCTTCACAGATGTGCAACCAGCAGTTACAACACTGAGGTAAAAAAAATGCAGTGACCTAAGAGCAATACTCTACAAACTAAGTCTGTGATTCAATAGAGTTGTGATACAGTAGATCCCATCTCAGCATCCCTGGCAATGAAGAGGCTGACAGATTGACAAAGGAAGGTGGGAAAACTACCGCAGAAACTTACAAAGAGTTTCACCAGAAGCAGATACAGAAACAAATGGGAAGCAGCGCATCAAGGCCACCCAAAAAAAAAAAAAATGATGCATATTACCAGCTCAGCAGATGAGAACCAGCGGTAATCTTCAGACTCCGCAGGGGCCACAACAGATTGGTATACCATTTATTCAAGAAGCTAAAGACAAGGGCTACTGATGAGTGTAACTGTGGCACCAATAGACTTGACTCTTGAACATGTTTCAAAGGTGCCCAATATATGATGAACAGAGAAAGCATGTGGCCATCACCAGTGACCATTCCTGGAAAAACTCTATGGAGATACAAATAGCCTGAAGCTGACTACTGCTTTCTTTGATCATATTCCAAGCTGACTCTGACAGTGTATGAAGAAGAATATACAAATTCTACTGTTATAATTTGTATTGCATTAGGACATCTCCAAATGGAGATTCATTCCTTTCATTCTCATCAACTTTTAATGGAGGTCAGGCCAAAAAAGAATTACTAATGCATTTTTTTAAAAAAAAATTGTCTTATACCATTTTGTTTCAATTAAGCTAACAAGACCATTACACGAAGGAAAAAATTAATCAAGAATGAGAAAGTTAATTTTTCAAATACTGAAGAAAACTTTTATGCTTGGATACCTCAAAAGTAAGGGCAGCCCCATAGCAGATACTGCTGTAGGGGAATGAAGTGTTAAGACTTCATTATACTAGGTCTAGCTTTGAGAGATGGAGTGACCAGTTCCCACCCTGGCTGCTTTTGCCTTCAATCACTCAAGAGTAGGTGCACATTTACAGCTGGCTAGACTTGAGCGTGACGCCAACCGTGTTTTGAACATGGTAGTTTTGCAGTGAGAGGCCAGCGCCCTAACCACTCTGCCAAAAAGTAGACAGCTGTAATGTGAACACAGTAAACATCAGCTGAATAACTTACTCCATATTCCATTGCAAGTTCTGAGTTGTCATCAATGTCTACCTTGGCCATGACTACTTTTCCATTTTCCTCTGCAAGAATGGACTCCAGTCTTGGACCCAAGAGCTTACAAGGTCCACACCACCTAAAAGAGTCAACAGCTACAATAAAATCCAAAAGAAAAAAGTCATTTCTTAACAAACACTCAATTACAAACTCTTGAATAGCACCACTTCATCCCAATTCTCATAGGATGACAGTTATTTATTTTGCCATGTTGAAATCATATCAGACAGCTGAGTGAAAAGGCCCTTGAGTAT
This sequence comes from Oreohelix idahoensis, assembly GCA_024509875.1. Classification (NCBI taxonomy): domain Eukaryota; kingdom Metazoa; phylum Mollusca; class Gastropoda; order Stylommatophora; family Oreohelicidae; genus Oreohelix; species Oreohelix idahoensis. Next base: position 235,137 of record JAMPIV010016286.1, read on the forward strand.
AAGAGTGAGATCCATCTTTGTTTCATAGATCTGGAAAAGGCGTTTGACAGGGTCCCCTGGAGCAAACTTTGGAACTGTTTGGCAAGGAAGAATATTCCAGCACCTCTGATTCATGCTATACAGAGCTTCTACAAGTCTTGCAGAAATTATGTGAGGACAGCAAACCATAAGTCAGAAGAGTTCAGGACCACCACTGGTGTAAGACAAGGTGATATCCTATCACCTTACCTCTTCATACTCCTTATGGACGATGTCATCAAGGCATGTAAGGAGAGAACAAGAAAGTATTCAGTGGGGTACTGGAAGATGAGACAGGTCTATATTTCGGAGCTGGCATTTGCTGGTGATGTTGCCCTGATTGCTAAATCAGAGGCACATCTCCAATCCAACCTGCAAGTCTGGAAGGAAGAGCTGGAGAAGAGAGGGATGGTCATAAGCAGCTCTAAAACAAAATCCATGGTGATATCACGAGAAGAAAGAAAACATCAGATTAAGTTGGGAGAACAGGTCCTGGAGCAGGTCGACCACTTTAAATATCTCGGAGCTATTATAGACCGAAAGGGAGGCATCAAAGAAGAGTTGGCCACTCGAAAAGCAGCGGCTGGGAGACTTTTTCAGGCCAAAAATCGTGGATTCCTCAGCAAGAAAGAGGTTGGTAAGAAAACGAAGATGGCTGTATACCGCTCCACCTATGTCCCAGTCTTGACATATGGATGCGAGTCGTGGGCAATGACTACAACCCACAAAAGCCAGATCCAAACCTCAGAAATGAGGTATCTGAGGAAAGTGGTTGAAGTAACAAGAAGAGACATGGTCCGCAACCAGACGATCCGTCAAGGCCTAAAATCCCATCCGCTGCAGACCCAAATAGAACAGTCCCAACTAAGATGGTTTGGCCATGTCTGCAGAATGGGAGAAGATCGACTACCACGACAAGCATGGGAAACAAAGAGCCAGGGATCCAGACCTCCAGGACGACCCAGAGTCCGCTGGGAGGACAACATAGACAATCTTTGAAGGACCGAGGACTAGAATGGAACCAGGCCAGGAAGAAGACAGCTGATAGAATGGTCTGGCGCTCTCTCTTCCAAACCTCTACACCTCACGGTAGAAGGGGAACGACTAAGTAAGTAAGTAAGAAATCATATCATGAATTCTGTATCTTTATTTAACTCTTACAATCCGGCAAGCCCCGTGAAGTGGCGCGGGTTTAGTACCAATTTTACGGCTCGCCCCGTGAAGTGGTACGCGACGGTAACGATAGCTAAACTATACCGTAAAAACACGGTTTTAGCTCCCGTATAGTAAGAGTTAATGTACTTTTGATTAAGGATGTTTCAGCTGATTTATCTGTACAGTAAATGCTGCATAACTAAATGGGTTAATGCTAACTTTATTAAACACTGATTTTAACAAAATCTTCGATACCGTGCAGTCTAGAGAAGTAAAAGTCGCTGGGACCATCTAAAATACTTCTAATTATCAGAAATTCTGTTTATTAGAAGTTTGCTCAGATGGAGGTTTACGGTCAGAATAAGAATTAAATAATGAAGCAATTATTTTAATGTACAAACTGATTAATCTCAAAGTATGTTCTAATTCAGAGTATAACATGATTACTAGAAGATCTGCATGACACAAGATATTATACATTCAGTTCATCTACAAAATGGTTTTTGAGGAACAAGTCAAGAATTTTCTTAAACTATAGGACTTTTATGCAGATGGGACAGCAATTCCTACATGGATAGCTAGAGCATTAACCACTGAAGGACAGGTAAGCCATTGTAAGATTCTTCTGTTGTCTAGTGTTTTCCTTCTTTCTTCCTTACGACAGCCTACCACAAACTTGTTTATGTTTATTATTTTTGATTGACAGGCCTCGAGTTTCACTCTTTGTTCACCTTTATATCTCAACCTTCTTATAGTCTCGTTGCTGTCAGATTTTAATGAAAGCCCTTTTCTCGCAAATGGAGGGGATGCAGTTTTCACAGTCGGCCTGATGATTACTTCTTGCTTGTGTAATGCATGTTAGCATGTTGTGTGCTGCACCACCCTCTGACGTTTATTAACCTTTTATCGCCTATTCACCAAATAATTATTTATAGCCACATAATTTGAGTTGGGACATAACAAAGCCAAAGAAGACAATTAGCCAGAAATCCCTAACTGCTTCTAGTTAAGCAAAAATCAACTTGAGTGAGTTTGGATAAAGTGGAATGCATTGTACTTTTGTGTCTGAACATGCAGACAGCTCAGTATGGAGGTCACAGCTGTGACTGATTCCCAGGTAGCCTGCACCAAAGCATTCATGTGCTCCTACAGCAGTAGTTTCTATAACAACGTGTTTTAAACTATCTGGTTGCCAGCCCTATGCACAACCTCATACTAGTAACCCTACGACATGGCTAAGGAAGCAGTGTATATTTCTATATATTAAGTAAAGGTATAGGATCCCGTTACACGCCTATTGAGGCATATTTGGAATACGGTGTTAGGCCCATATTTTCTTGACCATCTGCACACTAGGGGTGATGTGTTCAGCATCACGCCAGCCGCTTAACCTTCCCAGAGTTGTTCTGGTACCCAATACATGAGGCTGGGTCGAACCCAGAGCCGTCTGCGGCCTAAAAAAATCCCACCTCAACTGGGGATCGAACCTTGGACCACCGAACTAGGAAGCCAGTGCACTAACCACTGCGCTACAATGGCTCCTTTTCTATATATTAAGTTACTTAATATCTGTGACCTTCCACTTATAAATCTGGTTAATCATCATCATTTTCTCTTGAGCCACCACCACAGCAGGTCCCCTTACAGGAAGCCTGCACGAAGCATTGACATGCTCTTGTAGTGGTAGTTTCTGAAGTAATTTGTTTTATATGATAAGGCTGCCACTCAAAATTATGATCATCACCCTTCAGCTCCCCACAGAACATAAACCTTCAACAAACTTATGCCAAGTCTTCCTGTCACGTGCCATCAGGTCAAGGTCTTTCAATGCCTTCCTCATGCCTTTCATGTCTGTCTCCAGTTCTCTTCTCCATGTGTTCATTGGTCTTTCTCTACCTCTCTTACCCTGGGGATTCTAGAACAAGGACTGCCTTCTAATACTTAAAAAAAAAAGACACTCAAAATGCAGCCATATAATTTCCAGTGTATAAAAATTAACAATGACTGGTATCAAATACCTAGCTTCAGTAACTCTTTAACACCTTCAGATTTAATAATTTGATTGACTTGACTTTGATCCGCTGTCACTGAGCATCAGCTCTGGGTGACATTGATGTCATTATGTGGTATTGCGCAGTTTATGTAAGCTGTAATAATTAATTACCTAATATCTTTGACATTCTCTGGCACGTCTGGTTAATGTTATGTGCAGATTAAGTATCCACTCTAAATACTGTTGAATTAGTAGTTTAAAAAAATATAAATTATAAACTCACGTTGCATGAAAATCAACAACAACTGGTGTAGAACAGCTGGCTTCAATAACTCTTTTCTTAAAGTCTTCTTCGTCCTGAACATTTATAACTTCAAACTTGCTGGCACTTGTGGATTTTAATCGTGTGCCAACAACAGGGGTGAAAGTATTCAACTTGTGTGTGCATAGCTTGAAATTATGATTCACTAATACTGTCAGAGGTCTGTGAAGAGTTCTGCATCCAGCTACCATTCCTAGATTTCCCACCAATCTTGCAGCAAGCTGCCTTGCTGAATTCATGTCTGCAGCTCTTAAAAAAAATAAAAAAATAAATGTATTAAAGCTCAGCATAATACTGATTCACAATTTATTTATTTGATTTCATCACTGTTTAAAAACTTCAATTAATTTTTTTCACATAATTAAAAAAAATATCTTTGAAAATTATACTGAAAAATATATTTTTAAAAAGTCAACATCTTTTCGCGCTCATAAATTACTAAATAGACAATGATGCTGTGTACAGCACACAATGATAGGAAACTCAGCACCAAGCATTACATGAGGTAATCTGATCATCAGAAGTAGTCCCCCTCCCCCCATCAGTCAAGTGTTTCAGCTCTTTTATCCCCTTTACAAAGGGAGGAACCACTTGGGTCATGTCTCTCAAGTGTCAGCCACCTCCTGATTAGGGAATTGAACCCATTCCACCTTTCCGAATTCAGTGCACTAACCACTGCGCTACCGTGGCTCCTTTTCTATATATTTAAATGAAAAACAGTGGGATGTGCATTTGATGTCATCTAAATAAGTCGCTTATGTCATTAGGGTTTAGAGTTAGTGCTGAAGTGAGTGACAGTAGACTGGGGACTACCATATTGACCAAACATGGGGCGTTTCCAGTTCAAGTTGGAACTTTGTTACGGTTTTTATTTTTTAATATGGCCTCACTGTTTGTCGGCCGTTATTAACTTTGACAAAGCTCAAAACAGGGTTGGTGTTAGGTTAGCTGTTTGACAAACCTCGAAACAAGGTTGGAGTTAATAAGTCAGTCTAGCCACAAGGGGTGTCATGGTGGACCTTGTCTGCTCTCGTCGCATTTTACTGAGTTAGATTCAGGATTCCTAAACTTAACCTTTACCCCTTATTACTGCGTCTCTGAATACTTTTTTAAGGACATAGACACACGTTTCACTGTTATGAGGGAAGGTCAAAAAGTAATGCCTCCTATTTTTTATGTATCTAAATACTGCAACGATGTGCAATTTGTAAATTTAGCAGGATTCCTCAAACACTCTTCTGCACTGTATAGCATTACGAACTTGTTTCAGTAACAGGTGGCACCACTGTAACAGTTTAAAAATGGCTGCCAAAGATGTTCGGTTAAAACAACGTTATGTCATATAATTCCTCAATGCTGAAGGCGAGACCATAGCTATCAACCTCCTGCACCGTTACGAAACTGAAGGAGAAGAGTTTTTATCGAATATTGTGACAGGTGATGAGACTTGGGTTCATTTTTTTTAACCAGAATCCAAGAGGCAGTCAATGGAATGGCATCACACAACATGGCCGACAAGAAAGAAGTTCAAAAGTTCACCATCTGTAGGGAAAGTTATGGCCTCCGTGTTTTGGGATGAGAAAGGTGTGATTCTTCTCGACTTCTTGGAACAGGGAAACACGGTGAATGCAGACCGTTACATTGAAACTTTGACGAAGCTTAGAGGTCGTCTTCGGCGACTTTACCCATTAAAAGATCAGAGAACTGCACTACTGTTGCACGATAATGCCACGCCACACACACCTAAACGCACCATTGAAGCGATTGCAGAATTTGGATGGACATTATTACCACATTCCCCCTTACAGTCCTGATCTTGCACCTTCTGACTTCCATCTGTTTGGACCACTGAAAGAAGATCTTCGCGGACATCACTTTGAGGACACCGAGACCCTTAAACGCGCCGTACGCCAGTGGTTTAGGAAAAAGGACACAAATTTTTACCGTGCGGGGATACATGCCCTTGTGAGAAGATGGACAAAAACTGTAACAAATAACGGAGACTACATTGAGAAATAAATTTTTGAAATTCAGACTTGGGGCTACATTTCAATGTGAATTTTATTTGTTTTCTTGCCTATTGAATGAAATTAAAAATTACGAGGCATTAGCCTACTTTTTGACCGTCCCTCGTAATAATCTCAAACAAATTCACTAACAAGTAGGCCTATGTAGGCCCTATTGAAATTAGTTTTATTTTGTGTGTTCAATTTTAACATTTTATATCCGTTACAGTGCAACGAACTTCATCGTTAAATGTAATTTAAAAACAATTCTTCGCTTCATATTTTAAGAACATGCGACCTGTAGCATCATTATATGATGAAACTATTACAGCTGTACCGAGAAGGCATATGTAGGCTAATTGTAAAACCATATTATTCTACATTAAAAAAATTACACATGCGAAATCCATGAAGAAAGCATTTGTTTACATACTATATAAATTTATGACAGACTAACGCTATATTCTGTAAATGTACATAATATAAATATCAAGATAAACAAACTTACTTGAAACCTGTCTCACTATAATACTCAAGGAGAACTTTGGGGTATAATTTTTTAATCGACGATATGCGTAAAACGTCACTGCATTTGTTGTGACCTTTGCCGCAAACAGGAACAGGAAGCAATTGCTTGAAAAACAAATGTGTCGGACATTGCTAAGATACAGTAAACATTCCTTTGCTAAATATGTCTTAAAAACTCATCTGAAGTCTCTGTTATTTAGAACCTATAAAACTCATTCTTTGCTATATAGTCTTTATACAATGATTACAATGTAAGTAGTAAGTAGACTAATATGATGGCACACAAATAACAAGAATAAAAATAAAACGTTCCCTCCGAGCAAACAGGAAATTTTCTAGTAACTTTTGATCGTTGGTATCGCCCTTAGTAATTCATTTTCTGTGCCCAAAAACAGTGCTTATAATGTCACGCCTAACGAGAGTTTTCTTTAGCGTATATCAATGTATTTGTTTTCTCAGTGTGAAAAAGAAGTTAGTGCAGTGTCTAGAGAAATATAATACAGATTAAAAATAAAGTAACCCTTCAACCCTTGATGGGTTATAATTAGGACATATGGTGCACTAATTCAAGAAAATAAAGTTAGATTTCCAATACCCAAATACAGTACCTTCTTCCCCCCCCCCCCCCTTCCTCCCTCCACTCAGTCCAAATAGAGTAAATCAAAACCACATTTGTGTGAATGTTTGTGTGTGATTTTCCCTTTCCAAGAAACAAACAAACAATAAAAATTAAAAAAAATACAAGGAAACAAACACAAACTAAAATAAAGTCTAGAAGAAGCCTGTGCCGACTGTCTAGAGAAAAATAATACAGAGCATTTCCTACTAAAATGTAGGAAGTTGAACAGCCGAGAAAACCAATATTTGATTATTTGCAGACATGAGATTCATCCATACCTGTAGAACAGGAGTTGAGAGTAGGCAGACCTAAAGAAATGCACAGTATAATAAAACAGTTTATAACAGGAACAAAAGTTAATATACAAGAATCAGTGATGGTGTGGTTTTACAGAAGAATGTTAAAGATACCACGGACAGCAACAAAGAGTAATGTGTATGTCAAGCAAGAGGTTAACACGCGAATGAAGCTTATTTTTCATGTTAAGAAGAAGCAATCCACTTTCTTTAGGCATGTATGAGAAGAAGAAAGCTGGAATATATCATAACAACAGGAAAGATTACAGGAAAAAAGTAATAGAAGAAGATAAAAAGAGCAGATACTGGACAGTTTCTTCTTCGTTCGTCCTGAAAAGGACGTTGGTTGCATTGTGTCCGTTTACAGCGAAGCTGCGATATTTGCGCCTTTCGGCCGACACATCCGACTTCAGCACGGCATTTTTTTAGACCGGGTTAGCCTTCCCTCTTCGATCCCTACTCACTCAGCCAGACTGCAGTGATGCAGCCTGTTTCCAGGACCACCACTTTGGAGGTGGAGTAGGGTTTTGGTCAGCTCTAGTTCGCTGACGCAAGCAGTCTAGCTATGGGTCGCTGACTGCATTCCTCACTGTTGACGCGTCTTAGGTCCCACTGGACAGTTTGACGTCATGTCATGGAAAGAAGTCAACAACAGAATTGATAAACAGTACTGGAGACAGGAAGTTGTGGAGAGACATGATCTCCAACGCCACCAGGTATGGTACTTGAAGAAGAAGAAGAAGGTGGTTTGCCGGAAACGTGAGACTCTGAAGGAGGTCTCGTGATGCGTGTTGATGATGGCAGATGATTGGTGGATTGGATGTCATCTCAGGCACCCTGGACTTTCCCCACTCTTCTCCTGCTTGTTAACAACATGACAGTTGTGAGAAATTTTCATATATAGTTTGTTGCTGCTCTACAAGACGCAACCAGGCGTGATGGCCACTGACTGCGTTGACAGTCTGCAGCTAAGGATCAAAGACAAGATAAACCACAGCAAATTCTAGTCAATCATCGAGCAGTGTTTATAGAAGATATAAATAAATAAATATATATATGGAATATTTAATTTTCATATATAAAACTATAAACATTATATGTCTTAGCTGAACAGGATATTTCCCTTATAAAAAATATTTTAAAAATAAAACTAATTTATTTTCGCTTGTTTTTAATTTAAAATTGCATCGAGATTCGAAGATATAACTCTAGCAGAATCGAGATATTAATGTTGGTTCAGAGGGACTCCAGTATCTGGTAAAATAAAAGTGGATAAACAAATAATTAAAAAAATGAACAAAGCAATTAAAAAATTGTTTTGGGATAAGTAGGTCTACGAGCAGACAATAACAAAGCACAAAGAAAAAAATTACGGTGTAATCTCACAATGGAATAGAACAAACCCACACTACATGTAAAAGGGGAAAATAGTCCAAAATGTTTAATCTTAAAGATTCATACCTGGCCAGGAGGTGCTGAACTCAAGCAGAAGCTTTGGGGCTGCTGCGCTGACCTGGAAAAGACTGGACTTTGTCCTGGCGACAGGCCTGCAGATGTAGATTTAGTATATAAATATATATATATATGTATTCATGCATTTGAAATTTACTAAAGTACGTGAAAAAATAAACATGTATACCATAATATAATCAACCACTCCTTGCTCACTTTGAAGCATGGGGACATCTCTGCTATTGGTTCCTTATGAGGAAACCGCACAAAGCAGTAAACTAGCACCTTATCATGCGACAACATAGTTTCATGTATCTGAGATCTGCCAGTCAACATGGATGGACGTGTTTCGATCGCCTCTCACATTTTGCAGTATTAACGCAGTAAGTTTAAGTCACATTTCATGGATTTTTATGTCAGTGTATTGGTTTTTAGACGATGAAAATTTTAAACATGATGTTATGTTAAATTAATGTGTAACATTTATAGAATACCGGTGAAATGTGTATCAGTTTTACTCTATGTTTATGGAGGATGTTTGCAACAATGACCACATGACTCATTCGATTATGACCTTCGCGAAAGCAAGAAGTCAGTTGGTCAAGCGTTGCTGTCGAGCATCATAAAATTTTCCCGGTATATAATGTTCCTCACCGGTAATAAAACCCCCTGTGGAATGTAACTATGTCATGCTTTGAGGAAGGCGTTAGTTCGCAGCTAACAGTGGGCCCCAGGGACGCTCGTTTAAGACCAACAACCATAAAAAGCTATGCTTTGAACAAAGAGAAGGCTGTTCATGTAAAACTTCTTCTTCTTCGTTCGTCCTGAAAAGGACGGTGGTTGCGTTGTGTCTGTTTACGCCTAAGCTGTGATATCTGCACCTTTCGGTTGACACATCCGACTTCTGCACGGCATTTTTTAGGACAGGGTTTGCCTTCCCATTTCGATCCACACTTGCTCAGCCAGACTGCACAGCTGCAGACTGTTTCCAGGACCACCACGTGGAGGTGGAGTGCGGTCTTGACCAGCTCTGGTTCGCTGGTCCTGACGCAGGCAGTCAACTTGTAAAACTTAAAGGTTGTAGAACCAGAGCACCTTTCAGTACGAGGCATTTTGTATAATTGTCATTAAATACTACGAAACAGGACTTGTAGAGTCAAGAACAGACATAAATGGTGCACTAGTAGAAGATGCTATAAAAATACCACATCTCAAAGTTCACCTTTACCACACTAAGAACAAATTGATGGCCCAGGGAACTGCGGCAGCAATTGAATCATGGTTAAAAACAGAATTTGTCGAATTAATAGAATCTGCAAAAATTGTAACTGATGTTGAGTTAGAACACACTAAAATGGACTCTGCTGTATCTATGCCCCACTTGGCAGTAGACACAACGATTTCAGACAAAAATGACTTTACTACCGACAACGACATCCTCAACATCAGCTGCAGTCCAATTTCTCACACAGAATCAGAAAATTTACCTTCTGCAGTATCCGATAAAATAACAGACACCCCTACAATTTCTAAACCTATGTTGGCCATCCAATACCCCATGGACCATGAAAATATACGAAAAGCTGAAACTGTATCTCTTGAACAACAAAAAGAAGACACCACGAAGTTACCTGTGCCGTGCTGCCATGAGCTAATGCACAATATGGAGGATACTTTACGAAGTTTAATTGGTGATCTCATGTCTAGTATACAGACATCGCTCAAGGCCGAAAACGAACTTCTTAAAAGTGAGAAAGTATCTCTGAGGGATGAAAATTCTAGCATGAAAGACATCATCAAAAAACTGCAGAGAGACTTCTCACTCTATAAGGTAAGACAACCAGATCATCCTCAAACAATGGTAGAAGATTGCGAAAAATCCATAAATAAACATACGCCAAAATCAACAAAAAGGTCACCTCCAAACTGTACCAAAAAAAAAAAACACGAAGAGACACTCACAAACACAACACATCCTTGTCACGGATTGACTGATAATTTTATTTTACCAACACGTCCCATTTTTCTTACTCTTTTAATGTTTCTGGTCTCCTCGATTTTTTTGCACTTTCGGTTTCTTTACCTACTGATTTTTTACCTACGTTGCCCATTATTCCCCTCTCAGACTCCACCCCGCGTTTTGATGTCGTTCTGGCCTTCATTATAAATTAAACACTTGGTCACTAGTGGTCAGCTTACGATAATATTACCTAAGCTGCACCTGGTGTTTGTCTGACTAGGGGAACACTTGTCGCTCGTAACAGCGTTGATCTCGAGCGAGAAATAAGTCTTTGAAGAAGCGAACCGCTAGCCTACTACAGTCGGTATCGGGAGCAAAGGCGAGGCAACCCTTTGAGGGCTGAGTACTCACTTTGATCTTCAATTCAGGGGAGATAAACTCAAGTTCGTTCTGAGATGTTGTTGTGGCCCTTGATCGCCGCAATTAGCCCATGGAATAATATTATGTCTCATCTACAAAACTTTCTCACGGTTGTTGTCTCTGATGTAGACTCTAGAATAACATTTGTCTTACTCATGATTACGTTATACGCCGTACATCTGTGGGAACACGCGATGGGGGTTAGCGTCTCTGGTAGACTATAAAGCTAGATAGGTTTACTCAGTCAAGCACACTCGTAAATTTTTCCTGCCCGTAGATGACCAAATGAGAAAGGCAGACGTGGGCACAAAACTAGATTGTGTTGCCTATTCTCGTCATCTCGGGTTTCAGGATACCCCATTGCTACTGCAGGATTCCAGTCAGGTGAAGAACGTAACATTCTCATCGATCTCACGGTTCCTGAAAGCAATTAGCACCACGAGTTGTCATCTATACCTGAAGTACAATCCCTTTTCAACGCCCATGCCTCTAATGAGAAATGAACTCACGCAGTGTATAACGAACCATAGCAAATCTGAAATTGTATTTGGCAGTAGTGGTCTCCTACTCGCCTCTTGATCACCAGTCAGAGCATAGTGGCTTCCAGCATATCGATCAGCGCAGCGTCTTCAGCAGAATTGAAAGCACTAGACTGTGTGCTTAAACTGAGCGTTCAGTCACAAATAAAGCCCAAACCAGCCAAACCGGATTTAAACATCAAGTACGCAGGCCTAATTTCATGCGCTGGATAATAGTGCAGTGGACCGGGTGTCTTAAATTGACCTCGTCTTGTGTGTGTTTATGGTCATTCATATCCACTGCACGTATTAGCGGTCAGCCGAATATAGACAGAGTAATCTACAGCCTATCTCGTTACTAGTGGGTGACCAACGGGGCATGGATAGCGCCTACAGTGGATTTATAGTGTAATTCATCACCTATAGGAGGATATACATATAAAGACACTAACTGGAGTTATTGAATTTGGTTCCACAAAAGCGGAAGGATTGGAAACTCTGTTTATTTATTTCTCGGTGTTCTACAGGAGGGTTATTGAGTTGGTGGATTGTTTGTTCGTTGGTGTTTAATTGGATATTTGTTAACTTGATGTGAATATTGATGCCTTTCTTATGTTGTTGTGCTGATATACTTATTTTCATATATTTTCTTCCTTCAAGAACCTTTAATAAATTTTACTCATTTATTAACGCGCTGTTCACGACCCTTCATCCATACTTAATATTGCAAGCTCTTACTATTGTCTCTATTTGACCAGAGAAAGGAGAGAGAGCGGGTGGTGCTTAAGACTATATAACTGTGTTGAGGCTTGGAAAGAGAGATAGCTTTAATGAATCCTCTTCCAGGTTTGTCTCAAGCTCACCCTATTTACACATTATCTGTGAGTTGTCTATAATTCAGTCAGTTATCGATTTCACTACAATTTTCTAACTCGACAAATACTCTAAAACCTTAACTCAACCACGACAAATGGGGTCTCAGTCCGGTATGAATCTCTCACAAGATTCTATTTTGATTCTTGGAGTTTAGTGTTCTACAGATTATAGGAATTTCTATACCCTAGACAAATCGACCTTTTTCTTTTGGAAGAAGTCTGAACAGCGCTTTTTATCCACAGCAATCATAAATCACTAGTTACAATTATTGTTCATTTTACACATGTCACAGCTGGTTAAGGTTACTGGTATCACTGCTGAGGTTTTGGTTAAAAAGGCTGACGACTATTGTTGTTAAAGTCAGACATTTTTGTTTTTTGGTTAAATATTTTTCCAGGTAGTATCTCTTTAATCTGGGATAAGAAGCTACATACAGTCAGTTACTAGCTTGCCTATGTACCAAGGGAGGGTGTTCAGTCGTATGATAGTAACCAATCCTCTCAATAGCTAAGTACTGACAGAAGTGGGGTGGAGTGATGATAATAAGTTTTACATCACTTAGATTTTGTTTTGGAGTTTTGGGGTTTTTGCTTGTCGCAATCATAGTATCTAAAAACTTCGCGACTTAAAGTTTTCCCATTCTAGCCTAGGTTTTATTGATTATTGAGTGTTAACTCAACTCCGCCTATGCCGGTCCCAAGCCCGAATGAAAGAGGAGGAGGGCGGCCTGCATGGAGGTCGTAAGGAGGCAGCCCCTCCACCATGCAAAGGCACAACAGGCCAATCACCTGTTAGCTTTAAACTATGATTACGAGCAATATAAGAGAGAAAACTGGACTGATTCTAAAGGCGACGAACTGGAACGGACTACGACTTATGGAACTTGGAACACAGAAGTATAAATGAGAAAGAAGAGGAGCTGGTGGAAGAGATGAGGAAAGCAAAATTAGAAATCCTGGCTATTACCGAAACAAAGAAAAAGAGACAAGGAGTCATGGATCTCGATGGCAACACGCTGTTATACAGTGGTGTACCCACATCTGAAAGAGCTAAAGGGGGCGTGGGTTGCATTGTGGCCAAAAACCAGAAAGATAGTATCAAGGGATGGAACTTTGTCTCGGAGCGCATTATGGTTGTAAAACTAAAAGAAGGAAAACACCATAGTCAACCTGGTCATAGTGTATGGGCCAAATGAGGATGAGAGAGCAGAGGTCTAGGAGGAATTCTTCGAGTTGCTTCAAAGGACAGTGGATGACTGCCTAGATGAAGTTATCATGCTCGGAGATTTTAATGCCAGAGTTGGAAATGACCATGCTAGATGGGGTGGAGTTATCGGAAGATATGGAGAAGATACTCTCAATGACAATGGAAAGCGACTCCTTAGATTCTGCAGTGAGCAGAATCTGATCATTACAAACACAAAGTTCCCCCATAAGCGCATACATGCATACACTAGATGTGAACCAACCAAGAATGAGAAGTCAGTGATCGACTATGCCATTGTTAGGAGAAGCTCATTCAAATATGTCCGGGATGCTAGAGTCTGGAGGGGGCCAGAGATTGGAAGTGATCACTACCTGCTAACAATCAAAAGAACAACTGAAAGAGTTGCTCAGCCTAGGAACTGCCCAACATCACGCAAGAAACCAAGTAAACGAGCGGGAGAAATGAGCATTAGGACCTACAAGCTGAGAGAGCCAGAAATTAAGACCAGATATCAGGGGCTTATTGCTGCAGCGGTGAGCAACACAGAAGAACGACCTGATGACTTGGAAACCCTCTGGATTAAATTCAAGGATATCATAAAGACAGCTGCTGCAGAAGCATGCGGTGAAGTCCGACTTGGGAACAAGAGAAAGAGGACACCTTGGTGGACAGAGGAAGTCAAAGAGAAAATAAGAGAGAAGAAAATGGCATGGAAACAATACTTAGGAGCTAAAAACACAACAGGACAAATGGAAAAATATAGAGAATATGTGACACTCAGAACAGAAGCAAAGAACAAAGTGCTAGCAGCAAAACAGAAGTCCTGGGAAGAATTTGGAGAAAAGCTAGAAAAAGATGCACAAGAAAACCAGAAATTGTTCTATAAGACCCTAAAGAACATGAGGAAGGAAAAACAATGCCCTCTCAAATTTATAAAGGACAAGCAAGGCAAATTGCTTACTGCCCCGAAGGAAGTAATGGAAAGATGGAAAGAATATTTCTCAGAACTCCTGGATGGTGAAGCATCAGAAATGATAACCACTAGCATAGAAGGGAAAACCAATGATGGTGAAGATGACATAAAGATGGAAGAACTGAATGCAGCACTGGAGAAAATCAAGAAGGGCAAAGCAGCAGGGCATGATGGTATAACACCAGAAATGGTTAAGTACATGGGAGCATCAGGCGACCTATTACTCTTAAGGGTTCTACAGGCAGAGTGGCGCAACAAGATCATATAAAAGGATTGGGAGATTGCCATCATAACACCAATTTTCAAAAAGGGTGACAATCGACAATGTGGAAACCATAGAGGCATATCCCTTCTCAGTGTCCCTGGTAAAATCTACTCTAGAATCCTAGAGCAGAGACTCCGACGCCTAGCTGAGCCACAATTGGATGAGGTCCAGTGCGGATTCCGAGCAAACCGAAGTACTCAAGACCTAATCTTCACACTCAGACAGCTGAGTGAAAAGGCCCTTGAGTATAAGAGTGAGATCCATCTTTGTTTCATAGATCTGGAAAAGGCGTTTGACAGGGTCCCCTGGAGCAAACTTTGGGACTGTTTGGCAAGGAAGAACATTCCAGCACCTCTGATTCATGCTATACAGAGGTTCTACAAGTCTTGCATAATTATGTGAGGACAGCAAACCATAAGTCAGAAGAGTTCAGGACCACCACTGGTGTAAGACAAGGTGATATCCTGTCACCTTACCTTTTCATACTCCTCATGGACGATGTCATCAAGGCATGTAAGGAGAGAACAAGAAAGTATTCAGTGGGGTACTGGAAGATGAGACAGGTCTGTATTTCGGAGCTGGCATTTGCTGATGATGTTGCCCTGATTGCTAAATCAGAGGCACATCTCCAATCCAACCTGCAAGTCTGGAAGGAAGAGCTGGAGAAGAGAGGGATGGTCATAAGCAGCTCTAAAACAAAATCCATGGTGATATCACGAGAAGAAAGAAGACATCAGATTAAGCTGGGAGAACAGGTCCTGGAGCAGGTCGACCACTTTAAATACCTCGGAGCTATTATAGACCGAAAGGGAGGCATCAAAGAAGAGTTGGCCACTCGAAAAGCAGCAGCTGGGAGACTTTTTCAGGCCATAAATCGAGGATTCCTCAGCAAGAGAGAGGTTGGTAAGAAAACGAAGATGGCTGTATACCGCTCCACCTATGTCCCAGTCTTGACATATGGATGCGAGTCATGGGCAATGACTACAACCCACAAAAGCCAGATCCAAACCTCAGAAATGAGGTATCTGAGGAAGGTGGTTGAAGTAACAAGAAGAGACATGGTACGCAACCAGACGATACGTCAAGGCCTTAAATCGCACCCCCTGCAGACCCAAGTAGAACAGTCCCAACTAAGATGGTTTGGCCATGTCTGCAGAATGGGAGAAGATCGGCTACCACGACAAGCAGGGGAAACAAAGAGCCAAGGATCCAGACCCCCAGGACGACCCAGAGTCCGCTGGGAGGACAACATTAGACAATCTTTGAAGGACCGAGGACTAGAATGGAACCAGGCCAGGAGGAAGACAGCCGATAGGATAGTCTGGCGCTCTCTCTTCCAAACCTCTACACCTCACGGTAGAAGAGGAACGACTAAGTAAGTAAGTAAGAGTGTTAACTCACAAGGCAGTTAATCAGCACCTAGTGGGCTAGGTAACTAAGATCTCTAGGTTTTATCTTGCATAGTGTTTGCTCACCCTGATACAATGGCCGATCTAGCTGAAGTGCATAGGATTGCACGAAAGGTAGCTGAGGAAATGGAGTATGATGATAGCGAAATTCAGCCCTTTCTAGAATTTGCAGTGAGCATGCGGAGTCACTATGAAGTAGATGACTTATTTGGAGCACGTATAGATTGGGCATGGTTCACGAAACCGTTGGGGATAGACGAACCAAGCATCCTAGAGTTTGTTGAGAAACGGCTAGAACGGGACAGAGAAAGACAAGAATGGGACAGGCTACACCAAATCAGAATGAATGAACTGAAAAGCCAAATCCGGAGGATAGAAACAGATACTAACTGTAGTCACTCTAGTTCCCCCGCTACTGCGCCCTTATCGGACAACGCCCCTGTAAACCTTGCGCCCCTGAAAGATAACTTGTCTGCTAAAACTGCGCCCCAACTCCAGAAAATTGACTTTCCTTTGGACTTGGATCCGAAGCCCGAATAAGGAAAGGATTTATGTCGGGACAGCAGCCCTAAAACCATGGGAAAGAGTACGAAACGATCCCAGGCGTGGAAACTGCACAAAAATGGGAGAGATGCAAACAAGCATTATAATTCGGATAGTTACCGTCTGCCAGTCGGAGAACCCCGAACCTCTCATGCTCCAGATCGAGCACCACCTAACGGACACGTGACGTCGAGAACAGGGTCTGAAACCATGTCACGTCATATTTCGCAAGCTCCCCGGCGGGACAGCGAAAAAACATATGCAGATGCATATCCCTCCAACTCAACGATCGGAGGAAGGATGTTTGCCCCTCTCATCATCCTGAGCTGCTAAGGTGCAAGAATGAGGCGCCTGCTAAAAGGGTTAAAGTTTTCAAATTGTTCCAAGGAACTTTGGAAAAAGACACCGAGAGCTTTATCTAAAATTTGTCATTGCCAATTTTACGAATTTGCAAGGAGATATTGTTGACAGCTGTGGCTCACTTCATGTTGGTAGGGGTAAAGCGAATCAACAAATTCTGCAAGTAGCAGATAATGTCTATCTTTCTCCAAAGATAGAAGCTACTGAGATCAGTTGTGATTCAGTAGAACCCCAGAATGCGGTCGGAGACTCTATGCTAGAGGCATCAGAGTTCTCTCATTTTAATCGCAATATTCCAGCGGTCTCAACCCCGCTGATGTACAGCAACGTAGTCGCCTGCGCCACGCCACTACCGAGCAACTTGATCATTTCCGTTGACCAAGCCAGAATTGTGAGTGGCAAGGCAAGGAAAGTTCCAGACCCGCCTTTAGACGGCACAGGTCTGAAGACTGATCAGTGCTCCCACCGAAGCAGGGGAGTAGGTGTGGAGAGGACAAAGAAGAAATGCGCGAGCGTTTCTTCGGCCAGCAAACTGTTTCAATTGCCGAATCGGGTTACTCACGCGCGGAAAAATCCGATAGGTCGCTGCTATCTCAGGTCAGTTAGGTACAAGCCTGTGAAACGTAAACACCCCGCGTCGAACCATGATTTCACTGTACGTAACAGGTCGATTACCTATGCAGTGGTCAATGAGTTACGGCGGGACCTAAACTCACAAAGGATACGGATTTTTATCCGGAAGAAAACACGGCAGAGCAAACTATGTAAACAAGGCCAGGTTCGCAGGGAAAGGAAATACTTCACGGTCGAATGGCCTAGCAAACTCCCATTTGCCGAGCGACTACTAGACAGAAGTAAGAAAGATGAACTCGTAGCCATACGGACAGACAGGCAGTAGTTTGGATACGAATTTGGTTTATGAGTATAGAATTTTTCCAAGGACGTATAACGGACGTCTGTCACGGATTGACTGATAATTTTATTTTACCGACACGTCCAATTTTTCTTACTCTTTTAATGTTTCTGGTCTCCTCGATTTTTTGCACTTTCGGTTTCTTTACCTACTGATTTTTTACCTACGTAGCCCATTATTCCCCTCTTAGACCCCACCCCGTGGTTTGATGTCGTTCTGGCCTTCATTATAAATTAAACACTTGGTCAGTAGTGGTCAGCTTACGGTAATATTACCTAGCTGCATCTGGTGTTTGTCTGACTATGGGAACGCTTGCCGCTCGTAACAGCGTTGATCTCGAGCGAGAAATAAGTTTCTTTGAAGAAGCGAACCGCTAGCCTACTACAGTCGGTATCGGGAGCAAAGGCGAGGCAACCCTTTGAGGGCTGAGTACTCACTTTGATCTTCAATTCAGGGGAGATAAACTCAAGTTCGTTCTGAGATGTTGTTGGGGCCCTTGATCGCCGCAATTAGCCCATGGAATAATATTATGTCTTATCTACGAAACTTTCTCGCGGTTGTTGTCTCTGATGTAGACTCTAGAATAACATTTGTCTTACTCATGATTACGTTATACGCCGTACATGTGTGGGAACACGCGATGGGGGTTAGCGTCTCTGGTAGACTATAAAGCTAGATAGGTTTACTCAGTCAAGCACACTCGTAAATTTTTCCTGCCCGTAGATGACCAAATGAGAAAGGCAGACGTGGACACAAAACTAGATTGTGTTGCCTATTCTCGTCATCTCGGGTTTCAGGGCACCCCATTGCTACTGCAGGATTCCAGTCAGGTGAAGAACGTAACATTCTCATCGATCTCACGGTTCCTGAAAGCAATTAGCACCACGAGTTGTCATCTATACCTGAAGTACAATCCCTTTTCAACGCCCATGCCTCTAATGAGAAATGAACTCACGCAGTGTATAACGAACCATAGCAAATCTGAAATTGTATTTGGCAGTAGTGGTCTCCTACTCGCCTCTTGATCACCAGTCAGAGCATAGTGTCTTCTCGATCAGCGCAGCGTCTTCAGCAGAATTGAAAGCACTAGACTGTGTGCTTAAAGTGAGCGTTCAGTCACAAATAAAGCCCGAACCAGCCAAACCGGATTTAAACATCAAGTACGCAGGCCTAATTTCACGCGCTGGATAATAGCGCAGTGGACCGGGTGTCTTAAATTGACTTCGTCTTGTGTGTGTTTCTGGTCGTTCAAAACCCCCGCACGTATTAGCGGTCAGCCGAATATAGACAGAGAAATCTACAGCCTATCTCGTTACTAGTGGGTGACCAACGGTGCATGGATAACGCCTACAGTGGATTTATAGTGTAATTCATCACCTATATGAGGATATACATATAAAGACACTAACTGGAGTTATTGAATTTGGTTCCATAAAAGTGGAAGGATTGGAAACTCTGTTTATTTATTTCTCGGTGTTCTACAGGAGGGTTATTGAGTTGGTGGATTGTTTGTTCGTTGGTGTTTAATTGGATATTTGTTAACTTGATGTGAATATTGATGCCTTTCTTATGTTGTTGTGCTGATATACTTGAATCCTCGTCCAGGTTTGTCTCAAGTTCATCCTTTTTACACATTATATGTGTGTTGTCTATAATTCAGTCAGTTCATTCTCATTGTGGATTTCACTACAATTTTCTAACTCGACAAATACTCTAAAACCTTAACTCAACCTCGACAATCCTATTGGAGTCAAAAATACCAACAGATTTCAAGTTCTTGAGGATTATTCAACAGAAAACGAGCAGGTATCAGCATCCCTACCAGACAACGTTCAAGTGCCCGAAAACCCAATTTAAAAATCTCAGACTCATCACGACAGTCCACAAAAATAACACCACAAATGGCAGCAGCATAAATCTAATAGAAAACGAAGTGAAGAAATACGTAGTGACTTCTTCTTCTTCTTTCGTTCGCTTGAACTATATTGTCTATATCTGCAATGTTGTTTCTTGTATAAACTTCACTGTCTTTTGTAGTTCATACAGAGGTCCATATAGTTTTGCTTCCAGTGTTGTTTCTCTGGGCCAGTGGGTTTGCCTCAATATATCATATTCGGGGCAATCTTGAAGTACGTGCTCCGCAGTCTGGGGTGCCTGTCCACATGTACACATGGCTGAATTGCCAATCTTGAATTTTGTATACATGTGGCTGCGGAGGCGGTTGTGTCCTGTTCTGAGGCGCAGAATGACTATTTGTTCTGATCTGTTCATAGCTTGGTAGTCATCCTGCGTTGGTGTTGGTGGCTTTCTGATAGATTTGATCATCTTTTTCTTCTGATGGTATGTAACTGGTACATCCGGTTGCTCGTCTGCAGCACCTTCTTTAGCCAGTCCATCTGCTCTCTCGTTTCCTGGTATTCCACAATGAGACGGTATCCACTGCATGGTGACCCTGCGCTGGTTGCACAGTTCAGAAAGTAGGGCTTGTATGCCTGGCAATTTTCTGGACTGAAGTGCTTGGAGTGCTGATCTTGCATCTGTCAGGAATACTACAGGCTGTGGACCGAGATTGGTGTTCAATAGTTTCTCAGTTGCCACCTTGATTGCCTGGACTTCTGCATCATAGTTGTTACAGAATTTCCCCGTTGGTACTCTGACAGTATCCCTAGTGTTGTTTGGGTATTCTATGTACACTCCTGCTCCTCCATTCTTTACTGCATTCTGTGCTGACCCATCCGTGTATACTCGGACCCAGAGGTCCTGTGGGTATTCATCATCCAGGAAACTGAGAGTGACTGTCATACGTTGCACGCTGTTCTGTTCATCCCTGTCGAATATTCCTTTCACTTTTGTGTGGATGTGTACTGGTAGCCCATGCTCCTCTCTCCAAGGGGTTTGTTCTGGCACAGACTTTAGGGGGCTGTTAACTTCAGGCAGGTCTGAGGTTTGTCTACGTAATCGTTTGGCCTGGTGGATAAAGCTGCTTCTTTTCAGTCGCCCCATTGCTAGGTTTTGGAATCTGTCCTTCATTGGATAGCTCGGCATACAGAGGAACTTTTCTGCCTGTGTTAGCACTTTCGTGTCTCTGCGTTCTCTCAGTGCTTGTATCCTCCCCATTTTCTCCATCTTCACTATAGGCGTTGATTTCATTGCCCCCGTGATGACCCTAAGCGCCTGGTTTTGCACCTTATCTAGCTGTTGTAATGTGGTGTTTGATGCTGGGCACCACGCAGCTGACCCATATTCCAGGTGTGGTCGTATGCCCTGCTGGTAAACTTTACTAAGTATTTTCCCGCTGGCTCCCCATGTGGTTCCACTTAGTTTTCTCAGGATGGCTAACTTCCTCCTGGCCTTTGTTGCTGCTTTGTTGATGTGCTGCTTCCATGTCAGCCTATCATCGAATGTAACTCCGAGATAGGTGGGTTGTTTATCTTCTCTCAGGAGCTCTTCGTTTATCTTGATGACACCAGCTTTTTGTTTGGGAGAGAGGGTGAAGAGCGTAGTGCTGCACTTGTCTGTATTGATGCTGACACACCATCTATTTGCCCATGAGGTTAAGGCATCTATAGCTCTTTGTAGCAGTTTGGTGGCCACTGTTGCATGCTCATCTGTGCACCATATTACCAGGTCATCAGCGTACATTGCCACTTTCATTCCATGTGGTAGTTCAGCAACCAGGTCGTTGATGTAGACTAGGAAAAGTGTGGGGGACAGAACCCCTCCCTGAGGGACGCCATGACGCAGAAGGTACCACTGTAGCCTGAGGTTGATGATACGTTCCATTGTTTTGCAGAGGCAGCTTGTAAGGCTGATTGGTCTGTAGCTGGAGGCAGTGGAACTGTCTTTTCCTGGTTTTAGGAGTGGTATCATGATTGCTTCTCTCCAGGTCTGTGGAATTCTGCCTGAGTTCCAACAGATATTGAAGATCTGCAGCAGCTTTGTTTTTGCTGCGGTTCCCAAGTTCTTAATCATTTCATTGGACACTCCATCAACTCCTGGCGACTTTCTCATTTTCAATTTGGATATTGCAAGCTCCAGTTCTCTGAATGTGATTGGTGCCTCCATAACTTCAGGTATGGTTCCATCTCGTCCTGCGTATTGTTGTTTCTCACGAGTCTCCTGTTGCTTCTCTGGGCTAACTTCGATGTTGTTGTCTTTAGCAAAGGAGTCTGCAAAGTGATCAGCTGCCTGTTTTCCCATGAGGATGTTTCCATCTTTGTACAGAGCAATCCTTGAGTTTCTCTCTGTACCTTCATCGTTAAGTTGTTTTACCAGCTTCCACAGTTTCCTCGTATCTCTTTCGAAGTTCAAGGACTCTGTTTTCTCCTTCCAGCTTCTTCGCCTGGCCTGCAACTTGGCCCTTTGAAATTTGGCCTTAGCTTGCTGGTAGTTATTGTGGTGTTCTTGGCATGGACTGGTCTCTGCCTGCTTTCGAGATGTTTCCACGTCGTTGGGCAGCTGCTCTAGTTCACTATTCCAATATGGTTTGTAGTGCTTACGAGCCCCTCTAGGTATTGTTTCACGAGCAGCCTGTAATATGCATCTGCTGAATTCATCGACTAGCTTATTGATGTCTTTGTCTACAGTCAGATCTCTAGCCAGTATACTAGTACGGTGCTGGTACATTGTCCAGTCTGCCTTCTTGTAGTTCCACCTAGAGAGAGTGCTGCTCTCCTTGACAAGTTCATTTTCCACAATTAGGAAGACTGGCCGGTGGTCGCTGCCTCCAAGTTGTTTCCCTACAACGCGTGTGGTGTTCCACTCCAGGCTGGGTGAGTGGAATGCCAGGTCTGGTGTAGAAGTGGTGTGCCATGATCTCGAGTAGAAGGTTGGTGGGTCGATTGGCTGGTTAATCAGGATAAGCCCATTGTCATCCTGCCTGTTTTTCAAGCTCCTCACCTCTCCTGTCCATGTGATCATAGCCCCAGCTCTGTGAGTGGCTGTTGAAGTCTCCGCATACAATCAGTCTTTCTTTTGCTGGGATTGTATCTAGTGCCAGTGGGCGGTCGCTCGGACAGTAGTAGTTGAGCAGGTGGAATTCTGAACTTTCTGTCCTGAGATGAAGCATCTGGTATTCCGCCCCCTCCATATATGTTTCAAGCTGACATGCACTGATGTTATTCCTCACGAGTGTCAGTATTCCACCCTTTCGCCTGTCTATTCGGTCAGATCGGTAGCACTGGTAGCCTCTGATTTTGAAGGCTATGTCCTTGTTGAGGTGGGTTTCTTGCAAGCAACATACATTTACTTGCTCTTCATTCAAGATATTTTCGAGCTCTAATTTTTTTGCTGTAGCCGTCTTTTTTACTATTGACGCCTTCAGCATTCCAGTGCATTATTTTAAATGGTCTTTTCTTTGCTTGGCCAGTAGCTCTATTCTCATGCCTCCTGGCTCCACGGGGCAATTGAGAAGGACCCCCAGTAGTAGGGTTGGGCCCTTCCGAGGCAGAGGGCCCGGCACTGCGCCTGCCTGGGTGTCCGTCACAGGGCGAGTGCCATAACGTTTTGCAGATATAGGCATACTTCCATAGCGCATGTGCGTGGCATCCTGATTGCTGTGGTGCGCCTCTTGGCTGGTTGCCTCCGTCTTCAGCACCTTGACTTGCTAGGGCAGACTGTGGTCTTGCTCGAGTGTAGGAAGGCCTGGCCAGTCTTGGTTTTTCAGCCGCTGATGGCTGTACTTGAGCCCCATCTCCACGTCAAGGAGCTGGCCTCGATGGGGATACGTAGTGACGTTACACATATTGTAATTGGTGACTCCCTCTTGACGCACTCTCTTCCAAACCTCTACACCTCACGGTAGAAGGGGAACGACTAAGTAAGTAAGTAAGACTCCCTTTTGAAAGGTATTTATTGTGAAAGAATGACCACTACAAGAGAAGGCATCGTTTCAGTTATGACAGTGCCGGGAGCTGGTATTAAACGACTACTGGACATAATTAATAAGTTCGATATTAATCACAACATAACAAAAACACTACAAGTAGGAATTAATGATATCATGAATTGAGCAGAGCCTAAGCCCGTTAGGATTGGTGACTACAGTTAAACAACAATTTCCTAAAGCCTCCATCTTTATTTCATCAATCATACCACGATGCTATGGGTTTCAACGTCGCATAGCGGACACTTACAACACAAAACTACAGAACTATTGTAAACAAAACGGCCTTGGCTTCATCAACAATACCCCCTTCTTTACATCTAATTCAGGAGCCCCTAAGAAACGACTTTACAGAGATCAAATTCACACATCCACACTGCGAAGCAGCATCCTGGCCAAAAACATAAAATATCCAGAAAGGACGCAACAAGACAGTTCAACCCAAATAGAGAATCCTAAAAAAATCTAGTGACATCAACCTATCATCACAATACATCACACACCCTTCCTGCCCCACAAAGAAGCACACCTATTGCAAGCAAACAGCCTTCCAGCTATCACAACGCCACTTTCAATCAGGAAGCCGAATCTTATGATACCATGTTTCCTCCATTACACACACGGCAGCCCCACTCAGATACCTCTACCAACAGTATTCTGATGTCCCAGGCTCAGAATAGTCCTACCAACGCTAAAACAAGGACGGAAGAAATCAGAGATCACCATGCTTCCTCCCCTAGACCTTATCATCGTCCTCAGTGTAACCCTGAACTTGTCTATCTGATGTAATTCAGCCCTGCGTCACTTAGACAAGCATTAATGATGTCTGCCCAACGTCATACCTATTATATGCCAGGCAGAGATATCAGTTATTGACGAACAAACACTTTGCCTCACTACATCTCTGTGACTAAAGCCTTCACTCCTTTTGAACATTTGTTGATATTTTAATACAACGGTAAAAATAATCAGGACTTTTACTAGTTGGGATCATTCTCAATTTATCGGCTAATAGCCTCTAAGATTTTTCTTTGATTGCTTATTTTGTTACAATTACAATTTCTTTTTATCACGCGTAGCTTTAATTTGTTAGAAGTAACGGTGTTAAGGTGTGTAGTGTTGTGTACTTGTCTGTCGTGTGACAATTTTAATTTCTTCCATCGCTCGTTTAACTTCAGTTTGTTGCGTTGAGCAGTTCTGGTGTGATATGTTGTAAGCTTGATTGTTTTGTGACAATTTTTATATACTCCAGACAATTTACTCAGTTGAAATTGTTTAATTATTTTAATATTGTATTTCCTGCAATTTTTCTTTCCTTGAATTTCACTTCCTTGGTGAAGTATTAATTCGTAAAAATACTTTGCGCTTTTTTGTGTGCATAACTGCTTTTTTAACTTGGTATTATATATATATATATATATATATATATATATATATATATATCTTTTTTACTATACAAACATGGCTGATAATTATGCACAGTGGCTTCATAAGGATGGTCTAGAACTTGGTCATCTGAATATTTACCATCTTCTAGGTAAACTCCCCAAACTTACACACATTCTAAATAAGAATTTTCACATTTTTGGACTTTCAGAAAGTCGCCTAAATGACAGAATAACAGACGATGACATTGCGTTAAATGGTTTTAAAACTATTCGGCGCGACGCAAGCAAAAAACAAGAGACAGGTATAACAGTTTATATTTCCACTTCCCTTAATTTTCGCCACAGAAACGACTTAGAGACAAGAATAAATGTAAAGTTCCCAAAAATAAACATGTAAGTATTAAATTTAGAAGTTTCAAACATTTCAGTCGGGAATTATTTTTGAATGACTTGCTAATTGCACCTCTCGGCCGTGTTTACCAGCTTCCTGATCCGGATGACGCTATTGCATACTGGACAAAAATTTGTTATGGTGTTTTTGACACGCACGTACCAGCTAAGGAAATTCGCGTCAAACGACAATTAAAATCTCCGTGGATCACGCAGGAAGTGTTGGAGGCTATGAGGCAGAGAGATCAAGCGCACAAAAATAAGGACCTCAACACATACCGGGTATACAGGAACAAGGTTCAATATTTAATTCACAAAGAAAAGAAAAATCATTTTAGAAATATGGTTCAGAACAAATCAAATAGTAAGGAAATATGGAAGGCAATTAACACCTTAGCGAAAAAACGTAATGCACCAGACTCATTATCTTCCAACACTTCATTTACTTGTACAGACTTCAGCAATCACTTTCAAGCTGAAATAAGCAGTCTGAAATCCACAATACCACATTCCCCTAGTGACTTAGGCAAACTTTCAGCATTCTGTGAGAAGAAGTGTACAAACTCAGTTCCACTCGACATTCCTTTTATGACAGTTAATGAAGTGTATAACTATCTTCATGGCCTTAAAGATAATAGCTCACCAGGGCTTGACGGAATTAGTAATCGAATACTGCGTTATGCTGCACCAGCTATTAGTGATTCACTAACTTATATATATATATATAATCAATGTATCGCCAAAAGTTATTTTCCTTCGGCCTTTAAGATCGCCAAAGTATATCCTTTCTTCAAACCTGGTTCGTCAGATAACAGTAACTATAGACCAATTTCTTTTTTATCATCGCTATCTAAATCACTAGAAAAAAACACATACATAAAACAACACTACAGTACCTAGTTAGCAATGACTTGCTTATTGACAGTCAGTCGGGGTTTAGACAAAAGCATTCATGCCACACAGCTCTAACTAAGATGATAGACAACTTGCACCTAAATATCAATAACGATAACATATGTGGAGCAATCTTTGTAGACTTTAGGAAAGCATTTGATATGTTAGATCACGCTGTTTTAATAAGGAAATTAGAAACAATGAAAGTTAACTTTAAACTAGTGACATTACTTAAATCATTCCTGTTCGACAGACAGCAAATAGTGTGGTACAATAACTCATTGTCAAACCCAACTATTATTGACACCGGTGTTCCTCAGGGTTCTATTCTCGGCCCTCTACTTTTTTCCATTTACATAAATGACCTTCCACTACACATCAAGCACTCATCCTGCGACCTATTCGCCGAAGACTGTACCATTCATACTAGTGATAAAAGTTGCAACACGCTAGAAATATTATTACAAAGCGACACAGACAACCTTATTAAGTGGAGCAATGAAAACTGCATGCAAATAAATATCATTAAAACAAAATGTATGATAATATCAACGAGACAAAAATTACAAAACTAACTGAAAACAACACTTCAGCTCTACATTGGAACTTCTTTAATTGAAAATGTAAATGAAAATAAAACACTAGGACTCATAATTGACCAACATTTAAGTTGGACTTCGCATGTACAAGCACTAACCAAACAAACGGCACAAAATGTTTACCAGTTAGCTAAAATCAAACATTTCCTAGATGAGGAGACTCGAAAAATGTTCTATATATGCCAAATACAAACACATCTAGACTATTGTTCCACAATTTGGGATGGCTGCTCCATGTCCAACACTAAAAGACTCTATTCATTACAAAAACGTGCCTTGCGCCTAGTTTCAGACAAAAACCTCACACAGTGTGTAGACCCATATACATATCTTAACATATTACCACTAAGAAAGCGCTTTCTCTTCAACAAAGCTAAATTTATTCACAAAATCTTATCACAGAATGCTCCAAAGTATTTGTGGCCTATTTTAAAATACAGCGGAAGACGCAGTCAACGCTTAAATAAATTACACATGCTCAAGCCTAGGCTCGACTTATTCAAGAAAAGTTTAGCTTTTTCTGCTGCTCATCTCTGGAATAATCTTCCACACGACCTAAATAACACGCTTTGTCCATATTCATTCAATCACAGACTTTTCAAATACATCATGAGTGCAGATTATATGCCACCCTAATTTAGTTATGTTCTTAAATAATTATATAACATCATATGTAGGTTTTAAAGATAATTGTGTCCTGTTCAGTATTAATTATGATAAGGTACTGTAAATCTGTGTAACTATTATTGTACTGTTACAATGTTGGGATTTTATTTTATTTTATTGTATTTTCTTTTCTTATTTTATTCTCTTCTTTGATCCTTAACCGCCAACCGTTAATATTTAAGATACATGTGAGAATTAATGGATTCAGCATGGAAGGCGAGAGAAAGTAAGGGCAGAATGTTAGACGGGCCTGCGTGCCCAATTCTAAACCCTTTGAAAATAAAGTTCGTTCGTTCGTTCCCCCAGACAATAAGTCTGGGTTAATAATAGAAATGCCACTCGGTGTAGATTATTACTCCATCTGGAGCTGGCGATAAGCGAAAAGTCAAGGTGACACGTTTATTTCTTCGCTACGCGTCGCCGATAGCAAAGGAGAAAATAACCAATAGAGAGGAATGGGTGAGAGGTGTTGTAGCAAAGTTTGATTTGCTGGGGAGGTTATGATGGTATCCTAAAAGAATGAAATCCATGTCTGTATTAACCGTGTGAGGTCAAGCACATGTAGGCCCCTGACTCTAAAAGATGATGATGAAATATTTGCAGGGAACCTAACGCTACCTCCCTAGATCTCACACGGTCACTATTTTGGGTCTAGTGTATGATGTACCTAGTGTCTAGGGGAGAAATGCAATGATGGTACACAACACAAAAACACTTTAATTTTCTATGAGGAAGTGAATAAAACCAGTGGTTAAGTTTTCTTTTAAAATGAATATTTTTTCTGTACAATTTAATCTGCCTGTCCAGCCATATCTTTTGGACAGGTCTTTGAAAATGAGGACAAGATAGTTTACAGAAAAGATCAACTAAAATATCTGGACTCTTTGTCCACTAACTATATAGTCACTATATGTCTTTCCTGTAGGAATGTTCACAGCTTACACTTTATTCATCTAAGAGGGAGAGTCACTGTGTATGAGGGGCTGTAATTTCATCACACCCCATAAACTTCCTGAGTATGATTTTGAAATACCAGTGTTTATTAAACGAAAGTGTCAGATATACCCAGATGCTTAACACATCACCTGGGATTCCTTGTAGAATGATAATAAGGTATGACGTTGCAGAAAATCTCGATCTCTCAAAATGCCCAAGCTCTTCCCGTTATCTTTTGACAGCATAAACGAATGGACGGAGACTTGATGGCTTTATTCTCTCTCAGCAGGTTTCCTGTTACCGGCTGGCAACAGGAAATAAAACCTCTGCAACAAAAGGACACCCTGGCCTTTTATATCTGATCACTTATTATATTTATTATTTTCCTACGGTGCTATGGGGTCAGCCTCGCGTGCATTACAGGTGCACTCGCCCCTAATTTTACATGACTCACACCTTGCTGTGACCACACCTTATGTCCCTATGGCAGATACGCCACTGTACGTTTACATAGTTTTCCTCAATAAAATAATGTGGAGTAACCACATTTCCTTTGGTATGATTTTCTCTTTTTTTCCTTATTAAATATAAATGCTTCAGGCATGTTGAACAGTGTTCATGGAACACGGAGGCTTACTAATATATTCAAATGCAATAATATGAAAACACAATCATGACAACATACATCAGTTAGATACAGTTCAATGTGAGGACTCAACAATGTCTGCTCCCGGCACGTCCTTCACTTTTCCCAATAGCAGTATCTAACTTTGGCAGTGGGATTAAACATATTAATTCATAAAGCATTCTTACCACAAATTTCAAGAAATATAAACAAATGACGCTGACTTGCAAAGAAGTGGCCTCAGTTTCTTCTGCACTGTCCAGACTGTGAATACTTCTTTATTTAATTTTAAAATTAACACAGCTGATCTCAGCGTATTTGAATGAAAAGTTTTGTTCAACTGGCAATGAATAGTGAAAGCCTTTTGCTAATATTTATTAGCACTTGCCAATCGAAAGCTTGCGACTACCAGAATTAAAATGTAGTTTTTGAAAAACAAAAATAATTCCAAACAAACTCTGCGTCTGGTAGTCGATTGGCCAGCCTACTTTAGTTATGCCAATACAAAAAGATGTTAGTTTTGGGTAATAATTTTCCTACCGCTCCCCTTTCTCCCTATACTCTTTTTCCCCAATCGAATTTGAATTTACCTCCATGCCTCTTTTTCTAAGCTGGCGTCCCCACTAACGTTATGAAAAAAACAAGCAGGAACAACAGTCCGTCTGGTCGCGCGTCCGTAGACATTTAGTATTTTCTCAATAACTTGGCTAATACTTGGACTACCATATTATTTAAAACATATTCTTGCTCAGTGGACTCTAAGCTATACTACCATATGATTTTTATGGTCAGTTTAATTATGGTTTAGATTTTCAATTTTGTCACGGTCAATCGTCAAATACAAATTTTACACAAGACGGCCATCTTCCCCCCCCCCCTTTCTCATCTCTAGGTAGCATGTATTTTCAAATAAATACTTGTTTTAGTGACGTCAGAAATACTACCGCGAGGAGGAAATAAAATTGTCTGCGTGTTTGCCTCTGTTGGCTTTGCCGCAGCGTGTATATATGCATGGCATAATGTGTCAAGCGAAGCGGGGTTTTGAGCGGCGGGTATTTGAATAGGCGTTAAATATTTGTATTGTCTCGTGTTACACTACCAAAAAATGTAAGGATTACTACTTATTACCAGCGTTAAAGTTAAATATTACGTTAATTCAGACAGTAGTTTGGCGGCACACTTCCGCAAAATCGTTAATTGTAAGTCTTGCCGAAGTCTCTATCAGATCGGGCAAAATGTTAAAAATGTACGTCACAAGGAAAGCGAGGAGGTTTGAACGGCGGGGTCGGTTCTAAGCCTGTCCATGGCACAAAATTCAGCGCTATGCTGGCGTGTGAGAGTATCACCGTCAGACACAATAGGGCGGGTTTATTTATTATCATTTTATGACTAAAACCTTACTGAAATGAGCGATCATTCTCGCAGAACCTTGCATGATGAAAGCGAAAGCAGCGAATACTGGAAGAATTAATACGCAAACAGAATGGTAGAGCAATAATTCCGGAGAGGAGTGCAGACCCGAAAAAGAGAACGAACCTATTAAACGACAAGGACAACATTAGACAATCTCTGAAGGACTGAGGATTAGCTTGAAACCAGGCCAGGAGGAAAACAGCCAGTATGATAGTATGGCGCTCTCTCAGACAAATCTTTATACCCCAGGGTAGAAGAAGAACGACTAAGTAAGTGCTTAATTAATCCGGCTTTTACAAAGACTGCATTGCTGGTTAAATATTGCTAAATTTGTGTGGCTTATTTAATAAAAATAAAAAAATCTATAAATTAAATTTAAAGTAAACACATCAATAACTTCAGTTCTTACTTAAGTTAAAGTTTCCTAAGATAATGTTAAACTGGACAGCAAATTCCCCCCCCCCCCCCCCCCCCCCCACCCCCCCCCCCCCCCCCCCCCTCCCCCCCCCCCCCCCCCACCCCCCCTTTCCCCCTCCAAAAAAAAAACAATGCAAAGGTTTAAAAACGGAAGCCGTTATCAATGAAATAGTTATCTCTATTACCATTTTCCAACATCAAATTAAAATGCTCTTCCATTGAACGAACTAAAAATCCATTTGCTTCCAGATCAAGATCGTTTATTGGAAAGGGTGTGTACTACATTATACTAACAGAGAAATGTTTTATTAAAAACATTTTAAACTAGTTTTATGTTACAACAAATCTCCGATATTTTAAGCTGAAATTTACCGTGTGCAGAACCAAGCTCTCAGGTTAATTTGTGGAGGGATGAGATCAACACCCACAGCCGTATGCGAGATAGATGCCAATATAGAGCCACTGGATATTAGGCGTAAAAGAGCAATGACTGAAGCTGTAGAGAGATACAGGAGACAAGAGAAAGACCACCCAAACAAAGTACTTATTGATACTTGGAAACAAACACGAAGACTGAAACAACTATCTCTCCTGGACATAGCCAAAGAGGAAAATGATAAACACCATCTCCCGCAAGAGAGAGAATTGGAAAACAAATACTTTGGACCACCCCCTTGGGAAAACTTCCATCAACCAACTGTCAAAACACAACTGATAGATAAAACGGCCAACAAGGAAACACTACCCACAGTCTTGAAGACGTGTGCCTTGGAGACCATAAACAGCTACCCAACGTCAGCAATCCAGGCCTACACAGATGGTTCTGCTTTCAAGACCACCTCTTTTGCAGGATATGGCGTCTGCATATGGTACCTGGATGGATCCTCTTATGAGTTCTGTGACTCCTGTGGTGAGAATTGTTCAAATTATGAAGCGGAGGCTGAGGCCATCAAGACAGCCATTGAATTACTACACCAACAGTTTGACCTTATGGAACGAAAGCCATCAGATATAGTGATTTTCAGTGACTCCATGTCTGTTCTGGAAGCACTTAAACAGACTCCATATGAAAACAAAGACATTTTTCTTATAGGAAAAGCGGTTCATAACTTGATCACAGCCTACTCCATCAGTGTAACTCTACAGTGGATCCCTGGACACAGTGATCTAACTGGAAATGAGACAGCTGATAGACTTGCTAAAACAGGAGCCTCTAAACAACAAAAGGACAGACCCTGCAGCATGAGAACAGTCAAACAGATTCTCAGAAACAACACAAGAGAAATCTGGCTGAACAGATGGGCGAACGGGCCGACTGGCCGAAATGTCTTTAATGAAATGACCTGCCCAAAAGACAACGACAACATAAACAGACTCAGCAGGAGAAATCAAAGTCTTATCTTTCAGTTCCGAACAGGACACACCAGAGTCAATAGCCATCTAAACCGTATCAACCCTCAGCACCTACCCATGTGTAGACACTGCTCTCATCCCTATGAAACAACCAGACACCTCCTCATGGAGTGTTCATCACTCCAAACGCCAGGAAAAAACTTTTACAGACACCTCTGACAGTCACCAACTCACTATACGGAACGTTAAAACAACTGCAGAAAACCTGCACTTTTTTAAGAATGGCATTGGGCTGCCAAGAGTAGATATGCTCAGCAGCATGGGATATCGACAACAACAACAACAAGCTGAAATTTTAATGTTAAAATACGTCGCACAAGAATTTAGTTGTTAACTATTGCGGATAAAAGTAGACTATGAGGATGGAGGTTATTTTGTTCCAACGGCATCAATGACAAAAATTGTTGATGATGGCAGTTGAATTATGGATTGGATGTGATCTCGGACAGCCTTGGCTTTTCCCACCCTTCTTAGCTTCATTAATAACACATAGTTGTGAGAGATTGTTTTCTGTTTTGTTTTTTTATTTTGTATGTGTGTGGAAAGGGGAGAGCACACAGACATACATTCACACAATATAGCTTTATCTGTTGCTCATAAGTTGGGCATTTTTGAGGCAGATGTTCAGCAGTCATTTTATCGGTGCCACAGTTACACTTATCAGCAGTTCCTATCTTTAGTGTGACAGTGCTATAGTCATCTCGCCTGTTGTCCACCGCCATTTTGTCGTTGTGTGGCAGCCATCTTTGTTTACATCTAAAAAATAGCTACCTTAGTAGTGCCGATACGGATAGCAGCCAATCAGAGAAGAGAAGCGTCAGGCTTGGAGCGTCAGTTCAAATTCTTTATTCATTCTGGTCGCCGAGAGAGGACAAGCTATTGAGAAATACTGAAGTCTAGTTTAATGCAAGAACACGCCTAGGACTTGTAAGTAAATATATTATTTTCCAACATTCTAAAGTCTTGATAGTGTTAGAAAGGATATTAGGTTTACCATCTTTGTGCCGTATTATTTGAAATGAGTATATATTTAATTATGTGGTGTTTATTTCGCGTCCGTTTGATGTTAGATCTAAATATATTCGAACATGGCGTGGAAAAAATTCGTTCAGGAAATATAACACGTGGCCGGTACTAGAACTGGCAAATTCTTCTATGATCTTATGTGGATCCGACACGTAGTTGGTTTGAATAATATTTAATTGTGGCGCGATTTAGAATGTTATATTTATTAATTACAGTGCTGATGCCAAAATAGTTTTTTTTAAGTGTGGCGAGAGCTGCAAGTTAATATGTTACAGCTTACTAGATAAGTCCGGTGCTTCTTCAGTAGGCTAATAGTAAGATCGGCCATAGCTAATTGGTGTTAGCTTTCTTAGTTTCATAGTTTTACAGTGTAAAATCTCTATTGGTTATTTGTACCGCCTTAAATAGATTTGCTAAGCCATTATTTCTATAATATTTAGTGTTATAATGTAATGTTACTATAGAATGTACAACCACGCAGCTTAGCTGGGTGTTAGCGTGGCTGTATGCCGTTCTCGCAAGATGACGTAGCCATAGAGCACGTGGGCTCACTTGGAGATATATATATATATTTCTCTTCTCTTCTCCTGAGGGAGCATGGGGCCACCGGTGTGGTTTTCCTCCGCATGGAGCATTCAGATGCTCTTGCAGTAGTGGTTTCGGTAGCAATCTGTGTTACATGGTGAGATTGGCAGCCTCATGCACAACACCACACTAGTCTCATTGGACGATATGCATGAGTGTGGGAGATAGTTGAGTGTGTCAGGTGGGTGCATGTTTTCTGTATGGTAAGTGTTATTATTTATGCTATTGATTTTCACTTAGACATTGTTTTTATATATTGTTTTTCAGAAAGTCTACCAACACTGTCTGGGTGTTCGGTAGTATTAAATGTTGATCTGTATAAGGCTTTGTGTTGCCTGAATTGCTAAGTCTGCTGCTGAGAGGGTTGCAAGCAACCAATAATTGCAACCCCTGTCAAACGATCCTTAATAAATTTTCTTAGTGCATGGGTCTTGGGTGTGAGGTAGCCACATCGACATAAGTTCACATCCATTACACCTAGCCCCTGTCACATTAGCATGTTGAATAGATGATATCCCAATCTGTTGTGGTCTGTACGGAGTCTAAAGGTTATCACTTGTTTTTTTCTGCTGAGCTGGTAATTGGCATCATTTTGTTTGTGTCCGTGATGCTCTGCATCCAGTTTGTTTCTGTATCTGATACAACTTTTTGTTTCTTCGAAAGTTATGTTTTTATCAGGTTGAGGTAGCTTTCCACTTTCCTTTGCCAATCTGTCGGCCTCTTCCTTGCCGGGGATTCTACAATGAGATGGGATACATTGTATCAACAATGAGATGGGATACATTGTATCAACAATGAGATGGGATCCATTGTATCAACAATGAGATGGGATACATTGTATCAACAATGAGATGGGATCCATTGTATCAACAATGAGATGGGATCCATTGTATCAACAATGAGATGGGATCCATTGTATCAACAATGAGATGGGATCCATTGTATCAACAATGAGATGGGATCCATTGTATCACAAACATTTACATTTGTGTAATATTTGAGAAAAAATAAGCAAACATGCTGGATAGATTCACTTTTAAACACAACCATTTTACATTTTTTAATTTACTCTATTTGGACTGAGTAAATTGCGGAGATGATACCATATTTTGATATAAGAAATCAAAATTAGTATCTTGAATTAACTACTATATAGTGTAATTATAACCTACCTAGGGTTGAACCGATAGACCTATATTTTCTTTGATTTAAAAAAAAAAAATTATGAAAAAAAGTGATCGTCACTGGTGTTTTTTTTTTTTTGCGACGTCGTTCTTAACAATCATCCATCGCATACATGCCACACGCTATGGTTTACCCATAATCTGTACGGGGTGTTTGCGTTTTCAGATGTGTAGGGCCCGTAAATACCGTCTGTACGGGTTTTTTCGCCTAATTATTAAATATACATATAAATCATCCGTTTTGTGCCACTACACAATTTTCCGTAATTTGCGTCATGAGATTCGGCGAGATTTTAAGCCAAGTGGATTAAAAAAAAAAAAAAATAACCAATGAAAATCAAGCTGCCTATTTTTTCAATTGGCGCGGGATGTGCGTGGCGTGTTCATTCACAATTTTTCACTAAAGCTAGCGCGAGGTTACTGATTATTTGAACGATTACGCAGCACTGAGTCGAGCCTATTGTTTAGGATTAATTTCCAGTTTAGTATTGGTAAGTATGCCTAATTCATTTTTTTAAAAAAAGTATTACAATAACATTGTTTAGATGAAGTTAGATTTAACTGTCAGATAACTTAAGCCTAGGCTATGCTTTTTTTTCCCGTAAGATTTAGCATAGTCTAATTTATTATTTACGGCTGCTTTAAAAAAAGGCGGATACCACTTCATATTATTTGATTTCACTAAAACTTGTAAAAAGTGCGTAAGAAATGTAAATTTGAATAATAATACAATACAAATAATGGGTAATATCGGAATGACGGTCGCCGAACGATCTGCGTGTATTTTCGTACCATTTAGGCTAGTAACACTAACCTTAAATCTAAATGGTACGAAAATACATGCGAAGCGTTCGGCGTCCGATATTACCAAATTATGAAACTGAAGAAAAAAAAAAAAACACACAAAAGCAAGGCAAATTTGCATCTTAACCCGATCAGAGAAAAGTTTAGCCTATTTGGAGTTAGGCCTAGGCCTACTTCTCGTCTTAGTTTTAATTTCGTTTCTTTAAAAAAACAATGCGATTTTGCCTTGGGTGATCATCATTACGGTCAACTAATGATTTAGGCTAGGCCTATATTTATTAAATAATTAATTACTATCAATGTTTGATTGACACTAAAAGTCGTATGGATAGGTCTATTTAAAGCTACCAGTTGGGCTATAGGCCTAACGGCTATTCCAATTATTGAAGTTTGATAGAGATTAGTTGCGCCAGTTTATATTTTCATTGCTAGGTTTAAAAAAAAAAAAAAAAAAAAAAAAATAATAATAATAATTATATATAAAAATATATATATATATATATATATATATATATATATATATATATATATATATATATATATATATATATATATATATATATATATATATATATATATATATATATATATATATATATATATATATATATATATATATATATATATATATATTTGATTTAAGATTAGTAAACCTAACCCAAAACGCTTATTACTGGTCTCGTTAGACCTATACTTTTATTAGGCACTATAGAACAGACACCAAACTGTTCTTCATTTCCACCATAAATTGTATTAATTTTTTTTGCAGAAATAGACTAAATGATGATACAGTTACAGCATTTCTACAATGTAAAATAAATTCTAACTCCTGTTGTTTAGGTTTTAAAGCAAGTGAAGACATGCTTAAAAAGGCAAAGGGCGCATGTCACTATGATGGTGCAGAACCATCTAATTGAATATATTTTTTACATGAATTAACTCTTTTGTTACGCTTTTCAGTCTTTGTACAGGTTTTGCGGGTCTTTGTACAGGGTTTTTGGATTTTTTGTACAGGTTTTTCATGTCTGAGGTGTGGCATGTATGCCATCGGCACATTTCGGCACCAAGCTTTGAACTTCCTCCCACTAAACTTAATTTGTGGGGCCTAGTTGGCAGGGAGGAAAGTGTGATTCGCTTTCGTAGCTAGGCGGTGGTGTCGTTTGGAAGGTCATGGGTTCGATTCTCCGTTAAGCCAATCCTTTCTGTTGTCTAGCTTTCTACTTTTTTTTATATTAAACGCGAGTGCCTGAAGCATACCTTTGTGTGTAATAATAATAATAGCCCCTTCAGTCATAACTGACTATGGGAATGCGCCCCTGAGGTGACAGCCCTCAGCTGCTTATTTTCCTGGTGCTCCTTCCGACGTTTTCTCCTCACCTCTGCTTCTTGTGTGAGCCTCTCTTCGCCCAATCTGAGGTGGCGCCGTAAATAGCATCGCCACTTAGTGCGATCGGCAGCTTCATCCTCCCATGTTGCTGGATCCATGTCCAGTCCCCTCATATCTCTCTTGCACACATCTTTGAACCTCAGCTGTGGTCGCCCAACTGTTCTCTTGCCATCTGCTAATTGTCCGTAGAAGATATCTTTTGGGATGCGACCATCTTCCATGCGGCGAACATGGCCAAGCCAGCGAAGTCTGCGTTGTCTAAGAAGCGTATACATACTTTGAAGGCCAGCACGTGACAACACCTCAACATTTGTAACTTTATCTTTCCACGAGATGCCGAGGATGCGGCGTAGACACCGCAAATGGAAGGTATTGAGCCTTTTTTCTTGCTTAGCATAGGTCGTCCAGGTCTCGCTGCCATATAGGAGTGTGCTGGTGACGCAGGCATTATATACCGCAGCTTTGGTCTTCATTGTGAGTTTAGAGTTTCCCCAAACACGCGATGTGAGGCGGGCAAAGGTAGCTGCAGCTTTGCCAATGCGGCTGTCGATTTCTGTATCCAGTGAGAGTTTGTCATTGATGGTAGACCCTAGGTATGTGAAGTGGTGCACCACTGCCAATTCATAGTTATCGATAGTGATAACTGGTGCAGCACCCACATCCTGACTCAGCACATTCGTTTTCTTTAGACTTATTGTGAGGCCAAAGTCCTTGCATGCTTTAGTGAAGCGATTCATCAAGCTCTGAAGCTCCTGTTGGCTTTGAGTGGCGACTGCAGCATCATCAGCGAACAACAAGTCTCTTATAGTGACCCTTCTGATTTTTGTTTTTGCCTTCAGCCTTGAAAGATTAAACAGACGGCCATCTGACCTAGTGTGAAGGCATATTCCTTCAGTTGCATCTCTGAATGCATGTTTCAAGAGTAAGGCAAAGAAGATTCCGAAGAGGGTCGGAGCCAGAACACAGCCTTGTTTAACGCCACTTTGTATATCAAAGGGCTGTGACGTGCTTCCAGCATATTGGACTGTTCCCTTCATGCCGTCATGGAATGACTTTATCATTTCCAGCATTTTAGAAGGGCAGCCTATTTTCAGGAGGATTTTAAAGAGTTCATCCCTACTAACCAGGTCGAATGCTTTTGTGAGGTCTATAAAGGCGATATATAATGGTCTTTTCTGCTCTCTTGATTTTTCCTGAAGCTGGCGGAGAGAGAAGATCATGTCTGTTGTTGATCTGCCAGCTCGGAATCCACACTGTGACTCTGGATATATGCGCTCAGCTAACTTGTGTAGTCGCATTAAGATGACTTTGGCAAAAACCTTACCAACAATACTAAGAAGAGAGATGCCTCTGTAGTTATTGCAATCACTTCTGTCTCCTTTATTTTTATACAGTGTTACAATCTTGGCATCTCGCATGTCTTGAGGAATAGTTGTCTCTTCCCAGCACTGGCACAGCATCCTATGCAGGGGATGTAATAGCGTGCTCTTACAGCATTTGATTAAATCAGGAGGAATCCCATCACTGCCTGGTGCTTTGCCAGAGGCCAAGCTATCAATGGCCTTGCTGAGTTCCTCTAATGTTGGTTCGGCATCCAGCTCCTCCATAGTTGGCAGACTGTTGACACCATCAAGGGCTGCAGGCGTAACGGTATTGTCTCTAGCGTAAAGCTTAGAGTAGTGCTCGACCCACCTCTCCATCTGCTTACCTTTATTGGTTAGCTTCTCTCCGCTGATGGTTTTTAGCGGTGCCGTCTTACTTTTATGGGGGCCAAGTGCTTTCTTTATACTGTCATACATTTGTCTAATGTTGCCTGTGTGTAATATTTATTAATTCCCACTTAACTGCTTGACGTCATCAGTTGACGATTCCCCCCCCCCCCCCCCCCCATTTTTTGGGTGCAAACTATTTTTTCAACAAGCAATTGATAATGAGATGATAAACGTGGTAGTATTATACAATTGTAAAAAAAAAAAAGAGCAAAATCTTTTGATTAAACAATCAAATACCTTTTCTTCATCTCAATCTCCGTTTCATTAATGCTTTCATTCGTTCATTAATTCTTTTATTCCTGCAGCCGTTCATTTGTTCGTCCTTTTACTTGCAAGGGGAAGTCACTGTGAACAGAAAACATCACAAAAAGTGGAAATAATGGAGGCCAGGCAGTTGGAGTGTAACTTACGGTAATTGGAATACGTCAAAGATAATTGTATATCATCGATACTTGTTCAGTGTTGCTTGACCTCCTGGTTAAAATGACCGCAGCAAGGTAAATTATGTAGAATACAGCAAGTATACATTTGTATGATAATTGATCCACGATAGATGGAGAATCTTTTGTAGCCTATCCTTCAAGGAACGATAATCATCGTTCAATGGTATTAGACC
This sequence comes from Oreohelix idahoensis, assembly GCA_024509875.1. Classification (NCBI taxonomy): domain Eukaryota; kingdom Metazoa; phylum Mollusca; class Gastropoda; order Stylommatophora; family Oreohelicidae; genus Oreohelix; species Oreohelix idahoensis. The sequence goes on from JAMPIV010016286.1 coordinate 274,968, forward strand.
TAAGTTGGGGTAAAAATGAGGTTGACATGAAATTCTAAGGAATCCTAAACCTAACCCTAAATCCTAACCTTAATCCTAAACCTAACGACGTGGGCGACTTATTTGGATGGCATCGAAGAATACGCCCCACTGGTCATAATTTCAACCGGGTGGTGATTTCTTCTTTTAGTACTATGCTGGTTGGTGTAGGAGATCATGTCTCTCTACAACTTCCTGTCTCCAGTACTATATATCAATTCTGTTGTTGACTTCTTTCCATGCCTAGATGTCAAACTGTCCAGAAACTGCCCTCTTATCTTCCCCTGTTTCCTCTGTTTCTGTTTCCTTTAATATTTCCTGTTGTGATGATATATATAATCCTGCTTTCTTCTTATTTTAACATGCCTAAAGAGAGGAATTGCTTCTTTCTAACATGAGGAATTATTTTTTTTTTTTTTAAATTAAGGAAGAAAAATATCCTGTTCAACCTCTGATGGGTTATAATTAGGAAATATATTATTTTCAATTCCAAATAATATGAACAACTGCCGATAAGAGAAAGTGGCATCACATTTGTCAAATCATTGTAAATAGGGACAATCACAATTGTGCTTATACGTTAAATAAAAAAAAAAAAAAAGTAAACAAAAAACAAAACAAACAAAATCAAGAAGAAATTCTGAACAAAAATAATATTAAAGTCATACATGCCACATCTCGGAGATGAAAAACCTGTACAAAAAATTCAAAAAAACCAGCAAAACCTGTACCAAAAAAAGACAGAAAAAAACGTATCAAAAGAGTTAATTCGTGTTAAAAAAATTTCAATTACAGCTGCATCATAGAGGCATGGGGACTTTGCCTTTTAAAACAGGTCTTCATTTATTTAAAAACTCCAACAATATTTGTCTGAGTTTATTTTGCACTGTAAAAATGATGTGATCGTGTCATCATTTAGTCTATTTCTGAGCTTAATTATCACTAACAGACCAGGAAATCCTGTGTTTGATAGGACCTTATCCTTTAGCACGCTGCATTGTTTTCCCGAAAATGTGCCCTGCAGCTGCATTCTTTTTCACAACACCCCCATTTTTATAGTGGATGATTTGTAAATTCTATAGTTTTTTGGTCAATTGCTCTAATTTTTGGACTGTATAGAAATAAATGAATGATGAATCTGATGATATAAAATTTGTTTGTGTACATGTTAGATGTGATAGGAAAAGAGGTATGGAAAGATGAAAAAAACGATAAAAAAATTAAAAAATTTTTTTTTTTAATTTAAAAATTATTTTAAAAATTAAAAAAAAAACCAACAAATGAAGAGTCCTTTTCCTTTGCATCTCCATGAAAGTCATTTGACCAATACAAATCAAATGACGATCTTTTCGTTACACCCATCATCAGTAGCAAAGCAACAAACGCCCTCGTCAGCATTGACATTCGGCCGTAATCCTAAACCTTTCCGATAAACCTAATCCTAACCCCTAAAATTATACATTCTAGCAATGACATTCTACTTTCGTTTCCATCTCTGCCATCACCCATATTCTGAGAACCGATATTAGCGCTAATAAAGACAAAGATCTCCTTGTCATCGCATCAGAGTCAGAATCCATTAAAATTAGAGCGAAAATGGCCGCGTGTTCGATGCCGATTGATTGCGATTTAAAAAATTCACAGAAAATAAACGTGGATACTCCCATTACTAAATAAAGATCGGAAATGGAAGCTAACTCTCTTGCAAATAACATTAAAAATGACGCAAATTACGGCTACGGTAGTGGCACAAGACGATCGATTTATAAGTATGTTTAATAATTAGGCAAAAAAACCCGTACAGACGTTTGTACGGGCCGTACACATCTGAAAACGCAAACACCCCGTACAGATTATGGGTAAACCATAGCGTGTGGCATGTATGTAAAGTGGAGGGGTGTAAAGGCCTGGTGGTTCCAGTTATATAACTGACTTTAACAGATATTTAATTGACTTTCATCTGTTAAAAGTTGTATGCATTGTAAGAACAGCATCATATTTGTTCATGTTAAATATTGTTTGACTATATTATGCAATTCCCTAGGTCTGTCTATTCTTAACACCTCTTCTATATTTATAGGTAAGTTGGATGCTTGTAAATAATGTAATATTGGTATTCTCATTATTTCATACCTCTTACATTTTAACAAGAAATGTTCTATATTATTGTCTTGAAGACATCCTGTACAGTAAGGTTCTTCTATTCTGAAATAGCCTTATCCCAGCTGTAGTCTGAGAAGTTTCTTATTACTGGAAATTTTCAATTCCCTAGATATTTGACATTTTCTTGTTGGAGCCTTGAACATCTTATATGCATGTCTTCCTTTCAGATTTTTATATCACTCTGCTTTCCATTCATCTGTTATTAAATCTTTAATTAAGCTCTTAATCTCTGATTTACTCGTCTCTACATTTATTAGATTTTTATCAGATCTACCTTTCTTGGCTTTTCATTTCCTTCTATGCCAACATGTGAAGATATCCAAGCAGTTAAGACTGAACATCCTCTGGAATATAAGTATGTAGTTGCCATAAATATCTCCTTTGCTATATCAGGTCTACTACATTCTCGTAAGTTTCTAAGTGCTTTAATTGTTGAAAGAGAGTCAGTTAAAACTGTTAATTTTTTGGGAGGGTTATTAGAGAATATTTCTAGTGCTTTTAGTATTGCCACCATCTCTGCAGTGAAAATGGATGTATTTTCCGTGATGCTATAGTCTTTTGCCATTTTCCATATTGGAATATATATTCCTATCCCCAATTTGCCATCCTCTCCCTTGGATCCATCTGTGTACACAGTAATGCTGTCTTTTGATATTTGTTGTATATATTTATTGGCTGTGTTTTTAATATTTTCTATATTATTTGTTTTCTTAAGTATTTCTGCAAGGTGGTTGTCCGTGTCTGGTTTCTTGATCTCCCAGGGGTGGAATCACTGGCTTGTACTCACAACTGTTATTAATTGATGTAATTAATGTACCCAGATGGACAATGTCCTCCATACACTTCCATCCTCTAGGGTATCTAGTGGTATTCATTGGATTGGCCTGAATTGTTAGTTGGCATCTGGTAAAAGCTGTATGTGCTGGGTGAGACTTATCTAACATAACTCTGTTCATGTAATTTAGTCAACTCCTTTCTCCGTAATTCTAATGGTAGAATTCCTAAAACCACCTCTATAGCTCCCATTGATGTTGATCTGATTGCATCTGCTATTGTACATAAAGCCTGATGCTGAATTCTGTCTAATTAAATCTTGTTACTGTGTGCAGCAGAGTCATATATTATACTTCCATAATCTATTTTTTCTCTAATAAATGATTTATAAAAAGTGAGCATTGTCTTAGTGCTTGCACCCTTATAATACTGAAAATTTATCATATTTAAATGCAGATATTACAATGGAAGAAGTTGAAAATACAATGAAGGACAAAACAAATACATCAGCAGAGCATGACATCTTGAGCTATGAAATCTTGAAACACATACCAAAAAGTACCATAGAAATTATAACATCCCTTTTTAACAAAATTTGGAATACAGGAAAAATTCCCAAAACATGGAAGACAGCAGTAATTATTTCAATACTAAAACCAGAAAAAGATGCCCATGATGCCAGTTCATACAGACCAATTTCTTTAACTTCACATCTAGGTAAAATATTAGAAACCGTAGTAAATAAAAGATTAAAGTTTTATTTGGAAAAGAATAATTTATATAATCAAACTTAGTCAGGATTTAGGAAGAACAGATACACTATGGATCAGATAATTAAATTGGAACATGAAGTAAAATCAGGATTTCAAAAGAAAGAAAAAACTGTGGTAGTATTTTTAGATATAGCTAGGGCTTATGATGAATGCTGGAGAGAGGGTGCTCTCTTTAAAATGAAGAAGATAGGAGTAACCGGTAAAATATAATTATTTAGAGAATTTCCTGCAAGATAGATATTTCACTGTTCAGGTAAACAATGATAGATCAGAACTGTATGAACAACAAAATGGAATACCCCAAGGATCAGTAATGTCTCCTTCAATTTTTACAAAAATGGTAAATGACTTAGGTGAGGAATTTAATGATATAACAAATAAATTGTCACAGTTTGCAGATGATGTTGCTATATGGAGGACTGGGAGACATCTGCCAAAATTATATAAGGATCTACAGAAGCAAATAAATAAAGTATGTAAATGGATAACGAAATGGGGTTTTCAGCTGAATACAAATAAAACATTGGGAATGATCTTCAGTAAAGGTAGGGTTGTAAAAAATACAATTATAGACATAAATATCCAAGGGCAAAACATTAATGCAGTGCAAACCACTCGATATCTAGGAATGATATTGGACCAACAGCTGAATAAACACATAGATAAACTAGTGGAGTCTTGCAGAGGATTGACTAACTTATTAAGATATTTGAAAGGTAACATGAGGAACTAGTTTCCTTTGCGCATTGGCTTTATTCATGACATCCTTATTGCTCTTGTTAGCGGTTCATAGTATTGTTAACATTCTTCTGTAAAACCACATCTCTGTGGCCTCTATTGCTTTTCCTACTTGTTTACTAATTGTCCATGACTGACTCCCATATGTCAGGACTAGTTCTATTAACACTGGAGAACTCTCTTTCTGACTTCCATTGACAATATGGGCTATTCTGCTCTTCAGGTCTTACTTACTTAGTCGTTCCCCTTCTACCGTGAGGTGTAGAGGTTTGGAAGAGAGAGCGCCAGACCATTCTATCAGCTGTCTTCTTCCTGGCCTGGTTCCATTCTAGTCCTCGGTCCTTCAAAGATTGTTTAATGTTGTCCTCCCAGCGGACTCTGGGTCGTCCTGGAGGTCTGGATCCCTGGCTCTTTGTTTCCCATGCTTGTCGTGGTAGCCGATCTTCTCCCATTCTGCAGACATGGCCAAACCATCTTAGTTGGGACTGTTCTATTTGGGTCTGCAGCGGATGGGATTTTAGGCCTTGACAGATCGTCTGGTTGCGGACCATGTCTCTTCTTGTTACTTCAACCACTTTCCTCAGATACCTCATTTCTGAGGTTTGGATCTGGCTTTTGTGGGTTGTAGTCATTGCCCACGACTCGCATCCATATGTCAAGACTGGGACATAGGTGGAGCGGTATACAGCCATCTTCGTTTTCTTACCAACTTCTTTCTTACTGAGGAATCCACGATTTATGGCCTGAAAAAGTCTCCCAGCCGCTGCTTTCCGAGTGGCCAACTCTTCTTTGATGCCTCCCTTTCGGTCTATAAAAGCTCCGAGATATTTAAAGTGGTCGACCTGCTCCAGGACCTGTTCTCCCAACTTAATCTGATGTTTTCTTTCTTCTCGTGATATCACCATGGATTTTGTTTTAGAGCTGCTTATGACCATCCCTCTCTTCTCCAGCTCTTCCTTCCAGACTTGCAGGTTGGATTGGAGATGTGCCTCTGATTTAGCAATCAGGGCAACATCATCAGCAAATGCCAGCTCCGAAATATAGACCTGTCTCATCTTCCAGTACCCCACTGAATACTTTCTTGTTCTCTCCTTACATGCCTTGATGACATCGTCCATAAGGAGTATGAAGAGGTAAGGTGATAGGATATCACCTTGCCTTACACCAGTGGTGGTCCTGAACTCTTCTGACTTATGGTTTGCTGTCCTCACATAATTTCTGCAAGACTTGTAGAAGCTCTGTATAGCATGAATCAGAGGTGCTGGAATATTCTTCCTTGCCAAACAGTCCCAAAGTTTGCTCCAGGGGACCCTGTCAAACGCCTTTTCCAGATCTATGAAACAAAGATGGATCTCACTCTTATACTCAAGGACCTTTTCACTCAGCTGTCTGAGTGGCTCTTCAGGTCAATTGATTCAACTGCTTCCTTCGCTGGTCAGTTGTTTTAGTGTTGGCTTTTAAGTATTTTGTTGAATCGTACCCCATCAGATGAATGTTTTAGCCAGTTGAAATAAATAGTGGGTCTTTTTAAAAAAAAAATTTTGATGAAAAATATCCCGTTCAACCTCTGATGGGTTATAATTAGGATATACAGTAGAACCTCTATAAGTTGACCACCCAAGGGACTGTAGCAAACCGGTCAACATACGGAGGTAGTCAACATACGGAACGAGGCCTATTGTTCTGATACTTTACTTCCTTGAACAGCTTATATTGGAGAATACAGTATCATACGAAATCATACAAAATCACAACATCAAATCAAATCATCAACATCTGTTTTATCATGGTTTAATCATTCTTTCTGAAAAAAAGGAGTCAATCTTGGTCTGTGTCTTATTACAAACATAAGTGGAGAAAGCACTCTCAACGCTGGCTACACCACTCAACATACCTGGGCATTTTCCCACAGCAAATGACTTCAACTGCGTTATCAGATGCCTGACAGCCTCTTCTTTTGGAGTCTCTGCAATTTCTGTGTCATCGTCACTTGCTTCTTCAACTTCACCAGCTTCTTCTTGCACTGTTATGCTTGTCTGTACTTCGGTCAATATCGCTTGGAAAATTCCTTCTGGGTCAGGTTCATTACAGGTTGCCACCTCATCATCCATTGCAACAAAACCTTCAAAATCTACTCCTTTGAATTCTGCCATTGGCGATGGACTGTCCGATGGGGCTAAAACGTCATGCTCTTGGGTTGTGACAAATCCACATTTCTTGAAACACTTCTGTATCGTTTCCGGCTGAACTTTATTCCAAGCAGAACTGATCCAGAGGACAGCATCCAGAGCGTTAACTGATGCAGCGGATGAAGTTGCTTCCACAGGCGGACCACAGATCTGTGTTTTAGTAATGACCCACTACAGGAGCTGGGCCCGGTAGTGCATTTTAAATGTTTTGATGATGCCTTGGTCAAGAGGTTGGGTTTTTGAGGTCGTGTTTGGAGGCAGAAGTTTCAGTGTCACGTTTGTGAGATGTTCCACTTGTGGGTGGCCAGGACAGTTGTCTACTGTCAGTAGAATAGACCGTTTCTTCTTCTTCATTTCTCGGTCGATGCCCCTTACCCACTCCTCAAATAGGGCGCCAGTCATCCATGCGGATTGGTTTGATCTCCATGTGACGGGGAGGTCTTCGGGCTTCAGGTTCTTGAATGCTCGTGGCTTTGCCGATTTACCAATCACCAAGGGCTTTAGTTTCTCTCCGGTTGAGCTAGCGCAAAGCATAGCTGTGAAACATTCTTTGGAAAGTTTTCCGCTCTTACATTTGTCACCCTTCATGGCGAGGCTCCTGTCAGGCATCGCCTTGAAAAAGAGTCCGCACTCGTTAGCATTAAAGATGTCGTCGTCTTTGAAGCCTCTGGCGAAGTAAGGAAACTTTTTGATGAACTCTTCCACAGCTTCTACTGGAACTTCATTGGATTCACCACACAACACTTTCTGGGAGATCGCGTGTCGCAGTTTAAATTTCTCGAGCCAACCACTTGATGCTTGGAAATCTTCTGCCACCCCGAATTCCCTTGCAAATTTTTTTAGCAACTTCTTGAATCATCGGCCCAGAGATTCGGGTGTTAACTGCCCTCATTTGTTTGAACCAGTTTAATGTGGCTTCATTGACTTCATCTAGGGGAGTTTTCCTCCTTTTCCTCTGTAGATCTCCGCTTTCCTTGGCACATCTCTCCAAGTACTCATGTTTACGTTTTTGAATGTTGCTAACTGTGGTCTTGCTAACCCCAAAATGTTCTGCCGTCTTTCTTTGGCTGCTGCTTTCCAGAAAATGTAGAAGATCAACCTTTTCCTTCATTGTCAGCTCCTTGAGTTCTTTCCTTGGGGCCATCAAAAAGGTTAGGTTAATTTTGTCAACGATAAAGTGTATAAAACACAGTCTGAGAGAGAACTTACAGTTTAGTAGTTGATTTACTATCAACCGGCAGGGCATTTATAGCAAGAATGAAGATTTTGCTTAGAAGTTGGTCTTTTTATACTGCATGTTTGCGAAAAAATCAAAGAGGTTATGTTAATTTTCTTTGTCGGCAAGCATCATTCGAAAAGCGGTCAGAAAGCCTGTGCCGACAAAATTCAAAGACACTGATTTTTTAAAACTGGTCAAGTAATAGTGGGTAAATTACTATTGTGTGTCATAGTCCAAGTGGTCAAGATACAACTTACAGAGGTGGTCAACTTATAGAGGTCGTCTTCCATTGAGTACATGTGGTGCGTGTCCGATCTATGAAAATGTGGTCAACTTCGGGAGGTGGTCAACTATGGAGGTTCTACTGTATATTGTTTTCAATTCCAAATAATATGAACAACTGCCGATATGGGATAGTGGCATCACACCTGTCAAATCATTGTAAATAGGGCAAATCATAATTACCAATTATGCTTGTATGTTTTTAAAAAAAAAGAAATCCCAAACAAACCAAAATGAGATAAAACCAAACAAAAATAATATTAAGGGGAAGGGTGTAAGGGCCTGGTGTTTCCAGCTATATAATTTACTTTTATAGATAGTTAATTGATTTTCACCTGTCAAAAGTCATATGTAACGTAAGAACAGCATTAGATCTTTACCTCCCTAATAACTATATATTAACTTTTGTTCTTGTTAAAAAACGTTTGACTATATTATGCAGTTTACACTGTTCTTCATTTCAACCATTTCGTCCCCCATACATCCATGACACAGCTGTACATTAATTTCGTTGATTTTGAAAAAGCTTTTGACAGTATACATAGGGACAGTTTATGGAAAATACTGAGGGCTTATGGACTTCCACGCTGTATAGTGTCAATCATAAAAAGCCTTTATACCAACTTTACGTGTAGCATTGGGCAGAGCAACCTAACCTTTGAAGTGATGACAGGGCTGCCCCTTATCAACCACTTTATTTTTAACAGTCATAGACTGAATGATGCGCCAGACAACAGAGGGCAATCCAAGAGGAATAAGATGGACTACATTTTCTACATTGGAAGATCTGGAATATGCAGATGACATTGCACTGCTAGCACATTCACATCAACACATCCAGGAAAATACGGATAGACTAAATAAGTGTAGCCAGCAGGTGGGCTTGAATATCAACCTAAAGAAGACAGAGGTCATGACGCTCAATGTGAGCAACCCTGAGCCCATATCAGTAAGGAATCAGCAACTGGAACAGAAAGATGCCTTCACATACCTAGGATGCATAGTAACACCAGACGGTGGAGCAAGCAAAGACATCAGCAACAGAATGAACAAAGCAAGAACAGCCTTTTTTAGTCTAAACAACATATGGAAGTCCTCTTAGTACAGCACAAGCACAAAATTAGGATTATATCAGAGCTGTGTGCTTTCTGTGCTTCTCTATGGCGCGGAGAGCTGGAGAGTTACAGAGAAGGAAATGTCGAAATTGTCCTCTTTTCACACAACATGCCTAAGAAAAATTCTCCAAATCTTTTGGCCGAATACCATCACCAACCAAGATCTGCTTACTCGGAGCAAGCAAGAGGACATGCACACCATCATAGCTGGCAGACGCTGGAGCTGGGTTGGCCATGTCCTCAGAAGAGACCCCGATGCCATCACAAGAACAGCTATGCTATGGACCCCTGAAGGAAAATGAAAGAGAGGCTGACCAAAAACAACTTGGCAGAGGACTGTGGAGGCTGAGATGCAAAGAATGAACCAGAGTTGGGGCACTGTACGAAGGATGGCCGCCGACCGAGCAAAGTGGAATCAATTTGTTGTTGCCCTACAAGACGCCACCAGGCGTAATGGCCACTGACTGCTTTGACGGTCGGCGGCTAAGGATCAAAGAAGAAGAAGACATTCATGACACTCTAGAGTTGCAAGCCCACTTGAGTCATGACTCACAAGTGTCACCTTCCTGTCTGTGTTTTTTTCTTTGCCTGCATTTGGAACAGAACCCATGGGTTGAAATGAAGAGCAGAGGTCATGTGTGTTTTAAAATGTTTTTTAATGGCTTAAAAAAAAATTCAGAGGCGTAGTAATAAGGGGTACAGGTTAGAGTGAGGTTTAGGAATTCTAAACTAAACCATAACCTTAATCCTAACCCTAACAATGTGGGTGACTTATTTGGATGGCATCAAAGGGCATGTGTCTCACTGTTTTTAATTTCAATTCAACCCATGCCACATTTATTGCAATTCATATAGTTGAAAATCAGGTTAGTAGACACCTGCTGCCATATTGCCCACATGGCTATCGATGCGTTGGTCATGTTGCTTGGAGTGATTAAAATATTCCTTACGGATTGTGATGAATGTCCAGAGTGTAAGAGAAGTATATATGAATTTACAGAGTTCATGGGTAGTAAGTTGGTATTTTCTTGTTATTTATTTTAACCTTATGGTTTCAATGTTGGTCAGACATTATTATTTCTTAAAAAGCCCCAAGCAGGGTTTGGGTTAGGGTTAAGGTTAGCGATAGAGGCTAACATTTAATTAGTCAGAGTGACACAGCAGACATATTGATAATCACTCAGGCTACATGTCTGAGCGAGTCTACTATTCTACTTTTTATTCTGCTAATTTGAAGTGTCTGTGAAAGTAACGATTTAATGTTCTGAATGTCATTATCCGTTGTGGTTGTTCCACAGCCAGCATGATACATTGTCTGCAGTTTCACCAAGTCTGATAAGTGCACTTGTTTTTTGCATAAGTAATGTATTCTGTAATGAGCATAGAATGTAGGTGATGAATTGTAATTACTATCTAGAGCTGTTTGCATGACTCTGAAATATTGCTCAGAAGTCTGAGAGGACAGAGAACCCTGAACATAAATTGTGAAGAAATAAAAAATTAGGAACAATTTTATAATAAAAAGACAGTTTTTAACTGATTCCGTACGTAATTATTTTCAGCTCTGGACGGAATTATTTTTAAGCCCCAAAAATTTACACATACATAATTTACGTTTACTGACAATGTGTGTCTAATCATGAGTTAAGTATAACATATTATACATCAAATTAAAGTACATTGGATGAACAATATAAATCCATATGCCTTTCTAGCTAATTTTATGTTATGTTTATGTTATAACAGATAACATGTACACGGAAAAAAAATAACTTGAAATTTTCAACAAAAATTTTCGACTTACGTAAGGCTTGTAACATAAATTGTTATCACAATACAGTTTCACTGCTCTCTTTGTGCAGATAATCCATTTAGAAACACAGAAAAAGTAAGAAAGTTATGGTTGATCACACAGTTTGTTCACTGTTCACATATTAGTAACATATCCTGTGTGTTTTCGGCCATTATGGCGATACGACAAAACACGATTAAAGATGAAGATAAATGTGAAAAAATCTGTTCAAACGCAAATAAAAGACGTTGAAGCTTGTTGAAATTTGCCCAGTTTTGTGTTTACTTCCGTTCGAGATAAATTCCGGGCAGTATAAAATATCAGAATCGAAAGAAGCAATGAAATAAATCAGCGTCTTTTAAAAGATCTTACGTCTACAGCGTTCGGCCTTTGCATCTATTATTAGATCTTATGTACGGAATCAGTTAAAGGCTAGTTTTTCCCTAAAACACACTAAAAATTTTAGAACATAATGCTTTATACCATGATAATAACTAAATAATCGCAAAATGATTGAAAGAAACATACGTTTTTTAAAACAGATCTGTCACACATGTTTACTTTCTTCTTAAATATTGACTGTTTGATCTTCAATTTTTTACATGGAACATTATAAAGCAAATTTTGACTGTTTGATCTTCAGTTTTTTACATGGAACAGTGTAAAAAAAATATTGACTGATTTCAGTTTTTTTTTACATGGAAAATTATAACACAGCTATTGACTGTTTGATCTTCAATTTTTTTACATGGAACATTATGAAACAAATATTGACTGTATGATCTTCAGTTTTTTACATGGAACATTATAAAACAACTGTTGACTGTTTGATCTTCAGTTTTTTTTTACAAGGAACATTTTAAAACTAATATTGACTGTTTGATCTTCAGTTTTTTTACATGGAACATTATAAAGCAGATATTGACTGTTTGATCTTCAGTTTTTTACATGGAACATTGTAAAATAAATATTCACTGTTTAATTTTCAGTTCTTTTATATGGAACATTATAAAACAGATATTGACTGTTTGATCTTCAGTTTTTTTTACTTGGAACATTATTCAACAAATGTTGACTGATCTTCAATTTTTTACAAGGAACATTATAAAACAAAAAATGCTGTAGTCAGTTTCACAAGTTAATAATACACTTTAACATGGGGCATTTCAAGGCTACCCATTGTCAGCCACAGTAATGATGGGGCAAAGATGAGAATCAGAGATGTAAAACATAACTGATTTGACATACAAGTTAAAAAGACTTGAGTCAGTCAGTCATTACCCTCCAAGTCACCATCTGGCCTCCTGTCCAGTGCCATCTGTTTAAGGTCTTTCCATGTCTCCAGTTCTCTTCTCCATGTGTTGTTTTGTCTCCCCCTATTTCTCTCATGCTGGGGATTCCAGAACAGGGACATCATTGCAATGCTATCAGCTGTGAAAACATTGTCGTACTTACCTAGTACTTATCATTGTCAGCCTGTAATAATCGTATTGGCAATATTGACAAGAAGATTATGTTAGTATAAACGCCATGTTCTACTTTTATTATGATACCAGTTTCACAGCGTCATGAAATGTTGCTGTTTTACTGATTTTTTGAGATTTTGTCACATGCCACTAGCTGAGTGAATCATTGATTGACCACATAAGTCAGTCTTTCAAAACATCTTGAAAAGTGTCGCCTACTCAACTGACCCCACCCTGATGTTATGTCATTAATAAATTTGTACTAAATAAAATATGCCTTGTATAGTTCTGAAAAGGGGGGTGTCTGAGGAAAGAAAGAATAAAACTGCTGTGTCCTCAAGGATGTTGTAGGAGATGAGTTTTTGTGTGGGACTGGCATAACTCATCCCGTAAAACAAAGTGCTACATGAACCGTCACTGCAAGAGAACAGGTATGCTTTGATGAAGGCTTCCTGCAAGAGGACCAGCTGCAGTGGTAGCTCCCTGCTCCATAAGGAGCCAAATGAAAAAAATAAAAAAAGAAGCAAAAAACATATATAGGGAAGTAAACTATTAGACCAGGGTTTCTTAATCTTTTTTGTGCCATGGACTCCCTTTGATTGTCTGATGAAGGCTGTGGACCCCCTTTGATTGTCCAGTGAAGGTTTTCAATCCCTTTGATAGTCAAATGAAGGATGGGGACCCCTTTGATTGTTAAATGAAGGCTGGGGACCCCTTTGATTGTGTGATGAATGCTATAAACCCCTTTCAAATGAAGGCTATAGGCCCCTTTGATTTTCCGATGAAGATTATGAACCCCTTCTTGGAAAAAAATGTATATGAAAACATAATTTAATATTTTAAATTTTAGGTTATGTAAATGGGCCAACTTGAATCAATTCATCCAAGGGGTCCATGGACCACAGATTGAGAAACCCTGCATTAGATTGTTAAGTATTCATACACTGCATTAGCTCAGCCTGCCAATCCCACAGGAGTCTGCAGACCCCAAAGTTAGAGGAGCACTGCCAAAGATAGTCAGTCATTTTATGATTAACTTGGAATGTTCGTAAGCTTGCTGTTATAATTAACTTTCTGGCAGATCCAGTTGGAAAAGACTGCACACAGATCTGGAAGATGGTGACGAGTGCCTGCCGATTTCAAAGCGTATCTGCTCTCTTCACATTGAGTAAGTTTAGATGGAATGTTAACAAATGCTTTTTCTTCATGTATAGTAAGTATTAACTTGTGCAGTAATTTGTCTGATCTTTCCTTTTGCGCTGAGCAATAATTTATCTACTTTCAGCCTTTTTTGTGTGTGTCTGTAATTAGAAATAGCATTACAAAGTAGTCCTTGTTCTGGAACCCCTAGGGTAAGAGAGGCTGAGGTAGATCAAGAAGCACACAGAGAAGAGAACTGGAGACGTGAAAATGATGAGGACAATGTGGAAAGAACTTGAGCTAATGGCACGTGACAGGAGGACTTGGCATATGTTTGTTGAAGGCCTATGTTCCTTTGGGAGCTAAAGGGTATTGATGATGATTGGAAAGTTAGCATCAGGTGGAAGAGTGATTAGAGCTCTTGCTTCTGGAGGCAAAATTACTGGGTTTGAAACTTGCTAGCATGATGGTCTAGCTTACAGAGCTGTAAATGGGTACCTGACTCTGCTCTTGAGTTAGGGAAGGTAAAGACAGCGAGAAAGGGAGCTGGTCACCCCACCTCATAAAGCTGAGACCTAGTATAGTGAAGTATCTAACACTTCGCTCCCCTGCAGTAGTATTTGCTTATGGGACTACCTTTCTAATTGGAAAATGCTGCCTCCTAACAAAAACACATCCAGTCTGTCCACTTTTCTTCTCCTTATATTTACCCCTTAAATGGTTGCGCCCCAGCTCAGGTTTATGCTTTTCATATCAGCCTCAACAGTTCTCAGCTAAATTGTTTTATTTGTGTTGGCCTCTCTTCCACTTCCTTCTCGGGTGCATAGCATAACAGTTCTGGTAATAGTATCAGGGTCTCTTCTGAGGGCATGATCATCAGAGTTCCAGCATCTTCCAGCTATGATTGTGTGCATATCTTCTTGATTGCTCTGAGTGAAAAAAAAAAATGGAGATACTGGTTATTTTGACATTATGGCATGGACATGTACGACAAGTATGGGAAACTAAGAGCCAGGAATCCAGACCTCCAGGATGACCCAGAGTCAGATGATAGGACAACATTAGACAATCTCTGAAGGACCGAGGACTAGATTGGAACCAGCCAGGAGGAAGACAGCCGATAGGATAGTATGGCGCTGTCTCTTCCAAACCTTTACACCTCATGGTATAAGAGGAATGAGTAAGTAAGTAAAGCATGGAAAGAAGTCAACAATAGACTTGATAAACAGTACAGTACTAGGGACATACAAATGTAGAGAGACATGATCACTTACATTACTATAACACTCCAAGAGCACTTGAGCATGGGCAGTGATTTGAGTTGAACAATGTCATCTGTGTGTCAGATATTATTACCTCTAGAGCACCCATAGTTGGGACATTAGTTATGGATACAGGAGAGATGCTAAGGATAATTAACAATTGACATTTAGAAAACGATACTGCAATCGATGGCTCAACAGGCCTCAGAATGCTGGAATTTGGCATAAAATATAAGACTAGCAGGGATAGATTTGAGAGGATGGATCAGGTTTGTATACCCCCAGTGTGCTGTAGTAACAGTTGGCATTTACACCATTCACCACTTGCTGAGGGAGGCTGAGCACCTATGGGTTTGCCCTGAATGCATTGATGGGGATTCTAAACAACAACAATTTCTAGTACTCCAGCCCAAGATCTCATTAGGTGAACTCTCCACAACTGAAATAAGCTAGGAGCTTACTAGAAAACAATGCATTAAAGGGTTCAACTTGTGATATTTTCAGGTTATGATGAGGTTCATGCAACGGATTAATATCATAGCTCTTGGGTCCACTGTATTTATGCCACTCATGCAGTTGCTGAAAACTCTAGATATTTTCCATTCAGCTTCCAACACTTGATACAACAGATTCCAACACTTGATACAACAGATTCCAACACTTGATACAACAGATTCTCTTGTGTGGGAAGCCTTCACCAAAGCATTCATGTGTTCTTGAAGCAGTGGTTTGTTTCTGTATAGCAGTTTGTTTTATATGTTGAGGTTGCCAGCCCCACCCACAACCTCATATCACCTATTACGACATTCCTGAGGGAGCAGTATTCCTGTTTTTTTTCTTTGTCTCCTCAGCAACCCTGGGAATAACACGGGTATTTTAATTTTTAGTGCATTTAATAAGTGAGTGTCCAATTGGCTAAGCAGTTAGAAGGCTTTCCTAGCCAGGTGTTGATAGTGAGTTCTGGGTTGAAACCTGGTAGTGTCACACTCCAGCCTACCCAGCTGTAAATGGGTTCCGGACTGCGCTCTTGAGTTAGCGAACGCAAAAAGGCAGCGAGGAAGGGAACTGGTCCCACACACACACACACCCCCACCACCCCCCAATTAAAGAAAAAACTGGACCTAGTATATTGAAGTATGTAACACTTCACTCCCTTAAAGCATTATTTGCTACGGGACTACCTTTACCTTTATGTAATGGTTTTGGCAAACGTGGCAAGAGGAAGACAGCGCTACAAGTGAGAAGATAGCTCCAAGAGATGGACAGAAAGAGTGTACCATCAAGACAAGAGACAGAATACGTTGGAAGATCCTTTGCAGCCAACCTTCAGTATGGAGATGGCAGCTGATGGTGATGTTTTGACTGCCATTGCTGTCATACAAATATTATGTTATGCCTGTCATTGCTGTTATACAGTTGTTAGGTTTTTAGCTTATGTTGCATTCAGCACTTGTCTTGTTTTAATTATCAGTCCATTTATTATAAGCACTTTGTTTACCAGTGCACTGTTATGAAGGTCATGCTTTCACTATCATTGCACTGTCATGTTTGTGTTGCAGATCACAGACTCAGGGACTACATTCACAGGTAAATTATGCATTCTTCTTCTCTTCTTCTTCTTGTTAGCATACATATGGTCATTATCATTATTAGCTTTCAGTTCTCCAAGGAGCCAAGGCCTTCAGCAAACTTATGCCAGGTTGTCTGTCCTGTGCCATCAGCTTTTTCAATGTCCTCTTCATCCCCTTCATGTCTATCTCCAGTTTTCTTTTCCATGTGTGCTTTGGTCATCCTCTACCTCTCTTACCCTGGGAATTCCAGAACAGGGATTGTCTTGTCTGGTAAAGATGTCAACAGGTTTTCTCAGTGTGTGTCCAGTCCATCTCCAGCATTGTCTTCTGATTTCTTTTTCCACTGGCGCTTGTCTGGTTCTTGTCATTAGTTCCCCATTAGTGATCTTGTCATACCACTTGAATCCTTCTATTCTATGCAAGCATCATTTTATAAAATTCTATAGCTTTTTGGTTGCTGTTTTTGTTGTCTCCATGTTTCAGAGCCATACAATAAGACTGACTTGACATTTGAGTTGACAATTCTGATTTTTATGTTGGACCAGATTTCTTGTGATCTCCATGCATTTCTCAGTGTAATTAAAACTCCTCTAGTCGTCTAAATTATGCATGAAGACTTCCATAATTATCTGGTAAACCTACATCTCTATTACTTCACATGGTGTCAGCTAACATGTAGTCATCATCATCATCATTAGCCTACAACATGGGCATTCAACGCAGTGCCCACTGTTACCTCGTGTTTATGAGTAATTGTGAATGTTATCGGTAACACATGTTATGTCGTGGGTTGGCATGTATAACATCCACATGTAAATGCAGTCAGACCAACTTGAAATAAGTACGCTCAGTCCATCGTACAATTAACACGATTTTAATTGACGATATTCACAACACTGAGTACTTCACACATTGAGACATTTGTATAAAAATGATGCTCCATAATAACCATATTATCTCTGGCAGTAAGAATTGATGAACTGTACAGCTGGCCGTTAGAGGTCAAACTGTCTGCAAATATTCCAAAACGACCTTGTCATGAATGTTAATTTGTATTACACAGTTACGTACTACCTTCTGTCTGCCGTCTTGCCACACATCACTCAAACACACATTCTTGAAGTAGTGTCAGTAGATAATCTGACAATAATTTAATAAAAATGAGAACCCTAGTATGGAACTCTTAAAAACACACACTGTCCCATTAGGACGAACAAACACCTCGAATGCCGGTCACCCCGAACGTCCACCGTTCGTTTCTTCGCCGCCGACATTGCCTACGTCATACACTCATTTACATATAGGTCACACCTTAACAAATAGCTAGCGTTCAGCACTGGTCCGTCGCGTGTACCTCTCAGCTGTGCACAGCGATGCCTTAGCAAGCCTGCGTGCAAAATGAGTGGTAACACTACCCCGCCCCCCCAGCGAAAACTGAAAGTTTTCCTCAAAGGAGGATGACAAACCCTGGACCATTTCACAAAACGTGAAGTAAAAGTCGTGTATGTTAGATATGATTAATTGTCCATAGAAAAGATGTCAAGAAATGGAAAAAAAAAAAACTAAATGGAGATGTCAAATGATGAAATATGATAATAAAATTGTGATGCATGATACATGGAGAAGTTCAATGAAATAATTAAATGATGAATCAATTTAACTAGCTAATTGAATGATATTAAACCATATTGAAAAAAACAAAAAAAACTCTAAATTTAATTATGTCCATATGATAATGTCTAAGATGTGTTCATCATCTTGAAATAATGAAACTAGTTAAAGTTCTTAAAGTAAGGCATAGGTATTATCACTTCTTAATTTTATCGTCCCTTAAATGGTATGGTTATGAAAATGTTCCAGATGTGAGTTTCCTTTACGCCAAAAGTCAATCCGATTTTAAGCATTCTGCACAAGATGTGTCAATAAAAGTTCCAGACACGTAGTATTTGTTGAAATAACAGATGATACCAGTCAATACTGCTTGATAGTGAGTTGGAGAAGTCTGTGACCATGTCCTTAATTCTTGATCATCATACACCTAAGTTTCAAAGTACCCGCAGGAAAGAAAGTCACTTACAAATGTCTTTGGATAGCTGTGTGGACGAAGTTACCATTGAGCATGTGCCGAGACCAAAAAAAAAAAAAAAAAAAAAAATTCACCATGCATAACAATGTCTTGTAATGTCATATTCAAAAGTCAGGAAATGACTATCAAGCACCTCATATCTGTGGGTACCCTCGACATCATGATTCAAATCCAATGGTAGATGTAGAGGTTCAGCTCTGTGTTATGGTCATGGTATAGGCATTAATTTATTCTCCACGATGCCAAATGCTTGAGAATCTGTATTATCTGTTTGTGGGTAACGCGATAACACATCTGCGATAACGTTGGACTTGCCATCAATTGGGTGGATGATGTAGTCATATGCTTGTAAGTTTATCGCATATCTTGCGACCCTTGGGTTTTTCATCTGTGCACTCTGTAAATACGAGAGAGCCTTCTGGTCTGTCTCAATAATGAAACGAGACCCAAGAAGGTATCGCTGAAGTTTGGTCACCGACCAGATAATCGCTAGAAGCTCTCTCTCAATTATGGGGTATCTGCATTCAGTTTGAGAGAGCTTACGCGAGATATACAGAACTGGATGAAGTATTCCATCCACCTCCTGCATTAAGGCACCACCGATCCCATACTGTGAAGCGTCCGTTCTGAGGATGAAAATTAATTTTGGATCAGGTAATTTTAATATAGGCTCAGATGAAAAAAATTCTTTTAAATGGGCTAGAGCTCTGTCACAGTGCTCAGTCCAGACAATCCTATTAGGAGAGCCTTTTGTAGTCAACTCAGATAGAACTGAAGTAATGGAGGACAGATGTGGCATAAATTTATTGTAGAACTGGACAAGACCCAGGAGGCTTCTTACTTGTTTCTTTGTCCGAGGAATGGACAAATTAAGAATTTTTGAAATAGTGTTGTCTTCAGTTTTGAGAAATCCGTGTCCAACTCTGTGACCTAAGAAGGAGATTTCGTGGAACCCTATGTGAATCTTAGAAGGCTTTGCAGTAAGACCATGTGACCGAAGAATCTCGAGTAGAGATTTAAGTCCAGAAACATGTTCGTCCCAAGAGTTGTGGAACAAACAAATATCATCTATATAAGAGATAATATCAGATCTGTGGGAAAAAAGTTTTCTCATCATGCGGACAAAGGTAGCTGGTGCATTCACCAAGCCAAAGCACATGAAATTCCAATGAAAGAGACCTTTAGGAGTAGCAAAAGCAGTGAGAGGTTTGGCTCTTTCTGTGAGAGGTACCTGCCAATACCCCTTGGATAGGTCAAATTTACTAAAATACTTAGCTTCCGAAAGTTTTGCTAATAATTCCTCAAGAACTGGCATTGGCTCTGCGTCAGACTCTGTTATACTATTGAGTCTACGGAAATCAATGCATAATCTAATACTCTTATCTTTTTTTCTGATGATGACCATCGGGAAAGAATATGGTGACTCTGAATGTGAAATGATATTAAGTTTTAGCATCTCGTCCAATTCCTTTTCGACCCGATCCTGAAAGTGGATAGGGATAGGGTAAGGTTTCAAGTGAATAGGACGATTATCTGTGAGTTTAATATCGTGAGAAATGATAGACGTCCGACCAGGAATATCAGTAAGGACTTGTTGATAGGACTCAAGAATTGCAAGGACTTGACTTTGTTGTGCCGCAGACAGATCAGGACAGATAGAAACATTTAGCCACGATTCTGAAGGCTGCAGTGATATTGCAGGAAGAGGTAAGGGTATGTCAGGGAATGCAGTAGCTTCTTCCTGAATAACAGATAAGGAGGAATATGACGTAGGACGATCAGAGGATTCATCCAAAACATCAAAAATAGGCTTGAGATATGCAGGTCTATCCTGGAATTCCTTTAGCATATTGATATGAAAGGTTTTATTCTTGCCATCAACGTCAAGAATATAGTCAACATCTGTGAGTTTTGACATAATTTTATATGGTCCCCGCCAAGAAATAAGAAGGCGATTTTGTCTTGTTGGTAACAATACATAAGCCTTGTCCCCTGGCATTAATTGTCTAAGCTTTTTTCGTCGATTTTGAAGGGACCGAGCTTTTTCTTTTGCCTTTTCAGAAGAATTGACAGCAATTTGCCAAGACTCAAGAAGTTTCTGACGCAGGTTAACCACATAGTCATAAGATGACTGAACTTCGGGGGATATTTCTGGACCTGACAGTAGCTGTTTTATCATTGACATGGGTCCTCGTGGTGGAGCACCATAAAGGAGCTCAAAAGGAGAAAACCCAGTGTGTTCATTGGGAACTTCCCGATAAGCAAACAGCACTGCTGGGAGCATTCTGTCCCAGTCTTGTGGATAACTAGTGGTCACCTTACCTAGCATTTGTTTCAAAGACCTATTTAGCCGTTCTACAATACCGTTTGACATGGCATGATATACGGAGCTCAGAGATCTATCTATATTACATAGATTCAAGACCTGTGACATGACGTCTGACACAAACTGTGGTCCCCTATCAGATAGAATTTTATCTGGGAAACCCAATCTCGTAAAAATTAGGAGAAGTGCATCAGCCACATCACTGGTAGCAATATGTTTAAGAGGTATTGCTTCAGGCCACCTAGTACACATATCAATACAGGTAAGGACAAACCTGTGACCTCTGGCTGAAGGAACCATTAGTGGACCTATTAAGTCTATGGCTATTTTTGCGAATGGTCGCACAGAGATATCAGCAGCCTGAATGGGTGCATTATGATAAGCTCCTTTAGTAGCCACCTCTTGGCATATTTTACAAGAACGACAAAACATTTTGACATCCTTCACCACTCCAGGCCAATAAAAGTCAGACAAGACTCTGTATTTTGTCCTAGCAAAACCCATGTGACCTGCACAGTTTGTGTCATGTGCATGCCTAAGAATGTATGGCCGAACCACAGTTGGTACAAGAATTTGACTACGCACTAACGTAGAGTCTGTATAATTACGCATTAAAATATCATTTTTGATAGAGTACCAAGGACATGATTTTTCTGAGCAATCAGAATCATGTGGTCTCACCAACTTAAAAAACCTTTTCAGGGATTTGTCAGTCTTCTGCATTTCAATGAATGAAGTCTTGGTGAGCATAGGTTTTTGATGTTCTTCATCATCATCATTGCCCAGCACTTCACTCTGACTTTGAGCATGTGATTGTGCTCTTGTTGTCACCACATTTGCGTGCAGCCTATGCTGACGTTCCCAGATTTCAATATCTTGGGTGGAACATTCTTTTATGCCAACAAGATTACCCAGGATCAATTCAGCAACTGGATCCTCCAATAAACAAACTTTAACTTGCCCTGAAAAGAATGGTGTGTCAATGTGTACAATGGCTAGTGGATAGAATTCTGCCGTTCCACCAAATGTAATACATTTTACCATTTCCCCTGTGCAGCAGGAAGGGTCAACAAGGGACTTGCGTACACCCACAGTGGTGCAACCTGTATCTCTTAAAACTGAAACAAGATTGTTATTTAAGAAACCCTTGTAAAAAGTAAGTGACCCTTGTCCATCATGGGAGGCTAAAGCTGGTACCAATGCAGGGATGGGATGTCCACAAGATAGTCGCGACACCACGCCTGGCTGAAATAAAGTGCTACACTCAGAACAATTTGATGTATTGAACAAGTCAACAGCACAAGCATTAGCAAGATTGGTGTTAACATTATTCTGATCGACAATCCCTGTGTTGCTATTATGACTCGAGTTTGAGTTTGAACGTTCCACACTTCGTGAGCGCTGAAAGTTGTTTTTTCCACGATAGTTATTTCGGTTTCCTCTTCCGTTCTGATGATTATTAGAATGTTGAGGGCATGTGCACCCTATACAGTGTTGAAAAGGTGGAGAGTTCTGGCTGTTCTCATCATTATAATATCTGTCACTTCTATACATGTAGGAATTATCAGGCCTACGCCATCCTCTGTTTGACCTATTGTACATTTGAGATGGTCCATTACCTCCAGGATATTGACGAAAATTTCTTTGATCTTGAGATGGTCGAGTATCGAAATTGTACCGTCCACGAAACGATCCGACATTTCGGTCTCTGTTCTGACCAAAATTCCGATCCATGCTTTTTGATCTGGCTCCTGGGTTTTGTATTTGCACAGAACGAGCCGAAGCAACTGGTAATGACTCTTTCACAGTGGAGTTGCTCACAACCTGCCCCGGATGAGCTGTCATAAATTGTCGACCTAAAAAGACTCAACAGCTTGCAAAGATTCAGGTTTGCGTTCATGCAAAAATGTTAAAAATTCTGAACTAATGGAGGATAACACTTTGTCCCTCAATATGAGATCCTTAAGACCCTCAAATGTATGTTCAATCTTAGCCAAACCAATCCATCTATCAAAACATAATTTAATAGATGAAATGAAATCCGAGAAGTCCTTGTTCATGTCGGGTATGAGTTTTTTGAACCTCATTCTATACCCATTCTCATCAAGTTGGTACCTTCGTAGAAGTAACGCCTTAGCTGCATCATAGGATTGCCTATTGTTCTCATCCATAGTTAAAATAGCAGTCAAAGCATCACCTGTAACTATTTGCATTAAATGGACCACCCATGATGATCTTTCAAGTTTGTATTCTGTACATACTGTCTCAAAACGATTTATAAAGCAAGATATGTCATCAGAATTCTGGTTAAATTTGGGTAAATGAAGTTTAATTGTGTTAGGAAGTACTTTCTTAGACGAACCTGTCACTTCCTGATTTTGTGAATTGCCAGATTCTATTTTAGATCTATCTAAATTTAAAGAAGCCATCTTCTCTTCATGCTCAAATTGAGCTTTTTTCGCTGCTAAATCTATCTCATCTTGTCTTTTCCTTTCTGCCAAATCTTCCTGTCTTCTTCTCTCTGCAAAATCTTCTTGTCTTCTTTTCTCTTCAATCTCTTCAATCTCTTCTTGTCTTCTTTTCTCTTCAATCTCCTCTCGTCTTATTTTCTCTTCAATCTCTTCTTGTCTTCTTTTCTCTTCTCTTGCTTGTGCCCTTTCTTCTCTGGCAATATCTTCTAGCCTTTTTTGTTCCTCTTTCTCCAATCTACTCTCTTCTCTTGTAAGTAGCTCCATGGCAAACTCTTCCAAAGCTTGTCCCTGCTTACCAAGTTTTTCTCCCAATAGAATAAAATGCTCCAGAGTAGCCATGTTAGAAGGTTATAAATGACTTACTTGTGAAGTAAAATGTGTATTATATAGTAATTAGCAGTACCAATGCAAATTCTTATAAATGTCAAGATAAAGCAAGTGAAAAATATTATGTGAGCATATGTTAATCTCGTGAAGTAGACAAGACAAACTATGACCCGGACACAGTACAAAAAGCCAAGAAAGACAATACTAATGTTGAAAAATAATAAAAAAATAAAATAAAATAAATAAAAATGTATTTAAGTAAAAATAAAAATAACAATGCTTTGTCTAACAAAATAACAAGACAAACACGCTTTACTACATTTAATACACGCAGGAACTGAGGGACAGCAAGGTACGATCAACTGTGTACAAACAATAATGTTGCCAAAACGAAATAATCAGAAACACTCAACGAACTTGAACACCAAGCATCACGTGACAACACAACTAAACGGAAAAAAAGGATATGATTAATTCAGGTGAAGCGTTATCCACTCGGCCATGTGCGCCGGACCCTCAATCCTGAAATAATCACCTACCAATCCTACAGACAACCTTGATGTTAGGCCCAGCCAGAGCGGGATGTTTTCCTATGATCAAGTCCTTCACTGACCCCCCTTAAAATACACAAAGAAACATAAAACATGCAGAAAACAAAAGGCTCTGCACAGGATATATCTAAACTAAGCCAACAAGAGATAGACCACTTAGCTTATAGTGAATCCTCCCCAGGTATGGTACTGGACAGAATGGAATCGATTACTCTCACTACAGGAGGATGATAGTGTTGAAATTCTTCATTGTTGTTTACAAAAACAATGATTTTGTTGTTGTTGCCGAATACGCCATCTTGTCTTGTCTGACTGTGCAAGACGTGGAGGGCTGGAGGCTGAAAATCTTCGCTGAGCTTGATCAATTTCGAAGAAAGTTGAAATTCTGCTGCCAAAACTGATGCAAATACTTATAGAATAGAAATGTCATTGATGACAATAAAAATAGTTCAAACTCTTGACCGCATCAAAATTAATAAGTTTGTAGTAGGCTTGTTAATGTTTTTGGATCCTGCCGCTAATTCGCTGCTGACGTGAAAAGGTCAACTAAAACTGCGCAGTGCAGTTTGTATGCGCTGAAAAGTATGGCTCGCCAATAGCGCAAATTTTGTAAAAGTGGCTCAGACAGAAGGCTTCATAATGATGAATTTCGAATTGGAGAAAAAAACAAACTCCCGTTTGCTGGCCACCATTGGGTGTTACCTCGTGTTTATGAGTAATTGTGAATGTTATCGGTAACACATGTTATGTCGTGGGTTGGCATGTATAACATCCACATGTAAATGCAGTCAGACCAACTTGAAATAAGTACGCTCAGTCCATCGTACAATTAACACGATTTTAATTGACGATATTCACAACACTGAGTACTTCACACATTGAGACATTTGTATAAAAATGATGCTCCATAATAACCATATTATCTCTGGCAGTAAGAATTGATGAACTGTACAGCTGGCCGTTAGAGGTCAAACTGTCTGCAAATATTCCAAAACGACCTTGTCATGAATGTTAATTTGTATTACACAGTTACGTACTACCTTCTGTCTGCCGTCTTGCCACACATCACTCAAACACACATTCTTGAAGTAGTGTCAGTAGATAATCTGACAATAATTTAATAAAAATGAGAACCCTAGTATGGAACTCTTAAAAACACACACTGTCCCATTAGGACAAACAAACACCTCGAATGCCGGTCACCCCGAACGTCCACCGTTTGTTTCTTCGCCGCTGACATTGCCTACGTCATACACTCATTTACATATAGGTCACACCTTAACAAATAGCTAGCGTTCAGCACTGGTCCGTCGCGTGTACTTCTCAGCTGTGCACAGCGATGCCTTAGCAAGCCTGCGTGCAAAATGAGTGGTAACACCCACCACCCTCTTTATAAATCTAAAATGTGCCCATGGTGCAGAAAAGTTTGAGGAACCCTGGCCTACAACGTGTTTCCATGTCTTGTTTATCCCTTTTATTTCAGTCTGCTGTTCTCCTCTCCATGTTTTGTGTGTGTGTCTGCCTCTACCTCTTTTAGCATGAGGATTCTAGAACAAAGACTGCCTTGTAATTTTATCATTAATAAATGCAGTGATGATCTTATTTCACGTGATGTTAGTATAATTCCGTTGATGATTTCATAAACCTGCATCTTCTTTTTTAGACATAATGTTAGCATAATTTTTTTGATGACGTGATGAACCTATATATCCATAATTTCAAGTAATGTTTTCGTAATTTAATGAATGATTTCATAAACCTACATCTCCATTGAGAGTTCGATTGACAGAGTGGTTAGAGCGCTGGTCTCTGGTGGCAGAGGTGCTGGGTTCGATTAACTGTATCGATACACTCCAGTCTACTCAGCTGTAAATGGATACCTGACTTTGATCTTGAGAAGTGAAGTGGTCACCCCGCCTCTCTATGCTGGACCTAGTATAGGGAAGTCTCTAACACTTTGCTCAACTATGGCAGTATCTGCCATTGGACTACCTTTACATCTCCATTACTGTTATAATGATGTTATAATGATGTATTCTGTTTTATTTCAGAATAACCATGGAGCACATGCCAGTTCAGTTGATGGCTTCTCTGGTGGCAGTGCTGCTATAAGCTCACCATTAGTTGACAACTCTGATCAGCACTTTTATTCACAGCCTGTTACTTCACCAAGACTAGGTCAGAACATTGACTTCTTATCTTCTGCCAGAATACATGCTCATATTGAGCATGACTTCTCGGTACAAAGTGAATTGAACCAAAGACATGCCTCAGCTGGGCCAGGACCTCATTTCTGCCGCTCTATCAGTGACCCATATTCTACTTACTTGGCTGATCAACTAAAGCTGGATCCCAATTTTAGTCAGGTTCATTCCAGGAATCTAATGTTTATGCCAGCTGCAAGCTGTGACCGGCACGTTCACGCTCAACACAGTCAGCAGTTGTCACAGTCAACTAGTATACAGAATGAACAGTCAGCTGTTCACTGTGATTTTCTTGGTAGTATTCACAATGACTCATCTACGAATCCAGGCCATGAAAATATGCCAGATTACAGTCATGAGTTCCACCTTCAGCAGCTGCCCACTGGGATATATGAACCAGAGCTAGGGATGGAAGAGAATCCTTTCTATTTTTCTGTCAATCAAATGTTATACGAAGCTCATTTGTGCAGAGTGAAAAGGGGAAACATCTTTCCCAGCAGCTCATGAAATGTGAGAATTATGCCGCTAGTGTCTAGTTTTACATAGAAATGCACACTGCCTGGGTAGCTTGAAATCTGTGAAAGGTCATCTGTAAGGTCATTTTTCATATATGACATTTGGGTTAAGTATTTTTATTTAATGCATAGTTTACTTGTCAGTAGATCTTGTTAGAAGAAATTTATTAAACATCGAACCAAAACACACACAAAATTAAGTAGTTCAAACATAATAATATAATGAATTTAAATCTAATGCAATATATGAAAATGTAAGGAGTTTAAACAAAAAAAAAAATGAATGGAGTTTAAACAAAAAACAAAATGTATGGAGTTTAAATATAACTCAAAAGTGTAAGAGTTTTATTATAATATATAAGCATCTTCCTCATTTCTTGGTTTTTCATCATATCTGGCAGTTTGTCTCAGGCATTCATATCTCATGTGTTCTGATCTTCCTGTCATGTGTTTTAGGTTACTGGAATACAGCAACTACATAATGAAAAACTCTGCTTTAAAATGCTGGAAGATTGCAGCACAACTTCATTGTACGTAGGTCATCACTTTGTTGTCTTCTTCTATGTTCACTGTCATATATAACCTCATTTATTTCTCTTGATAAACCAGGCTTCTCTCATTGGCACTCAGTTTCCCCAGCAAGGAGGTCCGTATAGGCTGTTTTTTCAGTTTGCTTCTCTTGCTGAAGCCACCATTCCTGATAATGTTCTGCTGTTTTGGTTTGGCTGCCCGCGTAGACTAGGATAGTTCTTATTATCTTAGCAGTACATTCCCAATTGACGGAGGATTACATAGAACTTAAAATGAGAATTCAGCAAGTCAGCAGAGTTAACGTGTCATCTCATCTTTGAAGCATCTGTCGATATGATTACAAGGAAGCAACTGACCAGTGCATTGTTTGTACCAACCTTGTGCTATCAGTGTCAGACCCGGCCACTAACTAGAGAAGAAAGACAATTCACTACTTGGTAAATGAGATGTCTAAGAAGAGCAGCTAATAGAATATCATTATTACCCTTCAGCTCCCCATGGATGACCTATGTCTTCAACAAATTGATGCCAAGCCTGCCAGTCCTGTACCATCCATTCAGTGTCTTTACATTTCTGTGTCTTCTGTATCCCTTTCATGTTTGTTTTTAGTTCCTTTCTTCATGTCTTATTATGTCTGCCTCAACTTTTCTTACCCTAGAGATTCCAGAACTAGAACTGCATTGTAATGCTGTCAGCAGGTTTCCTCAGTATGTGTGCTATCCAGCATCAGCAACTTTTTCCTTGCCTCTTGTTTCACTGGTGTTTACATGGTTGTTTTCATCGGTTCCCCATTGTTGATCTTGTCAAACCACTTAGCACTTTTTCTTTTGCTCAAACACCCATTCTTACTTCTTTAGTAGAATTTAAAGAGACCTGTTTAGAAACATAGAGGCTTAGGCATTCCTGACACAGCAGAAGTGAAGGAGCATATTGATTAAAAAAATGAATTGTTAAGGACACTTAGTAAACCTGAATTTCTATTAGCTAACAACATGGGGTGACCTGGAATTAAGGATGACACACGAGTAGAAGGATGGAATGAACAAGTGAAACTCTTTATACAGGGTCGAGAAAATATGCATTAAACTGTTATTTATATTTCTGCCCTGAATAACAAACAAATTGATATCATATAAATCACATGCAAAAAAATTAATTTATGGTGATAAAAAAAATCTCACTGCACCACCGACCAATACTGAATTAAATACATGTGTTTATTAATCCAAACATTACTTTGTACCTATTATTATTATGAAAAACTTTCTTTGTCCCACTGCGTGGCAGAGGTCTCTCCTAATTTCTCCCCATTAAGCACTTTCTAGGGAATTATAATTGTTTTACTGAAAGTGAGCGAGTCTGGATTTGTAGGTGCACAGTGACTTTTCGACCACCCTTTGCATGTTAAAAGTGCACTATATAACTATATTAACTTTGCTATTAATAAATTAAAATAAACATTTAAACTGGTGATATAATATTACGTTTTAAATATACTAGGAAATATAGTAGATGAATTGATAGGTGAAAGATGTCTCACACACAACATGGCAGCATACCAGGCCCCAATACATGGACTGGATTGGAAACAGATAATTATTAGCCCCACCTGTGACACTTCACAGAACAAACAGTAGATAAAAGAAGGAATGTTATTAGTTCTAGCATGTAGTTTTTTGTTAAATTTTTAATTCATCCATTATTTTTCTGTTGTAGAAGTCAAAGAATTGTCCTGGTATGTCATTTTCTCATGTCATTTTTAAAATCCATTTTAAAACATACATATACACGCATACCTCGCTTTATTCCGCTTCGCAGATATTGCGCTTTTTTTCAAATTATTCATGTTTATTTATTCGAACGTGCCTTCTTTTTCAGGTTGATTTTGGTAAAAAGATTACGATTCGTTGAAGGCTCAGATGATGAAGATTATCATTTTTTTTTTAGCAATAAAGTATTTTAAATTTTACTGTACATTGTTTTGTTTTTGACCTAACGCAATAGCGCACTTAATAGACATAGTGTAAACATGATTTTAGGCTTTTATATGCCCTGGGAAGCCAAAAAATGGGTGTCACTCGCTTTACTGCGATATTCTCTTTATTGCGGTGGTCTGGAACCGAACCCGCAATATCTCCGAGGTATGCCTATATATATATATATATATACATATATACAGATATTATCTTTTATAAATGTGCATGCATGTTTGAGTGTATCTGTCACATGTCATCTTGCACTGATTTCTCAGCTGTCTTGTATCACTTAAATAGAAAGCATTGATACAAAGATGGAAGAATAATGAGGTTCTGATAGGGTGTTATCCTATAGTAGATACTGCCTTGGGGCATGTAGTGGTAATGGCTTCACTATTTGCTGTGGTGGATTTTGTGGCAATTTGTTTTATATTATGAATTTGTTATCCCTTTGCACAAACTTTCATTAGATGCCTCTAACAGTATGCCTGGTGGGAGCAGCAATCCTGCTCCCCCCACCACCACCACTACCACAGAATCACACAGTGAATTAGGTGTAAACGTTTGTGAACATTATGTTTTCTACTTTGGGATAGAAGGACACTTTGATTTTCATGTTTAATTTAATTTTGTTTGCCCTTTCAGTTGTTCCGTTATGTGTAATGCAAATGTGTTGTTTGTGCTCTTTAACCAAGATTTGTTGGCTGCTTAGTGTCAGTCCATGTTTGCTGAGCATTTTTCTAATACCATCTTTCTTTCTTTCTTTTTTTAAACTCATTAAAAAAAACCTCTGGCTTGTTCTCTTACCCAGAAGCCAGATTGTCTGCTGTTGAAGGCTTGTGATTGGAGCAGCTTGGATAGCATTCGGAGGAAGTGTGACAAACCAGCTAGTATTTTTTGTCTCTGTCCATGTAGTTGATGTGTGGTGTTGTTGCAACAAACTTCTCAGCTTCTTGATTTTCATGCATGATGTTTCACTTTGATTGTCAAGTAGCAACCAGTGATGATCATCTGGCATTCTCACTCCCTTCTGGAGATTGACTAGCAAGGCAATCATCTATCTAAGTTCCCAAGAAATGGTTTTTATCAGTAATTTGGTTTTGTACACTGTTAACTACAATTAGAAAGATTTGCTTTACGACAATGATCTGAAACCTAACATGTTATAATAGCTGGGGATGCCTGTAGATCCCATTAATTTCTGTCTCCAGTTCCCTTCTCTGTGTTTTTTGGTCTGCCTTTTTGTCCTATGCCATTTTTTCCTAGTCTTTCCAATAAATAGCAGGACATATATTTGCTGTATTCACCGAAATGAAAGGACATTGTTTTATGTTAATCAGGTTAGAATATTGTGTGTTTCAGCTCCTCAGAACCGTCTGAGATAATCACTCATATGTATTACATGTCTGAAATCTGCCAGTCATATATTAATAGTCAAGTGTGAATAATAAAATGTATGTCACAAATTACACAGGATTGTCCTTGGTCATATTTAATAATCACATTTCATTCATTATCCCTTTGCTCCCCAAGGAGCATAGCCTCCAACAAACACATGCCAAGTCTTCCTGTCTCATGCCATCATCTCAAGCTCTTTCCATGTCTTCCTCATCATTTTCATTTCTCTCTCCAGTTCTCTTCTCCATGTGTTTTTTCCAGTCTGTCTGTGCCTTTCCTACTCTGGAAATTCCTGGAAAACAAAGAACTGCCTAGTAATACTGTCAGCAGGTTTCTTCTGTGTGTGTCCTAGCCATCTCCCGTGTCTTCACATCCATGTGTTGCCAGGGCCTGAAAGGGGAGCGAAGAATAGTAACAATGTAACCTATCATGTATGTTGCGAAAAGCGACTAAGGAGGGTTGGGCATGGGGCAGGCTAACCCATTGTGTAAAAACTTTAAGCTGCTAAAACTTAATCAGATGTGGAATGATCTTCTTCTTCTTTGATCCTTAGCCGCCGACCGTCAAAGCAGTCAGTGGCCATTACGCCTGGTGGCGTCTTGTAGGGCAACAACAAATTGATTCCACTTTGCTCGGTCAGCGGCCATCCTTCGTACAGTGCCCCAACTCTGGTTCATTCTTTGCATCTCAGCCTCCACAGTCCTCCGCCAAGTTGTTTTTGGTCGGCCTCTCTTTCGTTTTCCTTCAGGGGTCCATAGCATAGCTGTTCTTGTGATGGCATCGGGGTCTCTTCTGAGGACATGGCCAACCCAGCTACAGCGTCTGCCAGCTATGATGGTGTGCATGTCCTCTTGCTTGCTCCGAGTAAGCAGATCTTGGTTGGTGATGATATTCGGCCAAAAGATTCGGAGAATTTTTCTTAGGCATGTTGTGTGAAAAGAGGACAATTTCGACATTTCCTTCTCTGTAACTCTCCAGCTCTCCGCGCTATAGAGAAGCACAGAAAGCCCACAGCTCTGATATAATCCTAATTTTGTGCTTGTGCTGTACTGAGAGGACTTCCAGATGTTGTTTAGACTAAAAAAGGCTGTTCTTGCATTGTTCATTCTGTTGTTGATGTCTTTGCTTGCTCCGCCGTCTGGTGTTACTATGCATCCTAGGTATGTGAAGGCATCTGTCTGTTCCAGTTGCCGATTCCTTACTGATATGGGCTCAGGGTTGCTCACATTGAGCGTCATGACCTCTGTCTTCTTTAGGTTGATGTTCAAGCCCACCTGCTGGCTATACTTATTAAGTCTATCCGTTTTTTCCTGGATGTGTTGATGTGAATGTGCTAGCAGTGCAATGTCATCTGCATATTCCAGATCTTCCAATGTAGAAAATGTAGTCCATCTTATTCCTCTTGGATTGCCCTCTGTTGTCTGGCGCATCACCCAGTCTATGACTTAAAAATAGAATGTGGAATGATACATATTTGTAATTAGTTTTCTAGTCTCCTCTAGTTCATATTTTTTATACAGTAACGGGCTATGGAACTCATGACAGTAATTTATATACAGCATAATGGTTACTTTCACAATTGTCTCAAGATGGCAGCATGGATAAAACCAGGAGTGGAGTTAAAAATCGCAACCAAGGTGGATTGGGTTCAATTCCCAGCATAGACTGGAAAGACAACAGTTGGCTAGCACTTGGGAGTCATGACTCAAGTAGGCTTGCCTCCCTTAGAGTGTTAAGAAGACTAAAGGGCTGAAACACTTGTCTGATGGGGGGGACTTGTTCTGATGATCAGATTGCCTCCTGTTGTACCGCTCTGAATAGAGTTTTTTATCTCAGTCTGAGATGATCAAAAATATGCAATACGTTACTGAAGTCTGCTCTACTTGTTTTGATAACAAAGTTTGGAATCATCAAAAATGATTAACCAGTTACTGAAGTCTACTATACTCAATATTTATAACCAAATGTGGCATAACCGAGTGTATGTAACCATTTACTCAAGTCGGCCTGTCTTTATTTTATAATCATTTTGTCGTTATATTTGACAGTAAAAATTGTTGTATGAACATCTGTGTTTTTCTTTTGTTTGTCATGTGACTTTTTAGACACACCTAACATTTTGGTCCACAGCAGAGTATCTTAACCATTTTTGTGCCATGGACCCCTTTGATTGTTCAATAAAGGCTGTGGATCCCTTTGATTGTCCAGTAAAGGCAGTGGATCCCTTTGATTGTCCAGTAAAGGCTGTGGATCACTTTGATTGTCCAGTAAAGGCTGTGGATCCCTTTGATTGTCCAGTAAAGCCTGTGGATCCCTTTGACTGTCCAGTAAAGCCTGTGGACCCCTTTTATTGTCCAGTAAAGGCTGTGGATCCCTTTGATTGTCCAGTAAAGGCTGTGGACCCCTTTGATTGTCCAGTAAAGGCTGTGGACCCCTTTGATTGTCCAGGAAAGGCTGTGGACCCCTTTGATTGTCCAGTAAAGGCTGTGGATCCCTTTGATTGTCCAGTAAAGGCTGCAGATCCCTTTGATTGTCCAGTAAAGGCTGTGGATCCTTTGATTGTCCAGTCAAGGCTGTGGATCTCTTTGATTGTCCAGTAAAGGCTGTGGACCCCTTTGATTGTCCAGTAAAGGTTGTGGATCCCTATGATTGTCCAGTAAAGGCTGTGGATCCCTTTGATTGTCCAGTAAAGGCTGTGGATCCCTTTGATTGTCCAGTAAAGGCTGTGGATCCCTTTGATTGTCCAGTCAAGGCTGTGGATCCCTTTGATTGTCCAGTAAAGGTTGTGGATCCCTATGATTGTCCAGTAAAGGCTGTGGACCCCTTTGATTGTCCAGTAAAGGTTGTGGATCCCTATGATTGTCCAGTAAAGGCTGTGGACCCCTTTGATTTTCCAGTAAAGGCTGTGGATCCCTTTGATTGTCCAGTAAAGGTTGTGGACCCCTTTGATTGTCTAGTAAAGGCTGTGGCCTCCTTTGATTGTCTAGTAAAGGCTGTGGACCCCTTTGATTGTCCAGTAAAGGCTGTGGATCCCTTTGATTGTCCAGTAAAGGCTGTGAATCCCTTTGATTGTCCAGTAAAGGCAGTGGATCCCTTTGATTGTCCAGTAAAGGCTGCGGATCCCTTTGATTGTCCAGTAAAGGCTGTGGATCCCTTTGATTGTCCAGTAAAGGCTGCAGATCCCTTTGATTGTCCAGTAAAGCCTGTGGATCCCTTTGATTGTCCAGTCAAGGCTGTGGATCTCTTTGATTGTCCAGTAAAGGCTGTGGACCCCTTTGATTGTCCAGTAAAAGCTGTGGATCCCTTTGATTGTCCAGTAAAGGCTGTGAATCCCTTTGATTGTCCAGTAAAGGCTGTGGATCCCTTTGATTGTCCAGTAAAGGCTGTGGATCCCTTTGATTGTCCAGTCAAGGCTTTTTGACACCTTTGATTGTCCAGTAAAGGCTTTTTGACACCTTTGATTGTGCAGTCAAGGCTTTTGACACCTTTGATTGTCCAGTGAAGGCTTTTGACACCTTAGATTGTCCAATGTAGGCTATGGACTCCTATGATTGTCTGATGAAGGCTATTTACCCATATGATCATCTGATGAAGTTATGGACCCCTTTGATTGTCCAATGAAGGCTATGGACCCCTATGATTGTCTGATGAAGGCTATGTACCCCTATGATCGTCTGATGAAGGTTATGGACCCCTTTGATTGTCCAATATAGGCTATGGACCCCTATGATTGTCTGATGAAAGCTATGTACCCCTATGATCGTCTGATGAAGGCTATGTACCCCTATGATCATCTGATGAAGGCTATGTACCCCTATGATCGTCTGATGAAGGTTATGGACCCCTTTGATTGTTCAATGAAGGCTATGGACCCCTATGATTGTTAGATGAAGGCTATGGGCCCCTTTGATTGTCCAATGTAGGCTATGGACCCCTATGATTGTCTGATGAAGGCTATGTACCCCTATGATCGTCTGATGAAGGTTATGGGCCCCTTTGATTGTCCAATGTAGGCTATGGACTTCTATGATTGTCCAGTGAAGGCTATGGACCCCTTTGATTGTCCAGTGAAGGCTACGGACCCCTTTGATTGTCCAGTGAAGGCTATGGGCCCCTTTGATTGTCCAGTGAAGGCTATGTACCCCTTTGATTGTCTGATGAAGACGACGGACCGCTTCTTGGATAAAAAAGTATAGATAAAAGCATAATAAAAAACTACATTAAAAAATTTAGGTTATGTACACAAACCCCTAGAATCAATTCATGGACCCCTAAGGTTATGTGGACCACAGGTTAAAGAAACCTGGTCTGGATTAATTAAAGTATATTTATGAACTTCAGAATTATTGGATATAAATTATTCTGTCTGCCTTTTATACCTCTTAAACACAGGTTTACTTTGAGGAAAATAAATACTAGACTTCCATGGTTTGGTAAAATAAAGATTGCAGTGTAGAACTTCAATGCAGAAGACAGCCTGGACTGACTGTTTAGGAGAAGGTGGAAATATTTAAATGGATTTTAAGTTACAGATCTGATGTTGATGACTGTCATTGGCTTCTAGATCACTGACTTTTGGTAAGGTTGAATGCTTGTTTCGGGGTCACTGACTCTATGATGGTCATGTAGCACTACAGCAATATCTAGCAATACAGCAAGTAGTAGTGCAAACATTGCTTCTCCCCATATGTTTAACACTTTTTGTGGAAAGATAAAGAAATAATGAATTTAATTCACATTCCTATGGTTTATTTGTTCTGGGTATTTGTCCATTGCCCACTGTTTTCTAGATCCTTGGTTATCATAAAGACTACTTTCTATATCCTTAACCCTTCTGTCTTTGTGGTTATGCACTAGTTTACAACCAGGTATGAGAATTCTTTTAATGCATACCCAGACAAGATGGTATGGTGAGATGGATGGTTGAGAGGAGTTTCCAGAAAGTAAGAAGAGAACTGGTGAACTAGAGATATAAGTATATTAACAAATAAAACGGTATTGAATCAGTTTTACAAATTAACGGTACACAGGAAACATGGGACGTTTCGGGTTTCACCCTTCATCAGCCACAGTTACAAACAGGCAACAAGGGCAAGAAATATAGACGTGTTAAAGAAACATTCTGTAGACACCTCAAACATGTAATATATATTAACACAGATGAGGAGCAATAATAAAGCAAGGAAACTACAAAACCAAAAAGAATTAATCAATACAAGAAATTCAACAATCAACGAAAATCAAAAGCAGAAAATGGAATTAAAAAACAAGAAGTCCTGCTATAAAACTCTCCCCTGAAAGAATCGGGCAAGTAATGAACAATAGTCCCAATGGTGTCCAACAGCGATGAATAAAAGTGATGTCATAAAAATTTGCAAATAGAAACACAAAACTATCATAAAAGAAAGATCGTGAAAAAAGCTACGGATGAAATAAAGAAGTCTGAAATAGAGGAAAGCCAATGAATAACAGAGTCAAGCAAAATGATGTTGGACATTTAGATCATTAGGAGAAAGGCAACCCATTTCGAAAATGAGACAATTCTCTAGAGAAAATTGACTACTGTCATCGAAAAAGCAGGAGCATAAACCGGTTACCTGAATTTCACCTTGGGGGTCCAGGTGAACTAGAAGTAGGGATGACACAGGATAAGTAGATAACTGCACAGATCTAGGTGGTAGCTGTAGAAAGAGAACTGTTAAGTAAGTCACCTTCTCGCTAGATCTATCCTATGCTCCAAGGGTGTCTATTAACTCTTAGTATACGAGCGGCCTTTCATGACTACCATTACAGATTTTGCAATAAATAATTTATTTATAAAGATAACATAAGTGTTATATATCAAAATGTGAAGAAATGAAACCCCTATATCATGCACATAACTAAATTGTTCAGTGGTTTTAAACATTCATTCATAACCCTCCACTCCCAAAGGAGCATAGGCCTTCAACAAACACATGCCAAGTCCTCCTGTCACGTGCCATCATCTCAAGTTCTTTCCATGTTCTCCTCATCATTTTCACCTCTGTTTCCAACTCTCTTCTCCACGTACTTCTTGGTCTTCCTCTGCCTCTCTTGCCCTGGGGGTTCCAGAACAAGGACCGCCTTGTAATGCTATCAACAGCTATAAATTTTCGCTATTGACAGGGATCGATCATCGGCCTCTCTAGAAGGCCGCTCATATACTAAGAGTTAATAAGTGATGTGAATGCAGCACGTTAATTATTCCCTACCAACTAAAATTGTAAGCAAATAATTAAATATTCTTTTGAAGTTCACACTAATAACACAAATTTATAATTAATAACTGGAGTGCAAAACAGTTAACAACTGCAATTTATAAGGTAAATAAAAACACTTTAATAATTATATATTTAAGAATGTAGATGGATGTATGCAAAAATTACACCAGGTGGAAAATTTAAATACTGTTAATTAGTTTCCAGGTTACTGAAGATGTTAGGTGGTGGTTTCTAGACAGCTGAACCTCAGGTATTGTTGAATGGTGTTTTCTAGATTGCTAAACTTCTTGTGATGTTGGTTGGTGGTTTCAAGATCACTGAACCCTTGGTGATGTTGATTGGTGGTTTCTAGATTGCTGAACCTTTGGCGGCAATGGATGGTGGTTTCTAGATCGCTGAACCTTTTGTGATATTGGAAGATGGTGTTTCGACACAGTTATGTGCCTCCCGCTTCTATTCTACCATTCCATGTCAGAATTTACCCTCGATGAGAATTAAATTTAATCCCTCGGGATAAAACTTCCTTTACATTTAAACTGAATAGCTTTAGTTTTACATTACATTTAAATGAAAAGGTTAAACGTACAGATATAATTTGTTTTATATTTACATCTCCACTGTTTGAAAAGTGTTCACAATATGAATTCATTTAGGTTTCCTTTATATTTACACTTATGGAAAAGTTGGAAACTTCTATTAATTTGAATGAATATTTTCACATAGACATTTACACTGGTTTAAAGCTTGAAAACTTACATTAATTTTGAAGTGAATATGTTTATAGGGACATTTACACTGCTTTGAAAATGTAAGTATTATACTTAGAATGTACATCATTTCTTTCATCTTTACCTCCGTGCTCCATGGGGAACCTGGAACTACTTTATGCTTTTAGTTCTCTTTACGAAACTATCAATAATTCAATCACCAGCCCGTGCAGTGATGGTTCATGAATCATCATTCTAGATACTGAGTTTGCCAGCCCCAAATGACTCTGACATCCAATAGCGAGTTTCACACATTAAACTTCACAAGGTAATATATATACATATATATGTTAGTTCACATGTTAGTAATAAAATATGAAATGTAAATCCCAACTTACGCCAATCCTGGCTACAGACTTGTTTTCTCAGATGAATTAAAGAGATGAATCGTTCTCTTACATGCATCAAGGATGTCTTTAATTTTGACCATGGATTCCCCCTCTGACTGCGTGTTACTTCAGTTTCCTAGTCCTGGTGTTCCTTATAAAATGTAAAGAGTTCCTGTGCTTTATAAGTCTTACTTGGTTCTCCAATAAAAGGTCTGGTTAACAAATAGGAATTATGAATCTATTCTTCACTCTGGCGAGGTCTTGGCGAGCGTGCGCTTCACAGTGAGATAAAACTGCGAAAATGGTCAGGCTATATTCTCCTCAATGTTGTTATGAATCTAATTAGAAAGATCCAATCATTTCAAACGGTCGGGTGTGGCACTTTCAAAATATTTCCTACATGGAAAAATTTTGTAAAAGGTCACGTCTCCCATATATGGTAATATGATGTCTTGCATACACTCTCACCTACACATTTGCAGACTCATATTGTCTAAAATGTAATAAATCCATTATTACTTTTAACCAAGTGACCGGAAACGATTATATCGCACTTGTCTGCCCACATGTGTCACACAGACAGTAATCTCGTTATCTGTCGTATGAGTGCGCAAACTCCGTATCTTATCAGTGATGTAAGCCGATAGCACTGGCCGATGTACGCATTAATCTGCCGCGCCTATAACTACAATGACTACAACCCATAAAAGCCAGATACAAACCTCAGAAATGAGGTATCTGAGGAAGGTGGTTGAAGTAACAAGAAGAGACATGGTGCACAACCAGACGATACGTCAAGGCCTAAAATCCCACCCCCTGCAGACCCAAGTATAACATTCCCAACTAAAATTTTTTGGCCATGTCTGCAGAATGGGAGAAGATCGGCTACCACGACAAGCATGGGAAACAAAGAGCCAGGGATCCAGACCCCCAGGATGACCCAGAGTCCGCTGGGAGGGCAACATTAGACAATCTTTGAAGGACTGAAGACTAGAATGGAATCAGGCTAGGAGGAAGACAGACGATAGGATAGTCTGGCGCTCTCTCTTCCAAACCTCTACACCTCACGGTAGAAGGGGAACGACTAAGTAAGTAAGTAAGCCTATAACTACAAATCTGGGTAGCGCCAAGCAAATGTGATGTATCATATCAGCCGCTCCTACAAATGTGATTTTTAGCACCTACAGGGTGATTTGATAAATCAAATATCTGCTACTTAGCAGAAAAAAAAAGAAAAAGTGCGATAATTGACAGCACATAATAAAAATAGTACCACGAATTTACCGATACTGCTGGAGTGAACCACAGATCGATAGAGGTCGTCCATTTCGTCACAATTCGGACGTTTCCTTTGCAACATGTCTGTGTTTAATGCGCCAAAAAAAAAAAAAAAAGACAAAACTCTGCAAAAGTTGTAATATGTATTTTATCATTTCGAATTTTGCATTTTTGACAGGTGTAATTTGCTTGTGGATGTACAGAGGTATATGAGGCTGGCAACCTCATGACTGTAAATAACATGACATATGAACCACCACTACAAGAGATGGTGACTGCTTCATACGGGGTTCCTCAAAAGGAACCAACAGCAGAGGTGGCCCCAGACTATAGAGCAGGGATTGGATGATGATATCATAGTGTACATAGATATCATACAAGCACTTTACTAAACTTTATATATATATATATATATATATTGTTACGACTGTTGTTTCTTTTAGAATGTGTGAAGATGTTTATCTTCAAAGAGTTCATCGTGCTATGTTGTCGAATGCATTAGGGTTTGGTCACACAGAACTTGATACTGGCAGAACAACTCAAGTCGGCGGTTAGCAGGTCCACAATATACATGTAGTACATATTTATTAAATTCCTTCACAATACAAGCAATAGAGAATCTTCAACATCTGTCTCCTCAATAAATGTGGTCAGTCCATAAGTCAATTAGCATGCATGTTGAAATCATATATATCTTCGTCTTCTCTATTCAGTTCTGGCCGTTCTGACTGATAATAATAATAATAATAATAAATTCTTTAAGCGCCAAACACGGCGCATAAGGCAGAAACCAGTGCTCTCCAGGTTGTTCGTTGTGACGCCACTCCTCTTAGCTCTTGCACATTATTTAGGCCCAAGGTTCGTCCTTCTCTTATTATTGTTCTTCTGAGTGTTTCTTTTGGTCTTCCTTTTTTCCTCTTACCCTCAGGAACCCAATACTGTAGTGGTATTCTCTGTGAAGTGTGCCGAAACAAGTTGCAACCAAAAAGCGTGAATTATGTTTCTTGAATAGAAATACTTCTCTGTAAGGTGCGAAACTTCTTCATAAGTTCGTGACCATCTTAACGATCGTTAAAAAAAGTGGCTGCCTTCGAGAATATAATAATGCCACATAAAAATTACCAAAATTCTTCACAACTCCGGAGCTCGAAAAATACTTCTTGCTTGGACGAATGAAACATACGAAAGGCCCAGAATATTAGCCGTTAGAATAAATTAGCGCAACCGCGTTACGTCATTGACAACCGGTGACGTATGAAAGTATACGGCGTTGAATACAAGTTAAAGATCGTGCAAAACATGCATTTCCACAAAAAGATATACCTCCTCAAATAACAATAGCTAAATGCCTGCGTGTGTCAATATACTATGATTTATTAACTTTATTCCTTAACACACACGCACACACACACACACACACACACACATATATATAATGCTTGCTTTTCTTTAACATTCTATGAGGTCCCCTTAAATA
Organism: Oreohelix idahoensis; assembly: GCA_024509875.1. Lineage (NCBI taxonomy): Eukaryota > Metazoa > Mollusca > Gastropoda > Stylommatophora > Oreohelicidae > Oreohelix > Oreohelix idahoensis. The sequence continues at coordinate 315,948 of JAMPIV010016286.1, forward strand.
GAAGCATCATTCTTGTATTTATATGTCTGCCAAGAGTAATCTTGAGCTAAGGCTGACACCTTTGAATACTCTCATCATTATAATCCAAGTTTACCCATTGTTGGACCTTTACTGCGTTGCTGGGAAGACCATTCAAGCCACAAATAACGAATATTTTTATGAACGGGGAAAAAGAAGAAAACAAGTATAGAGGTCATATTTTGGCTATATATAGACATAACACCTTACTGAAGACCATAATAAAAGGAAGAGTTGAAGGCAGACGTGCGAGAAGAAAACGGCGCTAAAAGTTGGAAGACAGCGCCAAGAGATGCGCAGCAAAAGAGTCTACCATCAAGATAAGAGACAGAAGAAGTTAGAGATCCATTGACGCCAACCTTCGATCTAAAAATGGCAGCTGATGATGATCAAAAGAATAGGAAATGAGCTGGTAATGACTAGGTTATGTACCGCTCATGAAGATACCACATACCGTTCCATACAGGTATAATCTCAACCCATAAGAACGAGGGACATAAGTTAAAGGGCAATAACCAATAAATATTGTAGTCATTTAAGTATTGTTGAAGTTAGATAACCGGTGTAGGAGGTAGGAAGGACTGTACTGTAGGGAAGACTGTACAGTGCCTCCTACCTGACGGTAGCGGACACTGTACAGTGAACGGTACCTAGGTACCGCCCACTGTACAGTGAACCTTGCCTTACTAGGTAGGAAGCACTCAACTAGGGTAGGAAGGACTTAACATTTTAAAGGTAAAAAAAAAAATTGGAAATCCGTACATAAATATAATTAATGCTGTATTGTATGTATTGAGAAATGGATGTGCCAGTAAAACCAAAGCCATAATACATGATAATTGCGTTTATTTTTCCACTTGACAGTGTATAAATAAAGACAATTAATAAAGTAAAACTGGGTTGATGACATTCCTTCGACATATAGATCTAACCAACGAAAATCAGTACCGTATGCGTCATTTAAAAATCTGTTAAACATATGTATATTGCTTATTTTGTAACTACTATTACCAAAAGAGCATTAAAAACTATTTTTTACCTTTACATAAAAAGTAAAATAATTTATAACGTCATTTGCTCGCATTGTGAAATGTGTTGTTGTTGTTGTTTGCGTTCGCTCTACCATATCTCACTCTTACATGCTGGCCTCTTCTAAGCAGTATGTAGGTTTACGTAGTGTCGTAGTTTACAGCTGAGCTGCGATATCTTCACCTTTCGGCCCGTCACATTCGATTTAAGCACAACATTTTTACGGGTTTGCTTTCCCTGCCATTTCACGCCCATATGCATGCTTTATCTCATGTCCATACAATGGTGTAGTGAAATGGCTGCGGCAGTGCATTGTGAAACAAATCTTCTGTGTCCAGAACACGTATAGCGGAGAGGGCAACGAAGCTTATTTTTTCGTCCGTAATAAGTTTACTTGTAATCGAGTTAAGTTGTTGTAGATAACTAGCTATTTTGAAATACGATACTGTACAAGAGCACATACAAAAAAAAAAAAAAAAAAAAAAAAAACACGAATCTTTATGAAAGCTTTTTAAAAAAATCATTTTTCATTAAATGTTGACAATTTTTACATCTGATTTTCAGTGATCTTCATTTTTATTTTTTTCATTAAGTTTCACTTAAAAAAAATTAGTTCAGTTTACTTAATGCTAATATACAATATAATACAAAATAATATTAATTTCTAAAATAAAATAAATAATAGCTTTGTTAACATTTCAAAATAGATATTTTTCTCACGTTATTAGACATCAATGATGGTTATATGTGCCAGTAAAACCAAGGCAATAAAACATGATAAATGTATTTTTTTGTCTACTTGGTAAAGCATCTACTTGGTATAAATAAAGAGTATTAATAAAGTTTTATTGGCTGCAAAAGTACTAGGTTTTCTTCGTCGTCTCGGTTGACTTTGTCTTCTGAGTTTACTTTGTCTTGTGAATCTATTGTCTCTTCTGTGTTTTCTTCTACTTGTGGGTTTACTTCATCTTCTGGGTTTTTTTTTCGGACTTGTGGATTTACTTCGTCTTCTGAGTTTACTTCGTCTTCTTAGTTTACTTTGTCGATGTTGTCATAACCCAATCAATTGCTAGTAAGAAAAGAAATATCTATTTCCTTTACAGTTTGATATATTATATGTACATGTTCACAGAAAGGATATACATAAAATGTACATTAAAAGATAGTATATTTCACATCTTATAATTCTTCAAAATTAATTAAGTCACAGGGTGGAAAATAATTACAGAAGCAAAGAGTTAAGCTACACTTAAAACCTTCTCGTAGTGAGTACCATTGTTTAATAGATATATGCAAAACTGGTAGGAATTGCAGTGTTGAAGCTTCCACATTTTCTTAACTGGACAGTGGAAGTGCCAAGTATAATCAGATAAGGAATAGGTGATACCAGGGCCGGCCCTAGGAATTTTGCCGCCCCGTGCAATACCATACCTTGCCGCCCCAGCCCAACCTCAAATTAACGTTTGAAATTTTTAAAACCATTATGTTAAACAAACTTCAACATTAATTTCATGACCATTAGTCTAATTTCAAATAGTACCATTAATACTAATGTATTGATAAATTGATGAAAATACTGTATAGCCATAAAATAAACCATTGACTTTATTAGAGACAGTTATATGAAATAAATGTAGTTACATTACTTACATATAGGGGATGCTCTTCTCATGTGGAACGATGAACTGTTAAGTCACAAACACTTAACTATAGAATGTACATGTTATAGTTTTTAACACTATTTTCACATTATTTGAATTGATATTGTTTGAAGTATCTACTGCTTAAAAAGACACTTTTCTTGCTTTCATATTTGCAAAATCAGAAATAAGGTCTGCGTAGTCAAATTTTTGACCGATTTCATGCTCAATTAAATCATGGCAAGTCCTTCCAATCTAGTTTCGGCCATTGTTGAGCGTAAATAAGTTTTAATAAGCTTCAGTTTTGAAAAACTACGCTCACCACTTGCTACCGTTACAGGCAAAGTTAGTAATATTCTTAAGGCTATAGTGACATTAGGAGCTATGTTATTTTCAATAATATAACGAACTTCAATTGGCGGTGTATTTTCTGGTACTAATTTGGATACTACTTTCAGTTCATCACATAGCTCAATGGCATCAATGTCTCTATTTTCTTGATGTGTTAAAACGGCTTCTAGGTTTTCACATTTGTTTAAGAGCTCATTTGTCGTCTCATATTTCAATTTACTTTCTTCAATAGAATTGGTTGCAACATCAATAACAAAAAAGAAAAATTCAATTTTGAATTTAGTTTTGGGTTCCAAAATAGGTTCATCTCTTGCTTCATAGTTGTGTTGCTTTTTCTGCCGACGCACTCTAGTACATTCAAACGTTGGTATCAGATCAGGATCAGCTTCAACTTTCTCAGCTAATGTTGTAGTATCAACAAGAAAATTTTGAAATGATTCATCATTTCTGAGATTCTTAAAGCTTTGGAGAACATTTCTCAAAGTTGTGGCACTAGTCAATTCCATTTTTATGCTTTGCAACAGTTTACTAGCACCATTAATTTCGTTTAAAACATAGTGCTATATAACCAGACAACATAACAATTTAAAATCTCTGAGTTTTAGGGCAAGGGTTTCAGCTTCATGTCTCGCCATTTCGTCTACTGACTCCTCATCAGCAATTTATATCAATGCATCATATAATTCCTCAATATAATATCTTAAAGGACGAATGGCCTCGATTCTAGATTCCCAGCGAGTTGTACTTAGTGGCTTGGGCGTTAGAGTTGTAATATGTTTCTTAAGGATTCCCCAACGCAGTGTTGACGCTGAGAAAAACACATACAATTTCTGAACCGTTTCAAAAAATACAACCCCTTCTCTAGATGACATCGCGGCATCATTGACCACCAAGTTGAGAGAATGAGAACAGCGAGGGATATAAAAAGCTCTCGGGTTCAAGTCCCTAATACGTTGTTGAACTCCTGAATGTTTTCCTTTCATATTAGATACATTGTCATACCCCTGGCCACGCATGTTTGCGATTGGAATATTCATGTCTGACAATTTTCTTAGAATGCATTCGGTAAACGCTGAGCCTGTAGTGGCTTCTACAGCAATGAAACGAAGAAAATGCTCATGAATGTTGATATCATCTGGATTCGTATTAACAAATCTTACAATTAGTGTTAATTGTTTAATGTGACTTACATCGGGAGTACGGTCTGCAACTATGCTATAATATTTAGCTTTCTCCACCATAGAAATTATTTCTTTTTTTATGGTTCCAGAGGGAAGAGCAATCAATTCATTTTGAATGTTTTTGCCAATGTAATGTTGGGTCGATCCACGAGCTACTCTCATTAAATGTTCACACATAGCACTATAAAATCTGGCAATCAGTTCAACAAGCTTTAACAAATTTCTATTGTTAGGGTCATATAATTTATCAGATGTTTCACCACGAAATGGCAAGCATTGTTGGCTCAAGAACTGGACAATAGCAATTAGGCGTTCTATTATGCTCCTCCAGTGTCGAACTTCTGAATTTAATAACTTTTGTTGCATTGAATCAATTGTCTGTACTGATTTAAGCCTGGACGATAATTCTATCCACTTTGTATGGGACTCCAAGTGGTTTTTAGATTTTTCGTGTTCATTAAGATACACAAACAAATGACCCCAATCATTATAGCCATCAGTAGTGAGTGACATTTTATTACAGGAAAACAACTTACAGCAGAAACAAAATTCAGAATCTTTCTTTTTTGAATTCACTAACCATGATCGATTAATTTGTTCTCCATTGCTTAGCTCCCTAGTGTAAAAATTTAGTGAAAATTTCCGACCATTAGAGCTGCGCGGAAAAACGAAATCATTTTTTGGTCTCTCTGGCAGGCCTTTTTTTACGATTTCCAGTCTTTCGGTATCGCTTAAAGAAGGATTCCATCTTGCCGGATCAGTATACCTCTCAAGTTCATCACTTAAATCTCTGGAATTGGAAACGGTCAAATCAATCTCATTTTCGACATTGTTAGTAATATCTACGTTACTGGGGTCCGAGATAGAAGTACTTGCCATGAGCTCAGAATCATTTGTTTCCGTACATTTGCTTATTTTCTTCTGTCTTACATCAGCTGTTTCAGTTTTTATATATTTATGTAAAGCCCCGCTATGTTTTTGAATATCGCGTTCTTTTTCCAGTTTCCGTTTCCGATATTCGGCACCTGATAGCTTTGTTCATCTATCGGACATTATATCTATTTGAATATTAAAACTGTTTTAAATAAACCCTACAATAAAATGTATTATTTAGTAATGAATGGAGGCTCAAGCATTGTACTAATTTCCATAAAACGTTTAAAAAACTTATTTATCACTGTAACACATAGCACACTAACACTGAGCGAAATCAACTTCCTTGAATACACACTCGAAAACAACTGAAACATTCGAGCCGCCCACATAGAACGGTAGATTAAAAAATTAATACTTAAGTAGCCAATGATTGGCTAATCTGGGTCACGCGAGATTGTCATTGGTTGAATTGAATAAGCTGCATCATATTAAGAAGTGTGGGAAACTGCTCACTGAACTGACTGGGAATCCCGAGACAGTGTATTTCACGTGATCTCTGGTCACAAGAAAACATTCTCACAGTGATTTACAAAGGCATCTCAAGGAGAAATATTTGGCGGGATTGTAAAAATAAGTATAAAAAAATTTTCCCGCCCCATGCAAATGCACGTTTGAGCCGGCCTTGGGTGATATCACTCACGGATGGCAAAATCCCACAGAGAGCTGGTACGTTTAACCGTGACCTTGTTTTATCAGGAAGTTCAAAGAAACAAAGTATAATTGAGTGACTTGAGAACTATAGCTATTATTGAACTCTAAAAAAAAGTTGAAATTTACAATTTAAAGTAATTACGAAAAACATTTCAAATTGTGAGAAGAACTCTATTCATGATGAGAAGCAACGGAAACGTTCATACATTATGTAAAAATAAACTTATTTTAAAATGAAAGAGGTAAACTCCTTAAACAGTTTTCCATAATGAATTATACATATTGATAAGTACAACTTGTTTTTTTAAATAATTTTTTACACCTTTTTGCACTGAGTACTGTAAATATTGCATGCATGTTTAAAATCACTGACCAGTTCAATTAAGTGCATGTTATAGCGCTTTTATTTCTTCACATTTTAATATATAATACTGTATGTTATCATTATAAATAAATTATTTCATGTAAAACTAGTAACGGTTGTCATGTCTCAAATTATTTAGAGGTACAATTATATCCAATATTATTTATTTATATATTTATTGTACGTCCGATTAAAAGAATGGTTAGAGCGCTGGTCTCTCTCGGCATTGGTGCTGGGTTCGATTCACGGTAACGACACGCTCCAGTCTACTCACCTGTAAATGGATATCTGACTGCTCGTGAGTTAGGGAAGGAAAAGACAGCGGGGAAAGGAGCTGGTCACCCCACCTCTCGATGCCCGACCTAGTAAATTGAAGTCTCTAACACTTCCCTCCACTACGGCAGTATCTGCAATAGGACCACCCTTACCTTATATTTATTATTGACTGCCCAAATTATGATCCCACTACACGCACCATACCGCACTACACGCACCATACCGCACTACACGCACCATACCCCACTACACGCACCCATACCGATAGCTGTTTGGAATGAATATTGAAATAATAATTTCATACCATACATTTGAGATGAAATTAGAAATATTTCATAAAATTTGTTTACACACTGTAAATGAATAACATATGAAGCAAACATAAAAACATCGGTAATTTTCTATTACTCGTGCTTTTTTGCTCCGCAGTGAATATGTATATAATATTTGTAGTTTCGTACCAGTTAGGGTTAGGATTAGGATTAGGGTTAGTGTTAACCCTAATCCTAACCCTAATACTAACCCTAACCCTAACTGCTACGAAAGAACACATAACTACACATATTCACTGCGGAGCAAAAAAGCACGAGTAATAGGAAATTACCAAAACATCTTTACTCTTTATCTCTCCAGTCGTTTGCCCTATAAAGGAAGGGAAGGTGGAAATATCTGCCAAATGGATTATAATAACTGCAACGCAGTACGATATACCAATTAATTTTTTTCAAACAAGAATTACTGTACAGTGCGTGTTGCCGGGTACGTCTTTCCTACCTCCTACTGTACAGTGTTCCCTGCCTGAGTTAAGTGCCTGCTACCTAGGCAAGAATCACTTGTCCAGTGTTCCCTACCTGACGGTAGGAAGCACTGTACAGTGCGTGTTGCCGGGTACGTTCTTCCTGCCTCCTACACCAGAGTAATATCACGAGGATGTTCTAGAAGATTCAGACCGCCCAGGTGGATGCGACATCATTAACCGATCCTTTCGGAGCCCGCATGGACCTTTCTTTAAGAGCCGGACTCAGAAATTGTCTCTGGGTGCCGTTGATACCCTCGGGGAAGGAACCAGATTTCTCCGTGTCTTTGTGCCGAACACTGAGATTGTTGTGGGACTGATGGTTGACTATAGAGTTTTGCTGAACTTTTGAGATAAGGTATTGCTGGTTATGTTGTGAGTCGGTTCTGTCTAGTGGTGTAAAGCATCGGCTAATTTCCTGCTGTTGTTGTTGTTGCAGGTCTGTACGTTTAGACCGGTCTTCGCCAAGCAACCAATAGGTGAGCTGGTTTCCCTTGCCCTGTAGGAGTAGCAGGACACATGGATTACTAGAACGTCTCAAAATATATTTAAGATACAGGATTAATTAAATGTGCGGTCGCATTGAGTCACGTAAATATTTCAACACTGTATAAATCTATACCGCACTGATAAAATTATCCGTCTCTTTCGGACCGGATAAAAAAAAGTAGTTAAAATCTCTTACTAGCTATACAAACTCACTTTGATAATCACTAATGCTGTACATATTATTTACATTTGTATTATGAAAGCAACCAGCAGAAGCGGAATACAGTAAACTCTGTCAAAACAGATTGACGACGTAGATTATGCCGATGATCTGGCTTTCCTGCCATATATTCGTAATCAGATGCTAAACAAAATGAGAATATTTGATGAGATGACACAGGAACTAGGTCTGAAAAAATACAGAGATAAGACAATTAATGTGGCAAATGAGAGCAAGATTGCTCCTAAAGATACACCCACATCATAATATGATAGCAGCAGTATAGAGAAAGCTGGAAAACACAGTGGTTTCAAAATTAGACCACAGACAGCAGGAAGAACTTTCAGGTGGTTGGGAAATATATGGAAGTCAAAAGAAGTCAAGTCCAAAACAACATACGAATATTGAACTCATAATGCCAAGACATGCCTGTTGTATGCCATAACTCTGAAACACATATAAACAAAACAGAACAAAACAATGGAAAGCAAGAAATTAAAGACTTTCATAAATGGATGCTTGCACAAAGTGGAAGGATGAAAATGGCGTGACAGGAACGCCAAAATGGAACAAACGGACATGACTAGACAAGTACCAGAGAAAAGTGAAGAAAATACTAGAAAAGAATTTGGCTTTTTTTCTTTTAAAGACTAAAAATATCCCATTCAACCCTTGAAGGGTTATAATTAGGATAGTATAATGTAGTTAATTCAAGATAATAATTTTGATTTCCGATATCAAAATATGGTATCATCTCCCCATTCTACTCAGTCCAAATACAGTAAATAAAAAAAAATGTAAAATTGTGTGATTGTATGTATGTGTGTGTGTTCGCGCGCGCCATCCTCTGTAAAAAAAATAAAAAAATAAATAAAGTCTCTCTTAACTGTCATACTAACAAGGAGATATATGGGTGGGAAAGAACGGGGTGTCCTGGAAGACACCAAATCATCAATCATCTGTCATCAACAAGCATTACGAGATCCCCTACGTTGGCGTTAGATAGTATACACATGGATGATACCTGCTAAAAGCATTACATGGCAGTCCTTTCTCTGAAATCCGCATTGTAAAAGGAACAGGTGGAGAATTAAAACGCAAGGAGATGGCAAAATTAAAACACAAGAATGGAATTAACGATGGAGAATTAAAACACAAGAAGGAAATTAATGAAGGAGGAAGAATTAAACAAAAGCAGGGAATAAACTATGGAGCATTAAAACAGAAGAAGGGAATTAACGATGGAGAATTAAACCACAAGGAGGGAAATCACGATGGAGATTTAAAACACAAGAAAGGAATTAACGATTGAGAATCAAAACAGAAGGAGAATGGAAGTAACGACAGAGAAATGCAACACAAGGAGAAGGAAATAGTCGATGGGGAATTAAAAACACAAGAAGAATGGAATTAACGATGGAGAATTGAAACACAAGGAGAAGGGAAATAACGACGGAGAATTAAAACACAAGAAGGGAATAGTCGATGGAGAATTAAAACACAAGGAGAAGGGAATTAACGATGGAGAATTAAAACACAAGAAGGGAATTGTCAATGGAGAATAAAATTATAAGGAGAATGGAATTGTCGATGGAGAATTAAAACACAAGAAGGGAATTGTCAATGGAGAGTTAAAACACAAGGAGAGGAAATTATCGATGTAAAATTAAAATACATGGAGGTAATTCATGACGGAGGATGACAATACAAGAATGAAATTAACCATAGAGAATTAAAACACATGAAGGTAATTAAAGATGGAGAATTAAAACAGCAAAAGAGAAGTTGGTAAGAAGACGAAGATGGCTGTATACCGCTCCACCTATGTCCCAGTCTTGACGTCTGGATGCGAGTCATGGGCAATGACTACAACCCATAAAGCCAGACCCAAACCTCAGAAATGAGGAATATCTGAGGAAGGTGGTTGAAGTAACAAGAAGAGACATGGTCCGCAACCAGACGTTACGTCAAGCCTTAAAACCCAACCCCTGCAGACCCAAGTAGAACAGCCCAACTGAGATGGTTTGGCCATGTCTGCAGAATGGGAGAAGATCGGCCACCCTAGCAAGCATGGGAAACAAAGAGCCAGGGATCCAGACCTCCATGACTACCCAAAGTCCGATGGAAGGACATTATACAATCTTTGAAGGACCGAGGACTAGAATGGAACCAGGCCAGGAGGAAGACAGCCGATAGAATAGTATGGCGCTCTCTCTTACAAACCTCTACACCTCACGGTAGAAGAGGAACGACTAAGTAAGTACGTAAGTAAGAATTAAACCACAAGAATGCTATTGTCCATGGAGAGTTAAAACACAAGGAGAAGGGAATCGAAGACTAACGTTAAACGAATATTTAAAATAAGACATTTAACCAATTTGAATATATAGCAATAGACAGGAGAGCTTGGTGTGAGTTAATTGATAGGTCTATTTTCTGTCATGGGTAAAGGGTGAGGATGACGAAAATAATTTTTGTTTCGTTATTTTTTTCTTCTTTCAGTCAGACCTTTATTTCCACTTCAGTCTAGCTACAAGGAGATAATAAAAAGTACCGAAATTGGACGTAACAGATATCATCTTTATAGGGACGTATAGCAATGAGAAACTGAAGTACGGGGGATAGAGAGGTTAATCACATAGTATGATTGCACCAGACTAGGCACCTGATCAAATAGTCTGTTATAACGTGGTCCGACAGATACGGGTTTCTGATATAGCCATAGTGGAAGTTAGTGCATACAATTCTATAATACAGTGTCACATTTATGGAATAATATTCCAGGTGGACTGAGGACGGAGAAAAAAAAATGGGGAAGGGGGTATTCGGGGGTTCAATCATGGAAACTTCTACCCCCACCCTCAATAAACTATAATGTTATAATACATTTTCAATGGTACCATAGCTCATTGTTTAAAAGTGCCACTCCATCAGGTGTTTTCCTATTTATTGTTCATGTTGTTGTGAAAAAAATCTTAGTTCTAGCTTTATTTATTTATTTCTTTGTTCGTTTGTCCATGACGAAGGCCTTGTGGCCGGAACATACGTTATTTTATTGTCTTTTGTCCTACTAAGCCGTATCACCTTTTCCCCCTATACCTTACTGTTAAAAAAAAAAAAGGTATATAATCTGAAGTGTATGTGTGCAAGACTGAGACAAAAAAGTCAGATCCATCCAGTACATACAGTATTTGGTTTTGGGAGTAGAGGGGAAGATGCCTTAGCCCTCTTCCCCCCCCCCCCCCCCATCCCCCATCCCCCAATTAAGTACGCCACTGCTTTTAGTATTGGGCTCTTGTATGTCTAAGAGATGTTAGACTGAGATCTTGTATAGAACTTGTCGGAGGGTCAGACACACAGGAAACGTATTTAGAAATGAAGCAAAAAGTTATTACTGCACTTAACGCAAACACTGATTCAGATTTAATAATGTTGGTAGAGTGACTTGTCTGCGATATTTAATGCAGCTTTACGATCAGTTTTCATAAGTACTATTGGGACATTTATTACACACGGTTCATAAAGCACTCTGGTCAGTTTTCGTATATATTTTGTGACATTAAATGTCTAGGTTCATTAAGTACTGTTGTCATTTTTCGAATGCGAGCCGCGCTGGCGCAGTAGTTAGTGTACTGGTTTCCTAGTTCGGTGGTCCATGGATCGGTCCCCAGATCGGTCACTATGGGTTTCTGTAGATGTATAGTATCGTCATCATTATTTTCCGTTGCGCTCCTTGCAGAGCATAGGGACACCACTGTAGCTTGATCATTTGCAGGAAGCCTGCAACCAGCATTACACACGCTGTTGTAGCGATGGGTTATGTGACGATGAGATACGCTTGCTCTGTTTTGCATATGTCGACACTGTTGTAGCTGATGGCTGAACTGTCATTTTAGTAGTATCGCAATTAGGTTTATCCACAGTTCTTATCTTTTTCATTTTTTAACAGGTAAAATCTCAATTTGTTGTAGCCTGTGCGGACTCTGAAGATTATTACCTGTTATCTTTTGTTAAGCTGGTGATAGACGTCATTTTTCTGGTAATTTGAATATTTTGTGTCCCACAAGTTCCTGTACCTCTTTAAGCTTAACTAGACAGGTGTTCTTCTGCTGAGCACATGTGGTTCCGATTCTGTTGACTTCTGTCTTCTGTGGTTTTCTTTATGTTATTATTAAATTAATGTTCTATCCGGGCTTTGTGTGCTTGCACGAATCTATATGGCAGTGAATCATGGACAACCTATGCTAAGCAAGAAAGCAGGCTCAATACCTTCCATCTACGGTGTCTACGCCACATCCTTAAGGTTTCGTGGAAGAACAAAAGTGACTACTGTGGAGGTGCTGTAGGCATTGGCCTTCAAAGCTTGTATACACTACTTAGACAGCGCAAATTACGCAGGCTTGGCCACGTTCACTGCATGGAAGAGGGTCGTATCTAGAATGATATTTTCTACAGCCAAATGGCACAAGAACAGCTTCCCCAACAAGTGAATCAGACGGAGATTGAAAAAAACACACAGAGAGGAGGACTAGAGATAGAAATGACAGAAATGAGGAAGTGATGGAAAGACTTTGAGCTCTTGGAACCTAACCTTTGCTCCTTGGGCAATTGAAGGGAAATAAATGAATGAATGAAAGTAAAACTATTGAAATTTAGAGAATTAAATGCCCTTCCACAATCAATTAGAAATTTGTTATCTGCCAAGGATGATACAGAACATCCCCAAGCAGGGCTCCACAATTAGCTTTTGTCTTCAAGACTTCTGTGTTCGCGGTACTCACCTTCATAGTGACGTAACCTCGTTCTTCAAGGTGGAAACCACCGATGACGTCAAGAATTCTCTTGCATTCTTTGCTGCAGTGTATTTTTAAGGCTGGGAGGGGAAAAGCAAAACAGAAACATGGAACTTCCGTTCTCGAAGATTTACAAAAATGACAATTTTCAGTAGTAAACATTCTTCTTCTACTTCCCTTTTCAACTCCTAAAGGAGTATAGACCTTCAACAAAATTATACCAAGTCTTCCTGTCACGTGCCATCAGCAGAAAATGTTTCTACGTCTTCTTCATCCCCTTCATGTCTGTCTCCATTTCTCTTCTCCATATGTTCTTTGGTCTCCTCTACCACTCTTACCCTGGGAATTCCAGAACAAGGACTGTCTGGTAATGCTATCAACAGGTTTTCTCAGTGTCTGTTCGAACCATCTCCAGCGACTTCTTCTCATTTCTTGTTCCATTGACGCTTGTCTGGTTCTTGTCATCAGTTCCCACATTAGTGATCTTGTCATACCACTTCAATCCTTCAATTCTATGCAAGCATCCATTTATGAAATTCTGTTGCTTTTTTGTTGTGAAAATTAAAATGGAAATATATTTTTCAGAACACCCGTCTCTATGTTTTTCAGCATCTCAAAGTATTCAGATGAATTCCTTCAATGCTCCCTGTGTGATGGCTGTCAGAATTTATGAATAGGAATGTTTTCAAGGCAACAGAATCTATAAATGTCGCGTCGATTCAGAGTTCAATATTCGATAGTTACACGTAGTGTCGTGAGAGTAACTGCCGCCATGTAGATGGAAGATAGTTCATATGTGTCCCTTGCTTAAATACTTTCCACATATACTTATTTTACATTCTAAGATTATTTCTTTTCTTGATATAACCATTATTTCTTTCTTCTTGCTGTTTAACTCTAAACCTTCTGTGGTGCTACTTGTGATATCTGACTATGGTAGAAGTTGGAGATCCCTTTCGCATTCTGCTACTAAAACTGTGTCATCTACACATTTATCGTTATTAGCAGGACGACTACATCAAAGCCTTCATTTAGTCTTACGACAGTGATTTCTTTAGGAAATAATTTTACGTGATGTTTGCGAGGCCCTTACACAACCTCAGATTCATTATTGCCTCGCAGACCATTGGAACAACATGGGGCACAAAGCAGAATGCTACACTGTAAAATGGCATTCATTATATCAATAGCAGGTCCAGGGCATTACCGTGAAAAGGGGGTCGGGGTGGCTAAGAAGTATGATGTCCGCCTCGAATTCTAAAGGTACTGGGTTCAATTCCCAGTAGAGGGAATTTAATTTATGGAAATTATTTTTTTTTTTCAGAACCACTGGTCCAAATGATGTCATACTCCGCCCCTCTCCTCCCCCAACCCGGTCCACTAGGTAGTGAGATCGGATGCTTAGCTTTCTCGGATAAGGGCGAAAAACATAGTAGGTCCCGTGTGCAAGTTGCGCACGTTAAATATCCCACGACAGTTGGACATTGTAAAGAGTAGTCCATAAGGCCGCTGACCTGGCAAAATTTAAAAATTAGAAACCTACCCACCACAAAAATATTTATAGAATGTGTCGTAAAAGTTTTGACTCTGTATGACACCATGCTCAAATTTCCCCGCTCATAAACCCGCTATCGTATTTTTAAATCTATAAATAACTATAGTATTTGAAATTTGTCTGAGAGCCCAGTCAAATGTACCGCCAAAAATGTATCTAGTGTATTTGAATTTGTCTAGGAACCAAGTCAAAATTTACCGGCCCCACAAAAATTATCTAAGAGCATAGTACAAATTTAACAACCAATCAAAGTGCTTCTTTTTTTTGGGTAAGGATAAAGAAACCTTTTAACTTGGTAACAATGCCTATTTTGTGTTTTTGACCGAACGAAGATATTTTATTTCTTAACAACTAAAGATAGTTAAACAGAAGGAAATATCTCAAATTATAGCGCTGATATTGCTTAACACATAAGCATAAATATTCACGCATGATACAATTTTATTGTAGTAGAAAAATTTATTTTAGGGATATTTTCATATCAGGGTAATGCCAAATTTAATTACTTTAAAATTAACCAGATTGATATGCAAAGGAATAACTAAGGGAAAACTATATAAAACGATAGAGAGAAATTGGCCGTTTAATTATCACTTTGGATAATTAAAATCGGTCCACTACTAACTATAATATAAAATATTAAAATTTAGTCAGATTATACAGACATGCTCAGATTCGCAACAGTCACTAGTCTAAAAATATTTTTTGACTGCGTTTCTGATTGGGCGGACGTAGTTCTATAAATAGTAACAAGGTAGTACGATCTGGGCCATTCGATTCAAAAATCTGCACCGAGCTGACAGAAACTAAAAGACAGAACGACCAAGTCTTTGCCTTCTGATCTGAGAGCAGTTCTAGATCCCGTAGAAGGCCAGTTCAGCTTGTGTGTGTGTGAATATATTTGCCTGAGGGTAAGAAAGATATATTTGTTTGCATATTTTGTTAATTATTAACCTGTGTATAGCCAGAGTATGTGTTAATGCTAAGTGGAAAGTGAAACTAATGTGTTGTGACATACTGACCCATTTATGAATGTGTGTAGTTTTGCAGACATGTTCGAAATGAAAAAAAATGTGTACAGTGTTTGCAAATATGGTAACAAATTACGATAGTAAGTGTTAGTAGTGGTTTAAATTGGTATTTTCTTCTGGAGTGACACACTGTTCAAAGATCATGTGATAAACGTACAGGAAAGGTTAGAATGAAGTAATCAATAGGTCACATGCTGTTTGGTACTTAACATGATTATTGTACGGAAGCCAAGCATGGACTAAGGACGCTAACATTGAATCAATACAGAGAAAGAATGATTAAATGGAACTGATTGTAGGCAAAGGAATTCATGTCTTGGGCAACTTGTTAGCACAATAACTGAAAAGGGTAAGTTTTAATATTGTTTATGGGTGAATGGATTGAGGCAGACCTCTACATGGAATGGGTTGTCCTTCTATTCCAGGTTATGTCACGAAATTTCCTCGTGGCTGCATTTACCTGAGAGGAAGTGTGTGGGAGATGAGAGTTCCTTATATATCTGGAGCCAGATCCCATCTTCTCAGCCAGGAGTCACAAAGTTAGTGATCCTGGCGTGTGTTTATGAGCAGCAGCAACATTATAAGCGAAGTCCTTTATAAAGGCCAATGTCAGTTTATCAAACTCATTCACCCAAGAGAAATCAAACTAGATTTCAACCCTTTTATGAGGAATAGAAAAGACCTTCCCAAGTAATAAAGAAACTTACAATATAACTTTAGCAGAAGTTAACCATCAGTTGAACAGAAACTGTGTGTAGTTATTCCAGTGAACTTTCTACAAAATGGACAGATGTTTCCAATATATTTATTTTAATTTGTAAATATCATTTTCTTGATTTTGAGTATTCCTGACCTAAAAAGATTGAGGTTCAGGACAATTAAATTGTATATAAACATTTCATACAGTCTTGCTTAATAATTTTATTAAAGTTAAAGTTCTGTTTTGAAATTAACTACAGATTAGATTAAATAAATTACCCTAGACGTAGCCACATAAAATAACAAGTTAATCATTTACCCAATTGGGATCTTAAGAGGTAGCAGTTAGGGACTCAGAGTACTACATCATCATCATCTTCTCTGAGAACGTACATAGCTTGACCCCACTTTGATGTCTATACACCCTTGCTCTTTTCAGAGAAGGGAGTATTACTTATAAGACCAGTCTCTTATCTGGCACTATCCTGGTATCATCTGCTACACCTATTTGTTCAGGATATCCCATATGATAGAATGTGTGATTCCTGTATACACACATCGGGATTATCTTTGGTGCTACCGAAGCTCGTGCACTGTGCTAAGATTCTCCTTGTGTGATCTAAGGAAGTTGATCGGAAAATACACATTCATTGTTAGTTGTCTAAGAAAACACGTATTCATTCTCTGTAGTACAATACACACTGATTATCTGTTATACGTGTGGCAGTACACATTCATTCTTTTTGGCGTGTGGTGTGTGAATATGCACAATAGTCTATGAAGTTATGAGAAATATCAAGTTCATTTTCTCTGAGGTATGGAGAAATACATTGTCTATGAGGTGTTGGGAAATACATGTTTATTGTATTTGAGGTGTGGAGTAATATATTGTCTTTGATGTGTGGGGAAATACATTGTCATTGAGGTGTAGGTAAATATATGTTTATTGTCTAAAAGGTGTTGGGGAAATTCATGTTCCTTGTCTTTAAGGTGTGGGGAAATATATATTCATTGTCTTTGATGTGTGGGGAAATACGTGTTCATTGTCTATGATGTGTGGGGAAAGGACGTGTTAACTGTCTTTAAGGTGTGAGAAAATATACTTTTAAATGTCTTTGATGTGCGATTAATATACGTTTGTTACCTGTGAAACGTGTGAAAATACGTGTTCATCTCGGGTAGGTGTGAAATGTCCTGTATATATTGCATGACAAAGTGCAATGTTACGCTAGCACTGAAGGCCAAAATGGCGTTTTTACGTTTGTACTCTATACAAAATACGGGTTTACGCTTGTAACGTATTACAAAATGCGTGAATGCACTGCATGACAAAATCAATATTTACGATGGCACTGAGTGATAAGTGACGTGTTTACGCTTATACCATATGATACATGGCATGTTTACGCTAATACTATATAATAAATGACGTATTTATGCTTGTACTGAATGACAAATGACGTGGTAATGTTTGTGCTGAATGACAAATGACGTGTTTACGCTAATATTGTATGACAAATGACGTGTTTACACTTGTTATGAATGACAAATGACGTGTTTATGCTTGTACTGAATGACAAATGACGTGGTTATGCTTGTACTGTATGACAAATGATGTGTTTACGCTAATACTGTATGACAAATTCGTGTTTACACTTGTACTGAATGAAAAATGACGCGTTTACACTTGTACTGAATGACAAATGACGTGTTTATGCTTGTACTGTATGTCAAATGACGTGTTTACGCTAATACTGTATGACAAATATGTGTTTACACTTGTACTGAATGAAAAATGGCGCGTTTACTCTTGTACTGAATGACAAATAACGTGTTTATGCTAATACTGTGTGACAAATGGCATGTTTACATCTACTTGTGTTTACAGTGTGTTTGTGTACGACAGAAGGAAATGTTCCATATGAGATTGTAAAAGAAAATATCCATGTACCTTCTCCATTGCTCTCCATCCTAGATGCAGTGTTGACCGTATCCCCAAAGAGAGTGAACCTCGGCATGGTGAGCCCGACCACCCCAGCAACACAGGGGCCTGTGTAACAGAGAAATAATTCATAATCCACTGTCCTGGACAACAAATACATCGTATGTGTGATAAGGGGAAGATAAACAAACAGTCTTGTCTTGTCTTATCTTGTATTTGATCCACCATTACTGAGCGTTAGCTCTTGCTGATTTTGATGCCACAATGTGAAACTGTGCTGTTCTGGTTAGTTGTTCAGATCTGCAGTATAGGGTATTTTCAATGGTTGGGTTCTTTGGCAGGAGTTGTTGTCTCATCTCTTGTAGTGCTGGGCAGAGCAACAGGTGATGTTCCACTGTCTCATATTGGTGTTGGCAATGTCTACAGTTTGGGCTATTTTCTAGGTCGATTCTATTTCTGTGAGAGTTAAGTAAGCAGTGTCCTGTCCGTAATCTGAAACTTTGCGTTTGGTGTTTGCGCCCAAGCTTTTAAAGGATCTTTCTTAGATGGTGCTGGTAGATGCTTGAAGAGCCGTCTTCCTGTTTTTGACATTGCCAAACAAACAATGGGATCGACGAGAGATGCTGATTAAGAACATGACTTTAGCCAATCTCCTTGAGGAAGAACCTGGATGTGACGAGAAAAGCGTGGTACACCCCGTCCAGTGTACGAGAGAAACAAATGTGGCTATATGAAAGCGCGTGACCCGTGAAGTGTCCGGGGGGTCTCTGAGAAGTCAAAGAAAGAATATGTCTACAGCTGCCTCAGGGATGTCGTAAAAGGCCGCTATAATGATTCTATGCAATAGGCTGACAACCGCACCAGGTAAACAAACAAACGGCTTCAGAAACCACCACAGCAAATAAACATCAATATAGTGATGCAGGCTTCTTACAACGGTGTTAGCTTCAGTGGTCATTTCATACTACTCAAGGCGGAAAGCAGGGGAACATTATAGAATCCCCAGGGTCAGAGAAGCGTGGGGGGACCAAAAAGCACACGAAGAAAGGAAGAGAGACGGACTTGAACATGATAAGGAAGGCATGGAAAGAACTTGAGCTGATGGCACGTGACAGTACTCTTCGGCAGACGATTGATAAAGGTCTAGGCCACATTGGGAGCTGAATGGTAATGAAGATAATGACAAAACGGGGAGAAGATGATGAGGTGAAAGCGAACGAGGAAGAGGAAGATTATGTGCAAATAGTTTATACACTGAATAGGAAATATGTATTTGACCAATACAACAGAAGCCATCTGATATAGCCAGAAATATATGATTGATTAATAACTCAGAAGCCATCTGATCTAGACATAAATAATTGTTTGACCAATAACACAGAAGCCACCTGATATATATGGAATTACATGTTTAATGTTTTACCAATAACATTGAAACTATCTGATATAGACAGAAATGCACAACTAATAAACCAGAAACTGTCAGATTTAGGCAGACATTTTTGATATTTTTTTGACATTAACTCAGAACCCTAGGGCACACATTGAGGGAACCGTCTGATAGCATTACCAGGCAGTCCGTATTCTGAAATCCCGAAAGAAAGAGAGGCAGAGGTAGACCAAAAACACAAGGGAAAGACAACTGGAGAAAGAGATAAAAACGTTGAGAAAGACACGTAAAGACATTGCATGATGGCACGTGACAGGAGGACTTGACATGAATTTACTCAAGTGTAAAGAAGAAGAGATGACCGTCACTTTTTGCTATAAATGTCAAACATTGTCCCTATCTAAAACACAGAAGAGGAAGACCACAACGCATGAGACGAGATGTCTGAGAGATGCTGCAGATGACTTCGTAAGAACCAGAAACGGCCGATTATGAAGCTGACCATAACAAACAGCGTAGAAAGACTTAAAATAAACTGGTACGGACACCTCGTCTGAATGCACTCAAATCAGGCGCCGTAACAAGCCGTCATCAGTAGATTATCTGGCTGTAGGGCAAGGTGATGCTACTGAAGAAGTGAATAGACAATGTTAAAGAGATTCTGAGGACACACAGCACCATAATGGCCAAGGCAAAACAGCTGGCTTAGGAAGGAGAGATGATTCTCCCCACAACGCTTAACGGCAGAACGGACAGGAAATAAAATGACAATGACTGTCACATTGGTGTATTGTAGTGGAGAAGGGAAGGAAGAAGGGAGAGAAAGACTTGTGTGATGAACATTCGCACGAAGATTACTACGCCAGATGTAGTGTGTTAGAAGATGGGTCTTTCATGCTGTGTGGGTCGAAAGTATGGAACCATTCCACTACTCTTGGTAAATGGGAGCGTTCCACTACTCATGGTAAATGGGAGCACTCCACGACTCGTAGTAGATAAGATCGCCTCACCAACTCCACGTACAAGGGACCACACCACCACGAGTGGTAAATGGGACCACACCCCACAACTAGTGATAAATGGAACCCCACCCCAGCACTCGTGGCAAGACGTTGTGTGCTTGGCAAGTAAAATATCATTCACAGTGAACACATGCAGGGAAACTTCGTAGCTGCAAATACATTTTTGTTAAGATATTTTGGCATTTGAACGAATTTTTGTTCCAAAACCATTGATTAAAAACTGTTATGAAATTATTTTTTTTTAAATACCTGAATGAATCCCAATCCGTAATTTGAGCAATTCGTCTGGTTTGTGTCTGATTGTGAAAGATCTTATGGCCGTCAGAAGAGCCAAGGACATGGACGCGATCTCTCCAGCGTGAGAGTTTCCGTTCCTGATTGGTAAACCACTGACCACCATGTAGGCGTCACCTATCGTTTCCACCTTGTA
Organism: Oreohelix idahoensis; assembly: GCA_024509875.1. Taxonomy (NCBI): domain Eukaryota; kingdom Metazoa; phylum Mollusca; class Gastropoda; order Stylommatophora; family Oreohelicidae; genus Oreohelix; species Oreohelix idahoensis. Next base: position 336,761 of record JAMPIV010016286.1, read on the forward strand.
GACATCGAAGTTCTTGATGATCGAGTCAAAGCACGTGTACAGGTCATTTAGCATATCCACAATCTGAGAAAAAAAAAACGAGGCTTGTTTGAAGTTTAAATTGCATCAGTGTGATAAAGTTGAAGGATTATTTGTGCAGTGTTTCATGAACACGTGGAACATTTGTCGTGTTTGTATTCAGCTCAAACCGGACCTATCTTTAGCTACATATGGTTACAGCTGAAACTTTATTCTTCTCGTTCCCCGGAGCTCACTCAGGGGAAACAGAATTTTAAAAAAATAATCAAGGTAGTGAATGTATACATACTGAAAAAAAACCACAATAAAACAAAAGAACTTGCTTTCGCAAAAAATGGAAACATACGAAATTATGCGAGAAAAAACACACGCACAAACACATGCGCACGCTCATGCACGCACGCACACACACACACACATATCGCTCCTTAAGGAGCATGAAAATATACCAATACCTAGATCTTAAGCTGTTCGATTAGCACTTTTTCGATATAAAGCTATGTGTATTTTATGCCATATTTCAGTTATACGTTTAAAAAATTCGACCAGCGCTAAACTCCATGGCTGGCAGGAATATAACTTTCACATGCTCATCAAATTCATTAAAAGCGATATGATGGCCAAGAAGCATCGTTATTTCTAGGATAGTGAAGCATGATCCCAAAATGGAATGCACTTCTATGTTGACCCGTAACATAAAACAAAATTTTAATTCCTGCAAGATGTTTCTTGAAGAGAAAAAGAAGGTGGCAAAGCAAGCTCGATTTCTTTTTTTAGTCTCCTGAAAATTTTCTACCCCCATTGACCAAACTACATCTGGGGGCCAGAAAAACGTTTTCAACACCTACAATACCTTCTGCAAACCAGTCGTCTGATGATGTAGACAGCTCCGCAGTGACAACTGTAGCCATAAGGGACGGTAGTAGTAGCAATTAAAGTGCAATACATTTTTTGTTAAAAAGTACATACATAATATTTCGTTTGTGTTCAATATGTCTGATAATTATATGTCTTTAATAAATGTAGTTCAATAGTTTTTAAAGTCACTTTTTACTTAATTTTGAAACAGCTGTCTGGACCTCAGAAATAAATTAATTTGATTTCTATTAATTCTGATAGAAAATCAATTTTCGTTTAGCGCTTTTTCGGTTAGCGCTCGAGTTTTCAAGAACGAATTAACAGCTCTAAGCAGGGGATTGCTGTACCACTGCAGATGACCCTCTGGAGGAAGTCTACACATAGCGCGTGCTATATCAGTGGTGGTTGCTGTAGTAATTTATTTAGCATAATGAGGTTGTCAGCCTCAACCACAACCTCATATTTGAGTGGCAGCCATCTTGCTTCACATGTGACTGGACTTAATATTAAGGGAGTTTTTTCTCTTATTTTTATAGTTTCATGTTCTCTACTTAATTCTCATTTTCTTTCCCTCCTGTCTCTTGTTTGTCTGTCCCTGACGAAGGCCTTGTGGCCGCAACGTAGGTTTTTCTTGTCCTTCTCCTTGTAAGACGTATTATTATTTTTGTGGGTGTGTGTTTTTTTGTTTTTTTCAACCTCATATTAGCCGTATCTTAACACATGTTTAAAGGAGCAGAAGACATATTCTTTCTTTGTCTCATCAGAACCCCCTAAAATATAAATAATAATACCCGGGGCACTGAAAGATATGGCAAACTCCAAAGCTTTGTGGCATTCTATAAAGACTACAACGATCTGTGGCGATGCAGACGTCTAGTAAACTTCAGAGATGACACAGGGTCGGTAAAGAGAACTAACTACAATAATGACAAATTAAGTAAAGACAAACAATCTCAGTAATGATAGATTTAAAAAAGATAAAAAATTGTTAATACTAATAATAATAATCAAAACTCAGAAAAATGAACCAGTTTAGAAAAGACGATAATTGTGTAATGTCATTAAAAAAAAAAAATGTATGTATCAATTCCCCCCTTAAACCATTAGTTCCATCTTGTCCCACCAAAGTTGAAATATTTTTCATATTTTTTTTATATATATATTTGGGATGGGAACTAAACTGTACGCCTGTTTAAACAATGCGCATTTTGTTCCCATCCTTACAAACGACGGATGTTTGATTTTGGAATTCTTAAATTTTCCCCATTGGTAATTCGGGTGAGTATGAATAAGTATCGTTATATTTTTATGAATGAAGGTCATTACATTTGCACTAATTCAGCTATTTAGTCTCTGAAGTCGATACTCCCTTAAATAATGATTCCGATACAGAGTAATGGAAAGTTTATTTGGAATTAAAAATAACAATTTTTTAACACGCATCCAGGCAAAATAAAAAAAAATAAAAATATCCGTACATTTACAAAACTTGTTGCGATAAAGCTGATGTTAATTAATTAGTCAAAACTGAATCCGATCGATTTTTTTTTCCTTCACTTTTTCTTATGCCATTTTTTGACGGGTTGCTTCTTAGTTTTATAACCAATACATCCAGGTCAATGTCACAGGAGAATTAGTGACGTCATCAGCATGCGCAGCAGGAAATGCACAAGATAATTATTTCTCGCGAGCCTCCGATTGACAGAGTGGTTAAAGCGCTGGTCTCCCGCGGCAAATGTGTCTGGTTCGATTCACGGTATTGACAAGCTTCAGTCTACTCAGCTGTAAATGGGTACCTAACTTTGCACTTGAGTTCGGGAAGGAAATGGCAGCGATGAATAGAACTGGTCACCCCACCTTTCTATGCTGGACCTAGTATAGAGAAGTCTCTAACACTTTCCTCCTCTTCGGCAGTATCCGTTATGTGACCACCTTTACCTTTCATGTTTTGGTGGCGACTTACTCGTATAGAATATAGTTATGAAATAATATAAATGTAGTATTTTTTTAAAATAAAATTTTCCCTCTTTTTGGTAAGGCACGTTCCGTTCAACCTAGTCGGTTATATTAGGGCGCATGTCACAATATAAAAGACCTTTAAGTCTGATTTTTTAATAAATGCAGTACATAATGCAGTACATAAGTGCAGTACATAAATGCAGTACTCAAATGCAGTACATAAATGCAGTACATAAATGCAGTACTTAAATGCAGTATATAAATGCAGTACATAAATGCAGTACATAATGCAGTACATAAATGCAGTACATAAATGCAGTACATAAATGCAGTACATAAATGCAGTACATAAATGCAGTACATAAAAGAGTCTACAATGAGGAAATAATTCAGAAATAACTACTTACTTGCATAGGTGTACTCTGAGCAGACAAGGAAGTAAACCCGCAGATATCGCTGAAGTAAATAGTAACAGAATCAAAAGCTTCAGGTACCACAGCTTCCCCTTTCTTCAGGTGATCCGCGACAGACCTGGCGGACATGGCGTTTGAATTGTTAATATCATAAATATACTAAAAGCTTTTTCTGTGGATTTATTTAAGAACAAAATGGTAAAACACCGTTTCCCCATTGATTCGTCTTGTTTCGTCTTGCGCAGATATCGTGTTTTCTTCAAAGTTAATCTAAAAAAAGAAAAAGAAAAAAAGAAAAAATAAATGGTGTAAGGAGTTTTCCACATATAACGTCACCCAATTTTTTGCCATGTTTAAACCCTTCTTCCCCCTTTGTCACACTTCGTGACAAAGACCCAGACCCCACTCACACAACTATGGTATAGGACCAGTGGACGACACAGACAGTTTTAAAGACGCAATCACCAATATAACTTTCCTATCAGCTGTCTGGGTCGTCCACGGGTCTTATACCATAGTTGTGTGAGTGTCACGAGAATTACCTCAGCCAATAATGCACTTTTTTGGGGCGTGCAAAATTAGCTCAGTGTCCATTCACGATGTACTGTCACAGCAAGGCGATGGCGCCGTCTGGTTGGTCCTAGGTTCGATTCCCGGTAAGCCTATCACTCATATTTTCTTTTCTGTTGTCTAGTGCCATCTTTTATGTCCAACGAGTACCTGTTAATTACCTTTATTTATTTATTTACTTGGTACTTGAAGAAGATGGCCGTGCTGCTATATTACCGTCACTTATCTTTTTTTTTATCTATTAAAAAAATATTGGTGGGTATAAGTCTGATACTGGAAAAATAATTATCCCTAAATTTTGAAGTTTTACAGTTTGATACTGGAAAAATAATCATCCTTAAATTTTGAAGTTTTACAGCTTGCCAAAGCTGACTCAAATTCCGTGTTCTATTTTTAATCGGAGCTGTGAAGTCGGAGTTAAAGTTGGAGCTGGTAAAAAATGTCCCGACTTCCGACTTTTACTTCAGCCCAGGCAGATCCCTTGTTTTAACAGAAGCAAATTAATTTTGCGAGTGTTTGTTTCGTATTATTGTTTCAGTGAATGAATAGTTAAAAATTGAATCTACGAAATCCACTTATTCATTTATTGTCGTAGATTTAGATAGGAGAATTAAGACGTGGGTTTGGTCCCTTCTGAATAGGTTGGAATGAGTGATAGTCACAGTGGGAGCTGGTGAAAAGCAATAGAATTTCCACACGTGAGATGATAGAGTGTGATATAGAGGCTGTCCTTGAGAATCGAGATAATCTTCTCTCTCTCACCTATCTTCTACGACCGTTTTTAAATTGTCAGACAGTCTAAACCACAGATATATATTACATAAATCTCTATCTACTCACGGGCACGCACATACACGTGACGACAGTTAAACACACAGACGTGGGAAATCTATAACCATGAATATATATATTATTTGAACGAGCTGACCAACGCACTGATTCAGTTCAAGAGAGATTTTATTATTATCATCTAAAAAAAATCTTCTCACAACACCAAAAATTACATCAAGGAAAAACATATACAAATAGTCATAAAATTCAAGGAAAATGCTACAAGGATGATAGCCCCGTTATGATCTTAACTCTAGGTTTAGCCCACAGCCCCGTTAGGATGACAGATGATGGCCCAAAGAGTTATAGATGCATGTGGTTAGGGTCTAATATTGTTCCCCTTTGAAGGTATAGACTGACTTTGACAGCAGTATCTATTCTAAAGGAACACGTTACTTAAGCAGCAAATCTCGCCTAAGGAAAAAGCAAATACAACAAGTGAGTGTATTATACAACGAACATCCTTCCGTCACTTTCACTCGGTTCTTTCATCAGGGCCCTGATATACTTACAATCGTGTTGTGGTTTCGCCGGCTGGCGCAAATTTTGGACACTCACACTTTTTATCTGTTACTGTCGTTTAATGAAAACAGATCCCAGCTCTGCAGATTTGTTTGTTGGTTTCATCAAAATGGATCTGGGGAGCGTCTGCTTCAGGCGATAGTTATTTCAGACTAAAGTTAATGTCACTTGACTCACGAGGTAAGAATTAGGCTTAAACGAGCACAAAATGTTAGAACACGAAGTTTCCCTTAATTAGGAAGATGACCGGTGGACAACTTCTCTCAAACAGAAAAATCTTAGTTCCCCACTCACTTGTCAACAATGTCGGAACGTTACTGTTATTGATTGTAATTATTCTCGCCGCCAGGCAGAAAATTTACGTAGAGTTTATGGAAGAAATTAAGATCTGGTTCACAGGCCCAGTATTGATCATTACAGTCTTTGAAAACCCGTTAGTGGGATATAGTATTTCAGTCTAACTCTGTTTGCATATGCACTCTCAGATCAGTGTTACTTGAGAAACCCACGTGGTTCAAAATAAGGACTGTCTATTTCTTCACAAGTATGAACTCTTATTAAATGCTGGTAAAGTTCGGGTCACCCCAGTATTTCACTGTATAAAAGGAAAAGCACATATAAATCATTTACCTATTATGTACTCAGAATAACTTACATTTTAAATAGCAAACCTACAGCTTGACTTATTACTTAAACTTCCGGTGAAATAAGTTATATAAAATCGATCATCAGGAATTAGGAATATGGTGCGTATTCCGTCACTACTCACTGATGTCGCGTCTAGCATTTATAAGTTTGTTATTAAAACAGTTTCGACTGAGTATTAGCCGTTAAATTAAATTCCTTATAGCTACTAGTTTAGTAAGCTAAAGATATAATTTATTATGTATTTCCACTGTAACTCGTCGACTTAGAGAATATAACAAACTATAAATTAAGCACTCTGTTCAAAAGAAACTAGTTAAAATGAAATGAGCGATTTAACGCTTTAACCACTTTCCAAAATACTAGATATCTAGTACTTGCACCGACTCTGTTCAGTATCATGTTTTCTGCTATGCTGACTGATGCTTTTAGAGACGGGGACACAGGAATCGACATTAGTTATCGTATTGATGGAAAATTGTTTAACCTTAGGAGGCTTCAAGCAAAAACCAAGGTCAAATCACACACCATCAGAGATCTTCTGTTTGCTGATGATTGTGCCCTCAATGCTGGCTCAGAGGCTGATCTGCAGCATAGTGTGGATAGATTCTCCGAAGCCTGCGCCAACTTTGGGCTTACCATCAACACGAAGAAAACAGAAATCATGTACCAACCAGCTCCTGGCACAGTTTATTCTGAGCCAGTCATCAAGGTTAATGGTGAGAAACTGAATGTTGTGAACAGATTCACATACCTTGGTAGCACACTATCCCAGAACATTGTCATTGATGATGAGGTGAACACCAGGATCTCCAAAGCCAGCAGCACATTTGGCAGACTATACACCAACGTTTGGCATCGAAGTGGCATTAGTCTACAGACAAAGCTGAAGGTGTACAGAGCTGCGGTGCTTCCAGTGCTGCTATATGCATGTGAAACATGGACTGTATACAGGCGCCACGTAAAGAAGCTAAACCACTTCCATACAGTCTGTCTCAGGAAGATAATGAACATCAAATGGCAAGACAAGATCCCGGATACCGCCGTTCTTGACAGAGCTGGTATCCATAGTATTGATACTATTCTGATGCAGTCACAAATTCGCTGGGCAGGTCATGTAGTCCGCATGCCAGACCATCGACTGCCAAAGATACTCTTTTATGGTGAGATGCAGAAGGGTAAATGCTCCCATGGTGGCCAAAAGAAGCGCTTCAAAGACACGTTAAAGACGTCATTGAAAACCTTTTACATAAACCCAGACACATGGGAAGCTGCTGCGCAAGACCGAACTGCTTGGCGCACATCTCTTCGTAAAGGTGCAGCAGCATGCGAATCATCCAGAAGAGCAGCAGCGGAACAGCGGAGACAAGCTAGAAAGGACCGTGAAATAAAACCTTCACATGAAGCAAACATTCCCTGCCCACACTGTCCAAGATCTTTCCAGGCCCGCATCGGGCTCTTCAGTCACCTTCGTACCCATAGACTAACCTAACATATTCTTAAATAATTGGATGAACAGAGTGGTCTTCATCACCCGTGATGGACGAACAACCAGATATCTATTTTATAATATTCACCTCAAACACAGAAGTACTAAGAACTTAAACCACTTCGACCAAACTAAAGGCCATCTCTATTAACAGAGATTATTTAGAAATCGAACGAAGGTTGTTCTAGTCTAACTGCAAAGTTACTGAGTGAAATGAAATAGTTTCAAACGTGGGTTAATATTTTAAACCAGACAAAGGATGAACTATCTCCCCCGCCCCCGATCTCTGCCCCTTCTCATAACAGCTACGTTTAACTCCTAACATGTTGTAACTGCCACCTACTGACCAAGATGTACGCGTGTCAGTTGCAAATCTCAGACAACCGTCTGCAGTGCATGGGCGATTTTCACACTTCGCCGGAGCTATTTCAACGAAACTCTGAACTGACACTTATACTACTTCGCACCTCACGCTGACCGGGCCAACAGTGAGCCGTGTCAGCTGGGATTTCCAGACAGATGTCTGAAACTGCGACTATAAGGTGTAAATATTCGCTCCTGCTTAAGCGTTCAGCCCGGAAAACCCGCGCGTGACAGGTGCAAAAAGTCTGCTCTATGTCCAGCGAAACGAATTTTTCGCACATTCACGTCTACCTGCGCGACTGACATCTGATGCAATAAGGTTACTAGTCAGTATGAGAAAGAAAAACGATGATGGGAAAGAAATATATTTTTCGCAACGAGTGATGCGAAAAAATACAGGAAAAACAAGTACGGAAAGATAATAAAATAAAAGGATGCGGGTGAGAGAATAGGAAGAAGATGTAGGCAATTTAATGATCAAAACCAACGTGACATTTATTTACACATAAACCATACTTACACAAATAAGTGCATTATTTTACATATTCTTACACATGTAACTCCATATAAGTGCATAATTTTATGTCAAATGACTAGTTAAAAGAAACTGTAGTTGGACTTCTAAAATGTCAGGAGTCAGAAAGTTTTTGGCCGACTCCACAACAATAGCTATAATATTATCTTTCACTTACTGAGGCAACATCCTGTACAGCAGCGTCTCCGTCTTCAACTTCTCCTCACTTAGCTGTTCCGTCCTTTCATCCACTAGTTCCTCCAAATGCTCTTGGTACTTCTCCATCATTCCCAGCATGTGATCGAAAATGTTTCTTTTCCTGGAACACGAACGGGCACGTAACAATAACCAAATTAACTGTTGGGGAAACGTGTACGAACAATTCTTTAGTAATAGAAAAGAAATATAATCTTTGCAGTTTACAAATTGTTATTATAACTATCCTCATCACGTTTACTTCTTTTTACCTGTCAGCTCCCCGAGAAGCAAAGGCCTTGAACAAAAACACAGCCAACTTTTTTTTGTCCTGTGTAATGCCTTCAAGTTCTACCCATGTCTTCCTGTCTATGTCAAATTCCTTTCTCTGTGTGTTTTTGTTCTTCCCCTATTTATGTTACCATGGGTAAACAGAACAAGGATTGCATTGCAATGCTATGAACTGATTGCCTCAAAGTGTGTACGAATCTAATGCAGTGTCTTTTCCTCACATCATATGCTACTGCTTTTGGTCTGGTTCGGTCCATCAGTTCTACGTTCTATTATTAGAGGTCTCTACCTGTAGGTATAGGTGCAAGACGTCTGGTGTATTATTAGAAAGGTCTCTACCTACAGATATAGGTGCAAGACGTCTGGTGTGTTATTAGAGAGGTCTCTACCTGTAGATATAAGTGCAAGACGTCTGGTGTGTTATTAGAGAGGTCTCTACCTGTAGATATAAGTGCAAGACGTCTGGTGTGTTATTAGAGAGGTCTCTACCTGTAGAAATAGGTGCAAGACGTCAGGTGTATTATTAGAAAGGTCTCTACCTGTAGATATAGGTGCAAGACGTCTGGTGTGTTATTAGAGAGGTCTCTACCTGTAGAAATAGGTGCAAGACGTTTGGTGTATTATTAGAAAGGTCTCTACCTGTAGATATAGGTGCAAGACGTCTGATGTGTTATTAGAGAGGTCTCTACATGTAGATGTAGCTGCAAGACGTCTAGTGATTGGCTTAGTGTATGATCTACTAAAACTATTGGATCTGAAAGGACAGTCAAAAACAGTGAAGCCACTCTGAATTTTGAAAAATTAAAAAATAACCTAGATTTCGGCGACTTGGGCTACTTTAGGCTATTGTTTGGATTACTTTGGGCTATTTGTGGGCTACTGGATGAATTTGAGCTACTTTGGGTGAAATCTAGGTGGCGTTTTCAACTAATGAAGGAAAATGACACCTAAACGGGACACAAAAAAACCTAGATCTAGATAAATCCACCTATGACTGGTAACGCTGGTGAAGAACAAGGGCACTTAAGAGGTTCGATGAAAGGACAGAAAGGGCATCGTGTGGACTGTGGAACAACCACAACATGCTATGGAATTCAGCACAATAATTTATATACAACATAATGGTTACTTTCACAGTTGCCTCAAGCTGGCAGCATGGATAAAACCAGGATTGAAGTTGAAAGTGTCAACCAAGGTGGAGTGGGCTCAATCCCCACCGTAGGCGGATAAAGATAACAGGAGGCGAACATTTGGAAGTCATGACTCAAGTGGGCCCGTTCCCCTCAGAGTGTAAAGAAGATAAAGGGCCGAATCACTTGACGACGAGGGATGTGTTCTGACAATCAGATTACCTCCTGTTGAAATGCTGTGTAAAGAGTTTCCTATCATATCTTAGACGAACTTTACATACTTACTTACTTACTTAGTCGTTCCCCTTCTACCGTGAGGTGTAGAGGTTTGGAAGAGAGAGCGCCAGACCATTCTATCAGCTGTCTTCTTCCTGGCCTGGTTCCATTCTAGTCCTCGGTCCTTCAAAGATTGTCTAATGTTGTCCTCCCAGCGGACTCTGGGTCGTCCTGGAGGTCTGGATCCCTGGCTCTTTGTTTCCCATGCTTGTCGTGGTAGCCGATCTTCTCCCATTCTGCAGACATGGCCAAACCATCTTAGTTGGGACTGTTCTATTTGGGTCTGCAGCGGATGGGATTTTAGGCCTTGATGGATAGTCTGGTTGCGGACCATGTCTCTTCTTGTTACTTCAACCACATTCCTCAGATACCTCATTTCTGAGGTTTGGATCTGGCTTTTGTGGGTTGTAGTCATTGCCCACGACTCGCATCCATATGTCAAGACTGGGACATAGGTGGAGCGATATACAGCCATCTTCGTTTTCTTACCAACCTCTTTCTTGCTGAGGAATCCACGATTTATGGCCTGAAAAAGTCTCCCAGCCGCTGCTTTTCGAGTGGCCAACTCTTCTTTGATGCCTCCCTTTCGGTCTATAATAGCTCCGAGATATTTAAAGTGGTCGACCTGCTCCAGGACCTGTTTCTCCCAACTTAATCTGATGTTTTCTTTCTTCTCGTGATATCACCATGGATTTTGTTTTAGAGCTGCTTATGACCATCCCTCTCTTCTCCAGCTCTTCCTTCCAGACTTGCAGGTTGGATTGGAGATGTGCCTCTGATTTAGCAATCAGGGCAACATCATCAGCAAATGCCAGCTCCGAAATATAGACCTGTCTCATCTTCCAGTACCCCACTGAATACTTTCTTGTTCTCTCCTTACATGCCTTGATGACATCGTCCATAAGGAGTATGAAGAGGTAAGGTGATAGGATATCACCTTGTCTTACACCAGTGGTGGTCCTGAACTCTTCTGACTTATGGTTTGCTGTCCTCACATAATTTCTGCAAGACTTGTAGAAGCTCTGTATAGCATGAATCAGAGGTGCTGGAATATTCTTCCTTGCCAAACAGTCCCAAAGTTTGCTCCAGGGGACCCTGTCAAACGCCTTTTCCAGATCTATGAAACAAAGATGGATCTCACTCTTATACTCAAGGGCCTTTTCACTCAGCTGTCTGAGTGTGAAGATTAGGTCTTGAGTACTTCGGTTTGCTCGGAATCCGCACTGGACCTCATCCAATTGTGGCTCAGCTAGGCGTCGGAGTCTCTGCTCTAGGATTCTAGAGTAGATTTTACCAGGGACACTGAGAAGGGATATGCCTCTATGGTTTCCACATTGTCGATTGTCACCCTTTTTGAAAATTGGTGTTATGATGGCAATCTCCCAATCCTTTGTTATGGTCTTGTTGCACCATGCTGCCTGTAGGACCTTTAAGAGTAATAGGTCGCCTGATGCTCCCATGTACTTAACCATTTCTGGTGTTATACCATCATGCCCTGCTGCTTTGCCCATCTTGATTTTCTCTAGTGCTGCCCTCAGTTCTTCCATCTTTATGTCATCTTCACCATCATTGGTTTCCTCTTCTGTGTCAGTGGTTATCATTTCTGATGCTTCATCATGCTCACCATCCAGGAGTTCTGAGAAATATTCTTTCCATCTTTCCATTACTTCCTTTGGGGCAGTAAGCAATTTGCCTTGCTTGTCCTTTATAAATTTGAGAGGGCATTGTTTTTCTTTCCTCATGTTCTTTAGGGTCTTATAGAACAATTTCTGGTTTTCTTGTGCATCTTTTTCTAGCTTTTCTCCAAATTCTTCCCAGGACTTCTGTTTTGCTGCTAGCACTTTGTTCTTTGCTTCTGTTCTGAGTGTCACATATTCTCTATATTTTTCCATTTGTCCTGTTGTGTTTTTAGCTCCTAAGTATTGTTTCCATGCCATTTTCTTCTCTCTTATTTTCTCTTTGACTTCCTCTGTCCACCAAGGTGTCCTCTTTCTCTGGTTCCCAAGTCGGACTTCACCGCATGCTTCTGCAGCAGCTGTCTTTATGATATCCTTGAATTTATTCCAGAGGGTTTCCAAGTCATCAGGTCGTTCTTCTGTGTTGCTCACTGCTGTAGCAATAAGCCCCTGATATCTGGTCTTAATTTCTGGCTCTCTCAGCTTGTAGGTCCTAATGCTCATTTCTCCTGCTCGTTTACTTGGTTTCTTGCGTGATGTTGGGCAGTTCCTAGGCTGAGCAACTCTTTCAGTTGTTCGTTTGATTGTTAGCAGGTAGTGATCACTTCCAATCTCTGGCCCCCTCCAGACTCTTGCATCTCGGACATATCTGAATGAGCTTCTCCGAACAATGGCATAGTCGATCACTGACTTCTCATTCTTGGTTGGTTCACATCTAGTGTATGCATGTATGCGCTTATGGGGGAACTTTGTGTTTGTAATGATCAGATTCTGCTCACTGCAGAATCTAAGGAGTCGCTTTCCATTGTCATTGAGAGTATCTTCTCCATATCTTCCGATAACTCCACCCCATCTAGCATGGTCATTTCCAACTCTGGCATTAAAATCTCCGAGCATAATAACTTCATCTAGGCAGTCATCCACTGTCCTTTGAAGCAGCTCGAAGAATTCCTCCTTGACCTCTGCTCTCTCATCCTCATTTGGCCCATACACTATGACCAGGTTGACTATGGTTTCTCCTTCTTTTAGTTTTACAACCATAATGCGCTCCGAGACAAAGTTCCATCCCTTGATACTATCTTTTTGATTTTGGGCCACAATGCAACCCACGCCCCCTTTAGCCCTTTCAGATACGGGTACACCACTGTAGAGCAACATGTTGCCATCGAGATCCATGACTCCTTGTCCTTTTTTCTTCGTTTCCGTTATAGCCAGGATTTCTAGTTTTGCTTTCTTCATCTCTTCCACCAGCTCCTCTTCCTTCCCATTTATACTTCTTGTGTTCCAAGTTCCATAAGTCGTAGTCCGTAGTCCGTTCCAGTTCGTCGCCTTTAGAATCAGTCCGGTTTTCTCTCTTGTAGTTCGCGTAATCATGATTTAAAGCAAACAGGTGATTGGCCTGTTGTGCCTTTGCATGGTGGAGGGGCTGCCTCCTTACGGCCTCCATGCAGGCCGCCCTCCTCCTTTTTCATCCGGGCTTGGGACCGGCATTGGCGGAGTTCGAACTTTACATTTGTAGAATAATTATTCAAATATCCAGGCTTATCTTTAAGGACCCTGTCAGAAGCGGAGCATGCGTTGTGACTTGTATTTTGTTATGCCCCTGGTGCCCAATGTGGTTCCTGTGGGGAGGAAGATCTGAAGAGTCAATGGGAGAATAGAACTACAGTTCTCTGATGTAGGTTTTAAAAGGCGACAAGTATGAGGTTGTGTTTAGGGCTGGCAACCTCAACATACCCAACGGGCTGATCACCCGTTTGCCAGTCACTTTGATTACGGAAACAACAACAAACGGATTGATTTGTCGTTGCCCTAAAGACGCCATTAGGCGTGATGGGAACAACGGCAAAGAAAATCTATTCGCTGTTGCCCTTAAGACGCCACTAGGCGTAATGGCCACTGCTGACTGCTTTGCCGGTCGTTGGCTAAGGACGGAAGAAGAAGAAGAGAAGAACCTCAACATACAAAAAAAAGTTGCTAAACAAAGCACTGCTTGATGAGCGTAGGGATACTTCTGTGCTTCCTGCATTGCTTCATCAGCGTAGGGATACTTCTGTGCTTCCTGCACTGCTTGATGAGCGTAGGGATACTTCTGTGCTTCCTGCATTGCTTCATCAGCGTAGGGATACTTCTGTGCTTCCTGCACTGCTGATGAGCGTAGGGATACTTCTGTGCTTCCTGCATTGCTTCATCAGCGTAGGGATACTTCTGTGCTTCCTGCACTGCTGATGAGCGTAGGGATACTTCTGTGCTTCCTGCATTGCTTCATCAGCGTAGGGATACTTCTGTGCTTCCTGCACTGCTGATGAGCGTAGGGATACTTCTGTGCTTCCTGCATTGCTTCATCAGCGTAGGGATACTTCTGTGCTTCCTGCACTGCTGATGAGCGTAGGGATACTTCTGTGCTTCCTGCACTGCTTGATGAGCGTAGGGATACTTCTGTGCTTCCTGCATTGCTTCATCAGCGTAGGGATACTTCTGTGCTTCCTGCACTGCTGATGAGCGTAGGGATACTTCTGTGCTTCCTGCACTGCTTGATGAGCGTAGGGATACTTCTGTGCTTCCTGCATTGCTTCATCGGCGTAGGGATACTTCTGTGCTTCCTGCACTGCTGATGAGCGTAGGGATACTTCTGTGCTTCCTGCACTGCTTGATGAGCGTAGGGATACATCTGTGCTTCCTGCACTGCTTGATGAGCGTAGGGATACTTCTGTGCTTCCTGCACAGATTCATGAGCGTAGGGATACTTCTGTGCTTCCTGCACTGCTTGATGAGCGTAGGGATACTTCTGTGCTTCCTGCACTGCTTGATGAGCGTAGGGATACTTCTGTGCTTCCTGCAAGATACCCAGCTACAGTACTAGATCTATTCTCCATAAGCAGCGGAAAGGTTAATGATAAAGAAGATGATACTGATATCTCATGTAGCTATTTTCCCAATTAAAACTAATAAATAAACTGAAGTTTACAGTAGGCATATAAAAATGTAAGGTAAAGGTTCCCGTTACACGTCCATTGAGGAATATTGGGAATATGGTGGTAGGCCCATATTTTCTTGATCATCGGCACGCTAGGGGTGATGGTAGGCATATCAACTGTAATGAAAAGTTTTTTATTTTTTGTAAATTAAGAAAGTGTTTAATCATTTTCCTTCTAACAAGAACACCATCACATACATAAATGACCTACATGCCGGTTCTCATTGGCTTCAACCTGTTCCATACATCGTGGAAGTTAGGTCTGGCATCGGGATTTTCCGCCCAGCACGAGGAGATCACGTCCTTGACATATTCATCACACGTAAGAGTTGACATGTCAGGTCGGAATGGTCCTTTATCATCCAGTGGAATTCTTATAACTCTATTTATAATTTCTGGGGATCGAAGATTGCATGATTCAAGTATAAAAATAAAATATATATCGACTGACACAATTGTTTCTTATTAGATTATGTAAAATAAGTAGCCAGTCAATAAATTACTGCAAACAATTACGCCGTGCGATTTCGGTCTATATTTCTCCTGCATTATACTTCTACTTACAGTCTTATTCGTCTGCTCGAATATTTTCAAAGTAAGCAGTTGTCAGTTTGAGGCTATTTTTATCTCCATAGAGTTTTTCCAGTAGTGGGACTGGTGACGTCCATTTATGCAGGACCTTCCTTTCACTTTCCTTCACTGAGTAAATAAGCCTGTCAGCACACATACACACACATACACACACATACACACATACACACATACACACATACACACCCACTTGGAAACAAAAACACGCTTATAAGAACTGAAGAAAGGCGCCTAAATAACAATTTAAAACATTGTATCCTTGTGGAAATAAAACCCCCTCCCCCTACTCCCACGTTTGCTTGAAAGGCAAACATTCTAAACCGCCGAAGCGCCTTGGTGGTACACATGTTACTTCTAATGCCAATTAGAAGCGAGCATGACGAATTTATTTCCAGTCACAATATATTTGTAACGAAATATGTGTTTTCAAAACTTCAATAACAGGTTTCTAAATGCATTATTCTGCTAAACACTGCTTCCGTCAAAAATATGCAGGTTGACTTCTGAACGTATCTGAAGCAAAAGATAGTTGATAAGGGACGTAAGTGTTTGTCTTCGCTTGGATGATAGCCGAACATCTGCTCTAGCCCTGCCCAACTTAAAGCAGTGAACGGAGTGGCATATGGCAACAACCCATTTCTCTCAACGAAAAACTGTTTTGAGATGTCAGGAACCTTGAGCTGACTACTGCCTTTATTAGAGTCATTAATGTAGAAGTCTGAGGGTGAGCGAAGAAGAAGACACAATTTAAATTATTTCAGTGCAAGCATGCATTATAATATCCACCCATCTTGCCTGCCTGTCTTTCTTTCTTTCTTTTTTTTCCTCACACTTCCTTGGTGCTTATCTATCGTGTATGTAAATGTGTGCTTAGTTCTATCTCATCTCGAACATCGATGCCTTAACTCACAGACAAACCCTGACCTTCTGGATCCATGTCGATGTTGCCGTATGGTCCAGCACGTCCGAAGATCTCGTGCAGAATGATGGCGAAAGCGTAAACATCCCCTGCCTGACTGCCCTTGATTTTCCCGGGATTGCGGAGAATTTCCGGAGCTTTCCATAAAAGATCTAAAACAGGAACATGACTGAATAAGCAGTGCAGGAAATACGTGAACAGAAGTGGGCAATCGTTGAAAATACAGTAGAACCCCATTTATCCGAACCCCATGGGGCCGAGCATCGTTCGGATAATCAAATGTTCGGATAATTGGATTACATAATGTATCGAGTACATGTACACATATTTCTAAAAATAATTAACCATCACAAGGAAAATACACTATAAATCATATTTACTTGTACTTTAATAATAATACCCACACTGTATTAGATCACTGTATCACCAAAATCTTTCATTACACTGCAGTGCATGTACTACTTGTATTAATTTTTTTTTTTTAAAGAAAGAGAAATGTTTTCAAAATAACATTACAAACGATTCAAAACCAGGCGCAACTTACGTATACATGTACTTGCACAGATGTAGCCCACTATTTAAAATAATGAGGAATCCTCTTTTGCACCAAACTGGATAGTCTCCTTTTGGCTGCTAAGTCCCGCATTCTCTTCAACAGCAGAAGCTGTGTAGGACAGCTGCCATCTTCTTGCTCGTACCAAGCCATCGCTGATTCTAGTGCTATAAAGGCCTCTTCAGGACTTGGTCGACGTTTTGGGTTTTCTTCATAATCTACAAGTACATCATGTACTTCTGAGGAGTCTTCGTCATCGGTCACTACATGTATTTGGTTTTCTTCTTGCACAAAAGACAAAATTTCTTCGTCATTCAAAAACTGAAAACCAGAATCATTATCATCTTCTAGCCACATGTGTGCATCATCTTTGTCACAGTCCGAAAATCCGGGCATTGAAACAGTTCCACAACTTCATTTATACAATCATCATTTGTGTCCACTGCAGTAGTTTCATTTCCTCTTTTTTCCCAAGCAATCTATTCCAAGCCTTGATGAGATTATCTTGTGACAGGGTGGCCCAAGCATCAGCTAACATATATCAGCAGTCTTTGAGATTAAGCTTTTTGGAAAACGCCACCACACTTTCTTCATCTTCAGCCAACAATAAACGACGCATGACTTCCTTCTTGTACATCTTTTTAAGCTTTGCTATAACACCCTGATCCATTGGTTGAATCAGTGCTGTTACATTGGGAGGCAGAAAAATTACTTTAAAATTTGCATCAACTGCATTCAATGTATCCGTCTCTGGATGAGATGGTGCATTGTCCAGTAGAAGAATTACTTTTCCAGTTTTCTTTTCTTGTTCTCTCAACCTCTTCACATTTGGGATGAACTGATTTGTATACCAATCAAGAAATATTTCACTATTCATCCAAGCACTCTTCTGTGCTTTGTAGCACAATGGGAGACATGTCACATTCTTTAAACAACGTGGTTTTTTGGCTTTGCCGATCATTAGCACCGGCAAACGATGACTTCCACTGGCATTCGCGGCTACCAAAATTGTTACTCTCTCTTTGCACTTTTTAAACCCAGGGGCAGCTGCTTCGCGCTGAGATGCAAGTGATTTTTGAGGCAATGATTTCCAGTATAAGCCAGTCTCATCGGCATTATACACATCATCGAGTGAATAACCTTCTTCTTCCAAAAAAGCCAAGAATGTTTCTGTTACGCACGGATCATTATTATTTTTCGTTTGTATAAACATTTTTTGATATGTATGATCATTTTTTGACTGAAGTGTGTATTATGTTTTCTATGGTCAAAGGGACATAATCCGAGTTATCGAAACTACAATTTTTTAGGAGTTGCCTTCTCTTGTATAGAGACACGTTCGGTCTATAATTTCTTGAACGAAGCGTGACCACATCTCCTTATTTGGTAGTACCAGTCAACTATGGTAGATGTCTGAAACCTTTCTTAACGCTTCTTTTCATGACCATAAAAGGCGCGACTGTGTAAGACTTTTATCTCGAATGTTCTTCGAATCGTCTTATTGTGAACGGCAACTCAGAGATTGTCGTTCTGCGCATGTCAAAAACCGGGAGTTCGTTCTGTGTGTTCCGCCCAGTTGGGGAGTTTAGAAATGGTTTAAGAAGCGAGCAGACGCAACTGCGTCTTGTGATTCTCTGAGGGAAATACAGTGTCTTAGTGAGTTAGTTAGCTAACTAGACTATTTCCCAGTATTATGCAGCCTGCCTGGAGGCATATGTTCATGGTTGATTTTCCGAAATAAGGTAATTCCTCTTGTATCGAACTTTATGCTATCGTCTAGAGGTTCGTCATTTTGTCGCCTATTTGCTCGCCTGTGTGATGCAAAATGGAGAGGTACTTTGACTAGGATTAAGTCACCGGTATCTGTATACCTGAACTAGTTAAATATATATGGGTCGCTCTAGACCAACAAGACTGTTGTCTGTGTTCCAGGATTCGTTATATCAGAGATCACGTCCAAGTCAGATGGTTAGACTTAGGAACATTATAAAGGTCGAGCTGACCTGTAGCCCATGTATGCTATTCACGTGCAGACAGTGAACGGACTTATTGTATACAACTGATCTGCTAGCATCAGAATGGGAGCATTTATTATTGTTTATGAACATTGAAGATCTGTAGCTGACACTGTTGCAGAAGTTATAGAAATTATTATTATTTATACAGCTTCACGAACTAGCACTCGATGATTGATGAATTTCTGAATCTATTGAACTGTGATGTCTTATGACGCATATATACAACAGCTATCATTGCTGACTACAGAAATTGTTTTCAATGTGCCATATCATCTTGCTGAACTCGTTAACCATGTTGATGTCATAAGTATCATGACTGTTTTGTGGCGTGCAATAAATGAAAGAAACTTATACAACGAAGTTACCCTTTCTATGACTCTACACGTCATGTTGCCTGTGTGATAACCCATTGAACTGTTCCACTACCACATACACAGCAACATCCTAAATCAGAGAAGACACCTACATCTTACACTTTAACACCAGGTGTCGATAAGGGTGGCAAGTTACCACTTCAGCACAAATCCACCCTTATCATTTTTGGTGGCCAGAGCTGGTTCTATCATCTGATATTTTGGCGCACCATATCATTTTTGGTGGCCATAGGTTGGTTCACTCTGATTCCAGCTATCAAGGGGGTCAGCAAACCCAGACATCATCATCATACTAGATACAACTACAGCATCAACTACCACCTTACAAGAAATTTTATTGAAAGTATCCGGATTTTCTGACAGTTGCTGATTTTGAAACTACCCGGCGCTGCTCGGCAATATTGAAGTTTATGTAAAATTAGAAGGACAAGTACCGAGCGAATGGATTTCCTGATCTGGTGAAAAGAAGGACAAGTGCCGTAACAACTGTTCCGGTCTCAGGGGTACTGCTGCGGGTTCAGAAGGTCAAGTGCCGGTTAAATCAATTTAGAAGATTCAGAAGGTCAAGTGCCGTAACAACTGTTGCAGTATTAGAAGCTCATTTCCTTCGTCATGGCTGTTTATGGGAGCAGAAGTTAATCAACGTTGGATCATTATCCTCAGAATGCTGATTACATCCTGTTCTGCACCGTGCTGACGCTGGATTTATAGAAGTTAAGTGGCCTGTTTTGTTTGTGAACTGTGCCCTTATGTTCTAACTGAGCCTTCTGTACTTTCACACTTTCTCCTATTGTTTTCATGATACATGTTTATATGTTATATGTTATTTGTTATTTGTATATTTATATGTTTATATTTCAGCGGGTTTTCTCGGTTGGGCGGAGTCTTGCAGTAGAAGATACCACGTCACAGAGGTTCTACTGTTAGCGTTTTCGTTAGGGACTGTGCGAATTTCCTACAGTGAAATTTGCTAGCGACAATCGTTGCTATATCTGTTTAGTTGTGACGAGTTGTGCTTTATTTCTGTTTCTTGTATATATATATTTTTTTTTTCTTTTTTCTTTTCTCTCTTTCTTTGTGTTTTTAGTTTCGATTTCGATTGTTTGTATTTGTAGGTCTCCCCTTTGCTATTATTCAGTTCTTTACGTATATTTTTGTGTATACACTGTAGCGTCATTTGTTAGTCATATCTTCGCATATTTCTTTTTAGTTTTGCTGTTTGTGTATTTGACTTATGCGAATGTTTTCGTATTGTTTGATCTTTGTTGATTGTTTACATTGACTCTGATCTTTGTTATTGTTTACATTGACTCTGATCTTTGTTATTGTTTACATTGACTCTGATCTTTGTTGTTGTTTACATTGACTTTGATCTTTGTTATTGTTTACATTGTTGGTGACCTTTGCTATTGTTTACATTGTCTTGTTATTGTTTACATAGTTCTTGCATAGTTAGCTTTCACTATTGTTGATATATGCTCATGCACTATTGGTCTATAGTGCACTTATCATAACAAACTGGTGTTTTTTGCTTATGCACTATTGTAGTGCAGTTATGATAAATAACTGATGATTATGCACTGATTTGGGTAGTGCACTGTTAATTAAGAGGTGACTTGTGATATTATTATACATTTGATAATACAAGTTGGTGTCAACTCCTGTTTCCCACAGAGATTGGGTTCAACATAGAGATTATACAAGCACTTTATTAAGTCTTGTTGCTATTTAACATTGAAATAAGATAATTAATTATTTCAGGTTCTGTACTCACATTTTGGACATCATGTCTACATTTGAGTACTTTATTGAGCAGGGTAAAGCCCTTGGGAAGACAGGTGATAAATTAGAAGAATTTGCGACTGTTCAATATGCCAAGGCATTGAAGTCGGAAGAAAAGAAAATGAAAGAACAAACTGAACAAAAGAGAATAGAGGCTGAAATAGAACAAAAGAAACTGCAGATGCAGGTGGAGGAAAAAAGATTTCAAATGGAAATGGAAAACAAAAAAGAGAAGCAGAATCTCAGGAGAAGAGGCTTCAGGCTGAAGCTGAAAATAAGAGACTTGAAAAAGAAGCTGAAGAAAAAAAGTTACAGGCCCAGGCTGAAGCTGAAAATAAGAGACTTGAAAAAGAAGCTGAAGAAAAAAAGTTACAGGCCCAGGCTGAAGCTGAAAATAAGAGACTTGAAAAAGAAGCTGAAAATAAGAGACTTGAAATAGAGGCTGAAGGAAAAAAGTTACAGGCCCAGGCTGAAGAAAGAAAGTTACAGGCTGAGGCTGAAGAAAGAAGGTTACAAAGAGAGGCTGATGAGAGAAAAGCAAAAATGGAACATGATGAAAAAGTCTTAGCTTTAGAGTTAGAGAAGTTAAAGTTATTGAACACTGGTAATGCTAATGAGGCAAATAAGGTGTCAAATAAGACTAATGCTAAGGATTTCAAGCTTAATCTACCAGCATTTAATCCCTCAATCGATGATATAACATTTTATCTAGATAGATTTGAAAGTGCATGTAATGTGCATAATATAGATAAAACATTATATGTGTATCATCTGTCCAAGATACTTAGAGGTGATGCTTTGACTTTGTTGAGTATGGTAGATGTGCCTGACAAAAACAACTATGAGGTTGTCAGGGCGGCATTGTTAAAGAAGTACCAACTTAACGAGGACGGATATCGTCTTAGATTTAAAACCATGTTACCAGAAACTGGAGTTGAATTCTCTGAATTCATCTCAGGCATCCGTCTTACTTTTTTACGATGGGTTGAGTTGTCTAAGACAGAAAATACATTTGAAGCTCTTATGGATTTACTACTTAGAGATAAGGTTATGTCTTCTGTTAATGAAGCTTTTCTATCTTTTCTTCATGAGCGTAAGCCTAAAAACATAAAAGAAATGGAAGAATACTGTAGCCAGTATGTTACTGCGCATCCGCACATAACCATTAGTAACTCTAAGGTGAAAGAAGGTCTGCCAGTTGCTTCGGCAGCACCTTATGGCCCAAATTTTATGCGTAAATTTCAGGGTAGCCAGAAAAATTTCAATAAAAAGAGTAATCGTAATTATGCCCAGAACCATAGTGATCAATTCCAGGGTGATTCTTCTTCCCAGAACTGGAGACAACCTAATACTACACGTTATTCTACTCCGGTTAACTTTAGAAATTTTCACAAAGGTAATCGGTATAGAGGAAAATATTTTATGCAGAGACCTCAATACCAAGATAATAGAGGTTCTCAACAGCATAGAGATAGTAATGACAGTTATGGAAACTGGAACTCAAACCAGGATAAAAATTACAGTAGGGACTTTAATGATAATTGCAGAGGCAATAATGGTCGCGGTAGATCGCAACATAAGAGAAAAAGATATCAACAGACAAACTCTGTTCAACAAGAATCTCAGGGAGCAGATAAACAGGTTAATAATGATAAAGACCATAATGCTATCGGATGCTCATCTTTTGATTTTGGTAGGGCAAATAAATGTATCCAATGCAGTACTTTATTTGATCCGAAAACCGTTAGTACTTTAAGCTGTGGTCATCCTTTGCCCGCTCTTCCTGCTAATGTTGCTCATGATGGGAGAGGTTCTCTTATATTACATAAGGGGCTAGTAAATAGTAATCCAGTCTCAGTGTTGTTTGATTCTGGATGTACTACTGTCGGCGTTAGGCAATCTCTTGTAGATCCATCCTGTGCTACAGGAAAAGTCATCAAATGTGTCACATTTGGTGGCACGTTAGAAAAGTATCCTACTGCTATAATACACATTGCTACTCCTTTCTTCACGGGAGAGGTCCACGCGTGTCTACTTCCAAACCCTATTGCGGACCTTATTATTGGTCGTATTCACGGAGTTAGGGAATGTACCCCACAGCAGATTGCTGTTTGGGAAGAGCAAAACATTGAAGCTACCAATGCGGTGGTCACAAGAGCACATGCTCTGGATCCACCTCAAACTTCATTAACTAATAATGATGAAGTAAATGACCAAGATAGTCACTTGACTATTACACGTGACTCATTTATCAAATTGCAAGAAGAAGATCCTTCTTTACAAAAATTCTTCATTCTAGCAAAAAAAGGTGATCCTAATCAGAACACTAATAGGAAATCTTGGATTTCTATGAAGAACGGCGTACTTGTACGTATGGTACAAGACTCGACTACGTCCACTCATTCACAAATTCTTGTGCCTAAGAGCATGAGATTGCAAATATTGCAACATGCTCATGACTCGCAATGTGCTGGACATATGGGTTTTTCCCGTACAAAGTCGAGGGTTCTTGCGGCTTTTTTTTTGGCCATTTGTGAGCAAGGACATACGAATGTACTGTCGCTCTTGCAAAGTATGTCAGGAGGTCAAATCTAAAGGACCACGACATGCTGCGCCTATCCAGGCTGCTGACATTCCTATTCGCCCTTTTCAAAAAATGGCAATAGATATTATCGGTCCTTTTAGAATTAAGTCGGCTAGAGGACATCAATTTATCCTTACATGTGTCGATATGTGCACACGTTGGCCAGAGGCAATACCTCTCAAGAGCATCTCAACTGCTGATATCGCAGACGCTCTTTGGCTGATATTTTCTCGCTTGGGTTTTCCCGGAGAAATATTGTCAGACCATGGCACTCAACTTATATCAGACACTATGTCACAGGTAATGTCTATGCTACACATTAAAAGGTCTCTCAGCAGTATCTATCACCCAATGTCTAATGGGTTGGTCGAACGTTTAAATAGGACTCTGAAAACTTTACTTGGTAAAATAACTGAGGATCATCCTCAGGATTGGGACAGGGTCTTACCCGCGGCTCTCTTTGCGTATAGAGAGGTCCCCAATGAACATACGGGGTTTTCCCCTTTTGAACTTGTCTTTGGCGCGCAACCGCGCGGCCCTATGTCTTTACTTCACGATCTAATCACTGCCGATAATATTAGCGATGAGACTCAATCTTCTTATGAGTACGTCATTGCTCTTAGGCAAAAGATCATCGAGGCATGCAAACTAGCAACTTCGTCTTCAGAATTTGCTAAAGAAAAGGCAAGGCAGTTTGCAAATAAGAATAGATGTCTACGACAACTTTGTCCAGGTGACAAAGCTCTCGTTCTACTTCCTTCAAGGGAGAACAGACTTCTAATTGCATGGAAAGGTCCATATGCAATAGTCTCCAAAATTTCTGATGTCGACTATGTTGTCGATATTGATGGAAAGCATAAAACTTTCCACATAAATATGCTCACAGAATTTTATGAAAGACCTGACTATTTGCAGCCTATTTTCCAGGCTACGGACAATTCACAAGCAACTCGTGGTCAGTACTCATCTCTGTCAGTTATACAGGATGAGGAAACTACTTTTTCTGATGTCAATCTTCCTCTTTCTATGGTCCCACTTTATTCTACGGAATCTTGGAAAAACGTGACCGTTTCTCCAAATCTTTCCGCTGAGGAACATCGACAAGTTTCTTCGATGTTGCAAACATTTCAGGATGTTCTTACAGACATCCCGGGACACACACATGTCATAGAACATGACATTGTGCTAACTGATCACAATCCTATCAGAGTCAGACCATATCCAATACCTATTCATTTCCAGTCTCAAGTCGAAAAAGAGTTGGATGAAATGATACGTTTGGAAATCATTGAACCATCCACTTCAGCATACTCTTCGTCTATGGTTATTGTTCGAAAGAAGGATAATAACATTCGCATTTGCGTAGATTATCGCAAATTGAACCAAGTTACGAAGTTCGATGCTGAACCTATGCCTTCATTAGAAGAGCTACTCAATAAACTTTCTAATTCTAGATTCTTTACCAAACTAGATTTGTCTAAAGGTTATTGGCAAGTCCCGCTAACTGAACGTGCCAAACCTTTTACAGCTTTTTCTACACCTAGGGGTTTATTCCAATGGAATTTCATGCCTTTTGGTCTTATGAACGCCCCTGCTACATTCGTACGCATGATGCGGCGAATTCTCGCATATCGTACAGATGTCATAGCATACCTAGATGATATCTGTCTATTCAGTGATTCTTGGGAAGATCACTATTTGGGTTTATACGAATTACTGTCTACTCTTCGCGAGTATAACTTGACTGCAAAACCCTCTAAAGCCTTTATAGGATTTAGCGAGATTTCTTTCCTAGGTCATCGGGTTGGTCATGGTCTTTTAAAGACAGAGGACCACAATGTTTCAAAAATACTTAACATTTCGGTCCCTAAGACGAAGAAACAAGTAAGGAGTCTATTAGGTTTGATTCAATTCTACGGACGATTCATTCCGAATCTGTCCTCCATTATGGCACCGCTTTCTACTTTATTGAAGAAAGGGTCGCCTAATCTGATCCGCTGGTCTAAAGAATGTCAATCCTCATTGGACCAGGTTAAAGCCCTATTTTCATCTCCACCTATTCTTAAGTTACCTACTATTGAGAAGACTTTTGTTCTTCGAAGTGACGCCTCGTCAACAGGGATTGGGGCAGCACTAATGCAGGAGTATTCTGATACTTTGCATCCGGTGATGTATATCTCTAGGAAATTAAACGCTGCAGAAAAGAATTACTCGGTTTTAGACCGTGAGTTATTGGCTATGGTATGGTCTATTCTGAAGTTACAAAGATTTCTTCTAGGCGCACATTTCATTGTGGAAACCGACCAGAAAGCGCTTACTGCTATTCAGAGCAAAAACTTGAAGAGCTCGAGGTCCACTCGTTATGCCATAGCTCTTCAACCATTTCATTTCTCGGTTCGAGCTATCCGTGGTTCGGATAATGTAATGGCAGCCATTCTGTCCAGATGTCCACACGATTCCACATGATTCTTCTGTCATATATATATATTTCCTGAT
The DNA here is from genome assembly GCA_024509875.1 of Oreohelix idahoensis. Taxonomy (NCBI): domain Eukaryota; kingdom Metazoa; phylum Mollusca; class Gastropoda; order Stylommatophora; family Oreohelicidae; genus Oreohelix; species Oreohelix idahoensis. The sequence continues at coordinate 362,805 of JAMPIV010016286.1, forward strand.
ATACAGTCCAATGTTATAATGACATGTTAGTAGATTTTGTCTCACTTTTTTTTTTTTTGAGGGAAATTTATAACATTGTACCATGTAATTATCTAAGAAGGCTTAGTTAGTGATATACGGGCCAAAAGATCACTCGGCCACATTTAAATAAATTATTTTCAGGATTGTATTAAGAAATTTACCAGTTGTCTTTAAGATTTGTGTTATTGATATTTTCGCAGCACATCATTGAAGTCTGCGAGTTTATGTCCATTGTGGAACTTTGAGGATATCAAGTCCTGTCCTACATTGGGAGCGGATGATGTCCACATCTTCTTCTATTGAATGTTTTGTGTCACCGAAGAGCAACACATGTATTACTTATTAATTACTGTTACTTTATATAATGTAATAATATAGTGCGGTATATTAGTAAATTACACCGCTATTTGCAACACATTGTATGATAACACATAATATATTTAATTTCATATATTGGTATGAGTATAATTTGATTGTCATTATGTTGTTGCCATCATTGTGGCGTGTGTTGGTGGCACCTTCCTGGAATATATCAGCGTATACTTAGATAAATTTTTTCTCTAAGGATCTGAGATATGATCTCAGTGTCGCTCCATGCGTTGAGCTAATTTGTTAGGTATATATCCACGCATCATACGTGCGTTAGGAGCCTAGATTTTTTCCGGCTCCAGGATTTAAAAAAAAAAAAATGTTTCATTTTTTTTTTCCAGGGAGGGTGCGGTAATGTTACGCACGGATCATTATTATTTTTCGTTTGTATAAACATTTTTTGATATGTATGATCATTTTTTGACTGAAGTGTGTATTATGTTTTCTATGGTCAAAGGGACATAATCCGAGTTATCGAAACTACAATTTTTTAGGAGTTGCCTTCTCTTGTATAGAGACACGTTCGGTCTATAATTTCTTGAACGAAGCGTGACCACATCTCCTTATTTGGTAGTACCAGTCAACTATGGTAGATGTCTGAAACCTTTCTTAACGCTTCTTTTCATGACCATAAAAGGCGCGACTGTGTAAGACTTTTATCTCGAATGTTCTTCGAATCGTCTTATTGTGAACGGCAACTCAGAGATTGTCGTTCTGCGCATGTCAAAAACCGGGAGTTCGTTCTGTGTGTTCCGCCCAGTTGGGGAGTTTAGAAATGGTTTAAGAAGCGAGCAGACGCAACTGCGTCTTGTGATTCTCTGAGGGAAATACAGTGTCTTAGTGAGTTAGTTAGCTAACTAGACTATTTCCCAGTATTATGCAGCCTGCCTGGAGGCATATGTTCATGGTTGATTTTCCGAAATAAGGTAATTCCTCTTGTATCGAACTTTATGCTATCATCTAGAGGTTCGTCATTTTGTCGCCTATTTGCTCGCCTGTGTGATGCAAAATGGAGAGGTACTTTGACTAGGATTAAGTCACCGGTATCTGTATACCTGAACTAGTTAAATATATATGGGTCGCTCTAGACCAACAAGACTGTTGTCTGTGTTCCAGGATTCGTTATATCAGAGATCACGTCCAAGTCAGATGGTTAGACTTAGGAACATTATAAAGGTCGAGCTGACCTGTAGCCCATGTATGCTATTCACGTGCAGACAGTGAACGGACTTATTGTATACAACTGATCTGCTAGCATCAGAATGGGAGCATTTATTATTGTTTATGAACATTGAAGATCTGTAGCTGACACTGTTGCAGAAGTTATAGAAATTATTATTATTTATACAGCTTCACGAACTAGCACTCGATGATTGATGAATTTCTGAATCTATTGAACTGTGATGTCTTATGACGCATATATACAACAGCTATCATTGCTGACTACAGAAATTGTTTTCAATGTGCCATATCATCTTGCTGAACTCGTTAACCATGTTGATGTCATAAGTATCATGACTGTTTTGTGGCGTGCAATAAATGAAAGAAACTTATACAACGAAGTTACCCTTTCTATGACTCTACACGTCATGTTGCCTGTGTGATAACCCATTGAACTGTTCCACTACCACATACACAGCAACATCCTAAATCAGAGAAGACACCTACATCTTACACTTTAACACCAGGTGTCGATAAGGGTGGCAAGTTACCACTTCAGCACAAATCCACCCTTATCACGATGCAAAACTCATAATTTTATCCTTGTTACTTCTGATGTCAGAGACGGTAGCTTTCCCAACATTGAAAATACTCGCAAGTGAAGACACAGTTTCACCTTTTCCTAGTCTCTTGATAATTTCTGTTTTCGTTTCAATTGACAAAACATTGCGGTTCCTTTTATATGCTTTAGGCCTACTGGAAGATGCCATATCGCACAGAGAAATACTTGTACACCAAAATTATTCTGCTGTAGCAGCAGGACACAATTATTTTAAGTTGAACTGTCTGTTTAGCCAGTGTTCTGCCTAGAACGCACACGTACACTGGAGTGGTAAACCAGATATTAACTGACTTTATGATCTAACTGACTTCCTGTACGTAAGCGACCGACCATTACCCCAACCCATCCTCTACAAATTGTTCGCACACATTTGAAGCTTGCCGCACGAAAAGATTCAGAAATGTAGTCTAACGTGACTGGTGGCGATTGATTTTTTTTTTCTGGAAAAAGTGTTCGGATAATTGGATGTTCGGATAATTGGGGTTCGGATAAATGGAGTTCTACTGTAAGTGGTTTCTATAAATGTGCGAATGTGAGAGATGCAAGCAAAGTTTATTATACAGGAATATCAATAAATCATAAATCAATCATTCAATCTACCAACACTCTTTAGCTCCTCAACGGGCGTAGGCCTTCAACAAACGACATGCCAAGTCCTCCTGTCACGTGCCGTCAACAAACGACATGCCAAGTCCTCCTGTTACATGCAATCAGCGTCAGTTCTTTCCACGCCTTCCTTATCATTTTCACTTCTGTCTCTAGTTCTCTTCACCACATTTTCTTGGGGTTTACCTCTGCTTATTTTCCCCTGTGGATTCCAGTTCAAGGACTGCTTTGTAATGCTATAGATATAGCTGTATATAAAAGTAGAATGTGTATCGAAAAATCATTATCATCTTTACCCTTAGCTCTGTATGGAGCACCGGCCTTTAAAGAATTAACACCAAGCTGTTCTAGTGCAATTGGTTCAAAATCTCTCTACGTTTTCTATAGACTTTTTAGAAGTATGCCTCAAAATTCCGTCTCCTTGTGTTATTTGGATCTCTCTCTATTTCTTTTACATTTGAGATTTGTTATTTCTGCTGCTACCTATGCGTTTCTTCCTTGTTCATTTAGTGTTCGAACATTCCAGATACCAGCTCTGGAGTTTCTCCTAAGTAAACGAAGGAAAGACAGGAAGTAAAACTGCTTCAGTGTTCTCTGTCATCATTCTTGCCGTCACTTTCCGTTTCGCTTCCTGCTGAAGATGGGAGCATCACGGCAGTTAGTCCTTTTGCAGGAAACTGTCACTAAGGTTTTCATGTGCCCCCGCAGTGGTAGTTTGTGTAGCAATTTATGTTACATGATGAGGTTCCCAGTAAAAGGTCAAGGTAGTCCCATAGCAGATACTGACGTACGGGAGTGAAGTGTTAGAGACTTCACAATACTAGGTCCAGCATCAAGAGGTGGGGTGAGCAGTTCCCTTCCTACCTGCTTCTTTCTTTCCTAACGCAAAGAGCAGAGTCAGGCACCCATTTGCTGCTGGGTAGATTGGAGCGTGTCGGTACTGTGATTCAAACCCGGCACCTTGCGAGAGACCATCGCTCTAACCACTCTGTCAATCGGACGTTCTGAGGTTCACAGTACAATCTCAAATTAGTCGCCTGATATGAAATGCCTGAGAAATCAGTAGGCATGTTCTTTCTTTCCTCACGTTACTATCCTCCTTAACGGAGGGCCTTATTCCACCCCGGACGATTGCGTTCAGTTACTTGCTATAGGCGATTTATTAAAGGTCGTGGAATTGTTTGTGGCTTTACGTCTACAGAATGGAATAGCTGGCGACATGCCCAACACTCCTTAGTGGCCAGTATGTCAAAAATGACTGCTACAAATAATTATGCACCAATGTCAAAGATGCTCCGTTAAGTTCCGGGGGGGGGGGGGGATCTGATGAGACAAAGACAGGATTGAACTACTACTCCCTTTGGCATGTCGTAGAAGGCCACTAATATGAGGGTATGCATGGAGCTACCAGCCTCAGCATGTAATACACATTGCTACAGAAAACATCACTACAAGCGCTTGTGCGTGCTTCATGAAGGTGTCCAGCACAAGGATCAGTTACAATTCTGGCTCCATGCTCCAGAAGGTGCGAAGAAGAAAACTTAAAAAATGTGCTATCTATGTACAAATGTGCCAGCTATGTACAAATGTGCCAGCTATGTACAAATGTGCCAGCTATGTACAAAAGTTCCATCTATGTACAAATGTGCCATCTATGTACAAATATGCCAGCTATGTACAAATGTGCCAGCTATGTAGAGATGTAACAAGCAGAGAAAATGTTGTTTGTAATAAATAATTAATTGCTAACAAACTCAGCGCATTAAAAAAAAAATCATTGTTAAGAAGGAATAAATAAGTAGAGACCACTATAAAAAGAAAACGCTTCGATTAGGAACAGATATGTGTATACAATGAAAAAGATATGCACACAATGATTGTAGGCAGACGCTGGAACTAGATTGGCCATGTCCTCAGAAGAGACACGGATACCATCACAAGAACTGCTATGCTATGGACCGCAGATGGAATGTGAAATCGAGGCAGGTTAAAGGTAACCTGGCGGAGAACTGTAGAGGCCACGCTGCAACGCCTGAACCAGAGTTGGGGCACTGCACGAAGGATGGCTACACACCGAGCAAAATGGGGACAGTCTGTTGCTGACCTACACGATGTCACTAGGCGTGCTGGCCAATGACGGCTTTATCAGTCAGGGGCTAAATGATGCAAGAAAAAGAAGATGTGTGTACAAACATAATAAATATAATAAAAAGTCAACCAGCGATTAGGCGACTAGTTGTGTCCCGTGTATTCAAAGAAGTCTCTAAGGAAACAGGGCTATTGCACCATCAGGTATGTCGTAGGTGGCATTAGTATAGGTTGTGCATTTGACTAACACACGCATCATATAAAACACATTGCTACTTAAACCACTGTTGCGATAGCACACGACTGCTCTGACACAGGCTTACTGTGATGGAACCAGATACAGTGTGCTCTATGCTTCCTAAAGAGTTAAATGGCAAAGTAATGAATACATTATTGAATGTAGTTATGATGATGATGATGAAGATAATAAGTATTTAGAAACACTGCCCACGACGCACGTCTATAATAAGCGTAATGGTCCTCTTTGCTTTTATTGGTGTTACGGATGTCCAGCAAGCCGTTATCTGCTACCTGCAGAGTCCACCTGCTGGTCACTACACAGTTAGAACTCTTCAAGTTGCCATGGTAAACGAGATCGCTGTTATGAATGTACAGCATTCCCTGAAACACAAATTAGAACTTTGGGTTAAAAAAGACATAGTCTACCAATTTAATTTAGTTAAAAAAGAATTATAGTGTACCAATTTAATTTAGTAGAAATCCATTTATATATAAAGGGAATTAAACTAAATATTGTACTATAATTCATATGACAGGACAACATTAGACAATCTCTGAAAGACTGAGGACACGATTGGAACCAGGTCAGGAGAAAGCCGATAGGATAGTATGGCGCTCTCTCTCGCAAACCTCTACACCCTAGGTTAGAAGAGAAACGACTAAGTAAGTAAGTAAACATCATTACAGTATTACACTAGACTGGAAACAGGCCAGGAGAAAGACAGCCGATATGATAGTATGGCGCTCTCTCAGGCAAATCCCTACACCAGGGTAGAAGAGTAACGACTAAGTAAGTAAGTATAATTCCCTTTATACATAAATGTAATATACTTACAAGGGGACACACACACACACACACACACACACACACACACACACACACACACACACACACACACACACACACACACACACACACACACACACACACACACACACACACACACACACACACACACGCACACACACACACGCACACACGCACACACGCACACACGCACACACGCACGCACGCGCGCGCACACACGCACACACGCACACACGCACACACAAACACACAAACACACGCACGCACGCACGCGCAAACACACACATATATATATATATATATATGGATATTACCCATCCACGGGACAACAACCAATACAGGTTGTTCGTTTCGATACACAACACAACAACCACACAAGACACCAACGTCCTTTTCAGGACGCCACTACTCGAGATAAGATCGCGTTATCGTCAAAATGCCCAGACATAGGCCACACGCTAAAAAGAGGAAGGTCTACACCAGCCCACCAGCACAGAACAGCCAGGGTAATCGCAATATCACAATCAACAATGACAGACAGCCAGAGAGCAAGACTGCCCCAAGTACTCGTGCCGGGACCGGCCCTTCTATAACTCCGGACACGACTGAGTTAGCTGTGACATGCGTCGACCCGACTGAGAGTCAGAGTGGCCCGACCCCTTGCCTAGATAAAGAAGACCCAGAACATAAAGAAATATGTAGAGCGTTACGACAGCTGGAGAAAAGAAAACAAGCGCTTCTATCCAGGCTGCACCCACCCGACTCGTCAGCAGTAACCCGGTCTATGACAGAGAAGCCGCACGATGCCGAGATGACAGCCGACCCACCTGCAAGCACTATGAAGGAAGTGATAGAGGCAGATCCTCAACACAGACAGGTACAAGAGGAAGATGTCGCAGAGACCATTTTAGATGCACTTCGAAGACTTGAAGACGGAGACGAGTCCCTTAGGCTCGCTCTTCAAGAAGCAACAGTAGAAGTAGCTCCAGACGTGCTGGACATCGAAACCACTGAGAAGCAAGCTACCATTCCTGATCCTGAGGAAAAAACAGCTGACAACTCAAAGGCTCAGACGCAAGATATCACACCGAATAACCAAGAACAAGATTCGAACCAAGCCTGTAGAAGGAAACAAAGACCAAACACTAAAAATACAAGCAACTCAGAAACGATACAGGAGAGGATTGTTAAGATCACCCAGACGTCAGGAAGTGAGGTCTCACTCAGGGCCCTACCCGACAACAAAGTGATCAACATCCTCGAGGTGATAACTGGACGGAGAGGTATCGCCAAAGTAGGGAGGCACGAAAAGGGAGTAGTGCTTTCTCTCAACAACACAGACAAAACAACCTCGCTGATGATCGAACTGGAATCCGGTCCAAAGGAAATCCAGTTGCCCCACCAAATAAAAGTGGTGGTGGAAAAGTACAAGACAACAAAGAAGTTGGTCATCAGAGGGGTGGATACCAGATGTTCCGAAGGCGAGGTCCACAGACGCCTTCAAGCTGAAAACACAAATCTTAAAATCACGCAGGTCGAAAGGCTAAAAACCTGGGCCAAGAAAGATACCAATCTGATGATAGTCACGGTAGAAGGATCGACAAGACCCGAGAGACTGACGCTCGAAACCACAACCAAAAAGACAGAAGCCTATATCCCTCCGGTGATGCAGTGCTCCAACTGCCAGCAGTTCTCGCACACAAAAAAAGACGTGCAGGAGAGATGCAGTTTGCCGGTATTATGCGGGTAGTCACCAATATGGCGACTGCCCCAGGGCAAAGGAGGACCGCAACTACAAAGAAACTAACGAAAACCGTATCTGTGCAAACTGCCACGGAAACCACGGGGCAAGGTACAGAGGATGCCCTGTGTTCCAGGAAACTAAGAGCATCTTGAAGGAGGCCGTGTCTAAAAACATACCCTTCAAAGAGGCCAAACACAGAGTGAATGCGGATGCTACAGAAAAACAGCACACGATTGACAGAAGACAGCTACACAAGCTGACCGCTGAAATCAACGAAATGAAAAGGAAACAGCAGAACGAAAGCAGAAACAAGCAGGATCCCGTAGACGACAAGGACAGCGGTGAAGACATAATAGATATGCAGAGCGCCAGAGAAATGTTACAGAGCGCCCAGGCAATGCTACAGGAAACAAAATCCATCAAACACGAGATAGAAGTTGACATCGCCAAACTCACAGAGCTAAAGGCAGAGAACGAACAAATACTCAAAAGAATTGAAACAACCATCAAACACGAGATAGAAGTTGACATCGCCAAACTCACAGAGCTAAAGGCAGAGAACGAACAAATACTCAAAAGAATTGAATCAGAGAGAAGGATCGTTGAGGATATTCTTACAAAAACTAGAGAACAAAACAATGAAACGAAAGACAAAATGAAAATCGACATCGTACAGCAAATGTTACTCAATCAAGAAAGAGCATTAGCAGCCAGAAACGCTAGAACAGCTACTACCAACGATAATTGAAAAAGCACTGTCACAGATACAGGAGAGCAAGAAGACAAAAGCAACAGAAACTAGTAGCGTAGAAACACACAAAACTAAACGAGCCAGATAGTTGAGGCAGGACATAAAAAACACCATGAGAGCGACACGGCACCACAAACGGACAAAGAGGAATCCAGACAGCCAGCAAGTGGTCCTTTTCAGGACCAGTCACCTCCAGGACTACGAACGAGATACCAGTGAAGACGATAACACCCTATATACCCCAATTATAACCAAACTTCAGGTTGAACAGGGTATCACAGCAACATAGTAGAAGAAAACAACAACAACAACAACATCCACGGGACACATAACGACGCCACCAGTTGATAGTGCTACTAGGTAGTTATTGCTCGGGAATACACAGAATAACAGAAATAGACCTAAAATATAAGGAGAATTGAATTGGGAAGATAGACATGACAGAAATTAAGAAATCTTAGAATAAATGTATTCTTCTGTTCTTCTTCATGTACCATGGCGAAGGAGATCATGTCTCTTCACAACTTCCTGTCTCCAGTAATAAATATATTACTCAACATTCATTCATAACCCTCCACTTCCAAAGGAGCATAGGCCTTCAACAAACACATGCCAAGTCCTCCTGTCACGTGCCATCATCTCAAGTTCTTTCCATGTTCTCCTCATCATTTTCACCTCTGTTTCCAACTCTCTTCTCCATGTACTTCTTGGTCTTCCTCTGCCTCTCTTGCCCTGGGGGTTCCAGAACAAGGACTGCCTTGTAATGCTATCAACAGGCTTCCTCAGTGTGTGTCCTATCCATCGCCATCGTCTTCTTCTCATCTCTTGTTCCACTGGCACTTGTCCAGTTCTTGTCATCAGTTCCACATTGGTAACCTTGTCATACCATTTTAATCCCTCTATTCTACGCAAGCACCCATTTATGAAAGTCTGCAGCGTTTTGGTTGTTGTCTTTGTTGTTCTCCATGTCTCTGAGCCATACAATAGGACTGACTTCACATTTGAGTTGAAGATTCTTATTTTCGTGTTGGATCCTATTTCTCTTGATCTCCATATATTTCCCAATGCAATGAAAGCTCCTCTTGCCTTTTGTATTCTTATTTTGATATCGCTGTCTGTCCCTCCAACTTTATCTATATTACTGCCAAGATATGTGTATGATTCTACATCTTGTATTGGTGTTTCTTCAAGTTCAACCCTGTTTTCATTACCTGCATTTATTCGCATTATTTTTGTCTTTTCCCTGTGTATTTTCAGACCCAATTGCTGTGACCTCTCATCGAGTGTTTCCAATTTGTCCTGCATCTGACTACGGTTATGGGACAGGAGAGCCAAATCATCAGCAAAATCCAGATCATCAAACTGCTTAGTCAGAGTCCACTGGATTCCATTTCTGTTGTGTGTTGTCGATGATCTCATAACCCAATCTATTGCCAGCAAGAAAAGAAATGGAGACAAGAGGCATCCCTGTCGCACTCCTGTTCTTATCCCAAATGGTTCTGTAAGCTGTCCTTCATGAAGAACTCTGCACGTCATGTCTTCATAGGTTTTCTTTATTAAATTAATGATCTTCAGGGGAACTCCATAATGCCTCATCAATTTCCAAAGTGATTCTCTGTCCACACTGTCAAATGCTTTTTCGTAGTCTACAAATCCGATGTATTGTGGTGAATTCCATTCCAGACTTTGTTCAACTATTATTCTCAAAGTGGCTATCTGGTCTGTACATGATCTGTTTTGTCGAAAACCTGCTTGTTCGTCTCTCAATTTCTTGTCTATGGACTCCTTTAATCTCTCAAGGATAATCCTGTTCAATACCTTTCCTGGCACTGATAGTAACATTATTCCTCTATAATTTGTGCACTCTTTTAGATTTCCCTTCTTAGGCAACTTAACCAGATATCCTTCCTTCCATTCTGCTGGTATCTCTTCTTTTTCCCAGACTTTACCAAGTAATTTATATAACATCTCTGTAGCCGTGTCGATATCTGCTTTGATGGCTTCTGCTGGAATGCCATCAGGTCCAGACGCTTTTCCATCTCTTAGAAGCTTTATGGCTTTCTTTATTTCTTCCTTCGTTGGTCTTTCACCGTTAATTTGTAGCTCTTCTTCTGCTGGCTGGATGTCCCGGCGGGTTTTGTGGAGCTGGTCTATTGAGAAGGTCCCCAAAATTATTCTGTCCACCTCTTCATTTGCTCTTGTATATTGCTGAGCAGTTTCCCATTCTTATCTTTTATGAGGCAACTTGTTTGCTTGTATTTCCCTGTTAGCTTCTTTGTGCTGCTATACAGTTCTCTCATATTTCCTTTGGCTGCAGCATCTTCTGCCTCTCTTGCCAACTCCTCAATATACTTCCTCTTGTCTCTTTTGATACTTCTTTTTTACTTCTTTGTTTGCTTCTGTGTACACTTCTTGAGCCTTGGCTTTGGAACTTCTGGTTTTGCTTGTGTTTAACTCTGCTTTCTTGTTTTTTCTATCTTTTATCTTATTGATGGTTTCTGTTGTTATCCATGCTTTTTGTTGTCTTTCCCTTTTCCTCAGTATTTCTTCACATGTCTCCTTCCATACCGTTTTGACCTGCTGCCAATAGTCTTCTGTATTCTCTACATCTTCCAACTGTTGGAGCACTTGGAATTTGTTGGATACTGTGACCGCAAATTTGTCTCTTGTTTCTTGATTTCTTAGCTGTCCTACATTAAACTGTTGTCTATAATTTTGCATTGTTGCATATCTCTTGAGTTTCATTTTTACTTTGGCTATCAGAAGATGGTGATCTGATGCCACATCTGCTCCTCTATATACCTTTACATCCTGCAATGATGATCTAAACTTCTTCTTTATGCATATATGATCGATCTGATTTTCTGTTCTATGGTCTGGTGATATCCATGTTGCCTTGTGTATTCTCTTATGTGGAAACATGCTTCCTCCTATAGCCAGTTGATTTGAAGAACAGAAGTTTGCGAATAGTTCTCCATTTTCATTCATTACTCCTAGCCCATGTTTTCCCATGACTTCTTCAAATCCGGTGTTGACTGTACCTATCTTTGCATTCATGTCACCCATCAAAATTGTGATGTCTCTTCTTTTTACTTTATCCATAATTTTCTGTAGTTTAGTATAAAATGCTTCTTTCACAGACTCTTCTTTGTCATTAGTTGGTGCATAACATTGGATGACATTGACATGAATTTTCTTTTTAGCTGTTTTGAAAATAGCTGTTATTATTCTGGGTCCCACAGCTTCCCATTCAATGAGTGCTTTCTGTGCTTCTTTAGATAACATAAGAGCTACCCCTTCACTGTGGTGTGAACTTTCGTCTTCGTGTCCTGAGGACAGCACCAATTCACCTGTGATGAGTTTCTTCCTGTCTACCCCCTTCCACTTTGTCTCACACATTCCCAGAACCTCGATTTTGTATTCCCTCATTTCTGCTGCTACTTGTGCCACTTTCCCTTGTTCGTTCAATGTCCGAACATTCCAGGTGCCAAATCTGGAAGTTCTCCTAGAAGAAAGAAGGTTAGTCAGCAACACAGACTCCTTTCGGCTTTCTCTGTGTTGCATCATACGCCTCCCCGCGAGAGGACCTTCCCCTGTCTGGATGGCTGTGTTTTATTTTCTTTATTTGACTTGTCCATATTTGTTGAAGTTTTTTGTGGTTTAAATTTTTTTTACAGGATGGGGTAACCGGCCCCATGCCCAACCCTCCTTAGTCGCCTTCTACGACATGCTTGGCAGGGGACAGTGTTACTATTCTTTGCTCCCCTTTCGGGCCCCGGTAACACACGGGTGATATTACTCAACAGTTATCTACAAATGTTTTATTAATAATGTTCTCATATTTGAAAAATATTCAGCGCTTGTTGTTATGATAACATCACTTGACTTGTCGCATAGCACCTGGTCACTGGACCTCAGACCACAGATCTCGTGATGAAGTGACGATGTGTTTCGTGGGTGAAGTAACAACATGTCTCGTGGGTGAAGTGAAGATATATTTCGTGATAAAGTGACGAATCGACTCGTGATGAAGTGACGACATGTCTCGTGGGTGAACTGACTATTTGTCTCGTGGATGAAGTGACAAAATATATAACGGACGAAGTGACAACATGTCTCTTGATGAAGTGAGGACACATCTCGTAATGAAATAGCCACATATCTTAAGGATGAAGTTAAAAACTTGTCTATTGGGTGAAATAAAGATGATGTATATTGGGTGGAAGTGACATGTCTCATGTTGAAGTGACACGTCTCTCATGAATGAAGTGACGAGAAGTCTATTGGGTGAAGTGACGACATGTCTCATAATGAAATGACACGTCTCTCATGAGTGAAGTGACGAGAAGTCTATTGGGTGAAGTGACGACATGCCTCATGTGTGATGTAAAGACATGTACATTGAGTGGAAGTGACATGTCTCAGGATGAAATGACATGTGTCTCGTGAGAGAAGTGACCACATGTCTAATAGGTGAAGTGAAACGTGTCTGGTGAGTGAAGTGACCACATGTCTAATAGGTGAAGTGACACGTGTCTCGTGAGAGAAGTGACCACATGTCTAATAGGTGAAGTGACACGTGTCTGGTGAGTGAAGTGACCACATGTCTAATAGGTGAAGGGACACGTGTCTCGTGAGTGAAGTGTCAACATGTCTATTAGGTGAAGTGACGACATGTCTCATGGGCGTAGTGACGACATATCTCATGACTGTAAAGATAACAAATCTCAGATAGTTCAAGTGCAAGTTTGAGAACAATTAAACAAGCAGATGTCCTACCTGCATCAAGTCCTTTATCAACGATGCCACAAACATCTGATCCAGTTTGATGTCGTCATTCTCCAGGACATCCTACAGACAGAGAAAGTCTTTGATCAATTATTATGTCTACAGCCCCGTGAAGTTCCCCGGGGTCTCTGAAGAGACAAAGATAGAAAAGAACTATTGAACTCTCAGGCATGTCGTACAAGGCTACTAATATGAAGTTTTGCTGGGGCTGGACAAATTATCACGTAAAACAAATTGTCACAAAAACCACTAGAATGTAAATGCTTTACACAGGCTTCCTGCTGGACCAGCTGCACTGGTGGCTGCATGCTCCATAAGGAGCGCAAAGTAAACATGAATTTGTATGATGAATGATTATTTATACAAATCAGAAATAAACTGTCTTAATTCCTGCTACCCCCATGAGCCGTATGATACGTCACGAAATGGTCAATTATTGACCCAAGAGCCGCTGTGTGCACCGCTTCGTTGTACTGGGTGATCGAAAGTCACTTCCTATTTTTAAATTCGTATTTCTGCATGCACATCCAACCGATTTATGTCAAACAGATATCGTAATACCAACGGGCTGATCACCCGTTTGCCAGTCACTTCGATTACGGAAACAACAGCAGATGGATTGATTTGCCGTTGCCCTAAAGACGCCAATAGGCGTGATGGGAAACAATGGCAAAGAAAACCTATCTGCTGTTGCCCTAAGACGCCACTAGGCGTAATGGCCACTGACTGCTTTGACAGTCGGTGGCTAAGGACGGAAGAAGAAGAAGATATCGTAATAAAGAGAATTAACTGTTATTTTTTCTAATGACATAAAATGCTACGTGACATTAACATTACAGCTCAACTTAAGATATGGCCTGTTCAACAGATGACGCCATAGTAAGCAGTAATTCTTTATTGGCTATTTTTGATTTTATTTTATTTAGTGTCTGGGAAAAAAACAAAACTCACTAATAAAATGACTTTATACCACCTTGTTTTGGGTAGATCCAGAAGATACAGGTGATGATATAAATATTTAAAAATAGTGAGTGACTTTTCGATCATGCACTTGACTGATGGTGTCGTTCGGCTGAAACTTTCGGAGAATTTTCCTCAGGCAGGTTGTGTAACAAGTGCCAGTGGAACTGGCGATAAGAAGAAGACGCTGGCGATGGATAGGACACACACTAAGGAAGTCTGTTGATAGCATTACAAGGCAGTCCTTGTTCAAGAATCCCCTGGGTAAGAGAGGTAGAGGTAGAGGAAGACCATAGGAGCTCAGGAAGAAGAGAACTGGAGACAGCCATGATAGGAATGAGAAGGCTTGGAAAGAACTTGAGATGACGGCACGTGACAGGAAGTCTTGGCGAACGTTTGCTGAAGGCCTATGCTGCTGGCGGAGCTTACCTGTGATGAATGAATGAATTAGGTTTTGTGTCTTTAACTTAATTATCTTATAAAACGTAATTACAGGGGCGTGGCTTGATCGCAGTATGAAAAAAAACAAACAAACAAACAACTCACGTATTTGAAAGATTGTAAAACAGGAGTAATCTGAATTGTCCCTTGTTAGATAATCTATTTTTTAGTATCGTACATGGTATTAGTAATACTTGTTATAAATAAAATCTTTCATCATTAGGTCTGAAATAGCTTTTATCCATCGAGTACGATACTCTATGAAACAACCATGCAGAACCGGAAGTATTTAAACAAATAAAGAGAGAAAACCCGAGACCTGTAAACAGTAAATAAATAAATATTACACACAAAAAGTTATGTTTCATGCACTCATGAGAAATAAAGAAGTACAAACCTAGACAATAAAAAAACAACAGAAGTGAGTGGCTTCCCGGAGAATCGAACTCAGGACCTTTCGAACGGCACCACCGTCTAGCTACGAAGCGAATCACACTTTCCTCCTTGCCAATTAGGCACCACCAAAATAGTGCTTCGTAAACAGGGGTCATATGCTCGATTTGCAACACGTGACACCGGATATGTACCTAGGGCGATCCAGACTAAATAATGACGCTGTTATGATTAAAATTCATAACGATTGTGTCGATATCATTAGGTAGCTCGACAGGGCTCCTTGTTTGTTTATTTTATACGGAGTCATTTATTAATACAGGAAGTGACGTCATGCCTCTATGGTGTAGGTTGGCAGACGTGAAACTAGGAATGCAGAAGGCGGAGATCGTCTGCAGGGACTTTGTGTGTCATGGCGAGTGGACGCATGTGTTTGAGCTCCTGAACAATACATAATTATTATACATCCCTATGTTGTTCCATCACTAGTACATCAAGATCTTCTATGAGGTGTATCTAGCTATCTTCGTTTAAAGGGAGTATGGATTCTCAATGTCGAGTGTGACAGATATAATAAAAATGTGGAAATTGAAAAGGACAGTGTTCCAGACATGAACTGACGGCCTAGTGTTATATCGACGACTGCATATTTTATGCCATTTGGTATATTGGCTTTTACTATACTGAATTTGGAGCAGCGTGAAGTGTTAATAAAAAGTGTGTATATCGTCCACTTCGTCCTTTGTTGCTCAATTACTTCAAATCGATATTGGCTTGTTGCGGTGTTTACTTGTTCTACCCTAGAAGTGATCTTGGCCACAGTAACCATCCTGTTACTCAATAATGACATTCAAAATATAAAATACACGCAACAGACGCATTCACTTCTTTGGTCCCCTATTATACAGTATAGGTCAGATTACACAAGACAAAGACCTTAATACTGTGTTTAGTGAAGACATTTCTAATGACAAAATTCTGAGCTTGATTTTTGAGAATAAGATATCAAATGTTTCTTGTTAAATGTTTAAAGCTTACTATCATTTTTTTCAAAATTGCAAATTTCACTTCATACAAAAATGATTCTTTGTCAATGTTATCGTGGCTGCCATTCGTGAATTATTATATGCGTGCACAACGTTATTATGTCTTACTATGTTCGCGTGAAGCAAGAAATAAACGAAATAAACTTCGCTTTTTTATTTAAAATCAGCGCCTTGATCGTGCGTTTCCGGCCAATTTCTCGTTTCCCAGAATGCAGTGGAGCGGATCCAGAATCAAAGAAACAGGAAGTTGTTGTAATGAATCAATGTGTGCGGTCTTCTGAATTAAATTGAGTAAATGTTTTAAATGTCAAGAAATGAAGCTGAAGTCCATTAGCTTGTCTGGCTACCTGGGCTCATTTTTATAGACAAAGCAAGAAGAAGAAGAAGAAGAAAAATGAGAAGCAGAAAGAGAAGAAAATGCAAAAGAAGAAAAAAAAAACAAGAAGAAGAAGAGTGAAAGTGAAGCATAAAGTGAGAGAAACATCTCAGAGTGAGCGTGAAGAAAATAACTTAGCCTTGAAATACCATACCTGGTGGCGTAAGTGATTATCTTCTTCTTCTTCTTCCGTCCTTAGCCACCGACCGTCAAAGCAGTCAGTGGCCATTACGCCTAGTGGCGTCTTAGGGCAACAGCAGATAGGTTTTCTTTGCCATTGTTTCCCATCACGCCTATTGGCGTCTTTAGGGCAATGGCAAATCAATCCATCTGTTGTTGTTTCCATAATCAAAGTGACTGGCAAACGGGTGATCAGCCCGTTGGTTAGGTGATTATGTTTATCCACAACTTCCTGTCTCCAATATTTTTTATAAATTCTGTTACTAACTTCTTTCCATGCCATGTCATCAGACTGTCCTGTAGCTTCTCTCTTTGTCGTTCTCTGTTTTCGTTCAGTTTTGTTCTGATGTTGCAATATCATCTTCTTTATCATATCCAAATAAACAGATTGCATCCCTTTAATATTGTTAATAAGCTTATTTACGCACCATTTTCTTAGGACATCCTCATTAATATTGTTAGTTGCCCATTGTGTTCTTAAAATTTCTTCGCCTAAGTACTGCTTTATTACATCTAAATTTCAGCAAGTTTTGAGAAAAACGCGTTCCAAGTTTTTGGGTTACTTGTTGACAAGAAGTGAAAGCTTTTCGTCACAATCCAAACTGTTAACTTTAAGAAATTGTGTATAATTAAATATTTCACGCATAAAGGTCACGTGTTTCAAGCACTCGTGAGAAAAAAAGAAGCAGAAAACTAGACAATAGAAAAACAACAGAAGTGAGTGGCTTACCGGAGAATCGAACCCACTACCTTCCCAACGGCACCACCGACTAGCTACGAAAGCGAATAAGACTATCCTCCCTGCCAACTAGGCACTACAAAATAGTGCTTCGTAATAAACTATAAGATGTCGGTTTATGACTTCCGGTCAATTTTGGCCAAAAGTGGAGATGGAATACAGAAGTACTAAGGCGATGATGTGTTCTCGAATCCTCAATGAAAAATAAAAAAATAGAAATAAATAACTCACGGAGGAAAGAAGTATTTATAGACATGAAGAGATTAAATATGGTATAGAAAGACGTAGAAGGGACAGCACAGGATAGAAACACGTGGTGTGTATTTGTTGAAGGCCCGTGCTCCGCGGGAAGCTGAAGTTATTGAAGAAGTCATTTTTGTGAGTTCTAAGTCTTTTCTTCTAAGAACATAACCTATGTCTGTATAGACTTTACTTTGACCTTTGACCTGTCAATGACATTAGCCTAGACCAATACTTTCTTTAATTTTAAAAATGAAATAAAATAAAATTTTGCCTCGTTTTAGCGAAGTGTGCACCGTTCAACCTAGAGACAGAACCCGTAGGTTATATTAAGGCGCATGTCCAAACATAAAAGACCTTGTGGTCTGGATTTACCATGCCAGTCAGTTTGTACACGCAGCTCGCGTTAAAATCCGATAATATGGGTGATACCAGGTGTCGGCAACCCAGGAGCTTTTGGCATCTACTTTAGCAACACTGAGCCCTCTAGAGATCGATGGTGTATATACATTTATATGTGTGTGTGTGTTTGTAATTTTAAGCTGTGGGGGTGTGAGATGATGAACCTTACACAGAAAAGATCAAGTTGACGAACATATTTTAGTAGTCAACTCAAGAGTTTTCATTTGGAACGGGAATGCAGAAAACGTGCCTTTGATCCCGGGGACACCGCGATTTTAAACGCCGGCTGGATTTCCCTAGTTTAAAAAAGTCTTTCTTCTTCCCCCCCCCCCCCAGGTCGTCCAAAGATCTACCAAATAATTCACTGGGATTTACCGGTAGATCGGGATCTCCTTATTGTCAACCCTTGGGTTATACTGTACCTGCAGACTTGGCGGTAACATCTAAAATGCTGACGTCATAAAAATCAAAATCTCCACAAAATCAAACCTTCCACAAAATAAATTATCTGCAACCACAAATATTCCTGAAAACCTAGTTATCTTTAAATGTAATCACTTAAACGTGCATAAAAACTAAATTAAAAGTTGTTTGTAATGCATCTAAACATCCCTACGACCAAACTGACGTGACCTGTAATAAATATCAATGTCCCACAAATCAAATTTTTATTTTTCGATTTTACCAGTAATACATGCAAACAAATGACCATAAAATAAAAACTGTTTTTACAGTCATTCATAAAAAAAGTCCCTAAAATCATACTTTTCTTGACCAGAAATATATGTAAACTTAGTGAGAGCAAAGGTATCGAGGAAGGGAACGCGTCACCCCAACTAAAAGAAAAAAAGCTGGATCTAGTATGGTGAAGTCTCTAACACTTGACTCATCTACGGTGGTTTCTGCTACGCGACTAACTTTACCTTTTATTTACATGCACACGTTTCTTAACTCAACATTGCCTTTACCAGTAATACATACAAACATTCCGAAACTTAACATTGCTTTTACCAGTAATACATGCAAACATCCCGAAACTTAACATTGCTTTTACCAGTAATACATGCAACCATCCCGAAACTCAACAATGGCTTTAACAGTAATACATGCTAACATCCCTACACTCAACATTGCCTTTACTAGTAATACATGCAAACACGTCGAAACTTAACATTGCCTGTAACAGTAATACATGCAAACATTCCGAAACTCAACATTGCCTTTACCAGTAATACATACAAACATTCCAAAACTCAACATTACTTTTACCAGTAATACATGCAAACATCCCTACACTCAACATTGCCTTTACTAGTAATACATGCAAACATATCGAAACTGAACATTGCTTTTACCAGTAATACATGCAAACATCCCGAAACTTAACATTGCTTTTACCAGTAATACATGCAAACATCCCGAAACTTAACATTGCTTTTACCAGTAATACATGCAAACATCCCGAAACTCAACAATGGCTTTAACAGTAATACATGCAAACATCCCGACACTCAACATTGCCTTTAACAGTAATACATGCAAACATCCCGAAACTCAACATTGCCTTTACTGGTAATACATGCAAACATGTCGAAACTTAACATTGCCTTTACCAGTAATACATGCAAACATTCCGAAACTCAATATTTCCTTTACCATTAATACATGCAAACATCCCTACACTCAACATTGCCTTTACTAGTAATACATGCAAACATGTCGAAACTTAACATCGCCTGTAGCAGTAATACATGCAAACATCCCGAAACTGAACATTGCCTTTACCAGTATTACATGCAAACATCCCTAAACTCAACATTGCCGTTACCAGTAATACATGCACACACCCCTAACTCAACATTGCCGTTACCAGTAATACATGCACACATCCCTAAACTGAACATTGCCGTTACCAGTAATATATTCAAATGTCCTTAAAAATCATTATTGCCTTTACAAGTAATGCATGTTGGCGTCCCTAAAATCTAAATTGGCTTTACCTGTAAACTTCCTTTGACGCAATAGGCTGTGACTAAGGTTAGAACTGAAGATTGCAGACACGCTCCTATGAAAGAGTTGACATTCGTGTGGCGTAGATCCCGCATCTGAAATTGTTATACGCACACAAGGTCAAGGCTTTCTATCAGTACTAACATCTATTGCTTTAACATGTGTATATTTAAAATCATAACCATAACTTTGTTGTGAGATAGCACAATGTTCTTCCTTATTTACATAGCCTTGGCTTTGACGAGATAAATCGACTGTTTCATATTTCTTTATTCTTTCTTCTTTTTCGGTCGTTAAAGGGGCATGGGCCACCGATGTAGTTTGTCCCCTCCTTACAGGAGGCCTATGCCAAAGAACTTTTTGAGCTGTTGCATGACTGTTTTATATAATGAAGTTTTACGCCTCATGCACAACCTCACATTAGGGGGTCTTACGACATGCTTGAGAAGCATTGATTTCGTTCTTTCTTTGACTTCTTGTAGATCAGCTTGAAATACGCGGGCTTGATCGATTACTGTGCATAAGGTTGGCAATCTCATCATGTAAAACAAATAGCTGCAGAAAAAAAAAACCTCTGCAAGAGTATGTGAATATTTGGTGCATGCTTCCTATATGGAGACCAGTGGTTCCACGCTCAATAAGGAGCGAAAGGGAAAATTATATTTCGCTTTCTGGTTATGTTAAAAAAATAACGTTTGAGGGGAAACGGAAGAAAATTTTGGTAAGATAAAACAGAAGAAAAAAAAATTAACAGCGATGCACCAATAAAACAGCCGCATGTAATACAAAATGTTTCCTGTGTACCGTTAATGTGTAAAACTGATTCAATACCATTTTATTTTTTAATTTATGTATTTATTGCAAAATATACCTTCTTTGTATATAACAGGTTGAACTTGAAGAAATACCACTACAAGATGTAGAATCGTACACATATCTTGGCAGCAATATAGACAACGTTGGAGGGACAGATAGTAATATCAAAATAAGAATATAAAAAGCAAGAGGAGCTTTCATTGCATTGGGAAATATATGGAGATCAAGAGAAATCGGGTCCAACACAAAAATAAGAATCTTCAACTCAAATGTCAAGTCAGTCCTATTGTATGGCTCTGAAACACGGATAACAAAAAAAAAAAACAACAACCAAAATGCTACAGACTTTCGTTAATGGATGTTTGCGTAGAACAGAAGGACTGAAATGGTATGACAAGATCACTAATGTGGAAATGATGACAAGAACCAGACAAGCGCCAGTGGAACAAGAAATGAGAAAAAATCTGGCGATGGGTAGGACACACATTGAGGACATTTTCTGACAGTATTGCCAGATAGCCCTTGTCCTTGTATCCCCAAGGTAACAGAAGCAGAAATTAACCGAAAAACACACGGAGAAGAGAACTGGAGACATAAATGACAAAAGATGAGGATGACATGGACAGACCTTGAGATTATAGCTCTCGACATTGAGATTATAGCGCTCGACCTTGAGATTATAGCGCGCGACAGAACTTGGCGTGCGTTTGTTGAAAGGCATGCTGCTTGGGGATGTTTGGTTTGGTTTGGTTTTAAAGACTATCTTCATTGCACACGGACAACTCCATCAGTGCTCCGATCTCCTCCCTTAGATCACACAAGGAGGATCTCAGCTCAGTGCACGAACTCCGTAGCACCGGAGAGAATCCCAATGTGTGTATATAGGAATCACACTTTCTATAAATATTTTTGTTGTGGGTAGGTTTCTAATTTTTAAATGTTGCCAGGGCAGCGGCCTGATAGGTCTACTCTTTACGAATTCCAACTGCCTTGGGATTTTTATCGTACGCAACGTGCACACGGGGCCTCCGATTTTGTCGCCATTATCCGAGAAGGCTAGGCATCCTATCTCACTACCCAGGTGACCGGGGGGGGGGGGGGGGGGGGGGGAGAAGTATGACATAATTAGGACCACTGGTTCTGAAAAAAAATTCCATAAATTATATTCCCTCAAGTGGAAATCGAACCCGGTACCTCTAGAACTTGAGGCGGACTCTATACCTCTTAGCCACTCCAACCCCATTTGGGGAGCTGAACAGTATTGATGATCATGATCATGATGTTGATGATGAAGATGATGATGATGAAGGTGATGATGAAGAAGATGATGATGACAATTCTATAACATACGTGGACACAAACAACTCTTACCATTTTCATTTCCGTTTTGTCCTTCCGTGTCAGATCTGACCCACTGATGTTGTATGTTTTAAGAGCGACAGTCTGACCTTTATATTTGCCGACGTAGGTGTAAACTTGAGTGTACGAGTTTCTGGACTCCATTGAGACCATGCTGATCCCCTGAAAGAGAAGACATATTACTAAACTGTCCGGGACGATCCACAAGTAACTGTCTACTCAAATAACAAATTAACAAATAACAAAACCGACTCATTCTTACTATTATAATAATAGTAGCCCCTTCAGTCATAACTGACTATAGAAATGGCCCCCTGAGTTGATAGTTACCTGGTGGTCTTTTCGACGTTTTCTCCTGCTTGCCGTATTAGCTTCTTTTCGCCCTATCTGAGGTGGCGCAGTAGAGATCATCGCCACTTGGTGCGATCGGCAGCTTCATCCTCCCAGGTTGCTGAATTTATGTCCAGTGCCCTCATGTCTCTCTTGTACACATCTTTGAACCTCAGCTGCGGTCGCCCAACTGTTATGTTGCTCTTAATGTTCTTACTATTTCATTATTGTTGCAAACACCTCTTTAATGCTACTACAAATATATTGCTTTATTTTTTTTTATAAATATCTTATCCATCTGAAGACAGGATAACACACAGACAAACATAAAGGTAGTCACATAGTAGATATTGCATTAAGGGAGTGAAGTATTAGAGACTACACCATACTAGGTTCAGCTTCATGAGGTGGGGAGACCAGTTCCATTCCTTATTGCAGTTTGCCTTCCCTCACTCAGGAACAGAGCTAGCTACCCATTAACAGCTGGGTAGACTGAAGCGTGGCGCTACCAGGTTTCGAACCAGGAACCCGGTAAGTTTGCTGTAAGAGGTAAGCGCTCTAACCATTCTGCCAATGGCAGGCATATCTATATTTATATATGTATGTGTGTGTGCGTGCGTGGGTGTGTGCGAGCGCACGCGTGTGCGTGTGTGTGTGTGAAATATAATTTTGTTACGAGCTGAACGCGGAGACAGACACTTTTATTCTTATGTTCTATCTCATGGAACTAAGAGTTGTAGACTTTACTGAAAGAATTAACAGTTTAGCGTCCAATCCATCGTTTGAATACACGGAGTATTAAGTCTTGCAGTTGCCTGGGGGAATCTCTAAGCAGACAAAGAAAGAATAGAAACTACAGCTACCTTAGACGTAAGAGGCAACTAATGTCAGTTTGTGCATGAGGGTGACAACATCATCATGTAAGATACGTTGCTATAGAAACCACCGATGTAAGAGCTAGCGCTTTTTGTGTTGGTTTTCTGCAAGGGACAAGCTGCTGCCGCGGCTCAATACTCCGTAATCAATCAATCAATCAATCAATCAATCAATCAATCAATCAATACCCTTTAGCTTCCCAAGGAGCATAGGCCTTCAACAAACACATGCCAAGTCCTCTTGTCACGTGTCATCTGCTAAAGTTCTTTCCATGTTTTCCTCATAATTTTCACCTCTGTATCCAGCTCTCTTCTCCATGTGTTTTTTGGTCTACTTCTGCCTCTCTTTCCCTGTGGATTCCAGAACAAGGACTGCCTTGTAATGCTATCAACAGGTTTCCTCAATGTGTGTCCTATCCATTGCCAGCGTCTTCTTCTCAACTCTTGTTCCACTGGCACTTGTCTGGTTCTTGTCAACTCCACATTTGTGACTTTGTCATACCATTTCAGTCCTTCTATTCTACGCAAGCACCCGTTTATAAAAGTCTGTAGCTTTTTGGTTGTTGTTTTTGTTGCTCTCCATGTCTCAGAGCCATACAATAGGACTGACTTGACATTTGAGTTGAAGATTCTTATTTTCAACCACAGAACTGAGAATCAGATTGAATACTCCATAAAGAGAGAAGAAAAGACGATGATGATGATGAATATTACATTTGCCCAGTGTAGTTCCAATGGGTCTCTATGAAGACAAAGAAAGAATGTGAGTACTACTACCTCGGGCGAATCATAAAACGCGACTAATATGACATTGTGCACTTGCAACCTCATCTTGTCAAACAAATAGCTACAGACAACAACACTACAAGAGCTTGTGAATCATTTGGTGCAAGGTGGCCTACTTCAGTTGTGGTGGCTTCTGTTACATAAAGAGCAAAAAAAAAAAATGAAATTAATTAATAAACATTAAGTACTGAAAAGACTTCCAGATGTTGTTGAGACCAGCAAAGGCTGTTCTCGCTTTATTCATTCTGTTGTTGATGGCCTTGCTTGTTCCGCCGTCTGGTGTTACTATGCATCCTAGGTATGTCAATGTGTCTGTCTGTTCCAGGTTCTGGTTCATTATTGTTATGGGCTCAGGATTACCCACATTAAGTGTCATGACCTCTGTCTTCTTTAGATTGATGTTCAGACCCACCTGCTGGCTATACTTATTCTATTGTAACTTTTGTTTTTTTAACATTTTAAATATTATTTTATGTTTTATCTGGAGAAATAATAAATATTCTTTGTCAACTGGGAGTTATTTCTCCTCGTATCAACATTTTTCATTTATATCCAATAGGTACAAGTGAGAATATAACAAGTTAAAAATAAGCAGTGACTTTTCAATCGATCCTTATATAAACAAAAGATTTTGTCATATTGAGGCTCAAGGACTTTTGAGATACCCTGTAGATTCTATTTATAAACTTACGCAACCCATTGGATTCTCATTGTCGTCCGTGTACATTTTTCTGTCCAGACGACCAGAACTCATGTGACCACACTGGATGGCCGAGGTATCAATCTTCCACAGTAAGCCAGCAATCTCCTGCTCGTAACGCCAATTTCTGTTTCCAGAGGTACATAAATAAATAAAAAAAGACAGGCTGCAGTAAAAAAAAAAAAAAAATAAAATGGGGTGGACTGGCGATAGATGTCGCAAAAAAGTCAATGTAATCACAGAACAGTTACCGCTTGGGGTGGGAAAGGGGGGGGGGGGGGGGGGAGGGAAGGGAGGGGGGGGGGGAAGGAAATTAGGAGGAGGAGGAGATGTCTCTGATGACACAAACAAACAATAGGACTATTGTAATCTCTGGCATGTCGTACAAGGCTATTTAATAATTTTCCCTGTTTTGCTCCGTACTGATTATGGCGCCATCATTGTAGCCGGCTCCCTCCCAGGAAGGTTGGTACCAAAACATTCACATACTCTTGTAGCGATGATTTCTGTAGCAATTCATTTTATATGATGAGGTTACCACCCCCCTCCCCCCAGACAAAACCTCATATTAACCACCTCATAGAACAAGCATGATGGAGCAGTATTCTAATACTTTTTTGTTCCCCGGAGTACCCCCTCCCTCTTTGCCCAGGAGCTAGACGGGGCTTCACAGCATTACCAGCAACTACGTGTGTTTTCCCTAATTTGTTTCGTTTCAAGTTGCGCCTCGTCTACAAATGGAATTTATTAAATATTTACAATAATATTAGCCATCTGTTTAGGAGAAGGCACTTCAGCTTGACGATCATCATGAAGTGTTGTGTCGACATCAGTAGGCGTTGTCTGTCAGTTCTAACAATTATGCGGGACTGTGTTCTCTTGTTGGATTGTCCATTACCTTTTTTTTTCGCCCTCTTCTGTCAGCAAATTGTCTACTATCTTCCCCTTTTTTTTATCTTTCTCTTTTGTTAGCACATTGTCTATTATCTTTCTCTTTCGCTCTCCTGTGTTAGTAGAATTTACATTATCTATCCTTTTTTTTACCTTCCTCCTCTTTTTGTAGACTGTCTACTATTTTCCTTTTTTTGCCGTCCTCTTAAGTCAGATATTCTACTATCCCTCATTTTCTGCCTTCCTCTGTTAGTGGATTGACTATTATGTTCCTATTGTGCCCTCGTCTGTTGTATGTTGTCAACTATCTTTCTATTTTTGCGTCATCTGCCCTTGCATGTTTCGCGTGAAGTGCGTGCTATGGCGGGCCCGGCTTCTTTTGTCTCATTGTCAGGAAACGTTTTCTGTTATATCCTTGTTCCTTATCTCGCTTAGTAATCAATATTATTACACAGTTGTTAGATTGTCTGTTATGTCCCTTCATTGCCGTCCTCTGTAGTTAGATTGGCCACATTCCTCTTGTTCTGCGGTTCTCTGTTTTTAGATTTTCCACAATCATCTATTATTGTCACTTCTGTTTAATGCTTTCCCTTTTTTAATTCAGTGTTAACATTATCTATCTTTTCTCATCTTAGCAGGTACACAGTGATTGAATTATTTAGTTATTTCCCACTTTTGTCCACGAAAGAAAAAAGACCACAAAATAACGAGACGCGGCAGTGCACAAAGACACATTCGATCATCCTGATAAATGTATTTTATTATCTCTTCCAAGTTTATTGAACAGTTAAACACGCACGATCGATGTTTCGTATAACTCAGAGGTTTTCAAACTTTTTTGGTCCGCGGCTCCCTTGACTTGTGCATAAATCACTGCGGCTCCTCTCTATACTATATATTATATATAAGCAATTGTACCCAAAAAGATATTAATGACTTCTGAATGTGCATATTTTACATCTGATACCAATTGTGGGGGGTAAATAACTTCTAGTACCTAATGACACGTATTGGTACATGTAATAATACCTCGGCGCAAACATGTCGTCCTACGAAGATCTATATTTATTGATGGACCTTGGCTCATAATATCGAGAACAACACTTTTCCCAAGCCACCGCGACGCCCTTAGCCGAGGGCCCCGACGCCCCTGGGAGCCGCGACTCACAGTTTGAAAACCTCTGGTATAACTAAATATCACAACCAAGATTATTAATGCATACAAGGACTCCAATTTTAGTAGCAAGCACACATTATTAAGGAGAAGTTCACTGAATTTGAAAAGCACTCAGGTGTTGGTCAACACACTGAAGCGTTACTTTTCACTGAGTTTTTTTTACAACAAAAATAATTATTACAAAATCGAATTTCGCATTGTAAAGCCTTTGGAAAGCACTTGAGAGAACGATTGAACATGTGCATTTGTCATTGTAAAGAAATGGGTATTGTGTTACTTTGTATTTCTATCTTAGAAAACTGATGTTTTTGGTTAGACCTGGCCGAAGTTCCACGACAAGTGTAGTTCATGCTGGTCATGGAGAAGACAACGAGAAAACAGGACTACAGCTAACTCAGGCATTGTGGTAGGAGGCTACTAACATTATGTTGTGCAAAGGGCTGGCAAAATCGTATTGTGAAACGCATCGCTGCAGAAAGTAACACTACACGAGTACATGAATGCTTTGATACAAGTTTCTTGCAAAGAGACTAGCTGCAGTGGTGTATCCATGCTCCAAAAAGAACCAGAAGAGAAATTATGATGATGATTGTTCCTATATTTATCGTCTTTTACATTTTTTTCACATCATTGTTCTTATTTGATTTCTCTCTCGTTTTTGTCCTTTCATCCTTTTTAAAGTAATCTTTCAAAATTACGACTTTTACTTAAGTGTAACTTCAATGGCCTTGATATTTCCCAACCTTAGGTTATCTTTTGGAACACTCCTGGCTAGTTAGACAAGTTATTGTTGTGTGCGGTAGACAGTTACCTTAGCCTGCTCCCTTTCAGGATCCTGCACCAAAGAATTCACGTTCTCTTGTAGTGATGCTCTCTGTGCCAGTCCCAAAGCACAATCTCATATTGGCTACATTTTATGACATACCTCATAGAGCAGTAATCATATTTCCTCTTCATCTTTTAGAGATTCTCCGGAACCAGATGGGTACTTAGCATGTTTAGGTAAGATTTTAAAAGGTCACGTAATTCGAAACCAAGAAGATTAGTAAGTAGAATGAAAGTAAGACGGGATATACGAAATTCCGCTAATAAAGAATTTTCTTAGTGGTACCTTTTTTTCCATTATGCTTTGAATTTTTTATGGGAAAGCCGCGCATATGCGCGAGAGGAAACTAAATTATACGCTGATTTAAATAACGCGCACTTCTTCTCATCTGTTATTGGCATTTGTTTCATAAATATACATGCCTGTTATTTTGACAACATTTCTGCAATTTTCCCAATTTTTGTATTAAGCAGAGTTAAAGCAGGCAAGCGTGAATAAGTACCTACATTGTATATGTTTAGCCAGAGGCGCATCGCTGCTTATCACATACTTTGCGTGTCAATAGCTTACTTCTCAAGGAAAATATAAATGAATGAAAGAAGAGTTAGTGCGGTCGTGATGACGTGCAGCATAAAGAGGGCAATATAACTATTTCCAGCCATGTTTCGGTCACGTACTTGCTCATAACTAATAACTCTCCTAAAAAGAAGGCATTTGTCCGTCCTAGATGACTGAATAGAAATATCTGGGTTACTTGTTTTTGATGACTAGTTCATCTTTATTAAGGGGATGAGCCACGGCGCATTTTATGTCAGCATAAGACAAATATGACAGTGTGGATTAGTTTATATTCGAATAATTGATTTTCCGTTGAACTTAGATATATCAAAATAAGTCGTCAGAGCTTAAGTAGGTGTATATTGATTTTGTAAATTGTATCTTCTTAAGAAATTGTGCTTTTCCAATGAAGAAAATCATGAATTTCTCAATTTGAATGATAGAAAGAGCTAACAAATGAACTTGTGAAAAAATGAGTAAATAAGTGATTGAGTAAATATGTGAATGAGTGAATAAATGAGTGAGTGAATGTTTGAGTGAATAAGTGAATTAGTGAGTGAATGAGTAAATAAGTAAGTAAATTAGTAAATGAGTGTGTTATTGAATCATTGAATGAGTGAATGATTGTGCGAATGAATTAGTGAATGTGAGTGAATGATTGAGTGAGTCATAAATGAATGAGTGTGTGAATGAGTGAATGAATTAGTGAATGCATGGGCGAATTAATTAACGAGTGAATGAATGAGTGAGTGAATGAATGAGTGAATGAATGAGTGAGTGAATGAACGAGTGAATGAATGAGCAAATAAATGAATGAATGAATACATGAAGGAATGAATGAATGAGCAAATGAATAAATGAGCGATTGAATGAATGAGCGAATGAATGAATAAAGGAATTAATGAGTGGATGAATGAGTTATTGAGTGAATGAATGAGTGAATGAATGAGGGAATGAATGAGTGAGTGAATGAACGAGTGAATGAATGAGCAAATAAATGAATCAATGAATACATGAAGGAATGAATGAATGAGCAAATGAATAAATGAGCGATTGAATGAATGAGCGAATGAATGAATAAAGGAATTAATGAGTGGATGAATGAGTTATTGAGTGAATGAATGAGTGATTGAGTGAATGAATGATTGAATAAATGAGCGAATGAATGCATGATGGAATGAATGAGTAATTTAAGGAATGAATGAATGAATGATTGAATGAATGTATGAGTTAATGAATGATAGAATCAACGAATGAGTAAATGAATGAATGAAACTAAACTAAATGCACATTCTTACCTGTAGGCTAAAAGACAAATGATAAGAGCAATCAGAACGACTCCTCCTAAAACTCCTCCAATAATTTCTGTGAGAGGTACTGAAATCAAAGAAGGAATCAATACAACAACTATGGCAGTGATATCTGAGAGAACCCTCCGAGGGTGACTTATGGGACACAGAAATAATATCACTACTCCTCCCATGGGAATCTGTGGTGGATTTGGTGTTATTATTTAATTTTATTTGTTTACCAAGTGAGGTCAGCTGTGTAGGTCCCTGAGTTTAGTAGTAGATGGTTAAGTATTTCAGAGAACCTATCTGCTACCACCCTATGATCTCACTTGGCTCTATCTTTTTATTTATTATTTATGTGACTACGTCTAAGTGTCTAGGGTAATGAATATATATTGTAGTGTAAGACAAATCAATACAAATACACTTTATTTCTAACACATAAATAGGACTGGGTCAATACAACAACCACATACAGACTAACACTCTATGATATATCTTATAGAAGTCTGTGGCTGAATTTTATGTACTAGATTATAATACAATTTATTTGCCCTGAGTCAGAATTTTCTGAGTCAGGACCAACAACAAAATGAAATTTATGGTTTTATTTACATACAATTAAATAGCACAATGGATCTTCTGTCCATACAAATACTATTACCATCTAACTATATTTTGATATTTCTATAACTAATTGAACACTGGTAACTACTGGTGGGGTTGGGGTGTTGTCATCATCCCCTTTCTTTCTTTTATTCTCTTGTGGAATGTTTATATATATATATATATATATATATATATATCAGTCTATTATTTTATGTTTCGTTAGTACAATAGTTGGATGAACTATTGAGTGCCAACACAAGGCACTTATCTTTATGTTGTTAGAAGTACAATGCTGCCACTCTCTTGTATTTCAAGAGTTGATTCGTGATAGACCGCGTGTATCAGCAAAATTTCTCTTTAATGACCAATCTGACACAGTCCCTGGTGTATTGTGATAGACAGCGTGTATCAGCAAAAATTCTCTCTTTCTCTCATGAAGATACAGTCACCAGGGTTCTGGCACTAACGTTAGTACCAGAACAAAAAACCCTGAAACAAGGTTATGATTCTTTATAACACATCTACAATATCATTCCACAAGTAATACATGATATAATTCAATAAAAGAAAAGGGT
The DNA here is from genome assembly GCA_024509875.1 of Oreohelix idahoensis. Lineage (NCBI taxonomy): Eukaryota > Metazoa > Mollusca > Gastropoda > Stylommatophora > Oreohelicidae > Oreohelix > Oreohelix idahoensis. Next base: position 393,584 of record JAMPIV010016286.1, read on the forward strand.
CAGATCCCTCTGACCACCCCATTTCAACCATTTTCACCTGAGATAACAACTCATACCAGTGCTCCTATTCTTCTCCCTAATGGCTACAACGCCTCTGTCACTTCGACAATGATCCTCTCCCATAGGATAATGTGGGTTAGCCTTCCCACTGGTAACTGTGGAAATCATTTTAAGTTACACAATTCATGTCAGTTGTACTGCGTGTAAGCAACACCACAGGCCCTGCATAAGTCTGCTAGGGGACCCATGTACTTAGTCGCAAAACATTCCCAATAAAGCAGTATCTCATACACCAAATTTTTGTAATAACAAGGTTAATAAATTCGTTCTTACCACAATTCAATGAAAATATCACAAACATACGTTGACTGGCATCAGCATTAATATATCTTTTAGTTTAGCTTTGCCCCTGTTCAGACTGCCAAGGTTTTTCCTTCTTAGCACTACTGTTCTCAACGCAGCTTGCAGATTAACAATTTTGTGTCAAATGGCGATTTTTATGGCCATATTCATTGTCGTTTAGATTTTCAGTTTTTTCACTGTTAATCGTCAATTATAACTTTTTCACAAGTCGGCCATCTTCCCCCTCTCCTCTAGCATTTTAATTCAAACTAAAACAACTTGTTTGGGTTACGTCAGAAATACACTACTAGGCATGAAATGAGAACTGACTGTGTGTGTGTATATACCTTCTGGCGTCCCCAACCGCGTGGATATATGCATGGAACGGCGTGTCGAGCGAGGAGGGGTTATGCAAGGCGGCGTTAATCTTTGCGTTAATACTTGCCGCAGTTTCGTGCCGCAGATCGGGAAATTGTCCGGATCGCTACAATTAGTGGCGTTAAAGTTAAAATATTACGTTAATTCAGAGCAGCAGTTTTCGTGCCGCAGATCGGTCAAAATGTTAATTGTAAGTCTCAAGGCCAAAACTAGGAAAGCGCGTTAGATTTTTACGGCGGGATCATTTTCTAAGCATTACCACTGCACAAAATTCAGCGCCCTGCTGGCGTAGAAGACGAAGAGAGGCATACACAACCGGGCGGGTTTAATTATTATTATAGGAGCAAAATCTTACTGAATTTAGCAATTATCTCACAGATTTCGCTACAGTATCTAGCACAAGGGGTGTGTCACGAACGAATGTGAGTATTATGTAGAACAGTCAATGTCGAAGAGTAGATCTTAACTATGATACGCGAATGGAAATTATGGGCAGTCATTCAGGACACAATTGACATGTAGAACAGTCAATGTCGAAGAGTAGATCATGCTATGATACGCGAATGGAAATTATGGGCAGTCATTCAGGACACAATTGACATGTAGAACAGTCAATGTCGAAGAGTAGATCATGCTATGATACGCGAATGGAAATTATGGGCAGTCATTCAGGACACAATTGACATGTAGAACAGTCAATGTCGAAGAGTAGATCATGCTATGATACGCGAATGGAAATTATGGGCAGTCATTCAGGACACAATTGACATGTAGAACAGAAGCCGGCAGGTGGCCGGTCCACGAGAAAAAACATGGCGAAGTTTATTCTCATAATCTCGTTCCAACAAGCAATAAGATACGTGGCATGGCATTATATAGTCACTAGGTATTTCTTCATAGTAAGTCTTCATAGTAAATCATTAGGCATCTTATAACAAGTGGCAATAAAACAAAGTACATTCCTCTCCTCTTCTTAAAATCACTAGGGGTGATGTGGTCAGCATCACGCCGGCCGCCTTAACCTTCCCAGAGTTGCTCTGGTACCTAATTCATGAGGCTGGGTCGACCCCGGATCCGTCTGAGGTCTAAAAAATTCCACTTTACATGGGGATCGAACCAGGCACCGCCGATCTAGGAAGCCAGTGCAATAACCACTGCGCTATCGCGGCTCCCAAGTAGACAAAGTACACAGAAAAACAAAATTTTAACATTGTTACATCAGCAAAATAAACTACTAACAAATGAAACACAAACGTTAACAAACGTAGCTACTTACATTCCTGTTTAACACACTTATGTCGCCTGTAGCCACACGCAGGCTCGGCAACTGGTGGCTGTGAATTCACCCAGCGAATGGTCTTATCAGAATAGATGTTGAATTTCTGAGGACATAAGAAGAAACTGTTTCAACAGGGAGCACAAGAAATAGTTGCATCAACGATATTGATTGAGGTTCCAAAGGCGTTCAGCCTTGCTCACGATGTTGTTCAAAGATTTTGAAACAAGAAATAGCAATTAGTTAATGTGTGAAAAAAAATATGTTATACAATTCATTGTCCACTTAAAAGAGAGTTACGATTCTGTATATTTTTATATTTTCATAAATGTACAATTCTGTGATGTTATATATTTTCATAGATATACAATTCTGTGATGTTACATATTTTCATAGAAGTACAATTCCGTCATGTTATGTAACCGCGTATACCGTAAGTTTTCAGATACAGGCTATATTAACATATAAAATAAATTTTTATAGAAACAGAAGATTAAAAAAGTCTTGGCGCAGATGTTTAATTAAACCAGGTTAGCTTCGAAAAGCCACGCATTATTTTAGGCTAAGCTTCGCTTCGTAACGCCAAGCATTGGTCACGGGATTTCCCACCAATGGTTAGGCTGAGCTTTTTTCCCCGGAATGAACAAGAGACGAAGCCATTTTTTTAGTCAGTAATGAATTTAGAGCGGTGGAGACAAGACGTAATTCTCTTTGCTCAGTGATATTCTATAGAGGAGATTGACTTCGCACAATTAAAGCAACTGTGTAATTTCGAAACGTAGAATAATTTGTTTGTGAATTCATGAAAACTGTAAGTAGTGCTAAGAATTGCATGCAATAACTGTTAGAGCCCACAGTCATAACTGAAACGGAGCTACGCTCGAAAACTGGGTAAAGAATTGTAAACTCAGGCATATATCTGAACCTTTTACCAAGAATGAAGGTCCTTAAGCTGAGAGAAAGTCAAACTAAGGAATACTAATGAATAAGAGAAAGTTTGGCTCTTCATTGAAATGAAGAGATAAGAAAAACGTGAAATCTAGACCACATTAACAAATAAACGAAGGAACACTAGAAGGATAGAGGAGCCACGCCATGTTTTAGCAACTTGAAAAGATTACGAGATGCAATAAGGAATATTGCATCATTAAAATAATGCATTGACTTTTTATGCTTGTTTATTAAATGTCAACATGCTATTATGCAAATTTGGTGTGGTTACCATTTGACTTAACCCAGTTCTTGTTGGAAATTGAATAAACATTTGTTTCATTGAACACAAATGCTGTTGACGAATCATATGTTTGCAGTTAGCCATCATACCAATTATTAAAGGATCATGCCAAAGCTAATCGTTGCAGGTGCAACACAAATAATAACCATATGCTCTAAAAATAAAACATCATAGAGGATTGTCCCCAAACCTGGTAAATTCCTGTAAGTCTGTAGAGAGAAATCATCACCTCTAGCAGGCTAGCTAGTAATCAAAATCTAATACTCTCGAGTTAAACAGCAACCCCCCACTACCCTGCCCGGCCACACATCTCAATTTGGTGCCGTATGACCAGTCCTCTAAAAAAGAGCAGAAGCGAAGATGGATCAATTAATGGAAAATTTTCAACAGCTTGGTGTGGACCAACAACAACAACAACCACAGAACCAACCTGTAAATGCACAACCGTTGCAGCCCCCAGTCAATCCAAATATGGAGGAACCCACATTGATAGCGCTACAGCGCCTTACTGAGAACTTAGAAAAGAATAGCAATTATGCAAAATTATCCCAAGTTAGGTCCATAGTACAACCATTCGAGGGAGATAAGAAGAAATTCAGGAGATGGTTGGCCGACATAGACAAATTTGCGGCAATAGGAGAAACAACAAATGATGAAGAGAAAAAGAAAATCGCTCTGTTAGGTTCTGATTCGTACGTGACTGATTTTTTAAGAAGGAGGTCCCAGCAGTACCCCACAGAAACCTACGAGTCCCTAAAAAAAGAGCTCACCTAGAGATATGGGGAAATAATAGACAAAATGCATGCTTGGTCAGTCCTTAGAAGCATGAAACAGGAAAGAGATGAATCGGTACAACTTTTTGGAGATCGATTCCTCAATATGGCAGAAGAGGCATTTTGCGGAGAAATCCCTACCACACCTGATGTAGAAATACAGTTAGTGGGGATATTTGCCGATGGCCTTAGAGCGGAAAATATCAGAAGGCATCTTATTAGAAAAGACACCAAGACTATTGCTGAAACAATCCAAGCAGCAATACAGGAGGAAAATCTTCACCGAAGGGTCCAACAAAGAGCAGGTAGGGAACCCCGACCAGAATATAGGGACTATGATGAGCATGAGCCTAGGGAAGTTGACCATACCAGGAGGCAATGGACTCGCCCACGAATACGTGATGATAGACCCCGCAATTATAGACCCCCCACACAGAGGCAAAACGACGTCAATAATGTCAATACAAACGGATGCTTTACATGCGGTAGGCTCGGACATGGTTACAAGTCCTGTAGAGCAAATTACAATCATGCACCACCCAGAAGAGGAGGTTACCAACCACAACAACCCGCACCACCCCCACGTGATTACACCAGAAATCAGTATACCAGAGGCGCACCTCAACCCCTCATGCGTCAGGGAAACGGCCGCGCCACTCACTAAACAGGACCGTTAGTGAGGGCAACAATCACAGAAACTGGTCCAAAACAAAAGAAACAACACAGAACAGAAATTGTCAAGTGGGCCCATCCAGTAAAATACAATATGAAGAAATGTTGCATGATGGAACTAAAATACATCCGGACCCCAGTTCCTGCATCATGTCTATACAGGGCCAACAATATAGGGTACTGGTAGATACAGGAGCATCCATCAGCCTTATTAGGTTCCAGCTGTTCAAGAGGATCCAACACTTAGTACGATTTCAACCGTCCAAAACACACCTAGCTTCAGTCACGGGACAAAGACTAAATTCAGTTGGGACAGCATGGCTAAAATTTTCCTTAGGCGAAACAAATTTTGAACACCCATTTGTCATTACTAAAGGAATGTCTAGAAATCTTATCCTAGGGAGAGATTTTTTTAACAAACACAAAGTTCGAATATACTATGACCTCCACAAAATCAAAGTCAACAATACGTACATAGATCTCCAGGACGATATCCACATAGCGTCTTTGGTAAGGATTACAGCTCCCATAACGGTGGCTCCAAACTCCCTGGTCATAGCAAAAGGCAGAGTAAAAAATTCTGAGTACATAACACCAGGGCAATCAATTCAAGTACAGCCCCTAGCAGAAGAAAGCATTATTGATGACCCATTGTTGCAAATTACAGAGGGAATCGCTGAAGTCTCGAAGTCCAGAGATTTCCCCATCATGATATTGAATATGTCAGGAAAAACTACCACTATAAAAAGAGGCACAGTTGTAGCGCAAGTGGATACGTCAACAATAAGACAAACCAAAACCAATAGAGACCATCCACAAATTGTCTCAACCACTCCCACTGGACATAATGCACGAAATCGCAGTACAAATAACCATAGTACACGGAAAGTAAACAGTTATAAGGCAGAAAAAAGGCAGTAACATCAGTCACAGTCATGTTACACCACAGCATACCCTTCCCAGATGGCAGAAACGAACCCGTCCATACATAAGAAGAGAAAGGCCACAGTATGAAAATGACTATAATTACTCATTCTTGCGCCCCAGCACACCAAGAGAAAAGATGAAGTGCTGTATATCACAGAGTAACAGAGAAACAGAAATTGTCTTGCCAGGAGGATATCCAAAGCGACAAGACAGTGATACATGCCCCATGGAGTATCAATATAACTCAAAAACAGGTGGATATGATAAAGTCCCAAAACCAATTGAAATTTCCGAAGAAAAGGAAGAACTCTTATATGACTATACCACAGGAGGATACTATAGCAGCAAAGTTGGAAACAGAAAGAATGAAAAATTTTCGCCCAGGGAAAGAAGACAGCCCTATAGCACAAACAGAAGAAATACAGTAACGTACGCGGATAAGCGCAGTTACGACAGAAATAATCAGAAAAAAATGGCACAACAACGACTACCCCAGAAATATAATAAGAAATGAATATACAGTAAATGCAGTGACAAATGGAAATGCACACAGTACATGGCAGAGGAGACAGTACCAAGCACAGCCCAATGAACGGCAAAGAACTACGCAAAAGAAAGCCACATACCAGGAGCAGAGATTTTCACAAGATGCAAGAAAAATGTCACAAAATTATGGGAATGAAACGGAGGCATCAAGACAGACCAGAGATATCATAGCAGATCATAAATACAGAGAGAGAATAGCTCAGTTACTTGCAACCCTGAATGCCACAGAAGATAATAAGCAACGTTTGAAAACGTTTGTAGAAAAGCACCAAGATGTATTCGCACTCAATGACATGGAATTAGGCAGAACTAACACTGTCACAATGGACATTCAAACAAAAACAGAGGAGCCAATACATATGAAACCCTATCATACGCCCTTGAAAAATAGAGAACTCGTGGAAAGGTCTATAAATGAAATGCTACAGGCAGGAATCATCGAAGATCCCGTTCCCAATGGTCCTCACCCATAGTGATCGTAACAAAGAAAGACGGCTCCAGTCGCTTTTGCTGCGACTACCGTGCCCTTAACAAAATCACAAAAGTCATTTCCTACCCCCTCCCCAGGATAGACGATCTACTTGCGACGTTAGGAAAGTCTAGATACTGTACCACACTTGATGCAAGGTCAGGCTTTTGGTGCATCCCATGACACCTGAGGCAAAACAGAAAATCCACATTCTGTTCACACATATGGGAAGCTTTTTTTGGAATGTTATGCCATTTGGTCTAAAAGGATCTCCAGCAACATATATGTCACTCATGGATGAAGTGTTAAAGGGGCTACATCCATGTGCCCTGGCATACATAGAACGATATCCTGATACATACCGCAGGCACGATGGAAGACCACCTCCGCAAGGTTGAAAACAGTGTTTTGATAGGACTCAGCATCACCAAATAAGTTAAAAAACTGTCGAAGTGTGAGTTTCTAAAGACAGCAACAAAATATTTAGGCTTTGGCATCAATAGACGTGGCGTCAGACCAGATGAAGATAAAGTCAAAGCCATAAGAGGGGTGCCTAGCCCCAAGACGTTGAGACAGACACGCTCATTTATTGGTACAATAGGGTACTATAGACGCCACATCATCAATTTCTCCAGAGCAGCAGAGCCTTTGATAGCCCTTAGCCCCCCCCCGCAAGTGATGCACGCTTCAAATGGGACAGAAGACTGCCAGAGATCCTTGAGTATCTAAAAAATGCCCTAACCACCATCCCACTGCTTGGACATCCAGATATTTCTCAGCCCATGATAGTTTATACGCCGATGCCTCAGATAACGCAATTGGTGCTTGTTTGGTCCAACCTGTACTAGAAGATGAAAACACCCATCCTACCAAACATTCCAAATGAGAAACCCATTGCATTCCTATCCCACGCATTGTCAAAGTCACAAAAACGGTGGACCACCACTGAGAAAGAAGCATATGCTATTCACTATGCAGTACAAAAGTTTGACTTTTACGTCAGAGGAACTAAACTCATTATAAGAACTGATCATCAACCTTTGGTTAACTGGCTCACCAAAACACAAGAACAGCCAAAGAAGTTACAGACATGGGCAATGAATTTACAGTCCTACGACACCACTATCGAACATAATCCCAGGCGAAATGAACACCTGTGCAGACCTCTTATCAGGATTAAATATGATGATGAAACTGAAGTGAAAACGGAAATAGAGTCAAAAAATGATGGCACATCTCATGAGATTGACGATAATGCTAAAGAAATTAATGAAATTACTTCATCAAGTCGAAGAAGTACCTCAGATTTCGCCACTCAAGTAGAAGAAGAAAGCCCAAGAGATGTTTGACATGAGAGTTGAGTAGAACAAGCGAAAGATGCAGAAATTGTCAAGCTGCTCACATACGTGAAAGAAAACCCAACAAAAAGTAAAGATTTCACAGTACACCCCACGGATGGAATTCTATACTATATTGCTCAGAAACAAGAAGGGACACTAAGAAAAGTCATTCCAGCACATCTAGTCCCAGAAGTATTGCTACAGTTTCCTGATAACAACCGGCACATGGGAAGAGACAAAACAATTGATGTCATAAAGAAAAGGTATTATTGGCAAACTTTCTACAAGGACATTACAGAATATGTAGCCACCTGTAGATCATGTATCTTGAGTAACTTGAAGCTACATTTAATTCCCCTTAAAGAAATGCAACCTTCCCATTTACTCCATGCAAACAGTCAGCATTGACTTATCAGGTCCTTACCCACTCACCCAATCAGGCAATAAATACCTCCTGCACATAGTTGACCAATACTCTGTTTGGCCAGAAAGTTACCCACTCAGTGATGCCACATCGCAGTCCATCACGCAAATTTTTTTACAAGAATTCATTCCCAGGCATGGCTGTCCAAAAAGAATCATTTCGGCCAACGGTAAACCGTTTCTCGGTAACCCATTTAAAGCCACCTTACACCAGCTGAATATTGAGCATACTACAACCACTTATTATTGCCAAAATGCAAATGGCATAAATGAACGCATGCACGCCACCCTACATGATATTATTAGCAAATATATCAAGGGGAACCACCAATACTGGGACCTATACATTAACCAAGCTCTTGAAGCCATCCGCGTAAACGTGAAAGATACAACAGGAATGTCATCCTTTCTCATGCTATACGGAAGAGAACCAAACTTCCCGTTAGACAACCTCCTTCGCCCACACAGAACATACATGGGAGAAGACCCCATCGAAATAACCCTTCAAAAAAAGTACAAAGCTCACCAGATNGCACAACGAAATACGCAGAAGGCCTTTCACAAGAAACAGAAGCAACATGATAAATCAGCCAAGCTACCAACATACAAAATAGGAGACAGAGTATACTACAAGAAACATGTACGCAGTTCAAAATTCGATGACCGATGGTTAGATGGCTACAAAATCATGAAACAAACTACGCCTGTAAACTTCATTATTTGGAATGGAAGAGAAAGACAAACACCAAACAAAAAGCTCACGTAAAAAACAAATAAAAATTTGATAATCACGGCCCATTCCGCCTCTGACGACAAATACAAGACCAGTCAGAAAAGCCACCCTAAATTATAATCCATCCAGCACAGATTCGTCGACATATCAGAGTGTCAGAGACGGGACGACAGGACTCTGAATCTTACAAAGACGACCACATACCCAGACCACCCACAGATGAAATACATCGAGCAAGACAACAACGAGACTCGTCCGAAAGCGAAGAAGATATCCCACCACTTGAATTGCGTAATCGACTCCAGGACAGAGACCTGCGCATTAGAAATGAAGAAATAATGCCTCAGCCGTCACACGATGAAAACAACCCAGCACCTTATATCCCCACTCAACCTTCCCCCCGCAGTGATAAATCGTCAGCTGATACCTATCACACCCCCAGTTCAGGCAGTTCTAGTTTGAACACTAGTGAAAACCAAACACTGCTATACCACAACCTCAAGATTGCCCGTTCAAAACTATCAGATCCTGAAGAAACTATACCCAAGCAGATTGTTTAACCATATACCAGCGATCTGTTATGGAGACGAAACGCTACAAACAGAACAAGTGACAGCATAGATTTGTCAGACCCCAACGAACATAATGACAGAAAAATAGTAGAATTATACCAACAAGAAACCAGACATTGATACAGCTAGTTTCCATTGAAACCAGTGATGCGGATAGTACATTATTTGTACCAGTCAGCTCCAGCGTCAAACGCGCCTATAAAACAGAATCTGATGACTCAATCCCTAGCAACAAAATTCCGCGTATACAGCACAACTATATCAGACGAAAGATTCTGAAGAAACGCAATCATGTTCCAAAACCAAGCCGAGAAGTGTTAGCCTCATCTCAACTAGTCAAAAACAACAGTGTGCAAATTACTGTGCCCATTGTAACCGGTGCTAACGTTCAGCACAACCAGGTCAGAAGAAAAATCAAGGCGAAACATATACCTGCCTCAAAACCAACAGATGTTCCAGCCATACAAACCCCTACCACAGTGAAACCATCACCGCAATCAAAAGATGTTAAGCCATCACCGCATTCGTCAATGTCCTCAGTGTCCCAACAATCAGCAAATGCAGTGTCGTCGCCTATCACACCCGTCACCACTGCTACTCAGTATGATGCTCGCCTAAGCAGTCGGGACATTGCAAGGTTTGAGATGGCAGAGAAACTGAAGGAACTACTAAAACTTTGCTGAGACACGCCCCTCAAGTCTTCAATATACATGCCATCCCATGTACCGTCACCGCGAATGTGCACTTAATTTTTAACAATGTACTAACTCTCCCCATGTACTCTATTTTCAGTCTTGGACAGTTCAAATGACTTGCTTACAGACTAAGATGTCAAAGCCTCACTGAGAAAGTTATTTTTTCCAGCCTTAGAATAATGATGCCCAGAAAGAAATCAAGACCAGCCCACGGAGGATTCTAGTTAGACATTTTATTTGGATTATTGAAATAAAGATGACACAGATGATACAATGTTCTTTGTTTACAGACACCCTTATTAGTCAGACAGTTTTTTGATATTCAGAATGTTACACAACTTTACCTATAACACATGTGTCATACTATTCTGTTGTAACATTGATCTCTACTTTTGAAACGAATCATATTCCATGTTTCATTCACCAGACTTCTTGTCCTTGCAGATCCAGAGTCCTGTATTTTCATGCAGACACTGTACGCCAGTATTTTTGTTTTCTTACCCCATACTAATATTTCTTTGATCTATATTATGCTAAACTCCTTTATATCTATCACCTTGATCAATCATACTGTTCATACTATGACATCTCTCAACAGCACATAATTCATACCCAAAACTAGTATTGTAGGTTATGCTATTTTTCTCCACAGGATTATTTCAAATGTACATTATTATTTTAGACCCAGATGTATATTAGTACTGTCAAAAATTTTACTGCCTATCACAAATACCCCAATGACATTTGCGCATGCTGAATTTCTGCAAATGAAGAATCCCTTGAGAGCATTAGTATATGCTAACCCCAGATTGAACAAATTGCACCTATTTGTTGATGATGCCTTTGCCCATGTTAAAGAAATAGCATTTGCACATGCTGACCTAGCAAATGAAATACCCCATTACCGCATGATAACCACTAATGACACATGAGATGAAGAAGCAACAGGTTATGTATGATGAAGATGACATTTTATATTAAGGTGAAACTTTATGTTGTCACAGCTGAGATTTTGTTGAAATGTTGATGCACAAAATCCCCCACATTAACATTGGAGGAGGAATAATCTTAGTCTTTCGTGGTTACGAGATAAGACAAGGATATAATAGAATATTTGATGAATACCATGGAACAAATCAGAGCAGATGATTGTTGCACATATGAGGACCATATTTGAAGTCATTATTGAAGGATTATCAGTAGACAAAAGACATAAATGAATTATGATAATCCCATGGAACCACAGGTACTAAGGACACACAATGGAGATTAAATAATGGAAAAAAAAATGACTGAATAATTGCTACACCCAGAGGTAAAGGAAATAGAGATACATCCGCATTTTTTGAGAAGATATCTTTTTTTTTTTTTTTTTGATTTTTTCTCATTGCCTTTTGTAATATGAACATTGTTGTATAACAAATGACTATTCCTTATCACGAATTACAGAATGTTGTAAGATAGTTAGAATAAATTGACAATTTAAAATACTCATAACATACCCAGAATTACAGGAGAGAAAATAAATAAATGATTGATGAAAGTGGACACACTGAGATTTGCTCACCCCGAGGATATTGGATAAGAAAATAACGTTATCCCAAGGACAGACATGTCACAGATATAGTACATGGACAATTAATAAGGATATATTTCCAGTACAGAATAAGAGGAATAGGAAGGATCCACATTTTAAAATATTGGAGCACCATGAGCGATGAATTGGACTTATAAAGGAAATGGATATGGTACACTGTATGCAAGGATAACCAGAAATAATATGGTTAAATAGTAGTCAGAGTGCAAGGAACTTTGTCTTATAAGAATATTGTAGATTCCTCACGATCAATTGAATATTTTTTCTTCCTTTCTATGTCACATTTTTTGAGTGATGACCCCAAAATTTTTTTTCATCTCATATTGTCAAAAGTATAAGCAGTTGTCTTAAAAGAGAAAATAAAGTAATACGGAACCCAATGTAGAAAATTCATGATGATTTGGAAACTATATTTTCTTTTCCCTTATATTTCATAAAATGATAGTAACACATTCGTCTGTTGGTTGCTGAATAATTTGATGTTTGAAAATTGATGTATGGTAAGTCAAAGAAGATCGTTGAAGAATAAATATATATATAAAATAATATTTCTAGGGAAGAGTTCACAAAAAAAAAAAAAAAAAAAGAAAAAAAATACTGTATTGACAGAAAAGAAGGAATGATTAGAAATAACTGACTAATGGACAGGATCACCACCAGACGTACGGATATTAGAGACAAACATCACATATTTTGAAAAAAAAAAAAAAAAAAATGTAATATAGAACATTTTCTACAGTGACGGACTTAGAACGAGTTTATACACTTACCATTTGGAAAATGTCTATAACAAGGAAACATACAAATAAATAAATAAGGATAAGCCATGAGGTTTTAATGCTTTTATTGTGAAAAAAATGATTACTTATAAAAATGATGCTGGTTGTATTATCGTATGATAAATATGCATATTATGTTTAGAGATGTTTTCTACATGTAATAATGAGCAAGTGGCTCATTCACTAGAAAAAAAAAAAAAGATTTTTTTAGTACTTGCAGGCTTTTAATATGGAGCAAATAACAGTACAGAAAAGAGATAACACCCCCCACCATATCCAAGAGAATGTAATCAACTATATTTTTGAATGAAATGTAATAGATTATGATAATCCAGCCAAGTTCTGCAAATAAGATAGTTTATTGTTCATTCCCCAGTGTTGCCACTCGTCACATTTTTTTTTAGTGATGACCTTATGAGTGTTTTGCAGATTTTGTTAGGCAGTGTTGCCAATTTGTAAATTTGGTGAAAAATATTATGATGTGATGAATAAGTTACACTTTTTGAAGTTGATGTCCACTACTAGTTTTTTTTTTTTACATAGCAGACGACCTCATATAGACATAGGACCCCAGTATAGGAATTAAATTAAATTTTTTTGGAAATATTTTTGGACTTAGAAAAATTTTTGAACTTTAAATTTTTCTGAAAATTTTTTTGAACTTAGAAATTTTTGGGGATGGATTTTTGTTATTGATAGTACTCAAATGTCTCCCTACGGGATACATTTGCAGGGCCCCGGGATCTGTATGTAACCGCGTATACCGTAAGTTTTCAGATACAGGCTATATTAACATATAAAATACATTTTTATAGAAACAGAAGATTAAAAAAGTCTTGGCGCAGATGTTTAATTAAACCAGGTTAGCTTCGAAAAGCCACGCATTATTTTAGGCTAAGCTTCGCTTCGTAACGCCAAGCATTGGTCACGGGATTTCCCACCAATGGTTAGGCTGAGCTTTTTTCCCCGGAATGAACAAGAGACGAAGCCATTTTTTTAGTCAGTAATGAATTTAGAGCGGTGGAGACAAGACGTAATTCTCTTTGCTCAGTGATATTCTATAGAGGAGATTGACTTCGCACAATTAAAGCAACTGTGTAATTTCGAAACGTAGAATAATTTGTTTGTGAATTCATGAAAACTGTAAGTAGTGCTAAGAATTGCATGCAATAACTGTTAGAGCCCACAGTCATAACTGAAACGGAGCTACGCTCGAAAACTGGGTAAAGAATTGTAAACTCAGGCATATATCTGAACCTTTTACCAAGAATGAAATGTCCTTAAGCTGAGAGAAAGTCAAACTAAGGAATACTAATGAATAAGAGAAAGTTTGGCTCTTCATTGAAATGAAGAGATAAGGAAAACGTGAAATCTAGACCACATTAACAAATAAACGAAGGAACACTAGAAGGATAGAGGAGCCACGCCATGTTTTAGCAACTTGAAAAGATTACGAGATGCAATAAGGAATATTGCATCATTAAAATAATGCATTGACTTTTTATGCTTGTTTATTAAATGTCAACATGCTATTATGCAAATTTGGTGTGGTTACCATTTGACTTAACCCAGTTCTTGTTGGAAATTGAATAAACATTTGTTTCATTGAACACAAATGCTGTTGACGAATCATATGTTTGCAGTTAGCCATCATACCAATTATTAAAGGATCATGCCAAAGCTAATCGTTGCAGGTGCAACACAAATAATAACCATATGCTCTAAAAATAAAACATCATAGAGGATTGTCCCCAAACCTGGTAAATTCCTGTAAGTCTGTAGAGAGAAATCATCACCTCTAGCAGGCTAGCTAGTAATCAAAATCTAATACTCTCGAGTTAAACAGCAACCCCCACTACCCTGCCCGGCCACAGTTATATATTTTCAAAGATGTACAATTCTGTCAACTTATATATTTTCATAGATGTACAATTCTGTCACGTTATATATTTTCATAGAAGTACAAATCTGTCATACTATATATTTTCATAGACCTATGATGCTGTATGTTTTACATATTTTCAAAGGTGCACAATTCTGTTATCTTACATATGTTCACATATGTACGATTCTATTATTCTATAAATTATCAAAGATATACGATTCTGTCATTTTAATTTGGTCATAGATGAGGTCGGACCCTTGTCATTCTACACCTTGTTAAAGAGCGATTGTGTGTGTTTTTTTTAAACTTTATATACATGAGCTGAATGATTGTATGAGAAGCTCAGCACTGTGTTGAAGGATTGTATGACAAGCTCAGCACTGTGTTGAAGGATTGTATGACACGCTCAGCAACTGTGTTGAATGTTGTGTGACAAGCTCAGCACTACGTTGAAGGATTGCATGACAAGCTCAGCACGGTGTTGAGTGATTGTATGACAAGCTCAGCAACGTGTTAAATGATTGTATGACAAGCTCAGCAATGTGTTGAATGATTGTATGACAAGCTCAGCAGTTTGTTGAATGGTTGTATGACAAACTCAGCAGCAATGTAGAATTAATGGAAAGAACCAAGCAAATATAAGTGGTATTAGCGGTGAGGAAGAGGCATCGGATAGGCGACAAAATGAGTAAACCAGCTGACAGACGACAGTCCTGGGACCAAAATGCACACGTAAAAGAGAACTGGTCACAGACTTAAAGGATATAAAGAAGATATTTATTTATTAAATAAAATTTTGCCTCGTTATGGCGAGGCGCGTCCCGTTCAACCTAGCCGGTTATATTAGGGCGCATGTCCAAATATAACAGACCTTTAGGTCTAGAGAATTGTTATAAAGAAGATATGAAGTGAAGTTGAGCATGTGACATAAGAAAGTTTTTCTGACTGAAATCACGTGTTTGACAGGAGCTTTATGATAATGATGTTCATGAATTTACGATTATACTAAAAGAGCCCGAGATCCGTTAAATTGGTTGAGTGGTTAGAGCGATGGTTTCTTGCGGTGCCGGATTCGAAACATAGTGGCGTCAGGCTCAAATCTACGCAGCTGAAAATGGGTACCTAACTCTGTTCTTGAGTTAGGGAAGGAAAATGCAGCGAGGAAAAGAACTGGTTACCCAAGCTCTCGATGCTAGATGTAGTATAATGAAGTCTCTAACACTCTACTCGACTACGGCAGTATGCAATATCTACTATGGGTTTTACCTAAAAGTCCGAGGACAAGTGACTACGTCTGACCATTTTGGGCTTACACTTCTACACCGCATATATATATATATATATATATATATATATATATATATATATATATATGTAACTGTGTGGCCAGAAGGATGTAATTTTAGACTGGGTAATTAATTTATGATCTGGTCTACGGTGTATATTTGCGCTCATGTGGCATTCTCACACTGGAGTGGGCAATCTAAATGAAACACATCGTTGCCATCTTTGAAACTTGTGAGACTCGGGGAATGTAATCAGAGACAGCCCTCGGTTATTAGACATCATGACGCTGTCTGACACCAGAGGGACACACCTTGTTGAGCACAAAACCGTGAGAGGTGTGACTCCGGGCAACAGGTATCGTGGGAATGTTACCACTAGTGGGCAGACCTTGAGTTGTGGACGATTAGGAAGATAATCTTTACTAAAATGTGATCTCATGTCATCCAAACTGAACATAGGACTCCTGATTTGCTCCCTAGAGGGATGGGCGGAGCTTTGCCTGACATTTTGACTTGGCTATCATGTGGTACAGGGGTGGATATGTAGATTTAAACTGAAACAGTGAGAGAGTCGAGTCAAGAGTTGAGAAGGAGCCAGATCGTCTTCTTGTGCGGTATGCATTCTCGGTATGATACACCAGTGAGGTAGAGGATTTGATATCGCATATGTTGCGTCTGTGCTAAGAGAACTAACGACATAGAGGTATGCTTACATATGAGAACATTCTATAATACTTAACATAAAGTAATATTAGACGTTTCAGGTTTAGAAGTTAGTGCTTTTTAGCGTTTGTCTACCTATAGTTTGATACAAGCTGATTTGCGATGTATGTGTTTTCAAGCGTAATTCCACGTATATATATATCATCGCGACTTTCAACTGTGAGAAATGAGTTGACGTACTAAGTGATTTTATTAGAGGAACTTGTTAAGTCATGTTTTTTGAGTGGGTGTTAAGTGTTTGGGATTATTGTGTACGGGCCTGATTTTTTATAGACACGCGAGTAAGCACGTTTAAAGTAATGAGATGATTTTTTATTTGGGTGCTTTGGGTACTGTATTTTTGGAACATAGCTCAACTGAGTATGAATTAGTTTTTAAAAAAAAATAGCATGATCTACTCTTCGACATTCACTGTTCTACATGTCAGTTGTGTCCTGAATGACTGCCCATAATTTCCATTCGCGTATCATAGCATGATCTACTCTTCGACATTCACTGTTCTACATGTCAATTGTGTCCTGAATGACTGCCCATAATTTCCATTCGCGTATCATAGCATGATCTACTCTTCGACATTCACTGTTCTACATGTCAATTGTGTCCTGAATGACTGCCCATAATTTCCATTCGCGTATCATAGTAAGATCTACTCTTCGACATTGACTGTTCTACATAATACTCACATTCGTTCGTGACACACCCCTTGTGCTAGATACTGTAGCGAAATCTGTGAGATAATTGCTAAATTCAGTAAGATTTTGCTCCTATAAGTGTTCAAATGTTCTGAGTAGTTTGGGGAGAGATACGGATGAGCTGAGCTCACATCTCAAGCTGTTAGTTCGCGCCTGAGCGAAGTTACTGAGTTGTACTGAGAACGAATAATCTCGGGCATTAGGTTTTTTGGCAGAGCTTCCAGACTGGATAGTCTCGCTAGTGTGACCATAGCATTTTTTTGAAAGGAAGAGTTTATTTATATTATTCTATTTGCCATGGATTTTTTGGATTACTACATGTTTACCATTATCACTTGTGACAGTGTACTGTAACCAATTTTCCTGAAAGATATGATTTGTGATGAGTTGCTATTTGTCTGCAACCTACTGCCATGGATTACTACATGTTTACCATCATCACTTGTGACAGTGTACTGTAACCAATTTTCATGAAAGATAAGATTTGTGATGAGTTGCTATTTTTCTGCAACCTACTGCCATGGATTACTATATTTTTACCATTATAACTTGTGATAGTGTACTGTTCCTGATGTTTATGTTGCTGTCGTAAATAAACTGTGTAGAAGTTGAAACTAGTTGGTCTATTTCCTGACCCAACGTTGCTGTTGTGTGGGTGGCATCAGAGACATACGAATTTAAAGAACCCACGACATTCATCCAATATATTTTACATGCCTGTCGGCCACTAACAGTAAGCCCGACCTTGCTGACGTCAACATGTGTCAGCTGTGCCAGACAGTAGCACTATCTTTCCATACAACACCCACCACAAACATTCAACAGTAACAGAAATACTAACAGAACAGCTTATAACTGAAACCCACGGCAACATGTTTTTGTTGAATGTTTGTGGTGGGTGTTGTATGGAAGATAGTGCACAGCTGACAATGTTGACGATGTCAGTAATGTCGGGCTTACAGTAGTGGCCGACAGTTGTATAATATGTAAGCGAATGTCATGAGTCCTTTAGGTTTGTTTACATTCTGTAATCACCCACACCACAGTAACGTTAGGTCAGGAAATAGACCAACTAGTTTTAACTTATACACAGTTTATTTGACACAGTAACGATGACATCATGGACGACAGATCACAAGGTATCATAGCAAGTAAATCCATAGATAAATTGACTTCAACACCAGCAACTCATCATAAATCGTAATAATATCCAGACAATCCGAAACTTGAGTGCATCAGCAGCAACTCATGATAAATAGTAATAATATCCAATCACTCAGAAAATAACTCTGGTAATAATATCCAATCAATCAGAAACTTGAGTGCATCAACAGCATCTCATAATAAATAGTGAAAGTACATATCCCATCGGAAAATTGGTTACATTAATAACAATTCCTTATAAATGATGACGGCCGGTATAATCCATGGCCTTAAGAATAATATATATAAAGCTCTTCCCTTAAAAAAACACACTGGTCACACTAACGAGACTCAAAACCGTCTCAAAGCTCTGCCAGATACATACTGCCCGAGATTATAGTTTCTCAGTATAACTCAGTATGATATTCGCTCAAGCGCGAACTAACAGCTTGAGGTGTGAGCTCAGCTCACCCGTATCTCTTCCCCAACTACTCAGAACATTTGAACACTTTCTTTATTTTTAAAAAACTAACACATACTCAGTTGAGCTATGTTCAAAAATATATAGCGTACAAAGCACCAAAGTAAAAAAATCATCTCATACTTTAAACGTGCTTATTCGCGTGTCTATAAAAAAAATCAGACCCGTACATAATAATCCCAAACACTTAACTCCCACTAAAAAAAAACATGACTTAACAGATTACACCGACCCCGGGGGAAAAAATACGATATTATCATTTTTTCTTTCTGAAAATTACATTGAACAAAAATGTGAGGTCGATCAAATTCTATTATATACAACAGAGAATCATAATATATATGTTAAGTCGTGTAAATAAACCAACAATAGAGGGATGAAAGTATGTGTAGAGTATGAAGATGAATTATGCAAAGAGAATCAAATTCAAACAAAGATGAAGTATATCAAGTATAGACAAAATATGAATCAATAAGTGGAAAGTGAAAAGAGGAGATGAAATAAAATGAAGAATGACCAGCAATGGAATGTGTGTGGAGAAAGAAAGCAATGATACAACATGGTAACAATTTAAATTAATCAACGGGTTGTGTGTAAATAAATATCAGTATGGCAAAACAGCATGGAACAAACAGGCAATACATATATAAGCCAACAAAAAAAAAGAAAGCTACAATCTAAATAGAGCATAATAGGCAAGAGAAACAAGTTAATTAACTTATTAATCACTAATAATGAGCTTATTATAGAAATCAGAAACTAATAACGCGTATAAACAGTTACTACTGGCGCACAACTAAGTGCTAGGTAATGAAAATAAATAACAATGTCAGGAAAAAAACACACACACACTTGGTAAATGTTCACTACCGAAATGTATCGTAATGATGCGTGAAGTTTAAATACTATAGTCAATACTATTGTCACTCATTCATAGCTCATCAACACACTGTCGTGTATGAACAATATTCTAATAAAGTGTCACATGAAAGTTAAAGAACACAATGTCCTAAATTATATGAGAAATATCAAAGCTCCAGCGGCCTTGGAAAGTCTTGTGAGCGTGTTGAAACAAAAATCATCCACTGCTGAGTCAGAATTCCGAATGGCTTGAATGGTAAAGTCCAATTGGAGCAAGGCGACACGTAGAACAGGTTGTTGAGTAACTGCATAATCATGCAGAAAATAGCTCCGATTCCCATCGAGATGCCGTTCCTGCGAATAATCAAATGAAAATTTATGTTTGGTAACGGTAGGATATTATTAGAGAAAAAAGTTAACTTTAAATTTAACCTACCTGATGTGGCCGTGCAAACTTCAGACCACTGTATGATGTTAGTCGAACCTTCCTCCAATAAACGAGAAAGGGTAGCAGTGTAAGTAGCTAAAACTGAATTGAAATTATCAATAATATAGGGCGATAAAAGTGTCCGAGAAAAATAGCAGCGTGTAATGACGTACAGAAAAGTCGTGAATATACACATGATACCAACGTCAAGTTGAGTGTAATGATGACCAAGAGTGTAATTATGGCTGACAATCTGAGATTTTGAGCAAGACAAAGGAAACGCAGTTGACAAAGGCGTATATCTCAAAGGCTGAACTGAAGTCATAGCCTGTGTACTGGGTAAAGAAGAAAGCAAGAAATATACCATAAAGGTGTAAAAACAGACAGTAGTAAACTTAGACCTGCGTCGAAGTTTAAAAGGAAAGCAGACCGTGCGACAAAAAGTCGAAAACACAAAGATACTGAGCTAACCGGCCCAATAAGAAAGGTAAAGAAACTCATAAGGTATAGATATGTACTAACAACTAAGTCCGTACATGTAGCAAAGAAAACACTAGTCATTGCAGCAAAGAAGTTGCAATCAACATGACTGGATGTAGATTCAGTCGTAGCTATAAAGTTAGTGTGTGTGTCAGATAAAACCGAAGAATCTTCTTCTATAATAGTACTTAAAGAAGAGTCAAAGTTAGAGTAACGACGTACTGAGGTATGTCGAACTGGGCTAATAGAAGCACCAAAATTAGTATGATGAACAATCGTATCATCAATACTGCAAGATTGCACCAAATTAGCAGAATGTATCACGTTAGCAGAATGTACCTGGTGATAAGATTTTGGCATAGTCGTTAATGTTGTGTCAGTAAGGTGATGTTGCCGTTCCCAAGCAGCAATTTGTACCGGCGTACACACCTTTATACCATGTATCTGTCCGACAGTAAGGTCGGCGATTGGTGCTCTGAGCATACATGCGTATATATAACCAGTGAAAAACGGTGTGGCAATGTGGACTATGGCAGGTGGAAAAGTCTCAACTGTCCCACCAAATGTCACACATTTCACTACATTACCTGTTGCGCAATATGGATGAACTAGAGACTGTCTAATCCCAACAGTTGTGCATCCCGAATCAAAGAGTACTGAGACGGGATTACAATTCACAAATCCCCAGTGTAGTGTTAAAGATCCTGATCCGTCATGTGCCGACAAGGCTGAAATAGTCGGAAGAGTAGGTAGAGGATGACCGCAACTCAAGGTAGTCACCGCTGTAGGCTGGAATAAAGTTGAGCCCTCAGGGCACTGAGATGCTCGATTGAAATCGAAA
Organism: Oreohelix idahoensis; assembly: GCA_024509875.1. Classification (NCBI taxonomy): domain Eukaryota; kingdom Metazoa; phylum Mollusca; class Gastropoda; order Stylommatophora; family Oreohelicidae; genus Oreohelix; species Oreohelix idahoensis. Next base: position 415,159 of record JAMPIV010016286.1, read on the forward strand.
GCAGAACAAGCAGGGGCATTAGAGACATTATTATTATTGTTACCCTGATTAACAATAACCTGAGGCTCCTGTTGAGCATGGCGATGCGATCTATCATTTTGAGATCTACCACCATATCGAGATCGATCACAACTATTATCTCTACTGAGACCATTGTTATTTCCTCTATTGGGACCATTATTATTGTTTCTATTGGGACCATTGTTCTGATTAGAACCCAAGGGAGAATTGTTGCGATTACCATTTCCTCTTGGATCAAAATATCTATTTTGTGAATGTTGTTGGTTTCGAGAAAAATTACTGTAAGGTTGCTAATCCCTAGTGTAGTTATCCCTACCATAATTTCCAGAATTGTTGGAACCAAAATGTTGAGGTCCATTAAATTGTCTCCAGTTTCTTGGAGAAGGAGAATTACTACGTGATGTATTCCCTTAGTACTGTCTAAAATCACGATAATCTCCCCTACCAAAATTGCGATCAACACTTTGTGATCTACGGCGAAAATTAGAACCGTATGGTAATGCCGATGCCACGGGTAAACCTTCTCTGACTTGAGAGTGGCCAAAAATTACATTTGGGTGTGCCGTTATGTATTGGCGACAATATTGTTCCATATCGTTCAAGTTTGTAGGCTTTCGCTCATGTAGAAAGGAAAGAAAAGAAGTGTTAACTGACATTACTTTGTCACGAAGCAATAAGTCCATGAGGGCTTCATATGTGTGCTCAGTCTTTGAGAGCTCAACCCAACGTGAGAACGTAAGATGAATATTTGCTATAAATTCAGAAAAATCTTTTCGAGTCTCCGGCAACAGAGATTTAAAGCGGAGACGGTAGCCGTCTTCATCAAGTTGGTATTTTTTTAATAACACAGCTCTGACAGTATCGTAGTTATTCTTATCAGGACCTTCCAACATACTTACAGCTGTCATAGCTTCACCTGAAAGTAGTTCCATAAGTCGTGTACAGTATTCCGACTTATCTATTTTGTGAGACTCACATGTGAGTTCAAACCTATTCAGATAGAATAAGACGTCATCGGAGATAGGTCTAAAAGGAGGCAATCTGATCTTATAGAAATTAGAATTGGTCGTATGTGAAGTTGTTTGAGTGTCCGTAGCATTGTGTGTATTATTTTCATTCATTACTTTCATTTTCTCAAGTTCCATAGAGAACAACTTTTGCTCGTGAAGTCTACGGTTTTCGTTCTTAGTAGCTTCCATTTGAAGTTTATATTTTTCCATTTGGCGTTTTTTATCTTCCGCTTCCATCTGAAGTTTCTGCGCTTCCTCTACTTTTGCATACTCAACAAGTGCAAATTGTTTCAACTCTTCAGACTCCATACCAAGCGCCTTCCCTTGCTTGATGATATAGTCCAAACTAGACATTGTCTAATTTATAAGATATTTAACTTATCTAAGATATTATCTAAAACGTTAATCTTATCCCTAATTAGTGGGTGGCAAGTCCTTATTAATAGAACTTGTATATAAATATAGCATATAATTATAAATCAATCATTAAGTGTATAACATTAAGACAAGAAATACACGACGAAGGTACGGAAAATGACAAAAACCAAGACGAATTACCCAAGACAAATGATAACGTTTGCAGAATCAAATAAACAAGAAAGCAGAACTAAAGAAAAAATATTGCAAAGAATGCAATGACACTGCAAGAGGAGTGACAAGACAAGTAACAGCCCAGTGTTTAAACAAAAAAAATTTGTATAGAAATAAATGATAGTAAGCACAATGGGCTAATCACCTGTTTGCCAAGTCACTTCGATTACATGTCCACCCATGGGCCTTGCGCACTTGGGTACCCTCTACACCTCGTTTCACGGGGTAGAAGAGGTTCCGATTATGAGATGAGATAAATGATAGTAAGATTGAGAATGACAATCACAAACAAATTAATCAAGAAACTAAATCACAGAGAAAAAATACCACAATAACGACAATAAAACAGTTCGTCACACCTAAACAATGGTGTCACAGATAACCAAACACAGTGGACTGAAAATCCTTCAGCAAATATTCGCTGGAATTTCCACTGCGGGAAATTTGCAAGAATGTCCCTAAAGAACGCTTACGTAGGCCCTGGAATGAAAACTGGGATGTTTCCTACCGTAAGTTACCTCCCAACCAAACCCGCTTAAAACATGGAACATATAACACTAAGAAGAAAAAATGGTACACATTATAAAGAAAGGCTCACTAACGCATACAGTGGCACAGTGCACATACAAAAAAAACCACTTATCTTCAAAAAGAATTCCCGGCCTTCGCGACAACGACAACGATGGGCATCGGGTGTCACACTGTATGTTGCAGTCCAACGATGATAGGTACAGGAGTTCTAGTTGATAATTGAATTCAAACGAAATACTTGCCATCTAGTCTTGACATTGGACGCTGAAATCTTGACTTGGCAACCTTGTACTTCTAGTTTCTCAAGTCTTGAAACGTAACAGTTGACGTCTAGTTGAAACTTGTTCACGAAAACTCGCACTGGCAACACTGTATCTTGACTTGTACACAACAAAAAATTCGATAGATGATTGATCATTCGTACCCCATATCACTGGAGACACCACTTCTGTTGATGTTGAATGTTTGTGGTGGGTGTTGTATGGAAGATAGTGCACAGCTGACAATGTTGACGATGTCAGTAATGTCGGGCTTACAGTAGTGGCCGACAGTTGTATAATATGTAAGCGAATGTCATGAGTCCTTTGGGTTTGTTTACATTCTGTAATCATCCACACCACAGTAACGTTGGGTCAGGAAATAGACCAACTAGTTTTAACTTATACACAGTTTATTTGACACAGTAACGATGACATCATGGACGACAGATCACAAGGTATCATAGCAAGTAAATCCATAGATAAATTGACTTCAACACCAGCAACTCATCATAAATCGTAATAATATCCAGACAATCCGAAACTTGAGTGCATCAGCAGCAACTCATGATAAATAGTAATAATATCCAATCACTCAGAAAATAACTCTGGTAATAATATCCAATCAATCAGAAACTAGTGCCGCATTGCGCTGTATACAAGTGTGTACGTATTACCATTATTATTATTTGTGTAGTGTTAAGTAATACTTATATTGCATTCATGTGAGCCGTAAATGTGGTTAATTTTACATCAGTGATTTTTGTGAGAGAAAGATTAGCATACCCTCTAGCTCCGTGAGTAGCCTATGCCTATTACATTTAGTATAGAGCTGTAAGAATAGAGTATATATCTGCTTGTTCTTTAGAGCAGCTAGGCCTCTCACATACTGTACTGATAAATTGATGTCTTTTAGACCAGTGCGCTGTGTGGAATGTTTTCTCTCGCGTGATGATGTAGTTAGTATTTAGTAGGAGTATGAAGGCATTATTGTTGACTGAGATATATTTATTGTTGATTACACATACATACAAACACCACACACAACACACACTCACACACATTGCCACATAAGCGCATGTACTTGCATATTTTCACACATTTGTATGTTTTATTACGTAGATGATGTTTGTCCATTAGAAAGATGCTAGTTTATTTTGTTTTATTTTATTTCAGAGAGTCCAGCAGTCTGTGCTGGGTTATATGGTGTTACGTAGGGAATACCTAAATATCTAGGTTATACGGTGTTGCTTAGGAATTGCCTTCAAAGTAAACTTGTGGACAACATTGTTTTCTGTATGATTCATATGCTACCTGATAGGGTTTCATTAATAAAAGTGGGACCCCTGTCATCAAGAGAGTTTTTCTGTGACTGCGGAACGTGTGTGAAAGTAGGCCAGAGAGAGAGTTACGACAAGATTACACTTGAATTCTAATTCTTCTTCACACATCGTCTCCGCACTGTCACACACACGCACGCACGCACGCACGCACGCACGCACGCACGCACGCACACACACACACACACACACACACATATATATATATATATATATATATTGCAGAACAATATGACGAATTACTGATTAATAAAGTTTGGGCAACCACTTTTATTTAACTCAGTAGAATATATGGAACATTTATTCTCTAATTGTTTTTTAAGTGCATTGCGTGACGATAATAAAAGTTGACACCTAAATAATATTTCCCCGTTACCAGTTTTACATTTGCTCGTCTGAAAGCATTATTCATGAGCCTAATTTCTTGAAGGCGATTAATCAATAGACTCAATGCGTCAAGCTATCGACACGAACCCATTAGGTGACGAAACATTTTGTGAAACACTAGAGTTGATTTTATAGTTATTGTCCTCACATTACTCAAATCATGCGAGAGACAAGAACATTTCAGAAATTTGCACATACGTTTAAAAAAATAAAAAACAACTAGTTTTTACTTCCTAAAGTTGTTTTGTTTTTAATCACTCGATTTATTAGTAATTGTGTGGCTAAAATCGGTAATATTGGACGATATAGAACAGCGATATCGACGGAGTATGACGCTGAGAGTAAATTCTTGAATATTTCGTCATTATGTAGCTTATGCCCAAGATTTCATTTGTTCGCATTTATCGTTTGTTTGTTAAAAGCATACCAAACTTCAGTCTTTGTCCAAGAGACGTCAGTGTTGCATACATCGTCATCATCATCATTACTATCATCATCATCTTGACAACCAGAAGGGGAAGAGGGTGTTATCGGCAACTATTATGACAGAACAGTACTGTAGTGTTTAAAAATATACTTGCCAGCATACTATATTTTTCTGTGTGTGTGTTTTTTTCTTTGGGCGGGGGCTGCCAAAGGAAGATCCCCCCCGGGAGCCAAATACTTTAAGTGCGCCCCAGTCATCTTTATGAGGTAGGGTGACCTGTTCCCTTTATCGCTGCCTTTGCCCTCCCTAAGTGACGAGCATTGTCAGGTGCAGATTTTAGATTTGGGTAGACTGAAACTTGACGCTCCCAGGTTTCGATGCTGGAACCCGGTAATACAACCTTAATAACCACAAGCTAAAACACTTCTGAGCCACCAAGTAGATATTAGGAAAAATGGGGAATGGAGCCGGAAGCCCCCCACCCTTTATTTTTCATCCCACTTCCTCTAAATACACCATTGTGCTGTGAATGAGGTCATTAACATGGCTGCGATTTTCGATAGAACACGCTGTGTTAAGTTTGAAAATACATGTATGCAACGCGCACTAACCGGAAGTTCACCTTCGTCACTCAGCAGGAAGTTGGCCACAGGAAGCATTGAGTAGTCTGTGCTGTTGTTGAAGTTGAGCACCTGTAGAGCTAACACGGTGTAGTTACCTTCAGCGTCGCCATTCTTGTCAACTTTTGTAAGGTAACCTTGGATACCTGTGGTTGAAAAAAAAAGTTTACGATCGGTATGGGAATAGACACAAATGAGGAACACAATTATCATAGTTACGACCGACTTAGGAATAGCCAACAGTTGGTAACATAATACCATAATCATAAGCGCTTGTTCATCATCAAAGTTAATATCTTTCTGCTCCCAGTTGAACGCAGGTCTTCAAGAAAAATACGCCAAGCTCTACTTTCTTGTCCCATCCTATCATCTTTATCCTTTTCAGGTCTGTTCCTAACTCTCTACTCCATGTTTTCTCTTTGATCTCCGTCTACATTTCTTACTCTGGTGAATCGAGAACTACGATTGCAGTGTAATGCTAACAACTGGTTTTCTCAATGTGTGTTCTATGATCTATGCAAGCCATCGTCCTCTTCTCATCTCGTGATCTATTGAGGTCCCTCTGGTTCTGTCTAATGAATCCACATTAGTGACCTTGTCATTCATTTTCTAAGTTGCGCAAGCACCCAATTATAAAAGTCTTTGTCTTTCTAATTCTTTTCTTTTTTCGTGTAGTTCAATAGTTTCTCTTGTCTTTGATCCACCATCACTGAGCGACAGTTCCTGGTGATTCCCTGGTTTCTTTGATGACACAAAGAAAGAACAAGACAGTTGTTCCATCAACATCATTTCCCTTTTTACACCTTATGAAAATTGAAGCCAATATATAAATATAGCCTCAGTAATCATACAGTAATCCGACCACCTTTACTTCCCTATTTAGTGTTTATAATTTTGCTACGCAAAAACCACGAATTTCGCTGTCTGTCTGACTCATATTTTGAAGCCACGCATATTTTTCCTGTTTTACATGCGCTGATGAGTGTTTACCAACTTTCGCACCTGGCAGTTTTAACAAGGGGAGCGAACCTGGTTTGTTTACCTGAGTTCTCATGCGAGCTGATCTGTCAATCATTGGTCATTAGACAGACGCACGTGGGGAAAGACCAGATCCTTGAAGAAATACAAGGGTGATAATAATATTTCCCGACCACCTTTGATGTCCGTGCATTTCAGGGGACGTAAAGCTTTGATCTGCGGAAACGGACGGAAATCTAAAAGGGGCCCGTTTGCACGGCCCATGTCTTTTGATGTCGTTCGGCATCGCAAGTAGAGCGAACAGTAAAATGCTTTATCTCGGAAACGAAGCTCCTTGATTTTCTCTGCTATGCCGAAGGTGTGAATTGTCACATCCTTTAGAGATATTACACAAAATCTGTATATATACGGTGTTCTCTCCAAGTCAGACATCAGGTCTCTCAGAAAATTTTGGATAATCTGAACGCGTACGCTAGAACCTATGTGAAATAGTGCGTTAATAGCCTTCGTGGGCATTTATTCTGATTTCTGGTAATAATAATAAGTTGGGTTTAAGTGTTAAAATGTGTTAAAGTGTTACCATTTCTAATTCACTGTGATTCCCTAGCGTTAAGACTAGTGAAATAGCAAACGCATAGATATTTTCTTACCAGTTGTTCAGTTTAACGTAAAATCCATCAACCATTTTTTACGCCAGAAGATACGGTTTAGCTGACTAAGTATAATGCTATGAGTGACGGATAAAGTGACAGAGAGTAGAATTCGCATTATACTTCATTGCGTGTGATTTTCTAAATGACTAGTGTTTAATATCATGTGTCAAAACAATAGACGCCGACAATGAAATAGCTAGTAATGACAGGCGATATTTGTTAAGGGCGCGTAGTTATAATTAAATTATAACTGACATTGTGCGCTGATTGTTTTACCGGGGCGGGGGGGGGGGGGGGGGCCGCATGCCTAAAACCCAACCAATACTCTCTAAGCGAAGCGGGATAAGATAGGCTAAGACACCGTGTGCCTTTTAATTTAATTAGGTGACGGAGAGGATAAGAGATCATACCCTTACGCGTGATAGTATAGGACATTGGCATTTTGGTTAAATATTCTTTTCTTCCTAATATAGTGCTTGATCAAAACCAGCGGCCAGCGGTTTTCTATTGTGGTCCTTTCCTCAGTTACTGAAGGAGTAATAGTTGTCGCTTTCGTTGGCGTTCGTCCCAAGTACAGGTGTGAACAGGAGTTGCCAAGGCGACAAACTAACATTTTAACTGTAAATTTGAGTTAACTGGACTTACAAAATACCCAGATTGTTTATTCAATTTTATCAGCCCACTGTGGCAATATACATAACATTTTTCTCGACTTCTGACAATCGTTTTTCCAAGTGGATTTTATCCAGGAGAATACGCTTTTTCATGATCGGCACTCACCCCAGAGCAAGCCGATAGGATTTATCATCATCATCTTAATTAACAGTTTAGCAACCAGATGTTTTCTTTAGCTATTGGAAGTACTGTCTACTGTCTACTGTGAACACAAGATCGCGGTATTTTTTTGCTACATGAACTATTTGATGTGACATTGCATATCCAAGAACCAACAACCAAATTAGGCGTCCCCCATTATAAAAATTAATTATTAGTGGAGGGACTGGGGCCGACTTCGGAGGATAAAACTACTGGATCATGATACATATGCATGGATGTTTACGTTCAAGAGTGTTACACCAAGTTTAGGCAAGGCGTGATTGATGTGGTCATGACTGATAAAGTGAGAGGGAATATTTTCTAGTTACGGAAACTACCATCCTTTATTTTCTTTGCAAATACTGTTATTTTACTGGATAGCTTAAGTAGGAACTTTGTTCTTTTCTTTACTGTCTATTCTATAAGCTAGTGTTAATCTTTGACCTTTTGGGTTATTAACTTCTTTTGGGATCCCTTTTTTTTCTCAACAAGGGGGGAGGGCACTTATTGGGTTATTTTCCTATGTCTGTAAACATGATTTTATTGATTTCTATATGTTTGATGTTGTGAAGTTTAAATGATAATAAACTAAACAAGAAATTAACTTGTGTGTTGGTCAGACCCATATCCATTTACCATAGTTTTCACGTTTGTGTGTCTTGTTGTCACATAATTGTGGGTGTGTGTGAGTAGTAAACTTATCTCATCTCATAATCGGAACCTCTTCTACCCCGTAAACAGGGTGTAGAGGTGACCCAAAGAGCACAAGGATCCTGGGCAAAACATGTAATCAAAATGTCAGACAAACAGGTGATTAGCCCATTGTGTCCGAACTTGCCCTCAAGTGTACTCTTAATCGCTATGAAACCACTGATCCTTCCTGGTTAAGTCCAGCTAAAACGGACAGAGCCTCTCATACCCGAAGGTGTCGAGGATGTCCTTTCCTCATCTGCCCGAAGGCATTTATAGAGGAATACTCAAGACTCGAAAGTCTGAGAAGAAAGCCAGAGACAGTGAGCAATATCTGAAAACGGACACAGCAATCTGTCTGGTTTATCAATACTGGGGGGGGGGAAGGCAACATGGGTGCACCACACACAGTCGATCTGTCTGGTTTATCAATACTGAGAGGGGGCCAACATGGGTGCACTACACACAGTCGATCTGTCTGGTTTATCAATACTGGGGGGGGGGGGGGCAACATGGGTGCACCACACACAGTCGATCTGTCTGGTTTATCAATACTGGGAGGGGGCCAACATGGGTGCACCACACACAGTCGATCTGTCTGGTTTATCAATACTGGGACGGGGGCCAACATGGGTGTACCACACACAGTCGATCTGTCTGGTTTATCAATACTGGGAGGGGGGGCCAACATGGGTGCACCACACACAGCAATCTGTCTTGTATATCAATACTGGGAGAGTGGGCCAACATGGGTGCACCACACACAGTCGATTTGTCTGGTTTATCAATACTGGGGGGCAACATGGGTGCACCACACACAGTCGATCTGTCTGGTTTATCAATACTGGGGGGAGGGGGCAACATGGGTGCACCACACCCAGGCGATCTGACTGGTTTATCAATATTGGGAGGGGGCCAACATGGGTGCACTACACACAGTCGATCTGTCTGGTTTATCAATACTGGGAGGGGGCCAACATGGGTGCACTACACACAGTCGATCTGTCTGGTTTATCAATACTGGGAGGGGGCCAGCATGGGTGCACCACACACAGTCGATCTGTCTGGTTTATCAATACTGGGACGGGGACCAACATGGGTGCACCACACACAGTCGATCTGTCTGGTTTATCAATACTGGGACGGGGGGCCAACATGGGTGCACCACACACAGTCGATCTGTCTGGTTTATCAATACTGGGAGGGGGCCAACATGGGTGCACCACACACAGTCGATCTGTCTGGTTTATCAATACTGGGAGGGGGCCAACATGGGTGCAACACACACAGTCATCTGTCTGGTTTATCAATACTGGGAGGGGGGCCAACATGGGTGCACCACACACAGTCGATCTGTCTGGTTTATCAATACTGGGAGGGGGCCAACATGGGTGCCCCACACACAGTCGATCTGTCTGGTTTATCAATACTGAGAAGGGGCCAACATGGGTGCACCACACACAGTCGATCTGTCTGGTTTATCAATACTAGAAGGGGGCAAACATGGGTGCACCACACACAGTCGATCTGTCTGGTTTATCAATACTGGGAGGGGGCCAAAATGGGTGCACCACACACAGTCGATCTGTCTGGTTTATCAATACTGGGAGGGGGCCAATATGGGTGCACCACACACAGTCGATCTGTCTAGTTTATCAATACTGGGAAAGGGCCAACATGGGTGCACTACACACAGTCGATCTGAATGGTTTATCAATACTGGGACGGGGGGCTATTATGGGTGCGCCACACACAGTCGATCTGTCTGGTTTATCAATACTGGGAGGGGGGCCAACATGGGTGCACCACACACAGTCGATTTGTCTGGTTTATCAATACTGGGGGGAGGCAACATGGGTGCACCACACACAGTCGATCTGTCTGGTTTATCAATACTGGGGGGAGGGGGCAACATGGGTGCACCACACCCAGTCGATCTGACTGGTTTATCAATACTGGGAGGGGGCCAACATGGGTGCACCACACACAGTCGATCTGTCTGGTTTATCAATACTGGGAGGGGGCCAACATGGGTGCACTACACACAGTCGATCTGTCTGGTTTATCAATACTGGGAGTGGGCCAGCATGGGTGCACCACACACAGTCGATCTGTCTGGTTTATCAATACTGGGACGGGGACCAACATGGGTGCACCACACACAGTCGATCTGTCTGGTTTATCAATACTGGGACGGGGGGCCAACATGGGTGCACCACACACAGACGATCTGTCTGGTTTATCAATACTGGGAGGGGGGCCAACATGGGTGCACCACACACAGTCGATCTGTCTGGTTTATCAATACTGGGACGGGGGGCCAACATGGGTGCACCACACACAGTCGATCTGTCTGGTTTATCAATACTGAGAGGGGGCCAACATGGGCGCACCACACACAGTCGATCTGTCTGGTTTATCAATACTGGGAGGGGGCCAACATGGGTGCAACACACACAGTCATCTGTCTGGTTTATCAATACTGGGAGGGGGCCAACATGGGTGCACCACACACAGTCGATCTGTCTGGTTTATCAATACTGGGAGGGGGCCAACATGGGTGCCCCAACACACAGTCGATCTGTCTGGTTTATCAATACTGAGAAGGGGCCAACATGGGTGCACTACACACAGTCGATCTGTCTGGTTTATCAATACTAGAAGGGGCAAACATGGGTGCACCACACACAGTCGATCTGTCTGGTTTATCAATACTGGGGGGAGGGGGCAACATGGGTGCACCACACACAGTCGATCTGTCTGGTTTATCAATACTGGGAGGGGGCCAATATGGGTGCACCACACACAGTCGATCTGTGTAGTTTATCAATACTGGGAGGGACCAACATGGGTGCACTACACACAGTCGATCTGTCTGGTTTATCAATACTGGGACGGGGGGCCATTATGGGTGCGCCACACACAGTCAATCGGTCTGGTTTATCAATACTGGGACGGGGGGCCAACATGGGTGTACCACACACAGTCATCTTTCTGGTTTATCAATACTGGGAGGGGGCCAACATGGGTGCACCACACACAGCAATCTGTCTTGTATATCAATAGTGGGAGGGGGGCCAACATGGGTGCACCACACACAGTCGATTTGTCTGGTTTATAAATACTGGGGGAGGCAACATGGGTGCACCACACACAGTCGATCTGTCTGGTTTATCAATACTGGGGGGAAGGGGCAACATGGGTGCACCACACCCAGTCGATCTGACTGGTTTATCAATACTGGGAGGGGGCCAACATGGGTGCACCACACACAGTCGATCTGTCTGGTTTATCAACACTGGGAGGGGGCCAACATGGGTGCACTACACACAGTCGATCTGTCTGGTTTATCAATACTGGGAGGGGGCCAACATGGGTGCACCACACACAGTCGATCTGTCTGGTTTATCAATACTGGGACGGGGACCAACATGGGGGCACCACACACAGTCGATCTGTCTGGTTTATCAATACTGGGACGGGGGGCCAACATGGGTGCACCACACACAGACGATCTGTCTGGTTGATCAATACTGGGAGGGGGGCCAACGTGGGTGCACCACACACAGTCGATCTGTCTGGTTTATCAATACTGGGACGGGGGCCAACATGGGTGCACCACACACAGTCGATCTGTCTGGTTTATCAATACTGGGAGGGGGGCCAACATGGGTGCACCACACACAGTCGATCTGTCTGGTTTATCAATACTGGGAGGGGGCCAACATGGGTGGAACACACACAGTCATCTGTCTTGTTTATCAATACTGGGAGGGGGCCAACATGGGTGCACCACACACAGTCGATCTGTCTGGTTTATCAATACTGGGAGGGGGCCAACATGGGTGCCCCACACACAGCAATCTGTCTGGTTTATCAATACTGAGAAGGGGCCAACATGGGTGCACCACACACAGTCGATCTGTCTGGTTTATCAATACTAGAAGGGGGCAAACATGGGTGCACCACACACAATCGATCTGTCTGGTTTATCAATACTGGGAGGGGGCCAAAATGGGTGCACCACACACAGTCGATCTGTCTGGTTTATCAATACTGGGAGGGGGCCAATATGGGTGCACCACACACAGTCGATCTGTCTAGTTTATCAATACTGGGAGGGGCCAACATGGGTGCACTACACACAGTCGATCTGTCTGGTTTATCAATACTGGGACGGGAGCCATTATGGGTGCGCCACACATAGTCGATCTGTCTGGTTTATCAATACTGGGACGGGGGGCCAACATGAGTGTACCACACACAGTCATCTTTCTGGTTTATCAATACTGGGAGGGGGCCAACATGGGTGCACCACACACAGCAATCTGTCTTGTATATCAATACTGGGAGGGGGCCAACATGGGTGCATCACACACAGTCGATCTGTCTGGTTTATCAATACTGGGGGGGCCAACATGGGTGCACCACACACAGTCGATCTGTGTGGTTTATCAATACTGGGGGGTCCAACATGGGTGCACCACACACAGTCGATATGTCTGGTTTATCAATACTGGGAGGGGGGCCAATATGGGTGCACCACACACAGTCGATCTGTCTGCTTTATCAATACTGGGAGGGGGCCAACATGGGTGCACCACACACAGCAATCTGTCTGGTTTATCAATACTGGGACGGAAGCCAACATGGGTGCACCACACACAGCAATCTGTCTGGTTTATCAATACTGGGAGGGGGGCCAACATGGGTGCACCACACACAGTCGATCTGTCTGGTTTATCAATACTGGGAGGGGGCCAACATGGGTGCACCACACACAGCAATCTGTCTGGTTTATCAATACTGGGACGGGGGCCAACATGGGTGCACCGCACACAGTCGCTCTGTCTTGTTTATCAATACTGGGAGGGGGCCAACATGGGTGCACCACACACAGCAATCTGTCTGGTTTATCAATACTGGGACGGGGGCCAACATGGGTGCACCACACAGTCGATCTGTCTGGTTTATCAATACTGGGACGGGCCAACATGGGTGAACCACACACAGTCGATCTGTCTGGTTTATCATTACTGGGAGGGGGGCCAACATTAATGCACCACACACAGTCAATCTGTCTGGTTTATCAATACTGGGAGGGGGGCCAACATGGGTGCACCACACACAGTCGATCTATCTGGTTTATCAATACTGGGAGGGGGGCCAACATGGGTGCACCACACACAGCAATCTGTCTGGTTTATCAATACTGGGACGGGGACCAACATGGGTGCACCACACACAGCAATCTGTCTGGTTTATCAATACTGGGACGGCGGGCCAACATGGGTGCACCACACACAGTCGATCTTCTGGTTTATCAATACTGGGAGGGGGCCAACATGGATGCACCCCACACAGTCGATCTGTCTGGTTTATCAATACTGGGAGGGGGCCAACATGGGTGCACCACACACAGCAATCTGTCTGGTTTATCAATACTGGGACGGGGGCCAACATGGGTGCACCACACACAGTCAATCTGTCTTGTTTATCAATACTGGGAGAGGGGGCCAACATGGGTGCACCACACACAGCAATCTGTCTGGTTTATCAATACTGGGAGGGGGGCCAACACATGTGCACCACACATAGTCGATCTGTCTGGTTTATCAATACTGGGAGGGCCCAAAATGGGTGCACCACACACAGCAATCTGTCTGGTTTATCAATACTGGGACGGGGGGCCAACATGGGTGCACCACACACAGTTAATCAAGACAGAAGTTTGCCTACTTCGATAGTAAACTTATATATAATTATACTTACAGAGAGGTTCGACTGATCGTCTTATACTAAAGCTAGTCGTATAGATAGGCTGGACTAGAGAAACCACTCATTCCAGAGACAGATCTTCACCTTAATCTATTCACTCGTGGAATCTATTCTAACACCTTTCTTTCTCATATACCCCCACCTTCTGCTGTACTCAGACGGGACCAAATATCTCTCTAACCTATCTAAAAAAAATGTACGACACCTTCCATGAAGCTTGCTCGATATCATTCATGTGCTTTTGCAGAGGTGGTTTCTATAGCTATGTGTTCTACATGTTGACGTTGTCAGTCCTAAGCACGACTCTATTTCAGGGCATGCCTGAGGGAACAGTATTTACTTTTGTTTTTTGTGCGTGGTTCCCTTGGAGACCGACGGGAACAACGTGGGGTTGATAACTAATAATAAAATAGGTTAACTTCCAAAGTTATGAAAAGACGTGCCATTGATTAATTAATTAATTCATTCACTGACTTACTCACTCACTTCATCAGTCAGTCAATCAATCAATAGATCGATCAATCAATCATTCATTCATTCTCACATTCATTCATTCACTAATTAATTAGTTAATGTAATCAATGAATCATTCATTAATTCATTCATTTGGTCACACGTTCATTTTCTCACTCATTATTTCATTCATCCACGCATTCATGCACTCATTCATTCGTTAATTCATGCACTCACTCATTCATGTGTCAATTAATTAATTCATTCATTCATCTATTCACTCACTCACTCTCTCACTCATTAATGAATGCATTCATTCATTCACTCATTCGCTCATTCATTCATTCCCTTGTTAATTAATTAATTAATTAATTTCTTTTCAGTTGTATGTGGAGGATATGCCTTCAACAAATTCACGCCAAGTCTTCTAGTCCGGTGCCATCAGCTCACGTTCCTCCCACATCTTCTACATCGTGCCCGCCGTAGGACGTACCAATTCCAATGAGAGATGTGCGACCGTAAAAATAAAAACATAAATACTAATATGCTAAACAGATAGCAGTTTAAAAAAACTTACTTTTATAAGTGCGACCGAAAATCTTGGCCACAATTGCTCTTCCATCAAGGTAGCTCCCTCCCTCTTTTAAGACCTCACCAAGGGCCTTCGCATAGAGCATGACAGCATCGAAGAGATATGACGCTTGGATTGGAATCTGTATATTTAAAGAAGAAAATCGTTTTCTTTCTGAAATTAAAACTGTATTTTGCCTTTAAATGTATTGTTAGGAAGGCGTGAGAAGGTGCACAGATAATACTATACAATGAAAAGAGCAATAGTTGTAGACATGTGCTTCAGGGGGAACGACAAAGGTTGATAATGATACTGTTAAAGACTTTGCCCTCGTTTTGGCGAGGTGCCCGCCGCGTTCAACCTAGACACACGGTCCGTCCGTTATATTGTGGCGCAGGTCCAAAAAAATAAATGACGTTGTATTCTCTGACGATATCATTAGGACCGGATCGAGAGGTTCAGTCGCCCCAGGACACTATTTATTTGGTGCCACCTAGAAAATGTTCCCACATTGTGTTTTGCTTTTTACAACCTGATATTTAAAGAGATAAATAAATTCATTAATATACGAGTAATAAAATTAGTTTATTATATTATTACGTCGTTCATTTTTTAAGTGACAACAAAAGTAGCATCATCATTATCATTCCTTTTCGTTCCCTGTGGAACATAGGGCAGAAACAGTTTCTCCCCATCGATTTCTATTCTGGGCTGTCTTTTTCAGCTATGCCCAAGTGATTCCAATTTTCCTAGCCTCTTCTTCAACAGTTCTTCTCCAAGTTCTCTTTGACCTGCCCACTCTTCTTTTCCCCTGTGGGTTCCAGTCAAGGGCAATTCTGGCTGTGCTTGATTTTTCTCTTCTGAGTGTATGTCCTTTCCATCCCCACTTTCTTACCTTAATTTCTGTTTGTATTGCTTGTTGCTCGCATCCTTTCTTTAGCTCTATAATTGTTATTACGTCTGGCTATCTTATACGGAGGATTCGTCGGAGACATCTATTTACAAATGTCTGTAGCTTGGAGGTGATACTCTTTGAGACATGCCATGTCTCTGAGCCATACAGCAAGACTGACTTCACATTTGAGTTAAAGATTCTAATTTTGTTCTCTCTGGATATAGCTAAGGAGTACCATATTGGTCGAAGGGCATTAAAAGCGCATCTGGCTTTATTTATCTTTGAGCAGAAGTCACCAGTTGTTCCCCCTCCTTTGTGAATGTTACTCCCCAGATGTCATTGATCTTTATCGAATCTATCTGCCTATTATTTATTCTCATTTCCTTTGTTTTATTTACATTTATGTGTAGTCCCATCTTTACTGCCTCTGTTACTAATGTATTTGTTTTCTCCTGCATATCTTGCTGTCTATGTACAAATCATCTGCAAAGTCTAGATCCTCCAGTTGTTTGTTAAATTTCCACTGTATTCCAGTTTTCTCTCCCTCTGTTGTCTATCTCATAACCTAGTCTATGACCATGAGAAAAATTGTAGGTGATAGCAGACATCCATGTCTGACCCCACTATGTACTGTGAAGGGCTCAGATAGTTTTCCCTTGTGTACTACTTTGCATGAGGCCTCCTGGTAGAAATCTTGGATGATTTTAATGAATTTCTCTGGGATTCCATAATGTCTCAGGATTTTCCATATCACAGTACGGTCTATGCTGTCGAAAGTTTTTCGAAGTCCACAAAATTTATATACAAGGGGGTCTGCCACTCATTTGATTGTTCTATGATGATTCTGAGTGTTGCAATATAGTCTGTGCATGATCTTCCTGCACGAAATCCTGCCTGTTCCTCTCTGAGTTTGTCATCCACCCGCCTTCTTAATACGGTCAAACAAAACTCTGGTCAAACTTTTTCCAGGCACTGCTAGTAGTGTTATACCCCTCCAGTTGCTACATACAGTCATGTTTCCTTTCTTTGGCAGCTTGATAATGTGGCTTTCATTCCAGCTCTTTGGGATGACCTCTTTTTCCCAGGTTTTCTTGAAGAGCTAGTGTAGCAACTCTGTAATGTATGTTATATCCGCCTTCAGGGCTTCTGGTGGTATTCCATCTCGTCCTGCGGCTTTCCCATTTGTCAGCTGTTTTATTGCCCGAAAGATCTTTTGTTTAGTGGGTGGATTCATGGTGCTGCACTGTAGTGGCTCTTCTGCTGGTTCTATTTGTTGGTTTCGGTTTAGGATTTCCTTAAAATATTCAGCCCATCTGGCCCTTTGCTTCTCTTCATTGCTAATGCTTTGTCCTTCTCTGCTCTTCACTGTTGTATTGTGGTTTAGCTGTTTCTTAGATAAAGTTCTAGTAATATTATATAATATTTTCAAGTATCTTTTTTTTGTCGCAATCTCGGCTTCCTCTGTTAGTTTTTCAATAAATTCTCTTTTATCTTGTCTGGCACTCTTTTTCACTTTCTTTTAGCTCTCAATATATTGTGAGCTGTTGTGTTTTTTGTTCTGCCTTTTTAGAGTTGTTTACTTGCTGTTTGATGTCTCTCCTTTTTCTTATGAGGTTCCATGTGTTTTCTGTGAGCCATTCCTTCTGTTGTTTATTTCATTTGCCAAGAACGTCTTCACAGAATCCCCCTCCGGAAAAATGTAAGTTCTACAAAAACAAGTACCCCACCAACAATAATAATTCTGATCAACCCAACCGTCCTACATGGCAGCGCGGTCAGAAAGGACAAGGTGACAAAGGGAAAACCCCTGCGCACGGGACATATGATAAGAGAGAGCACACCGAGCCTAAACGCATCGGATGCTTGCAAACAGTCTCGCAAGGTAGAATTGATGACAGTGATTCTCAACCTGAGGGAGACAGGCCCTCAACGCGAGGAACTGTTATTTTGAACGGGTCTTCAACATATTGTTTGTTTGACACGGGGCTTTCTTATGATTGCATTGTTGTCAGGCACCTGGTCAAACCCGGTCAAGAGACAGAAGAAATCATCGAACTTTGTGGAGTTTCTAAAGGAGATGTACCAACAACGCTTCCCATCGCATTGGTGGAGATCCACTCTGATTTTGTCAGAGGTGTGATCAAAGCGGCTGTTATGGATGACCCCATCTACCCAGTCATACTTGGCGGTAGATATGTGTTTATTGGGAAACCGGAAGAGCCAATTGTGGCAACAGTAACCACAAGAGGGCAAACCAAGAAGGAACGGGAGCCTGCGCCAAATTTGTTACATAAGGAACTTAAAGAGGCGCAACAAAAGGATCCTACCTTGGCACCCTGCTTTAGGAAACTGCCCATGGCAAAGGACCCTAGAAACCACGGGGAAATTTTGTCTAAAGATGGCGTACTTTATCGCAGAACGGGCAAGTCTGAACAAGTTTTTAATCAGTTCCTAGTACCGAAACAGTACAGAAGCCAAATCTTAGAAATGGACACTCTCTTCCCTTTAGCTGACATATGGGACAGAACGCCACAAATCAGCGAATACAGACTCACTATTGGTGGCCAGGAATGAATATTGATATTATCAGATACGTGAAATCCTGCGCCCAGTGCCAACGGGTGGCATCCAAGCATTTGACATCCGCAGTTTCCATGGGTGAAATGCCAGTAGTGGGGACACCATTTGAACGGGTTGTGATCGACATTTTAAGACCCTTAGAAAGGACTACAAGAAGGAACAGGTTCATCCTGACCTTAGTCCACACATGCACTACGTGGGCAGAAGCTATACCGCTAACATGCGCAGATGCCAAGCATGTCGCAGAAGCCCTCGTGCAGATTTTTACACGGTTGGGATTCCTTCAACAAGTTTTGACGGATAACGTATCCCCATACCGTAACCTGTTAATGGATGAGATCGTTAAGATATCGAGGAACCAGCATATCTACACTAGTCCTTATAATCCAGCCGGAAGTGGGTTAGTAGAACGTGCCAGCGGAAACCTCAACATGATGCTATGTAAACTGGGACAAGGGAAACCTGAAGATTGGGACCTTTGTATACCTGCAGCTTTATTCGCCTATAGGGAAGCCCCACATACTTCCACAGGATTTCCCACAGCTACACTTTTATTCGGCAGACCTATTAAGGGGCCGCTTGAAGCCTTACTTCGGTCTCTAACAGACCAGAAGGCTGATGAGACAGTCGTCTCAGCCAGTAAATATGTGTCGGTTTTAAAGGAAAGGTTGAAACTAGGATGGGACCTAGCAACGACCATTTTTCAGCGAGCACACACAAAGCACGCTAACCGATACAGGAAAGTCGCGAAAGAAAGAGAATTGCAAGCAGGAGAGACAGTTATGTTGCTACTCCCAACCGGGAACAACAAACTATGTATCGGATGGCAAGGGCCCTTTACCGTCCTTAAAAAGATCTCAAGGGCTAACTACCAGATCGCTATTAAAGGAAAGGAGAAGGTCTACCACGTAAATCTGTTAAAGAAATACTTGGAAAGACCAGTGCCGTCCTCCGAAAATCTCCTGGCAATCGCCAAAACTGACGAAGATGACGATAGTTGAAGGGAATTGCCACTGCAAACACACGGAATCTTTCAGCAATGTCAAACTCGGCGACACTCTTTCAAGCGCAAACGGAATACATTCCAGAGAAAGAGAAAACGTTGAAGCAGATTCCATGAGTAGGAATTGGAGAGACGGAGGGGGAAGATGAGAGGGTAGATAACAGTCACCCGGAAGCTACTGATATAAGAAATCTATTTCCATAAAGTGGACATGAAATGGTTTCATATCTTTAAGCGGGGACGTCTCTGTTACATATTATGGAAATAGCTTCATATATCTTTTTTCATTATCTACACTTTTCTTTTACATTGTCTTTCACCTATACACGTTTTAACTTAAACCCCTATATGCTCAGATATCTGTCTCTCTTTCTCATTAGCACGCACATTTTATTGCGGTTCGCTATTTCTTTGACGTTGTTCACGAGCAACCTTTAGCTACCTTTATCTGTAATTATTCTTAACACCAGCGATTTAAACTCGGTGAATAAGATCAGATAGCGATCAGGTATACCAAGGTGAGACCAAATTTTAGTATCTCCCTTGAAACCCGCTCACTAGAGCAGGTAATTAATCACGGCGTATTGCCAGATCAAAGACGGGCTCGCTATATTTCGTTTTATGACCACATCTGCAGATAACAAATATTGTGATTTTTTCGATAGAAGAAATCTCGCACGGTCTGGTCAATCATTGTTACGCAGGATCTAAGAGAGACTGTTCGCTCGGTGCTCGGGTCTGCAGCGGTAACAATATGTAGATTTCTTTCATGTCTAGTAGTTGAGCAGAGATTTTTCCCGTAGGTGCCAACATCTGGCAGATAGTCTGGCAGAGTCTGGTTTTAGGTAATAATGTAATCTATTCCCTTTCATCTTTAATATATATACCACAGAAATCTAACTAAATTTATCCAGTGCCTCACAGATTTCTCTAGACAGCTAGCTTCGATTCTAGAATAACTTGTATTAAGTGAATTTCTTAGTTTTCGTTGGAGAAAAGTCTTAGTAGTTCGGTGTTGAGGTAAATACTATACTAGTAGTTTGAGTGATTTTACTAATGAAATCGTCAATTATATTTGACTGGTTATTTTCTGTGCAGAGTGATTTACTAGTTAGGTCCGTTATATTATTTCTCTAAAATTTTATTGTGTTACAGTAGAGATCAGAACTAATAAATATTTCTAGCTTAACTCTTCCAGCTATGAGATAAATTTTATTAACTGCTAGTAACCAGTCAGAGAATATTCTAACTGTTGTAGTTTATTTCAACGTTGAGGTACAGTTCTGTAGATGGGACCCCAAAGAGCTGGCTAACTACATGTTGAATGATTGTATACGTCTGGTATGTTGGTATTTCGTATTGATGATATATATATATATCTACGCCCACACAGGGCTACTATAAACAGGTCACGAAGACATCACAGTAACTCACGATGATGAAATCAAGGAAGCGTTAAACGACTGTTGACGTTTCAACACTTTATTACAGAACGACAACAGGTTACGCTGACATCAATACATAGTCATGTTGACAAGACTCAATAACATCATAGGCATGATAACAGTTCAATGCAGCTGGCATCTATAAATCATTAGTAGCTTGTACATATCATAGTACTGGTATATCATTCTATCCTTCCTTGGTACAGCTACAGGAAAACTACCCCGCATAGGGGCGGGTAGTCAAGTACATAAGCTTAGTTCATCTTTCACCTGACCCCAGCAAGTCAGGTACTTCTCTGGTCAAATTACACCGCAAAGTTAGCGGGCTACTAGCATACAATGCTAATCTCTACTTTCTTTTGAATATCCTCTGACTAACCCAGTCAGGTACATTTTCTGGCATAAGCAGGCCGCGTAAATATGGCGGGCTCCTAAAATACGATGACCTCTGTGGCTTTCTTTTAGACAAACAAGGTATGTCAGTTCTTGTTCAGTTGATACCGCCTGAATAGCGGGCTTTAACATGTGCAATGTTCTCTGGGCTTCATCTAACCCAATAAATACAATGTCAGTATAATGAGCGAGCTCCAATGCTAATATCTTCAGTGACTCTTTCCTGCACAGGAGGAAAAATCACTACAATGTCAATTGACAACAGAGAGAAAAAAATGGTGTAAAGTTATTTTACCTTGCCAGGAATCCAACGAATAACACCAAAACAACACTTGCCATCCTTGGCGCTTAGAATAACACATGGGGATAAATCTTAGACATTCTTTTGTCACACAGAGGCTTTCTTTCCCCGAACGCCTAGCCAGATAGGAGACGCTGCGCGTCTTAACCCCTTAAAAATCTCAGCTCGAGTCCCCGAACAAACAGGCTTCTTTCCGCGCCCCAAATTCTCGCGCATGCGTCGTAAGACGCAAGTCCCTTGAGTTAAGCTCAGGTGGGCGATCTGAAACATTCCAGGAAAGGCTGACCACTCGAGCCATATATGGTCAGGTTACAAGACCTCAGTCCTAAAATTAGAGCGCTTGGATAAAAGACAAGTGGGATAACAACTGCTTCTGACTTAAACCAAAGTTTAATAGCGAGTAACTCCCCTTTGACCAAGAATCTGAGAATTACGTCCCCGACTGCATTTAACAGTCTACCACACCCCCCGGGAAAAAAAATGATACCATCATTTTTTTGAAAAAAATTACATAGAATAGGACAAAGGAGGGTGATAGTATTCCAATATCTACAATCTGGTAATCAAATGCATAGCATAAATAAATATCAATATAGAGGTGTACATGGACATACAAATAAATTATCATCATCATGTGACGTATTCTTTCCAGAACGTTGTCTCCATTACAGCTGCTCTGAACGCATCACGATTCTGGGCAAGTCGACCTGCATCAGCCAAAGACAAGTTCAGACTCTCTGTGATGTCCTGGGTCCACAAATAAATTATACACCCCCAAAAATAATAATGAGCATGTACAACAGGCTCCTAACGCAGGAATGATGCGCTAATGAAGGGTATCACAATATATATTACGTCATAATGTCAGGCTAGATTGACGCCCAATGGAGCGTTAAGTGAGAACAGAAAAAATATTATCTAACACCGTTAGAGAAATTATTCTCTTAAAGTATTACCATTCTAAAAAAAAAATTAGGTGCCAGACATGCACCTTAAAGTACTGGCAACGTAACAATGCTAAGATCTTGTATAATTACCTTGATTATAATATCACTTTAATCACTTCTGTATCTAAAGTGTATTATACTAATAATAGTGCATGACCAAGTATATATATATATATAAACAGCGTATGACAACAATGAATAACATAAGCAAAGAACAAGCATCAAGGACAAACGAAAACGTTCGCAGAAGTCAAGTAAACTATAAAGCTTAACTAAAGAAAATGTTACAAAAAATTGCAAAGATAACTGCGAAAAAACAAACAAAACAAATGACAACAACCATGTATAAATGAAAAGGTGTATAGAACTAAACGAAAGGAAAGGGAGGGAGAAAATACAAACAAATCAGAACAAAACTAAAGAATAGAGAAAAATAGACGAAAACGACACTAACACATCTCGTCACAACTAAGAAAAAAAAAATTAGCAACAAAAGTCGTTTGCAATTTCTACTGTGGGAAATTTGCAACAGTCCTTAAAGAATCGCTGTTGTAGGCCCTCTTTAACGTGGGATACCTTACAACGGACACCGCCCAACCGAAACCCGCTGAAATGAACACTTATATAACATGTAAACAAAAAACATGTAATATGTAAACAAAGAATATGTAAACAAAGATTGTGCAAAGAGGAAGGCTCAATTCAGTCACAAGATAAAGGCAGAGTTCACAAACATAAACAAGCCACTTATCTTCTGATAACAATCCTCAATAGCAGCAACATATCAGTACACCAATAGGCATCCAAGGACCAGAGGATCCACCGCTGAAGGGTACAGAACTCTGAAACGTAGGGTACAGATGTTCTTACAGCTCTGCTTCTTGCTATGATGAGCAATGGTGACTTCAATAGACCAGCAAATAAGGAAGACAGGAACACAGCAACAACAATGGTATCGGCACTTGACCTTCTGATATCGACTTGACAGTTGTGTACACCGTTCTACAGGCAGCGACATTAAAGTCCAGTAGCTAATGGAGTCGGGAGCACTGCAATTCACCGTGTACTTTAGACTCAGGAAATGTCAACAACGTTCCGGGCTGCGCCGTGTACTTTCAGTTTACAGCCGAACTTGACATATCCTTGTCGATAGTTCCATCTATTCGGCACACCACAATGTTGGCTGAATTTATGTTATGGTGTAGTTTGCTGTGACATCGATATCTTGAAGAACGTAACGACAATAGTTCCCTGGATCTTGACATACGAATGTTGAATGGGTTACAGACCCCGTAAGTGCTGGTTACCAGACAAAACCAGCTGGCCACCAAAAATGTTGTAGTTTAATCAACGTTGAGGTACAGTTCTGTAGATGGGACCCCAAAGAGCTGGCTAATTACATGTTGAATGGTTGTATACGTGATGAAGTCAAGGAAGCGTTAAACGACTGTTGACGTTTCAACACTTTATTACAGGACGACAATAGGTTACGCTGACATCAATACATAGTCATGTTGACAAGACTCAATAACATCATAGGCATGATAACAGTTCAATGCAGCTGGCATCTATAAATCATTAGTAGCTTGTACATATCATAGTACTGGTATATCATTCTATCCTTCCTTGGTACAGCTACAGGAAAACTACCCCGCATAGGGGCGGGTAGTCAAGTACATAAGCTTAGTTCATCTTTCACCTGACCCCAGCAAGTCAGGTACTTCTCTGGTCAAATTACACCGCAAAGTTAGCGGGTTACTAGCATACAATGCTAATCTCTACTTTCTTTTGAATATCCTCTGACTAACCCAGTCAGGTACATTTTCTGGCATAAGCAGGCCGCGTAAATATGGCGGGCTCCTAAAATACGATGACCTCTGTGGCTTTCCTTTAGACAAACAAGGTATGTCAGTTCTTGTTCAGTTGATACCGCCTGAATAGCGGGCTTTAACATGTGCAATGTTCTCTGGGCTTCCTCTAACCCAATAAATACAACGTCAGTATAATGAGCGAGCTCCAATGCTAATATCTTCAGTGACTCTTTCCTGCACAGGAGGAAAAGTCACTACAATGTCAATTGACAACAGAGAGAAAAAAATGGTGTAAAGTTATTTTACCTTGCCAGGAATCCAACGAATAACACCAAAACAACACTTGCCATCCTTGGCGCTTAGAATAACACATGGGGATAAATCTTAGACATTCTTTTGTCACACAGAGGCTTTCTTTCCCCGAACGCCTAGCCAGATAGGAGACGCTGCGCGTCTTAACCCCTTAAAAATCTCAGCTCGACTCCCCGAACAAACAGGCTTCTTTCCGCGCCCCAAATTCTCGCGCATGCGTCGTAAGACACAAGTCCCCTGAAATAAGCTCAGGTGGGCGATCTGAAACATTCCAGGAAAGGCTGACCACTCGAGCCATATATGGTCAGGTTACAGGACCTCGGTCCTAAAATTAGACCGTTTGGATAAAAGACAAGTGGGATAACAACTACTTCTGACTTAAACCAAAGTATATAGCGAGTAACTCCCCTTTGACCAAGAATCTGAGAATTACGTCCCCGACTGCATTTAACACTAACCAACTAAGTAAATACACGGATTCATCATGAGTATTGACGAAATATGTATTTATTTCTAATTCATGATGACTGATTTTTTTTTAAACGACTAGAATTTATTTCACGGAAGTTTTAAGCGATAATGACTAGCTTTAAGCTTGTAGTTTATAATTTAAAGCTAACTAACCAAAGTGAATATATTATATTTTACGCGAGGTAGGATAGGAGTGAGAATCTATATTATTGGTTAAGTATTTTGTATGTTTTTCTCTTTATACAGTATTTGGGTCAAACCCTAAAACCTTACCAGCAGCTTCCATGTAAATCTGGGAATAATCATACTAAAGAACATTTTAACTTAGTTCTGGGTCTTCAAGGTAAATCTGGTCTGAGGTTGTGTTTACACCCAGAGAGAGAGAGAGAGAGAGACCGAATACCAACCCAAAGAACATTTAGAGTGACTTGGTAACTGGCATATAGATCCAGATTTATTGTTCCAATCTCATTTACATTCAGTCCTGTTGTGGCGACCTAACAAACCTTAACATTTCCGACGTTTTATCATTTGGTGGTGTGACCAAGAATTTTATACTGAGAGAAGTTGCCGACCTGACATGTCCTAAGTACTGGAAACCTCAATATATTACCTGAACTGATTTGAAGTGACATAAACAGTAATCCAGACAAAATATAGTCGTAAAGAGAACGCTCCCCGGAAAAATTGGATTTAACCTGTCTCTGTAGAGCTGGGGTTCTCTTTGCCAACAGAACACTGGATGTGCTGTAGGTATGTGTCCTAAAGTTTGCGCCAGAAGGTGAAAATCAAGTTTGTAGGTAAGAACGAATGTCAGTTGCCACTGTTGTATGGATAGAAAGAAAGCAGGAATGAGTGGTTCTTTGATCGTATAAATTCATGCACCCACTGTGTATTTTTTTATGCAAGTTTTTGCTAATGCTGTTTCCTCTTAGAATAGATTAACGTATGAACTCTGTTCTTTACTGTAGAGGGAATTTCTAGACCATAGCGTATTAACCTTTGACTCTTTTGGGGGTTAATAACTTCTCTTCTAACGGGATCTTGTCTCAACAGAGGGAGGGAGGATTACACATACGGGTCTAACTCTTTAATTAATTCATTAACTTTATGTTTACTTGTATTTGATTTGATAGTCATATTATTGCTGTTGTAAAGTTTCTTTATGATAAATAAAACTTACATAAACTTTATTTACGTGTGTCGGTCAGGTTGTCCCAAAAGATCCCTAATCCATTGATGTAGTTTTCACGTCTGTGCGTCTAACTGTCGTCACTTATGTCTGTGTGTAGGTGAGTGGTGATATACATATATTAATATATACTCTAGTAGACTGTCTGACAAACTAAGTTCTGTTGTAGAGATAGGCTGAAGAAGAGAAGTTTCTCGATTTCAGGGACAGACTCTAACTAGTTTCCATCATCTCACTCATGAAAATCTATTTCTTTACAAACCTCTCACTGAGCTATCACCTGTTCTAATCTATTCAGAAGGGACCAATCTATGTCTTAATTCCCCTATCCAAAATCTACGACAGAGCGCCATCAATTTTATCCTCAGTTATGCCAGTAGAAGGTGGTGGTCTGACGCTACGTCAGCTCCTCTCGTTACTCTAACATCTTGTAGACAGCGTCTTCATTTAATGTGACGCTGCGTCTGAAATAATTTGGCCCATGGGTGGGGCTACCGTACCCCTACCTTCTTCTTGACTTTTAGTCACGTCTATTTTCATCTGTTTTTTTTTTCTAGTTTCTGTCGCTGCTCGCTTGTCACTTTGATCTGACAAGTTAACTCCCCTGTTTTTCCCGTGAACACGGCCAGCGACGATAAACGGTCTTTTAATGCTGGTCAGAGTGTCTTTGGGACGCGTCCACAAACGCTCTCGCTCGGCGGCAAATTCTTCCCCGTGGTTTTGATGCCGGGGAAAGTCTGGGACTCTCTTAATGTAAGGGCGGTCACCCTGTTACGCAAATTCTTCTTGTAGCGCGTCGCCAGGGAAAATTCTCTGATTAGTATTACGTTTGGTTTTCTGCGTTTTCTGTGCAGGTGGTGGATACCTCTGACCTAGTTGCACTATATATTGGGTTCTCTTCTGTCTCTAAATGCCTTCAGTCCCCGGAACGTCTGTCGTGAGCGGTAGAGATTTCTGTGCAATTTGCCAGCTAAATTAGTGTGGGATATTCTTCACAAGTCACGGTAATAATTCTTAAATAACTTGTTAGTGTTTTTTTTTCCCTCGGGATTATAACGAGTCACAATAAGCCATTATAGTGGGGTCTAGCTATTGTTAAATTTCGGCCATCACTCAACCAGCACTGAGCAGCTATAGTTAGTCTTTTTGGAATTGTGTTCGTATGCCACTTACGGTTTGTTTCTAAACCAAATGTGTGTGTACCCTAAAAATGCTACACGTAAGCTCCGCTAGAGAACCTCCTTATTCACAAAGGGCACATATCTAATTGGTTTCACTAATAGAATAATTTTTAACTCAGTGTAACCACAAGCAATTGTCTTTTTTTTTTGCCTCCGTGGCGGAGTGTTGTAGATTTGTCACTACATGTAACGTTGATTTATTGATTATAATCAATTACTTGTTTGCACTATGTATATTTGCAATTTAATTTAAAAGTTCACCAAGAGTAGCCTTATAAGTTTTGTCATTTATATGCATGTAAATATGATGATATTAAGCACCGCGGCCCAGTGAAAGAACCTGATACGGGCATCGCGATTTTGTTTTCACGCCTGTGCGTTTGTCAGAACTGACTGATTCGGGGTAAGGTCAGTTCGTGCCAGGTACATGAGGCAGGAATGTTTACCTACCAACCGCCCCCCTCCCCCCAGCGCCAGTCGCGTGTAGCCTGATTATGCATATTTGCGAGTTTAGCAGTAAGCCTGCCCGGCACTTACTTGCGCGTTTGTCTCTTGACCGGTCAGGGAGAGAAAGAGAGAGAGAGAGAGAGAGAGAGAGAGGGGAGGGGAAGGGAAATAAACTGCGAAACCAGGTGTAAACTCCGACAGTTCTGAGTCTTCGGCCACCCATTAGTGCCTGGATTCACAGCACCCTTGCACATTTCAAAGACTTAGCAGGGTCCTTGGAATTTCGTCTTCGGATTTACAATGGGGTTGTTTATTTTTTCACGGATATTCAGCATCAAAGGGCGAAGGAAAGCGTAATTCCAACGGATTATTATATGCAAGGGGGCCAAAGAAGAAGGACTAATTAAGAGTGCACTCATAAACTAGTTGAAAGGGGAAGAGCTCGTAATAACAGTGAGGACAGGGACATTAAGAAATCTTAATAGCTGTGTGGCTGACAAGAAGAAGTCAGCGGCTTATTTTGGATGTGTAGGGACTTCTTTATTTCAGGGTTCCATGCAGACGGATTATATCATCTACTTCAGACTCATGGGAGTGTGAAACTAAATTAATGTCTCATTTGATTTTTCTTTATTATTACGAGCCTTACTGGTCTCTCTAATGGATACATGCATTTTGTTGTTGGATGTTTCTTTGTGATTTTTGATAACTTCTCTTGTTTTGCCATAGTTTTTCTTTTGGTTCATAAATTAGACCTCTTACTGCGGATCAGACGCTTTTTACTATTTGCACTTGTTCTCGTCACTATCTGTACTGGTACTTGTTTGTTTGTGGAGTCACTAATGTGTACTAAACCTTACTCCAATTAAGAGAGAGAGGCGGAGTGACAGTAGTTGAAACATAGTCATTGATTGGTATGAGGGAGAGTCAGTATCTGTTCTTTACTCCTGAAAACTATAAGTCACTCTATCCACATTCAACACCATAACTCATCTATCTTCTGAGTCCTCACTCAGACTTTTGTCTTGTCTCAGACGTCACACAGACCTTTTGTCTGGTCTCGGGCAGACTCTAAAAAAACCACTCGTGACAGCCATTCTTTCCCATGATTAGTTCACAGTTTTTGTTGTCTACTCCTACTTTTGCATTTAAATCTCCCATTACTATCTTAATATCTCTCCTGTGTGTTTTGTCCAGTGTTTCTTGGAGTTCATCATAAAAATCTTGCTTCTTATCATCATCTGGATTGTTAGTAGGGGCATAACACTGAATGATGGTGATTTTTCTTCCTTTTCCCTGGAATCTTGCCGTTATTATCCTGGGTGATATTGTTTCCCATTCTATTAATGCTTCTCTGGCTTCCTGGGACATCATAATAGCAAAACCCTTCTGTGTGTGTGTGGTCTTGTCCTTGTGTCCTGAATGTATGACATTTTCCCCCTGTATTGGTCATGAATTCACCAGTTCCTTTTATTCTCGTTTCTGCTAGTCCTAAGAGTTTTATTTCGTATCGTCTCATCTCTCAAGCTACATGTGCTGTCCATCTGTCTTCCTGCATTGTTCGTATGTTCCAAGTGCCTATTCTAGTTTTTGCCTTCGTCGTTAGAAGAGATGTCGGCAGCCTGACTTCCATTGACTGGCTTTCATCAGTTGTCTGCGTCATACGTCTGTCTTGCGAGGATTCTTCCTGACTCTAGCTTTTGTTTCTTTCTTCAACTATTTCCGTTTCTGTGACAATTTGTATTTTTCCGGCAGGGTTGTCAGCCCTGTTCTCCAACCTCCTTTAACCTGAAGGAAAGGGGAGGTGTTCCCACTTTGTCTGCCCTTTCCATTTTGACCTGCTCAGCTTGATTGAACCTACCAGGACAAAGCTCCCGCTGATATAGCTCAAAATTTCCTCAAGGCACTCAAGCCGACCCACCACTTCAAGGTGGGGCACGTGGGTCAGCAAAGTGCCGTAGAAAAACAAAAATTACGGATTTCTAGCTATACAAATGCAGTTATCCCCTCCGATTGATTAAATGTGTTAAATTTTTATAAGGGACATATTTTGCGATCCGAGCCGTGGCGCCCCAAGCCAGTGTCCCATTGGCCTTTTCCCTGGAGCCAGCTTTGCATGTTGTCATTGATGATGATGGTGATTCTCATTATTACGCCTATTACGAATGAACATAACGATAAACTCTAACACTAATGTGGCTGGGCAATCCCCAATGAGGATTCCAACTATGGACCCTCCAAATGGAGACATGGCTTCTTTGAGAGAGTAAATCGTGACAGGACACATGA
Organism: Oreohelix idahoensis; assembly: GCA_024509875.1. Taxonomy (NCBI): domain Eukaryota; kingdom Metazoa; phylum Mollusca; class Gastropoda; order Stylommatophora; family Oreohelicidae; genus Oreohelix; species Oreohelix idahoensis. The sequence continues at coordinate 445,549 of JAMPIV010016286.1, forward strand.
CCAGCTAAGTACTCCAAAAACGTGCATCACCAGGAAAAGTCGCTCTCACGACACAACAAGCAGGCCGACCACAGCTTTCCTATTCACAAGTAAAGGCAGTAGTTTAAAAAAAAAAAAGTAAATTAGTCTGTTTGCTGTAAAAAACACATTTATAAAATCAAAACGGAAATTTCTGGGGGCGCTATCAGTGAAAGCATTTTTACATTAAAAAATACCTGTTTAGGGGCGCACGCAGAATTTCATTCATTCATTACGCTTCCGTTCCCTGCTGAGAATGCGCCTTCTTTTTCTTCTTTCTTCTTATTCTTCCTTCTTTCTTCTCCCTCTTCTTTCTTTTTTTTTCTTTCCACTTTCTTTCTTCTTTCTCCTTTCATTTTTCCTTTCTTGTTCATTACTTCTTCTTTCTCCCATCGCTGTTCTCATTTATTCTATGTCTTTTCTTCTTTTTCCATTCCCCGTTCTCTTTTGCTTTTCATTTTTTTCTTTCTCCTTTCTTCTTTCCTATTTATTTTTTCTCCTTTCTCCTTTTCCTTCATTCCTTCCTTCTTCTTCTTCTATTTCTTCTTCTTCTTCTTCTTCTTCTATTTCTTCTTCTTCTTCTTCTTCTTCTGCTTCTACTTCTTCTCCGTCCTCTTGTTCTCCGTCCTTCGCTCACATATCAAATCTCTTTTGTAACTAGCAGTCAGTCTCAGACTACACTGTCAGCGCTATATAGTTTCTTCTTGAAATGAGTTGGCGAAGGCACTACTGCCAATCTGTTCTTCGTGTGGAGCCGACATTCGTGAAGGACAGGTTCTACTGTTTACTTGTCTTTCACTTTTAATCAGCCTGAATATTATCACGTGATCTCGTCTTGGTAAGGAGTAATTGTTTGTCTATATCTTACCCTGGATTTTCGCTATCTAATTTTTCCGTGAAGGCATTTCATTATTTTTTTTAAATCTCAAGATGATGATTTATTTGTGCAGTTTTAAATTGGTCAGTTCGGTTATTGGAGTTGATTTTATTGGTCCCGTAATGATTCTCTTAACCTTGTTTTCTTTCCGGCTTGTCTGTCTTCAACAAATTTACGCCAATCCTTCCTCTCCTGTACTATCTGGCCACAAACAAGATTACTCAAATCACAACGATTTGTTTAAGCGTGACTGACCAAATAAGATTATTAAAATAAAGGCACAGTGTCAGGGGCGTCTTCCGATATTGCTGATTAACACTATTCGATGATTTCCATAGCTCTATCATTGTTTGTGTATTCGATGTCATGGAAGCTACCACACAACTATTCGGCCACAACATTTGGACGTGTGAAGGAAACGCTGGCGTTTTATGGGATTCATCTTGAGAAAACCTGTTGATAGCTTAAGAATGGAGTCCTTATTCTGGAATCGTGAGGGCTATAGAGAGAGAAATATATAGAGAGAAATATAGAGAGAGTAATATATTGAGAGAGAAATATATAGAGAGAAATAAATAAATAAATAAATAAATATATATATATATATATATATATATATATATATATATATATATATATATATATATATATATATATATATATATATATATATATATATATAGAGAGAGAGAGAAATATATAGAGAGAAATGTAGAGAGAGAAATATATAGAGAGAAATATAAAGAGACCACACACACACAAAACACGCACATACACACATGGAGAAGAGAACTGGAAACACAAATAGAAGAGATAGAAAATACATGGAAATATCTATGCACGGATGGTGCAGGACAGGAAATCGTGTATTGTGTGTGTGTGTGTGTGTGTGTGTGTGTGTGTGTGAGTGTGTGTATGTGGACAACTGCTGCACATGAAGCTGAAAGGTATTAATAAACTGATTGATAGTCTGTCTGTCTGTCTGTCTGTCTGTCTGTCCGTCAAGACATACACGCTTCGTCCAGTTCCCAGGGGTGGTGAAGCTAAGAGGTGGTAACTCGTTGTAGTGCCGGACGATGTCATGAAATCCCTCAAATTCCACGTGAGGGCTGGACTTCACTACGAGCAGCGACCTCGCGCCTCGAAGATTGGGAAGATCCATGTGGTACTTCTGAAAGGTGTCTGTAACAACGCAGTTACAATTATTTAATAGATTTATAAGCGGTAAGAACGAAATCAAATAAAAAAGTAAATACTGTAAAGTCAATAGGTTAGAACAGCAGCTTGTTTATTTACTGGCAGTGCATAATAATGGGTTATTTCAGCAGCTCGTAATGAAAGAAAGTATATTCAGCCATTGAGACGGGTTATTTCAGTTTGAGCTCAAATTCATGATAAGCTGTTTTTCCCATGTAACATCTGGCAGTTTATCTAAATTTCCTATATCGACAATTCATTATTGTTACAATCAATCAATTAATTAATCAGTCAATTAATCAGTCAGTCAATCAACAAATACTCCTTAGCTCCCCAAAAACATGGGCCTTCAGCTAAAACTTGCAAAGTCCTCATAATCTTTATATCTGTCTCCAGTTCTCGTCTGCTTCGTAATGCTATTAACAGGTTTCCTCAGTGTGTATCCAGTCCATATCCAGATTCTTCATCTCATCTCTTGTTTCACTGTTATTTCTCTGGTTCTTGTCATTCGTTCTACGTTGGTGACAATCTCGCACCATTTCGCAGTCCTCTATTCTACGCAAGCACACATTTATGAAAGTCTGTAGTTTCTTGGGTGTTGTTTTTGTTGTTCTCTGTGTTTCAGAACCAAGCAATAGGACTGACTTGACATTTGATTTAAGATTCGTTTTCTTTTCGTGTTTGAATTGATTTCCTCTGATTTATACATATTGCTTAATGCAATTAACACGTCAACCCCCTCCACATGCCTTTTGCATCCAAATTTGATATCTCTGTCTGTTCCCCCAACTCTATCTTATAGCCACCACGCAGCCAGATTACAGCCCGTCAGGTACGGAACAAGATAATTAATGTTTTCTGAAAAAATTAGAATTTAAATACGGGAGTCAAAGGCAATTTTACATCCCGTGTATTAGCTATACATGTCAGCTAATAAAGCGGACAGTGTGATATGTACCAGGGCAATGGGTAAGGTAAAGTTTTTATGTAAGCACGTGAAAACAAAACTATCAGTGATTCTCAAACTGAATTCAAGAAGCTTCAAGACAGTGGAGAATTGTATGTAAAATAACTAAAAATAAATTAACTATTATCGCGCTGACCTACTTTTGAAGTATTTGTGAGGCTCCATGGCGACACTTTCCACAAGTTCCACATAGATGACCTCATATTCACCCGTATCCAGAAGTCCACGCAGATTTAAGTTGACCATGAAGTCTATCAAAGCGTTCAAGGCACCCAGAAGGACGTAAACTGTGAATAGACGTTGGCAAATATTAAGTCGCCTATTTCTTCCTTGTCGATTGCGCGGTTACTTCATTTAGCGGAATGAACACGTTAGTTGGATTGGTTTTAAGGACAGTCTTCATTGACACGGACAACTCCATCAGTGCTCTGATCTCCTCCCTTAGATCACACAAGGAGGATCTCAGCTCAGTGGACGAACTCCGTAGCACCGGCGAGAATCCTAGTGTGTGCATTTAGGAATCACACATTCTATAAATATTTGTGTAGTGGGTAGGAAGGAACACGTTAGTATGAAGACTTAGTACAGTACTTTAGAGCCGTACTAAGACATATCACATCTATTGCCTCAAGATATCTCATGCTAACGAATGTTCGTATACTGATCGCGAATCCTGAGCACTAAATACATTATCAAAAACTGTCCAGCCCACGACGCCAGACCTGGCCAGAGAGTGCTGAGCTCAGGCAGAAGATATGTGGCTTCACATGAACCTGAAAAAGATTGTAGACTTCGTTCTGGCGACAGGCCTGCAGATTCATCATGTCGCCTTCTGGCCCTGCTCATTTGCTTTCGGAGAGTAGTTTTATTCGTGTTTGCTTTTCTTAGCCTGTTGCTGTCGCCATAGTACGTACAATTCTGCTGGTGGTTTGAAATGAGAAGTTTCTTTTTTCTATATAAATGGTTTATCTAAGGCGTACAACCATCATACACCGGAGTATTCTGGCTTTAGGAGGACAGAAATCCTCCCTCGACTCTTCTGATACTTACAACAGTCCATCCACAAATGCTATTTGATACGCATGCCTTGGGAGCATTTAAACGAAGTAGAGATGTTGGCCGCCAACTCCACTCCCGATGTTGACAGCATGATTAACCTGTGTATGTCTTTAATACGCTATTGATAAAACCATTCTGCATTTTGCTCTATTTGGGACAGACAACTATAAATAGTCCGCTCAATAAGTTATTGTATTTGTATGTATGTATATGTATTTGTATGTATGTATATGTATATATATGTATATGCAGGCTTCCTGCTCCATATGGAGCGAAAAAGAGAATGACCATGGTGTTGATGTTGATAATGCCCATAATGTTTTTATCAATTACCCTCCCTTCTCCGTTTTGTTCCCACATTTTGCCCATGAGATGGTCTCTAATTAACTAAAATTAACTCTGAGGTGTCTTTTCTCTGAAATTTACTAACTGGAGTCACTGCTGTGTTTTGCACCACATAAATCATATTAGGTAGTTCGATTTCTGATCGACTATATCATATTATTCAGTCTGACTATAAATGAAGGTAGAAACAGCCTTCTTTATCTCATAAATCGTGAAGGTTATATAAGTCCTACAAATCTTGCTGTACCGAAAAATTACGGAGTTTAGTACCAAAATTTCTTTTTCTCCTGATCATAACTTTGAACTGAAATACCATCGTCATCGTCATCATCATCATTATCATCATAATCATCATCATCATCGTCATCATCATCATCACCATCATTATCATCATCAGCATCATCACATTCATCATCATCATCATTATCATCATCACCATCATTATCATCATCATCATCACCCTCATCGTCATCGTCATCATCATCATCGTCATCATCATCACCATCATCATCCTCACCATCACCATCATCACCATCATCATCATCACAATCATCATCATCATCGTCATCATCACCACCACCATCATCATCATCATCATTTTCCATTTCAGTCTTTACGAAGGATAGAACCACCACTATAGCTTGTCCCCTTGTACGACGCCTGGCAGAGGTGGTTCTGTAGCAACCTGTTTATAAACAGAAAAAAAAATATCATAGGTAATCATCAACGTCTATTTCCAATTCAGCTTGTAAAACTTTCAGAGCTATGACATTATTACGCAAACTAATAAATTATCGTCAAACTCGCAGTAATGTTATCTTAAAAGGTAATTGGAAAAAACGCTTCTTATTTTTAAATTTGTATATCCTAACATGTACCTATTGAATACACATGGAACAAGTGTCAAAACCAAACACATCTCACAATCCACACAGCTACTAAATTTCACTAGCGTTAACAATCATGAACAATAATAATCCAACCGTAACATACAAGAATGTCCAATAATAATATATTGCTGAAACAAGTGACTTCTCCATCTTCATCTGTAACCACACGCCATCATCATCATGTTACAGACGGCATGATCACAGACACACTCACACGTTTACACACAGGACATTATGTTTAAATATAATCAGTGGCGGCTCGTTATTAGGGGATACTGGAGTCCATCCTTACCTGAACTTTGAAAGTCTCCGTAGATATATTACACCAGTTATGATTCTACCGAATTCTCACTAAAGCTGTCTCTTCCACCAATCTCTGGCTGCTAAAACGTCCCATTGCCACTTCAATAATGCACGCGACTCGTTTCTCGAACGTTTCTAAACTGTGAGACAACACAAACCATCACCAAGAATGCGAACTATTTGTTTGAGGAAGTTTACGTTTCACAAACCTTGACGCCACAACGTTAAATGCGCATGCGCAGCATGACTCAGAAAGGATACAGCATGATATTCCATAGATAACCAGACAAGTTGTATTCTTCTACAAAAATGCAGTGTTGCTAATGTCGCTGGTAGTCTCCCGAGCTCTGCAGTGGTGATCCAATATTGGCCAAACTCCGAGTAAAAGATGAGGGTTTTCAAAGTTATCAACCTTCGCTCAAGATTACTCTTGACTGGGATATAAACAATAGAATGATGCTTCTATTCCTGGGAGTCTCACAAGAATTTAAAGAAAGGTAAGTATAACAACTGAGATGATCTAAACTGTTATTAAATTATTATTCACCGCTCCTTCTGTGAGGAAAGGTTTTGACTAGTGGTTAAGGAGCCCCAGTTGAAGTTGATTCAGCAAAATATTAATTTAATAGCGCAGCAAAATATTAATTTAAAAGCTCTGTATAGCTATGAATCACTCGTGTGTTACCGGGGTGTGGTGGGTTTAGATGTTATGAATGTTGGTGTTGTATTTAATTTGTAACTGAGTGAGGTCAAGCTGTGAAGGCCCCTGAGTCTAACAATTGATGGGGTGTGTTCTCAGGGAACCTTTCTGCTACCACCCTAAGATTTCACTCAGAGTTATATTTTACACTTAGAATAAATGATGACTACGTCTAAATGTCTATGGTAATGTACGTGTGGTGTGATGGTAACCCAATACACAAACACACACACACAGATATTAAATTCTATGATCAACTCAACTAACCCAGTGTTTTAAATTTGGTATTTAGCAATTTGTTTTACAATTTATTTTGTCCTGAACCTAACATTATTTTGGTCAGGACTATCAAAATCAAATGAAATCAATTTATATATATATATATATATATATATATATATATATATATATATATATATATATATATATATATATATATATATATATATATATATATATATATATATATATATATATATATATATATAGATATATAAATATATATATAATATAAATATAAATATAAATATATATATATATATATATATAATAAACTATAAATAATATATATATATATAATATTAAATAATATATATATAAATATAATATATATGTGTGTGTGTATATATGCAATTAAATTAAACAAAAGGGACAATATGTCCAAACACATAATTTAAAATCTAAGAATAATGTTAATATATATCTCTACTACTGTTTAACTGGTACTAGATTGCGGGTTGGGGGTTGTACATCATCCTCTGTCTTTATTCACACATATTCTTTTCACTTGATATACTTTATTTGGTGGAAATGTTTTTTATTTTGTACAGTTATATTATTATATGGTAGATAGTTGATGAATCGTTCCGTGCCAGGTCTTATGCACTTATCTGGCACGTGAAGCTAGATGTTAGTTGTCTTTCCTGCCAAAGGCCACTGTCTCAATCTTCCTGGGGCAATCTTGGTAGAGAGCTTGTACCAAGATTACAATTCCAGTGGTAGAGAGCTTGTACCACTACAGCAACTTTCTCTCTTACACAGAGTATACTTTCAGGAAGCTGGCACTAGCACAGTGCCAGTAAAAAACCCTGCAACATGAAGATTATGGTTTGTTTTAACATAATATCTAATCCACCAAATCCACAATTAATAAGGCATTCAAAATAAAAGAACAGGGCTAGATCTCTCTGACCAACCCAGCTCATTTAATCTAGATTGATGGAACAACTTGTACCAGTTTTCACACTCCTCTCCTCTAATGGCTACAAGACCTATGCCATTATCGTCGATCTTTTTCCATACAATAAGGTAGGTGATATGATCCCTTGCTGACAACCTATGTAATCTTTTGGTTATACACCTCTGGTAGTTTGTTAATATGGTGGAGCAACACATAGGCCTTGCATAAGTCTGCTAGTGACTTATGTACTTACAGTCGTAAAATATCTTCATTACCCAAGTCGTACAACACAATTAATAATATAAATAATGTTAATAATTTCTGTCTTACCACAAGTTCAATGAATAAACACAGGAACGATGACTTGGCACAGATTCAGCTTTGCTGCCGGCGAGACTATGAATTTTTATTTATTTAGTTTAGTTTTATTTAAAAATTCACACTTCTAGTACATCGTCCTGCTCAAGGGACAGATTCTTAGACAAATGGCGTCCAGCCTTCAAAGTTTTAATTAATATTAAATGTGTTGGCCAATGGGCTAGGGCGACTAACATTTTTGAATCAAATTTTAGAAAAACAAAATTCCAAACCACTATGTGTTACTCTGCAAAAATATATTTAGTTTCGGGCCAACCTCTCTCCCTCTTTCTAACTCCACCCAATCAGATTACGTGTACCCTCTTCTTCCTGATTTCAAAAATGCGTTCAAAAAATGTTAAGGCTAAAATAAGTCAGTCTGTCCTAGAATATATAGTATTATTGCAATATCTTGGTTATTAGTTGGACTATTTTGTGATTTAAGATATATTATTGATCAGGAGACCATATTCCACAAAACTATCTAAGTTTTATGGCCATATTCCTTTTAGTTGTAATTTCATATTTTTCCTTTTAAATAAATATACACCATCCTTTTCCCTCTCTCCAATGCTTTTTTTTTCAAACTAAAACGACAATGTCTGTGTTTCGTCAAAATTTACGCTACAATACAGGAAATGAGAGCGGTGTGTGTGGTTATATATTTCCACTGCGTGACCAAAAGACGAAGATGTATTGGCCTTGTGTCGTATTTTCAAACTGCCAAAGCCAATATCGCGCGTTCGTTACCATTTTTGATTCCAAACAACGCGTGCTGATGGTAGCATTCTGTCGCTCCTTTCCCCTCCTTCGTGTCTCTCCTTCCGTCTAGAACAAAAATTACGCCTCGATTTGTTTCAAACATGTTATATTTATTTTCCCCTACAGTAAGGCCTATTGAAAGCGATATGTTTGCAGGCGGGGCGAAGAAGCTAATCGCAACCCAATATTTTATTTCTACCTTATTTTGACTTTATACTCTATAATGTTTTATCTAATTTATCGATTGTATTGAGGATATTACTACACGGGGCCCGAAAGGTGAGCAAAGAATAGTAACACTGTACCCTACCAGGCATGTCGTAAAAAGCGACTAAGGAGGGTTGGGCATGGGGCTGGTTAACCCCATCCCGTAAAAAACTTTGTACCACAAATACTTCAACAATTATGGACATAGCTATGTATTAAAAAAAACTGAGTCAAACGGGTGCAGACACAAAAGTCACTCAATAGTGATTAATTCAACTCTAGATTTAAATAAAAACAGGTTTAATAATCAGTTATTGATTTAACAAGATACAAAAAAATAAAGTTATTTTATAAAAACAAAACAATTAACTGTGTATTCATCGAAAGATCTTAGTTGTTGGTGGATGAGAGAACAAAATAATCAGTTTGCTGTGCTAGTGTTCTACTTAGCTGACGGGGTGGGGTCAGTTGGGGTCTGCTTGGTTCTTTCACTGCTGGTTCATGAGAGGTGTTTTGGCTGTTCCTTTTCTTCAGGAGTCGAATATTTTGGCAACAGCACGTCCCTTACAGCAAAGACGGGGTAACTACTCTCTTAGCTTCGTCACATGTCCCCAAGACCCGTCTTTTGTAGGTGTCTGGCGTCGACTTCAGGCAACTGGTACTAAAAACTGAGAGGAAACAAATGCCTCTTTTAAGTATTATGTCTCCTGATGTAAACATCAGGCGACCTCCGCTTCTCTCCATCACTTTATCTTTCTCATAGTTTTGCCCGTTATCCCTGAGCATTAAATCTGAACCTATTGAGTTAGATGAACGCGTTTTAGGGCAGCGGAAGAGGACAGATGTATCTGTTACGTGCAGTCTTTGATATCTTACAATATTATACATTGGTATTCTTGTTATCTTCGCAAATATTTTGAAAGCAAAATAGTGCTTAAGGGAAAGTCATTATTGAGTTACTTTCCTTGAAAGTTGTGTCGGCTCTTTCGATCAAACTCCGCGGATGAATCCATTTTACTGCGATTTATTCGTTGTTTGGGTAATAATAGATTGTTCTTACTTCAGAATATCTATGGCCTGAATTTATGTGTATTGTTTGTCTGAGTAGGACGAGTCTGTCTTATATCTGTATATCTTTACATATCTAAGTCGAACTATATGTTCTGTTGTCTCTAGAGAGGTCGAAGGCTATTCGGCGGATGTGTCGCTAGAGTGTGGTGTGATTTGGCTTCGTCCTGATAGGGACTGTGTTTTTCCATGTCGGCCTGTCGCCGGGGAAAAAGTGATCTCAGTATTTGTGGGGAAGGTGATAGTCGTCTAAACCTATCGTGTATGCTTTACCCCAGTGTTTATTCGTATTGCCAAGGAATGGCAGTTTCATATTTCCTATACCAAGGTAATCAAAGATACTCTTATGAACTCTCGATCGAAGCCACCATTTTCGATAGTTACGATTTGAATGTCTAAGAGAATATATTTGACTCGATGAAAACGACTTCGATTCCTAGCAGCACTATATCCTGTAGATTGCAGTCAATTGTTCATGATCAAATCTACAGAGCAATGAAATGTTTTATGAATGACTAACTTTAGGACAGATTCATTATCTGTATCCAAACGTGAGTGACAGCTCACGAGTGAAGCCATCTTGGAACCAAAACATGTAGTGACTTTCAAGAAGAGAAAAGGGATGCCCGTATTATCGCTTGATTAGTCCAGAGATCACTGCTACACATGAGAACCCATTGCTAGCGGTTCAATATTATTATATGGAAAAATATGTGCTGAACATTATGTTGAAGAATCGTCGCTAGACGAGATTAGGTTTAGAAGCCATCTGAAGTATTGTTTATAAGCTGACGTGCTCAGTCAGTGAAGTCAGATGATATATATGTATGGGCGATACTGAGTGCTTGGCTACTGACAGTCCATTATACAATTATTCTACATGAGTGCCCATGTAACATTGCAAGACCATTTGTCCACTGTACTATGATGTATTATGGCAACCTGTGATTTGTCACTATCTGTGCTGTCGAGTGTGTACGTCCAATTAAACTTTAGTAAAGGTACACAGTCGTTGGTGTCGATGACTTCCAGCCATACATGAGTGTGAGAAAAGAACATTTTTTTGTCAACACCACGAACCTTTATCATCATTCGCACATTATACACTCAATCCATGTCTACACACCACTGCGTAGGTCAAGTTGACATTCCATACACTACAGTGGAGCAAACAACACCATAGAGATCTTATCAACTGATGATGATGATGATGTCTGCTTCCATCCACTTATATCTATCTTTTGGTGGATATCATTAACGGGAATAAAAATCCAACATTATCAACCTTATCAACTGGTGGGCCAGCTTTCTGGGTTTGACCTCGCAGAAGTTCAGAAGTCAACAGATTACCGATACCAGACCGTTTCCTGTGGCTGATACGACATACTTGCAGTATTGGTTTGCTATTTGTCAACACTTTGTCACGTGACCTGTCAAGTGAATGCAGTATGTAGGTCAGCGTTGTTGACATTTTTTACATTAGACATTACAGAGTTTCACAGAACAGTTGGATCAATTCTTGTCAATATTAACAGGAAGACAGTATGAGTGAACTAAGAAGTCCTATTTTCATCGATGGATCTTCTTGTTTTCTGTATATGAACTTTAATATTTAAGGCCAGAATGTTTAATTGAATAAAGTGGCAGTTTGTTTATTTTCATAAAAATAACTTTGCCATTACTGTAAAACTGAGCCTATTTTGCAACACATACTATCATACACATAATTTATATATATTTATGTTTACATGTTATTTGTTTGTATAGTATGTTAGTTTCTATGTCAGCGGGTTGTGTTTAAGGTTGGGCGGCGTCCTCACAACAGAATATCCCACGTCATAGAGGGTCCGTTGTGGGCGTTTTCTATAGGTGCAATTTTCTTGATTGAAAATTTGCTGCGACAACTGTTGCTTTTGTGTTAGCTGTGAAGTCTGTAATTATTGTTATTTTTGTGATATTTCTTTGTTCTTTAGTTTTGTTTTGATTTGTTTGTAATTTGTTGGTCTAACCTTTTCTATCTTTCAGTTCTATTCACAATTTATATTCATATATTGTGACGTCATTTGTGTTGTTATTCTTTGCAGATTCAGTGATTATTTTCATTAATTTCCCTATTTGATTTATTTTGATTTCTGCAAACGTTCTTGTATTGTCAGTCCTATTTGTACTTTATGTATTCTGTTGGTTGACATATGTTTTATATAGGTATATTTCATAAGACACAATTGCCTGTGCACTGCACTTGGATTATGGTATAAACCAGTACCTGATTATTATTACTATTATACAAGACCTTATTAAAGGCTTGTGACCCACAGATATTGGGATAGTATACTGATTAATCAAGTCATTGAGAACTTGTGTTATTATTATTGGTTCAGGTGATTAGTATTATTGTTAGACATCATGTCTACTTTGGAATACTTCATTACACAAGGGAAAGCCCTTGATAAGACTGGTCAACAATTAGAACAATGGGCAGTTGCTCAATATGACAAAGCATTAGCTGCAGAAGAGAGAAGAGCTATGGCAGAAGAGAAAAGATTAGAAAGAGAAGCTGAGGCTGCTGCTGAACAAAAGAAATTGCAGATGCAGGTAGAGGAAAGGAGATTTGAAGCTGAACAAAAAAAATTAGAAAGAGAAGCTGCTGCGGAACAAAAAAGATTAGACAGTGAAGCTGAACAAAAAAGATTAGACAGGGAAGCTGAACAAAAAAGATTAGACAGGGAAGCTGAACAAAAAAGATTAGACAGAGAGCTGCTGAAGGCTGAAAAAAAAGCAATAAGAGAACATGAATTTGAGTTGGAGAAATTGAGATTGACAAGTATGAGTAATGTTAATCAGGCATCTAGTGGTAATGATAAACCTTCTACTTACAAGGTTAAGGTTCCACCGTTCAATCAGTCCAGTGACGATATTACATTCTGGCTGGATAGATTTGAACGTTCTTGTCGTACACATAATGTGGATAAATCACAATACGCTAATCAATTATCAGAAAACTTGAAAGGTGAATCTTTGACTAGATTATGCCTTGTAGGAGAAGCAGATAAGGATAATTATGATGTCATTAGGGCGGCTTTGATAAAAAAATATCAGCTAAGTGAGGAAGGCTATCGCCTTTTATTTAAAACGATGGTACCTGAGACGGGTGTAGAATTCTCAGAATTCACTGCAAAGGCACGTCTCACAGTTGATCGTTGGATTGAGCTTTCCAAAACAGAAAAAACGTATGAAGGACTTATGGATTTGTTGCTCAGAGATAAGATTATGTCATGTGTGAACAAACCTTTCCTTGAATTTATACATGAGCGTAAACCCAAATCTCTAAAAGAAATGGAAGAATATTGTTCCCAATATGTCACTGCACACCCCGACGTGACTTTTGGCAACACTAAGATTAAGGAGAGTATGCCAGTTGCTTCAGCAACACCATACAATCCCAATTATTCACACAGATTTCAGGGACCTCAAAACAGATTTGATAAAAAAGGTAACCATAATAGTTATCAAAACCAAGGTAACCAATCATTTCAGGGTTCTTCTTCAAAGAACTGGAGACGACCTGATAGCTCTCGACACAGGGGTGGTCATAATTATAGGAATTTCCGTAGAGGAAGTAATTATAGAAACTATCAGGGTTATCCGTCTTGGAGTCAACAAGATCATAATTACAGAGATACTCATTATAATGAATATGATAATGGTAACCAAGGGAACTATGACTCAAACCCAAATAGGGGTTACAATAGAGGTAACAATAACTACAGAGGTGATAATAACCGAGGTAGATCTCAAAACAAAAGACATAAACCACATTTTCAGGCAAACTCTGCACAACAAGAGTCCCATGAAGCCTATAAACAGAGTAAAGATAATAATGATGCTAGTAATATGGCATGTGCCGCTTTTGATTTTGGGAGAGCATCTCAGTGCCCCCAATGCAAAACGTTATTTGAGCCAACCACAGTGTCTACTTTAAGCTGTGGCCATCCTCTTCCTGCTCTTCCAGCATCAGTCGCGCATGATGGAAGAGGTTCTCTTGTCTTACATAAGGGTTTAGTGAATAACAATCCAGTCTCTGTGCTATTTGATTCTGGATGCACCACAATTGGTGTTAGGCAGTCACTCGTAGATCCTTCCCGTGCCACTGGACAAGTAGTCAAATGTGTAACATTTGGCGGCACATTAGAGAAATACTCTACTGCTATCATTAGGATTGCTACTCCTTTCTTTACAGGAGATGTACACGCATGTCTTCTTCCGAATCCGATCGCTGACCTCATCATCGGTCGCATTCATGGAGTCAAGGAATGCACTCCGCAACAAATTTCCACGTGGGAAAGGCAAAACATGCAGATTGCTAACGCTGTAGTCACTAGAGCTCAGGCTCTTAATATGCCTCAAACTTCATCTACTGAAGATAATGAAGTGCATAACCAAGATAATCCCTTGGTAATTTCTCGTGACTCGTTTATAAAACAGCAAGAAGATGATCCCACTCTGAAGAAATTCTTCATTCTTGCAACTAAAGGTGATCCGAATAAAGACACAAGTCGTAAATCGTGGATTACAAAGAAGAATGGCGTACTTGTACGTATGGTTCAAGACTCCATTACGTCAAGTCATTCTCAAATCCTGGTTCCCAAAATTTGAGAGTTAAAATTTTGCAGCACGCTCACGACTCTCAGTGTGCTGGACACATGGGTTTTTCCCGTACTAAGTCAAGAGTCCTTGCGGCTTTCTTTTGGCCATTGGTAAACAAGGACATACGGATTTATTGTCGATCTTGTAAAGTATGTCAGGAAGTTAAATCCAAAGGTCCACGGCATGCTGCACCCATTCAGGCGGCGGACATTCCTATTCGGCCGTTCCAAAAAATGGCCATAGACATTATTGGTCCATTTAAGATCAAGTCTGCCAGAGGACATCATTTTATCTTGACGTGTGTTGATATGTGCACACGTTGGCCAGAGGCTATTCCTCTGAAGAGCATTACTACTGCTGATATTGCAGATGCTCTTTGGCTTATATTTTCTCGTCTGGGGTTCCCCGGAGAGATATTGTCAGACCATGGCACCCAACTAATATCAGATACCATGTCTCAAGTAATGTCTACTCTGCAGATAGATAGATCTTTAAGTAGTATCTACCATCCAATGTCTAATGGTATGGTCGAACGCCTTAATAGAACACTTAAAAACTTACTGGGGAAGATAACTGAGGATCATCCTCAAGACTGGGACAGAGTTTTACCTGCGGCCCTCTTCGCTTACAGAGGTACCCAATGAACATACGGGATTTTCTCCCTTTGAACTCGTCTTTGGCGCGCGTCCGCGTGGCCCTATGTCGTTGCTTCACGATCTCATAACATCTGACAATATTGACGATGACACAAAGTCATCCTACGAATATGTCATCGCGTTGAGACAAAAAATTATCGAAGCATGCAAATTAGCAACTTCTTCTTCTGAATTTGCGAAACAGAAGGCAAGGCAATTTGCCAATAAGAAGAGATGCTTACGACAACTTTGTCCTGGTGACAAAGCATTTGTATTACTACCTTGTAGGGAAAACAGATTACTTATTTCTTGGAAAGGTCCGTACGATATAATATCGAAAATTTCCGATGTCGACTATATTGTCGATATTGATGGGAAGCATAAAACCTTCCACATCAATATGCTTACTGAATTCCATGAACGTCCGGATTATTTGCAACCCATTTTCCAAGCAACGGACAATTCTCCAGTACAACATGGTCATTACTCATCACTGTCCGTGATACAGGATGAGGAAACAAGTTTTTCAGATGTAAATCTTCCTCTTCCAATGATCCCACTTCATTCTAGTGAATCATGGAAGAACGTTACTGTCTCTCCTGATTTGTCTCTAGGAGAACAGCGACAAGTTTCAACTATGTTGCAAACATTTCAGGATGTACTCACTGACATCCCTGGACAAACGCATGTCATTGAACATGACATTGTTCTAACTGACCATACTCCTATTAGGGTTAGACCTTATCCTATACCTATACATTTTCAAGCACAGGTCGAGAAAGAGTTGGATGAGATGATAGATTTGAAAATAATCGAACCATCCACCTCTGCATATTCTTCGCCGATGGTTATTGTGCGTAAAAAAGACAATAACATACGTCTTTGCGTTGACTATCGAAAATTGAATCAAGTAACGAAGTTCGATGCCGAACCTATGCCTTTACTGGAAGAGCTACTTACTCGACTCTCCAAATCTCATTTTTTCACTAAACTTGATTTGTCTAAAGGATATTGGCAAGTTCCTTTATCTGAACGCGCCAAACCTCTCACGGCTTTTTCAACACCTAGAGGTTTGTTCCAATGGAATTTTATGCCTTTCGGTCTTATGAACGCACCAGCTACATTCGTACGCATGATGCGCCGAATCCTATCTTATCGGTCAGATGTCATTGCATATCTAGACGACATCTGTCTTTTCAGCGATACTTGGGAAGATCACTATTCAGGGTTAGATGAATTGCTGTCTACTTTGCGTGAGCACAACCTGACAGCGAAACCCTCTAAAGCCTATATTGGTTTTAGCGAAATTTCTTTCCTAGGCCACCGAGTTGGTCATGGTTTCCTAAAGACAGAGGACCATAATACTAGTAAGATACTTAACATCTCAATCCCTAAGACTAAAAAACAGGTGAGAAGTCTGTTAGGTCTTATTCAATTTTATGGCAGATTCATTCAGAATCTATCCTCTATCATGGCACCTCTCTCAACACTTCTAAAGAAAGGTTCGCCTAATGTGGTCCACTGGTCTCAGGAATGCCAATGCTCTCTGGATAAGATTAAAACATTGTTTTCAACACCACCTATTTTAGTGCTACCTACTAAAGATAAGACATTCGTTCTTCGTAGTGACGCTTCATCCACTGGGATTGGAGCGGCACTAATGCAAGAGTACTCTGGAACTCTGCATCCTGTAATGTATATTTCCAGAAAACTTAATGCGGCAGAAAGGAATTATTCGGTTTTAGACCGTGAGCTATTAGCTATGGTTTGGTCGATCCTCAAACTACAGAGATTCCTTCTAGGCGCACATTTCATAGTAGAAACCGACCAAAAAGCTCTTACTGCTATACAGAGTAAGAATTTGAAGAGCTCGAGGTCTACTCGATATGCAATTGCTCTTCAACCTTTTCATTTCTCTGTGCGAGCTATTCGTGGATCAGATAATGTGATGGCAGACATTCTGTCAAGATGCCCACATGATTCCACATAACTATTAGGGCTTAGACTTCTTGATATGTCTAGTTCTATAGTAGTTCCTTTTCTATATCATGATAGATACACATTTGTAATTTAATAATATAATGATTGTATCACTACATAGCGGTTCATTGATGTTTATTCACCGCTGTGCTTTGATGATTTTTTCTTCATAAATCATAAATTTAAGATATCTAATACGAAATGATGATATGAATTTTTTAGGCATTGTGTAATTGCCAGAATTGTATTATACTTTGATGACACCTTCCTGGAAAAATATACTTGTAGAGAAATAATTTCTCTCAGTTTATGAGACACATTCTCACCAGTCGCTCCATAAGTCGACTTAGCCTCATATTAGGCGTTATAGGTATTCCTGATATTTTCATCTGCGCATTATTCATGCGTTGTGAGCCTATTGTACGTTGCTCCTAGATGTATTTCAAAAAAAAAAAAAATGTTCCATTTTTTTTTTTTCCGGGAGGTGTGGTAAGACTGTTACGTGCAGTCTTTGATATCTTACAATATTATACATTGGTATTCTTGTTATCTTCGCAAATATTTTGAAAGCAAAATAGTGCTTAAGGGAAAGTCATTATTGAGTTACTTCCCTTGAAAGTTGTGTCGGCTCTTTCGATCAAACTCCGCGGATGAATCCATTTTACTGCGATTTATTCGTTGTTTGGGTAATAATAGATTGTTCTTGCTTCAGAATATCTATGGCCTGAATTTATGTGTATTGTTTGTCTGAGTAGGACGAGTCTGTCTTATATCTGTATATCTTTACATATCTAAGTCGAACTATATGTTCTGTTGTCTCTAGAGAGGTCGAAGGCTATTCGGCGGATGTGTCGCTAGAGTGTGGTGTGATTTGGCTTCGTCCTGATAGGGACTGTGTTTTTCCATGTCGGCCTGTCGCCGGGGAAAAAGTGATCTCAGTATTTGTGGGGAAGGTGATAGTCGTCTAAACCTATCGTGTATGCTTTACCCCAGTGTTTATTCGTATTGCCAAGGAATGGCAGTTTCATATTTCCTATACCAAGGTAATCAAAGATACTCTTATGAACTCTCGATCGAAGCCACCATTTTCGATAGTTACGATTTGAATGTCTAAGAGAATATATTTGACTCGATGAAAACGACTTCGATTCCTAGCAGCACTATATCCTGTAGATTGCAGTCAATTGTTCATGATCAAATCTACAGAGCAATGAAATGTTTTATGAATGACTAACTTTAGGACAGATTCATTATCTGTATCCAAACGTGAGTGACAGCTCACGAGTGAAGCCATCTTGGAACCAAAACATGTAGTGACTTTCAAGAAGAGAAAAGGGATGCCCGTATTATCGCTTGATTAGTCCAGAGATCACTGCTACACATGAGAACCCATTGCTAGCGGTTCAATATTATTATATGGAAAAATATGTGCTGAACATTATGTTGAAGAATCGTCGCTAGACGAGATTAGGTTTAGAAGCCATCTGAAGTATTGTTTATAAGCTGACGTGCTCAGTCAGTGAAGTCAGATGATATATATGTATGGGCGATACTGAGTGCTTGGCTACTGACAGTCCATTATACAATTATTCTACATGAGTGCCCATGTAACATTGCAAGACCATTTGTCCACTGTACTATGATGTATTATGGCAACCTGTGATTTGTCACTATCTGTGCTGTCGAGTGTGTACGTCCAATTAAACTTTAGTAAAGGTACACAGTCGTTGGTGTCGATGACTTCCAGCCATACATGAGTGTGAGAAAAGAACATTTTTTGTCAACACCACGAACCTTTATCATCATTCGCACATTATACACTCAATCCATGTCTACACACCACTGCGTAGGTCAAGTTGACATTCCATACACTACAGTGGAGCAAACAACACCATAGAGATCTTATCAACTGATGATGATGATGATGTCTGCTTCCATCCACTTATATCTATCTTTTGGTGGATATCATTAACGGGAATAAAAATCCAACATTATCACCCTTATCAGTATCCTTCTATGCATATAAATATACATAGAAAACTTAGTAAAGCGTTGGTATAACAAATATATATATATATCTCATGAGGTTATCATCATCCACTTCCTGCTCCATATGGAGCCTGGGGCTACCTCTACTATTGGTTCCTCGTGAGGAAACCCACATGAAGCAGTTACCAGCTCTGTCAATGGTGGTTTATGTGGCAAGTTATTTTGTATGATGAGGTTGCCAGCCCTATATGCAACTGAGCATCCACAAGCAATTTTACATTTCAAATGCAAATATAAAATGATAAAATATACATATTACAACTTACCCCGATGTCGGGTGAATTAATGCACAGACTTGATTGCACAGACAAGGCTGTATTTTACTGCAACTTGTTTAAGTTGCAGTTATCACTCAGATAGATGAAGGTATATCGTACCTTTATTCCACATATTCACATGGGGAGGATCCTAAAGCGTGGGCTTCCAGTATTATTATGAGAGTTTTAAACTCTCTAATCTTAGCAGCTAATCCTGTGGCCGGTACTATAGGGAATCCTATTTACGAGCTCTTATTTTGGCTTTCTGTGATCTCCTCTTTTGACGAAGATGGAAAACAGTGCTAACATCTTACCATGCTCTAGGTTATAATTGCTCTAGGTTGGAATTTTCGCTCTCCACGCACATGGCTTCCCATGAGGTTCTGTTGGAGGAAAACTCAATCATAATTAAGTATAACTGTCACCATCTGACGTTCCATTGTGTGCATTCCAATTAGGTTTAGTTTCATTTCTAATCATAATTCATCTTAAGGAGTCTTATTTTTAGTAGGGGTTACCCTCATGCTCATCTGACCATACTCCATGACCATATAAGGTCTTGCCAGTTTCGTGTTACTTGTCAAGTTAACGAAAATCACTACATCACCGATCTATCCTAATTATTAGGTCGGGTAAATTTCTATCAAGGTGTTACTTTCTTCTCATCTTGTTTATGACAACAAAGTCATTGGTAGTGATATACCATTTTCTCGTGGTTCAACCCTTTGCAGCTGGTCATTTCTAGGCAAGGCACAAGCCATGCTTACAAAATTAACCCATTTTCCAAAAATGTCATCCGTTGTCCAGGTTGAAATAACCGTTTTTTTCATCCACCAACACAAGTTGGTTTTGTCGCCATTTGCCAGCAGGTGAAATTAAGATACCTGTTTATCTATCACTCGTTCGTCTGACTTCAACAATACAGATGTCACTAAATGTGGCCTTAATCCGTCTAGGCCCAACAAATCAACGAGGCTACAAAAATACGTCAAGTGGTTAGGTTCGCCAGGCTGTGTGACGAGTTGTGAAAAGAAAACCTCGGTCGATGAAACCGAAAAAGTACGATAATGATCGAGTGAGAAAGAAGAAAGAGTGGTCGAGTGTGTACTGACCGAGAAGATTGAAAGTAGTAAAGGAGAGAGAAAGAATTTAGACAAGTATTTAGTCACAACTATGGATGCTGCTGTAATGTGATCTAATTGTAGTTAAAAACACAACTCTTACATTTAAACTTCATTTTTACAACGAACGAAGTAGATTTGTCATCACTGAAAAAAAGCAATGAGTACAATGATTTTCTTACAAAAATTGGACGTAAAACATTTAGGACCATATCAACCTGATGACATCTTTCTTGTCAGCAATAAAGGCGAATTGGACAAAACTAAAACAAATTAACATTTCAGCGGGATTTGTTTCGTTTCATTATAACATTCTTATACGTGTAATTTTTTCAGATTTCTTCTATAACAATTAGGTATTTTGTATTGTTAGTGTAATAATGGCAATGATTAACATGTACTGTGTTTACTGTGTATTATATTGTCATCTTAAATCCTTGTTGTGTTATATGGTATTATGCCCCCGTCTACAGATGACCACAATTAACAACAACATTATTTATAGATATCCTCACCAGCCAAAAGCATTGGAGCAGCTACTGAAGATAATTAAGCCCGCCAGTGGAAAAGTTTTGCATAACGGTATACTTACAAATACTTCTTAACAACAAGATAAAGGAAATATAGCCTTACTTCTGGTGTCCTCGAATGTCTCCTGGACGATCTTTGGGAAAGGATTACCGGCCTCCAGCGAGAGGTAGGGCTCCTTGTAAGGGCTCATGTGATTTACAGACAGCCCATGTTCACCAGCAAGTTCTTTCAGTCTGCTCGCCAGTGACTCGTACATTTTGCTGAAAGGTCAATTGACAACCATTTAATCATGGAAGTTAATAACACACATGATCTTCGTCGTCTTCGTCGTCGTCATCATCATCATAATTATTATCATCGTGATCGTGATAATTATCGTTATCATCGTCACCATCATCCTCACCATAATCATCATCAACATCATCATTATCATCATCATCATCATCATATTCGTGATCTTGATCATCACCATAATCACCATCACTATCATCATCACCATCACTATCATTATCTCCACAATCATCAACAACACCATCATCATCATCACCATCATAATGATCATCACCACCATCATCATCATCATATCCATTATCATCATCATCATCATAACCATCATCATTGGCATCATTGCCATCATCATCAACGTCATAATCATCATCATCATCACCATCATCATCAACATCATCATCACCATCACCATAACCACTATCATCACCACCCTCGCACTTATCTTCATCACCATCACCACTATCATCACCAGCATCACCATTATCATCATCATTATCACCATAATCATCACCATCACCATTATCATCATCACGATCAAAATTATCATCTTCCGTTGCGCTCCTTGGGGAGCAAGGAAACGCCACTGCAGTTGGTCCTCTTGGAGGAATCCTACACCACACATTGATACGCCCTTGTAATGATAGCTTCTTGAGAATTGAGTTTACATGAGAACTTTGCTAGATCCATGCACACTCTCATATTAGTAGCCTTGTACAACATACATGAGAGGGCTGTAGCACCATTCTTTCTTTGTCTTCCCAGATACCCCCGGGAACTTACAAATGACCAGAGTGATAACTAAATCTATAGTAAGTACACAAGTTATAACTAAATCTATAGTAAGTACACCAGTGATAACTAAATCTATAGTAAGTACACAAGTTATAACTAAATCTATAGTTAGTACACCAGTGATAACTAAATCTATAGTAAGTACACCAGTTATAACTAAATCTATAGTAAGTACACCAGTGATAACTAAATCTATAGTAAGTACACCAGTGATAACTAAATCTATAGTAAGTACACCAGTGATAACTAAATCTATAGTAAGTATACCAGGGATAACTAAGTCTATAGTAAGTACACCAGTGCTAACTAAATCTATAGCAAGTACACAAGTAATAACTAAATCTATAGTAAGTACACCAGAGATAACTAAATCTATAGAAAGTACACCAGTGATAACTAAATCTATAGTAAGTACACCAGTGATAACTAAATCTATAGTAAGTACACCAGTGATAACTAAATCTATAGTAAGTACACCAGTGATAACTAAATCTATAGTAAGTACACCAGTGATAACTAAATCTATAGTAAGTACACCAGTGATAACTAAATCTATAGTAAGTACACCAGTGATAACTAAATCTATAGTAAGTACACCAGTGCTAACTAAATCTATAGCAAGTACACCAGTGTTAACTAAATCTATAGTAAGTACACCAAGGATAACTATATCTACAGAAAGTACACCAGTGATAACTAAATCTATAGTAAGTACACCAGTGATAACTAAACCTATAGTAAGTACACCAGTGATAACTAAAAATATAGTAAGTACACCAGTGATAACTAAATCTATAGTAAGTACACCAGTGATAGCTAAATCTATAGTAAGTACACCAGTGATAACTAAATCTATAGTAAGTACACCAGTGATAACTAAATCTATAGTAAGTACACCAGTGATAACTAAATCTATAGTAAGTACACCAGGGATAACTAAGTCTATAGTAAGCACACCAGTGATAACTAAATCTATAGTAAGTACAACGATTGATAACTAAATCTATAGTAAGTACACCAGTAATAACTAAGTCTATAGTAAGTATACCAGTGATAACTAAGTCTATAGTAAGTACACCAGTTATAACTATACCAATAATAACTCCATTAATAATAGCTCCTTACAATAACTATGAGGCTCGACTGGCAGAGTGGTTTGGGCGCTTGCAAAACTACTTGGGTTCTCAGGGTTAAAAACCTGGTAACGTCACGCTCTAGTCTACCTAGATATAGATGGGTACCTGACTGCTCTTGAGTTAGGAAAGGCAATGAAAGCTAGGAATTGGTCACCCAACCTCATAAAGCTCATATAGTGAAACCTCTAACTCTTCGATACCTTACGGCAGTATATATTGTGGGACTACCTGTACGTTTAGATGGTTTAAAGTGTACTTTAGTTGTTTTTTTTCCTTATATTTTCTTTATTCATTTTATTTTTATTGTTTGTTTGTTTCTTCAAAAGAGGAGGTAACACACAAAAACATTCACATAAATTTAGTTTTGATTTATTCTATTTTTACTGAGTGGAGGGGGGAAGAAGGAACTATATTTGGATATTGGAAATCTGACTTTATTTTCTTGAATTAGTACACCACATGTCCTAATTATAACCCATCAAGGGTTGAACGCGATAATTTATAACATAAAATAAAAAATAAATAAATTAAAAGAATGTATTATTTTGCTGCAGTCTTTTACGTCCTATTCATGCGAGTTGGAATTTTAACTCATTCGCATTAGATCTAAATAAGGTAGAGAAAACTCTATGCCGAACAGGAAATAAATGGGTGCCTATTTTAATTGGGTCATAATATACCTGAGCTAACCTAAACGCATCAAGTATTTGTATGGGATTAGAACAGGGTTTCTTAAACTGTGGTCCACTGACCCCTGGAGGTCCATGAAGGGATTCTAGTGGACCCGCGTACATAAGATAAGATTTACTTTCTATTTACTTTCTTTGTGGATCCTCTTCTATCTTGTGGTGTAGAGGCTTGTCTGAGACTGTGCCATACTATCCTATCGGCTTCCGTTTAAAAGATTTAAATGTAAAATTTTTAATTATACGTTTATGAACATTTTTTACAACAAGGGGTCAATAGCCTTCATTAGGCAACGAGGTCCATAGCCTTCATCGGACGAAAGGGTTCAATGCGTTCATTGGACAAAGTGGTCCATAGCATTCACTGGACAAAGGGGTCCATAGCATTCATTGGACAAAAGGTTCCATAGCATTCCTTGGAGAAAGTGGTCCATAGCATTCATTGAACGAAGGGGTCCATAGCATTCATTGGACAAAGTGGTAAATAGCATTCATTGGACAAAGTGGTCCATAGCATTCATTGGACAAAGTGGTCCATAGCATTCATTGAGCGAAGGGGTCCATAGCATTAATTGGACAAAGTGGTCCATAGCATTCATTGGACAAAGTGGTAAATAGCATTCATTGGACAAAGTGGTCCATAGCATTCATTGGACAAAGTGGTCCATAGCATTCATTGGACAAAGTGGTCCATAGCATTCATTGGACAAAGGGGTCCATAGCATTCATTGGACAAAGTGGTCCATAGAATTCATTGGACGAAGGGGTCCATAGCATTCATTGGACAAAGGGGTCCATAGCATTCATTGGACGAAGAGGTCCATAGCATTCATTTGACAAAGTGGTCCATAGCATTCATTGGACAAAGTGGTCCATAGCATTCATTGGACAAAGTGGTCCATAGCATTCATTGGACAAAGGGGTCCATAGCATTCATTGGACAAAGTGGTCCATAGCATTCATCGGACAAAGTGGTCCATAGCATTCATTGGACAAAGTGGTCCATAGCATTCATTAGACGAAGGGGTCCATAGTATTCATTGGACAAAGGGTTCCATAGCATTCATTGGACAAAGTGGTCCATAGCATTCATTGGACAAAGTGGTCAATAGCATTCATTGGACAAAGGGGTCCATAACATTCAATGGACAAAGGGGTCCATAGCATTCATTGGACAAAGTGGTCCATAGTATTCATTGGACAAAGTGGTCCATAGCATTCATTAGACAAAGTGGTCCATAACATTCATTAGACAAAATGGTCCAAAGCATTCATTGAACAAAGTTGTCCATAGCATTCATTGGACGAAGGGTTCCATAGCATTCATTGGACAAAGGGTTCCATAGCATTCATTGGACAAAGTGGTCCATAGCATTCATTGGACAACGTGGTCCATAGCATTCATTGGACGAAGGGGCCCATAGCATTCATTAGACAAAAGGTTCCTTAGCATTCCTTGGACAAAGGGGTCCATAGCATTCATTGGACGAAGGGGTCCATAGCATTCATTGGACAAAGGGTTCCATAGCATTCATTGGACAAAGGGTTCCATAGCATTCATTGGACAAAGTGGTCCATAGCATTCATTGGACAAAGTGGTCCATAGCATTCATTGGACAAAGTGGTCCATAGCATTCATTGGACAAAGTGGTCCATAGCATTCATTGGACAAAGTGGTCCATAGCATTCATTGGACGAAGGGGTTCATAGCATTCATTGGACAAAGGGTTCCATAACATTCATTGGACAAAGGGGTCCATAGCATTCATTGGACAAAGTGGTCCATAGCATCCATTGGACAAAGTGGTCCATAGCATATATTGGACGAAGGGGTCAATAACATTCATCGGACAAAGGGTTCCATAGCATTCATTGGACAAAGGGTTCCATAGCATTCATTGGACAAAGGGGTCCATAGCATTCATTGCACAAAGTGGTCCATAGCATTCATTGGACAAAGTGGTCCATAGCATTTATTGGACAAAGTGGTCCATAGCATTCATTGGACAAAGGGTTCCATAGCATTCATTGGACAAAGGGTTCCATAGCATTCATTGGACAAAGTGGTCCATAGCATTCATTGGACAAAGTGGTCCATAGCATTCATTGGACGAAGGGGTCCATAGCATTCATTGGACAAAGTTATCCATAGCATTCATTGGACAAAGTGGTCCATAGCATTCATTGGACAAAAGTGATCCATAGCATTCATTGGACAAAGGGGTTTATAGCCTTCAATGGACAAAGGGGTCCATAGCATTCAATGGACAAAGTGGTCCATAGCATTCACTGGACAAAGTGGTCCATAGCATACATTGGACAAAGTGGTCCATAGCATTCATTGGACAAAGGGGTCCATAACATTCAATGGACAAAGGGGTCCATAGCATTCATTGGACAAAGTGGTCCATAGTATTCATTGGATAAAGTGGTCCATAGCATTCATTGAACAAAGTGGTCCATAGCATTCATTGGACAAAGTGGTCCAAAGCATTCATTGAACAAAGTTGTCCATAGCATTCATTGGACGAAGGGTTCCATAGCATTCATTGGAGAAAGGGTTCCATAGCATTCATTGGACAAAGTGGTCCATAGCATTCATTGGACAAAGTGGTCCATAGCATTCATTTGACGAAGGGGTCCATAGCATTCATTGGACAAAAGGTTCCTTAGCATTCCTTGGACAAAGTGGTCCATAGCATTCATTGGACGAAAGGGTCCATAGCATTCATTGGATAAAGGGTTCCATAGCATTCATTGGACAAAGGGTTCCATAGCATTCATTGGACAAAGGGGTCCATAGCATTCATTGGACAAAGTGGTCCATAGCATTCATTGGACAAAGTGGTCCATAGCATCCATTGGACAAAGTGGTCCATAGCATTCATTGGACGAAGGGGTCCATAGCATTCATTGGACAAAGGGTTCCATAGCATTCATTGGACAAAGGGGTCCATAGCATTCATTGGACAAAGTGGTCCATAGCATTCATTGGACAAAGTGGTCCATAGCATATATTGGACGAAGGGGTCCATAACATTCATTGGACAAAGGGTTCCATAGCATTCATTGGACAAAGGGTTCCATAGCATTCATTGGACAAAGGGGTCCATAGCATTCATTGCACAAAGTGGTCCATAGCATTCATTGGACAAAGTGGTCCATAGCATTTATTGGACAAAGTGGTCCATAGCATTCATTGGACAAAGGGTTCCATAGCATTCATTGGACAAAGGGTTCCATAGCATTCATTGGACAAAGTGGTCCATAGCATTCATTGGACAAAGTGGTCCATAGCATTCATTGGACGAAGGGGTCCATAGCATTCATTGGACAAAGGGTTCCATAGCATTCATTGGACAAAGTGGTCCATAGCATTCATTGGACAAAAGTGATCCATAGCATGCATTGGACAAAGGGGTTTATAGCTTTCAGTGAACAAAGGGGTCCATAGCATTCATTGGACAAAGGGGTCTCTTGCATAAAAAAGGTCACGAAAACCTTGTATTAGAACATTAATTTTAGTATTAAAACATTTTGTGTGTTGAGTGTTTACATTCTTGTTTTAATGTTTTTAACAATTAAAAAAATTGAATTGTGAACAGTTTTTTAAAATGCCAGCTTATTCCCAAATTAATATCTGAGCCGACCTAGGGGTTTTTAAAGGTAGTGCAGTAGATAATAATAGTTCCTTCAGTCATAACGGACTATGGGAATGCGCCCCTGAGGTGGCAGCCTTCAGTCACAACTGATTATGGGGATGCACCCCTGAGGTGACAGCCGTTCAGTCATAACTGACTATGGGAATGCGCCTCTGAGGTGACAGCCGTTCAGTCATAACTGACTATGGGAATGTGCCCCTGAGGTGACAGCCGTTCAGTCATAACTGACTATGGGAATGCGCCCCTGCAGTGATAGCCCTCAGCTGCTTTTTGACATGATGTTCCTATCGACGTTTTCTCTTCTCTTCTGCTTGCCGTGAAAGCTTCTTCGTTTAGCCCAATCTGAGGTGGCGCTGTAGGGAGAATTGCCACTTGGTGCAATCGGCAGCTTCATCTTCCCAGGTTGCTGGATTTATGTCCAGTGTCTCTTGCAAACATCTGTGAGCCTGAGCTGCGGTCGTTTAACTCTTCTTTTGTCATCTTTTGTCCGTAGAAGATATCTTTCGGGATGCGACCATCTTCCATGCGGCGGACATGACCAAATCGGCTTAGTCTGCGCTGTCTAAGCAGTGTATACATGATTTGAGTGCCA
This sequence comes from Oreohelix idahoensis, assembly GCA_024509875.1. Lineage (NCBI taxonomy): Eukaryota > Metazoa > Mollusca > Gastropoda > Stylommatophora > Oreohelicidae > Oreohelix > Oreohelix idahoensis. The sequence goes on from JAMPIV010016286.1 coordinate 473,855, forward strand.
GCACATGACAACACCTCTACATTTGTCACGTTGTCCTTCCACGAAATATCGAGCATGTGGCCTTGACACCGTAGATGTAAGGTGTTGAGCCTTCTTTCTTGCTTAGCATAGGTTGTCCATGTCTTGCTGCCATATAGAATTGTGCGGGTGACGCAGGCGTTATATACCGCAGTTCTGGTCTTCGTTGTGAGTTTCGAGTTTTCCTAAATAAGCGCGTGAGGCGGGCAAAGGTAGCTGAAGCTTTGCAAATGCGGCTGTCAATTTCTAAGTCTAGCGAGAGTTTGTCGTTGATGTCCACATCCTGACCCAACATATTTGTTTTCTGTAGATTTATCGTGAGGCCAAAGTCCTTGCATTCTTGGGCGAAGCGGTTCATCAAGCTCTGAAGCTCCTATTGACTTCGAGTGATGATTGCAGCGTTATTAGCGAATAACACGTCTCTTATAGTGACTCTTCTGATTTATTATATCACACAGTTCGACGCTGTTGATATGGAACGATTACAATGTTTTTATTCGCAAGGAGCGATGAATTAGCCTTTGTATTATGAAGAGGCCGGTTTTGCCGTGTGTGAATTTATTACCTTATGTCAAAGTTTGTGATTCGTAGGATCGCCCTTGCTGTGTTGGTTGATTCTCTGATGTCATGAAGACCTGTTTTATGAAGGTAGTCCCTCAGATTCAAGGTCATCCATGGACGGGTAGCACAACAGGCACTGATTACAATACGCTATGTAATCTACTTTTGTTGCGTTTACTTTGTTTCAGCTTCTCTTGTCGTGAATGGAGGTGGAGAGGTAAAGTTTTCTTTCTTAAGCCAAGTCTGTCGTATTTGCTGCTGTGAACCCGTGTTACTGTAATATTTCTGTAAAATTGTCTATTTATCGCCTCTTAGGCTTCCTCGTGCCCTAAAAACCGTATATTCTATTGTTGTGTGTAAAAAAAAATGTAAAGGATCCCATCATACACCCATTGAAGCATATTGGGAATATGGTGTTAGGCCCATATTTTATTTTACCATCGGCACACTAGGGGTGATGTGGCCAGCATCACGCCGGCCGCCTTAACCTTCCCAGAGTTGCTCTGGTACCCAATTCATGAGGTTGGGTCGACACCGGAGCCGTTTGGGTTGTTTCACTTCTCCCCATGCCATCTTTGACACGTTGCTCCGTAGTTTCATCATCAACCATCATCTCATCATCTCACCCCGTAACCCGTCATGGGTCGTAGGGGTGCCATGGTGGAAGCATCAGCAGACAGGGTCCTCCACTGCTCCCTATCCGCAGCAATGCGTATAAGTGTGCAAAAACCATGCCCTGTCCATTCTATGATGTTATCAGCCCAAGAATTTCTTTGCCTTCCTCTTCTCCGTTTACCTTCGACTGTTGCCTGGAGGACTGTTCCCTATTCATCATCAATACATCCAGGTCAATGACCCCAGGAGAATCAGTGCCGTCATGAGGACATGCAGCAGAAAAAGCACAATATACATTTTTCCCGCCGCGTTTTGACGGATGACTTAGGCCGCTTACACACGAGCGTTTCTTGACGCGTTTCTCACGCGTGACGAATGAAAGAGTACGGATTTACAGACAATCTCGCTCGGCTGAGCAGCCTGTAAATCCCTTACTCCTTCATTCATCACGCGTGAGAAACGCGCGTCAAGAAACGCTCGTGTGTAAGCGGCCTAAGTCGTATGGCTAAATTGTTGCTCATCACGGATTGATTTTTTTTTTTGGGTCGAGTTTTATTTTCTCCACCTCTGCGCAGAAGATTTCAGTAACCTTTGATTTCTCTGCCACCATTCTTCGGGTTTTCTTTGGCCTCCCAACTTTTACCTTTCACTTTGATCGTTAGAGAAGAGCATCCCTTTAATAAAGTTTTCTTGGTTTCTGAGTGTATCATGTCCATATCCACTTTCTCACCTGTAACTTCACCTGTATCGGTGAATTGCTTGTGGTATAGTATAGGTAAGGCGATCTCTTAACAGATACTGCCGTAGGGGAGTGAAGTGTTAGGACCATCACCATACCAGGTCCAGCTTTATCACCTCGGGTGACCAGTTCCCTTTCTCTCTGCCGTCCCTTCCCTAACTCAAGAGCGGAAACAGGTACCAATTTACAGCTTGGTAAAATGGAGCGTGATGCTATCATGTTTCACACTCGCAGCCCAGTAACGTTGCAGCGACAGGGAAGCCGTCTAACCACTTTGCCAAGGGAAAACTCGTGTTTTACCAACAAAATTCTTTCTATCCCAGAAATCATACGGTGCACCGCGATATTGTACAATATTCACCCAAGAGCCGTCTGGTACGTCTGTCGCGTCACAGAAAAATATTACCATGTCTGCACTTTACACGAAACAAAGCAACATTTATTTTTGCACGCTAGCCTTACAACACTTCTAAACATTCTTCAGTCAATTTAATCTCGTCTCTAAAAAAAAAAGAACATTTTGGCACGCATTTTGGTGTCTGGATAAAACCCCCATACTGCCAAGGACATTTGGGTTTAAAACGTCTGTGATCTGTTGCTTGAACAGGCCTCTTTTTCATCATCATTTTCTTCTTCTTCGTTTTCTTCTTCCTCCTCATATTTTTCTACTTCGTCTTCGTAGGCGATCATGTCTCTCCATAACGTGCTTTCTTCAGTAATCTTTATCACTTCTACTGTCGCCTTATTTCCGTGCCATGATGTCAAACTGTCCAGGATCTTCTATCTTTGTTGTTCTTTATCTCGTTTTCCTTAAATTTTTTCCGTTGTCACGATTTACAGTGTGACGCCACCAGGCGTGATGGCCACTGACTGCTTTGACAGTCGGCGGCTAAGGATCAAAGAAGAAGAAGAAGATATCTAATTTAGGTCTTAGCTTTTTTCCTATCCATTAAAATATCACGTACTATTGCCGCAGGATATGACTTAAAGCAAGAAGATAGCACATATATAAAAGGTACAGGGTAAAGGATCCCATTACACGTCTATTAAGGCATATTGGGAATACGGTGTTAGGCCCGTATTTTCTTGACCATCGGCACACTAAGGGTGATGTGGTCAGCATCACGCCGGAAGCACATACATGCACTGAAAAAAATCCTTATGAAATACAACCGTTGATGGAGCCGCTCTGGTGTAATAGTTGCCACACTGCGCTGGCGGAACTGGGATTGGAATACTTCGAGCCCTGGCGAAGACATTTGAAGCAGTGTCTTCGACCAGGGACTGGAATAACCAGAACGGCTCCTGAGCCGACCCAGCTCTAATGGGTACCTCCGAAATCGGCGAGTATCTGCCTGAATGGCGAGAGAACACCTGTCATTGTACAAGGAAAAAAGGGATACTCACGTAAAATCAGTCTCTGGTTAGACATATTAACCGGAGATTTCGCCTCGAGTACTAGCGGGCGTACGAAAAAAAAAAAAAAACAACCGTTGAAAGTGGCTGAGGAATAATTTGAAGTGCTGCTTGCCTTATACGTGTGTGTTACCGGGGCCCTAAGTGGAGCAAATAATAATAATAACACTGTGATCTAACACGCTTGTCGTATTTAGTGACTAAGGAGGGTTGGGCATTGGGCAGACTACTCCATCCCTATAGAAACTTTAAGCGAAAAAAACATTCTGTCTCCAGCTTTCTTCTCCGTGTGTTTTTTTTTTTTGGTCTACCTTGAAGATTCCAGAACAAGAGGTGTCTGGTAATGCTACTAACAGGTTACTATGACAGTGAGGCCTATTACCCCAGCATTATCCGTGCCAATGAAATAAGTTCATACATTTTTAGTAGCACCAATCAAAACCATTGACGGTGACAAGAACTCACAACACCGTCGAGCTAACTAAAAGTTAAAAATCTTAAGAGAGTTCCAGATAGCAGGCCTCGGCGAAGGTCGTGTTTGTACCTGTGAGTTGTTGAGAAGCCATGTTTGAGCAGTCTCATATACGCAGAACCACAAAGGCATTTTCTAAGTTTTAATTCTTGAAGTTTTTCATAATGAAGTTAGGTTGTGTTAAAGTTTAATGCTACCATTCACACAACAGAATAAAAACAGTCGCTATTTTCTGAACTAGGAGCAAAGACTGTGTAAGATAGTTGTGACAGAAGTATGTAAAGACATTACATGATATCTACACGTTTTGCTTTAACCTGTTTTCCACCTTTCCTTGCTTATTAGTTTTGTTAATGCACAACCTTTGTACTTGATATCTGTCTCACTCATAATTTAGCCACGCCTATTTTATTCTTTTCTCTATTGTCTTAACAGGCACTAGGAATGTTTAAAATCAGACCGTTTAACGTGTAGAGAGAGGGGACGGGTCGTATATTTGTAGAATCAAGAGCGATTATTCAAAAGTTGTACCTTTTGATAGATGCACGTAGAAAGAGAAAAGGGGGAGATAAGCTAATGAAGAAAATCAAGGTCGATAAGTTAAGACGTACTTTCGGTAGACATTGGTCAAGGGGAGATAATCAATATCAGTTACCCCCCCCCCCACATCCGTTCGTTCGTGAAGGTAAATTAAGCTACGGAACGACGAAATCAAAGAGACGATTTGCCCGTGGTACCACGTCTACGGGCGGCTTAAGTGACAAAATAGACTTTGATTCAAAATCTAACCGCAGAAATTTCCAAAGTTGTTATGTCTCACACTGGTCAGCGACTTTTTGTCTATTTAATATATATATTCCAGCTTTCGAACTTAGATTATTCAGTACCCACAGAAGTTTTGGAACATCTAGCTGCGATTTCAAGATCCACTATATCATTGGAATTACTTAGTTTTTCGTCGGAGTTGTTTTAATTTCTGTGCTGCGGTAAATATTATACTAAGATTTTTCTGTGTTGAGTGATTTAATTTTTAAAGTCCGTCATTTATATTTCACTAGGTTTTACAGTGTGTTAAGTGACTAGCGAATTAAAATAATTTATAGCTAAATTGTTCCGGCTGTAGCGTTGATTAATTAATTGCTAGTAACCAGCAAGGGATACTTGGTCAACTAGTAAATGCACTATTCCCTATGAGTACTGACGAAATAAATATTTATTCCTAATTCATTTTGAGTAATTTTGTAAATGACTAGCGCTTAATTCACGGTTTTTTTTTTCTTAACGATAAGATAAGCTATACACGTGTAGTTCTATTCAAAGTTAAATAACCGAGTGGATAATAACTTATAATTTTGCGCGGGATAATTTTAGGATAGAATAGTAGTGTAGTGGTTATTGTGATTATATGGTTGTTTTTTTTTTCTTTCTATATTCAGTACGGGTCACACACCCAAAATCTACCAGAGGCCTTAATCTGTGAAAAAGTCTAATCTGAGAATAACGGATCTAAGTCCTACATTACAAAAAGAACATTCTTTTTTTTTATAACTATCGGGTCTTCAAGGTGGATCGGTCTGGCCTCTTGTTTACACCCAGAAAGAGACAGAGTACCAGCCCAAAGAATATTAAGAATAAATTGTAACTGGGTCTAGAGCTATCCAGATTTCTTTTTCCCAATTTTTATATACATTCAGCCCGTTGTGGCGAAATAATCAAACATTGACATTTTCCGACTATCGACCATTTGTGGTGTGACGAGGATTCTTGATCCTGAGAGATTTTAATACCTGACATTTCCTTCTAGTATCAAATTTATCAGCTACTGACACTGTGACCATTAAATCTCTTAAGTAATTTCCTACCTGGACTCATTGATGTGTCATAAACAGAATCCTAGTAACAGTAACGAAGCAAGCGTTTCCCAATAAGAGAATAAATCAGTCTTGGAGAAACTGGGGCTGGTTTCGCCAAATAACTCAACCTTGGATTTGTGGATGTATCATGGAGATATGTTCCAGATGTGGTGAAAGCACTTATTTGGTAAGTGAGAATGAAATGTGATCATATGTTTGTCAGAGCGAGAGAAAGAAGGAATGAATAAATCTTAAATTTGTATAACTAATATACTCACTTTGTTGTGCCTTTCTTATGTTTTACTAATACTGTTCATTTCAGAATAGATTAACTGAGAAACTCTGTTCTTTACAGCATAGGCAACTTCTAGACCATAACGCAAATCCTTTTGACCTTTGTTTTTTAGGGGTTTAATAACTTCTTCTAACGGGATCTTGTCTCAACAGAGGGAGGGGGAATTACACTTATGGGTCTATTCCTTATTAATTTTGTAACCTATGATTTTTTTATGTTTTGATATTTTGATAAATGTTGTGAAGTTCTTTATTATAAATAAAATTAACATAAAACTTATTAACCGTGTCGGTCAGCTTGTCCCAATATCCCTACTCCATTTAATATAGTTTCAAGTTTGTGCGTCTAATTGTCGTCACTTATCTGTGTGTGTGGGTGTATGTGAGTGGTTGATATATATTAATATATCTAGAAAGTAGACTGTCTGATCAACAAATTTCTGTTGTAGAGATAGGCTGGACTAGAGTATCTTCTCAAATCCAGGGACAGACTCTACCTTTCACCATTTCACTCGTGAAATCTATTTTCTGTACCTTATCTCTCACTGAGTTATCACCTGTTCTAGTTCTATTCAGACGGAACCAAAATCGATCATCAATACCTATAAAAAATCTACGACAGAATGGGCGCTCGTTTACCGGGAATTCGAACTAGAATGGTTCGCTCGTTTACCGGGAATTTGAACTAGAATGGTTCGCTCGTTTACCGGGAATTTGAACTAGAATGGTTCGCGCGTTTACGGGGAATTACGACAGAATGGTTTGCTCGTTTTCCGGGAATTTGAGCTAGATCTTGAACTAGTACCACTGAAAGGGTGCGAATTCTTTAGATTTGTCTTTTCTAGTACGTCAGGTTGTCTTTGTTTCCACATTTGGATCTAATCTGTATCTAGACATTTGACTTAAATCTGAGATAATCTTTTATGGTCTGATAGAGAAAGAGTGTGGTCGTCTTGTGAGTTTAAGTAACTTTAAATAATAATTATCCCCTAGACAAACGATCTGTTTATTGGCTTGCTGACCACACAAATATATCCATTGTTTTTTCCCACAGCATTGTAGAGTATATACTATTAGATTTACAGGGGGATCTTTGTCGGATAGATGTTAAGTAATGATTTTGTAATACAAGGCCGCTGGTAGCGTGTGATTGTCTGACAATCACAGGGTTTTTTGTAGCAGAGGTGTTTGAGCTAAGCGAAGAAGTGCGTTCGGACTATTACGTCCAGTTAATTGCCTCCCTTACCGTAACTGACTTCAGGTGTGGGCGCGTTTGGTGGACTTAAAAATTAAGGGATTTTTTTTTTCTCCTTATAAATTTTGAAATAAATTTTTTTCGTTTCCACTATAGTATAATAGTTTTTTTGTCAGTTGATTAGTCTGATCTACCATTTATTTGGCGTAGTCGTCTGCATTAGGAGCCTAGTTGCCAGATAATAGCGGCGATAGATTAGATAACTGATAATAAGAAGGAGGTATCACTGTTAAATTACAGTATAATTGTTTTTGTATTTTTCTCGTAATTGGTAGGGAACCAGTGTATCCTTTTTCTTACTTCTTTCTCGGGTAAGTCACAGTCAGTTATTTGCAATGGCTGAGCGTGCAAAACTTAGGCAAATGCTAAGAGAGGAAGCAAGGGAAGAGGGATTACAAGGAGAAGAAGCAAAGGCGTTTGTCAACGAAGATATGATGCGGAGAAGAAGGAAGCAGAAGCTAGGGAGAAGGAAAAAGCAGCCAAAGCTAGGGAGCAGAAGAAGATTGAGGAGGAAATGGAAATTCGCAGGGCGAACGAAAGAGAGAAGGAAAGACAGCATGAGGAACGAAAGAAGAAATTCTTCCTTGCGAGGCTGTTTGCAAGCATCCGATGCGGTTAGGCCCGTTGTGCTTGTTCTGATCAGATGTCCCGTGCGAAGGGGTTTTCCCTTTGTCACCGTCTCCTTTTTGGCCGACAAAGATCCCCCTGTAAATCTAATAGTATATACTCTACAATGCTGTGGAAAAAAACAATGGATATATTTGTGTGGTCAGCAAGCCAATAAACAGATCGTTTGTCAGTGGTTCTCAACCTGAGGGGGAGAGGCCCCCAACGTGAGGTACTGTTATTTTAAACGGGACTTCAACATATTGTTTGCTTGATACATGATTGTCCTTTGATTGCATTGTCGCAAGACACTTGGTCAAACCCGGTCAAGAAACAGAAGAAACCGTCAAACTATGTGGAGTTTTCAAAGGAGATGACCCATGACGCTTCCCATCGCATTGGTGGAAATACACTCTGATTTCTTCAGAGGTGTGATCAAAGCGGCTATCATGGATGATCCGATCTACCCAGTCATACTTGGCTGTAGATATGTGTTAAGTGGGAGACCGAAAGAGCCAATTGTGGCAGCAGTAACCACAAGAGGGCAAACCAAGAAGGAAGGGGAGCCTGCGACAAATTTGTTACCTAAGGAACTAAAAGAGGCGCAACAAAAAGACCCTACCTTAGAGCCCTGCTTTAGGAAACTGCCCATGGCCAAGGACCACAGACACAACGGGGACATTTTTCTAAGGATGGCGTGCTTTATCGTAGAACGGGCAATCCTGAACAAGGGCATAACCAGCTCCTAGTACCGACACAGTACAGAGACCAAATCTTAGAAATGGGGCACTCTCTTCCCTCTAGCGGACATACGGGACAAAACGCCACTAATCAGCGAATATCGACTTACTATTGGTGGCCAGGAATGAACTCTGATATTATCAGGTACGTGAAATCCTGCGCCAAGTGCCAACGTGTGGCACCCAAGCATTGGACACCCCTAGTTCCCATGGGTGAAATGCCAGTAGTGGGGACTCCATTTGAACGGGTTGCTGTCGACATTGTAGGACCCCTAGAAAGGACTAAACGAAGGAACAGGTTTATCCTGACCTTAGTCGACACTTGCACTATGTGGGCCGAAGCTATACTGCTAACATGCACGGATTCCAAGCATGCTGCAGAAGCCCTCGTGCAAATTTTTACACGGTTGGCATTCTCTCAACAAGTTTTGACGGATAATGGATCCCAATTCCGTAGCCTATTAATGGAGGAAATATTTAAGATCTTGAGGGCCAAACACATCCACACCAGCCCGTGCCATCCGGCCGGAAATGGGCTCGTGGAACGTTTTAACGGCAGCCTCACCATGATGTTACGTAAGCTGGGACAAGAGAAACCTGAAGATTTAAGACCTTTTCATTCCTTCAGCCTTCTTCGCCTACAGGGAAGTCCCACAGGCCTCTACAGGTTTTTCCCCAGCTACTCTTTTATTCGGCAGACCTATCAACGGGCCGCTTGAAGCCTTAATTCGGTCCCTGACAGACCAGAAGGCTGATGAGACAGTCGTCTCAGCCAGTAAATATGTATCGGAATTAAAGGAAAGGTTACAACTAGGATGGGATCTAGCAACGGCCAACCTTAGGCCAACACGCGCAAAGCACGCCAAATGATACAATAAAGCAGCGAAAGAGAGAGAACTGCAACCAGGGGAGAAAGATTTGTTGTTACTGCCAACCGGAAGCAACAAACTACGCATCGGATGGCAAGGGCCGTTTACCGTCCTTAAAAAGATCTCGAGAACTAACTATCAGATCTCTATTAAAAGAAAGGAGAAGGTATACCATATAAATCTGTTAAAGAAATACTTGAAAAGACCGGTGCTGTCCTCCGAACATCTCCTGGCGGTCGCCATAGCTACCGAAGACGTGGAAGATGACGACAGTTGCATGGAATATCCATTGCAACAAACGGAATCCTTCAAAGATGTAAAATTCGGTGACACTTTCTCTGAAGAACATCAGACAGAAACGAGGGCGCTACTGAAACAGTACGCAGCAGTGGTAACGGATATACCTGGGCGAACACATCTCGTAGAGTTCGAGATGAAACTTACAAATGAGACACCTGTTCGAACCAGAGTTTACCCTATTCCGTATGCTAAAGCTGATACGCTAGGAGAAGAGATAGACAAGCTACGTAAATCAGGAATTATTAGTGAATCTACATCTCCTTATAGTGCGAGCGTAGTGCTGTTGCAGAAGCCCAATAAGGAAGTTCGGCTGTGCATCGATTACCGTATACTGCACACAGTAACGGAATTCTAGCCGGAACCTCTTCAGAGCGCTTCTGAGCTGTTTAGCAAGCTAAGCAAGGCACGGATTTTCTCCAAGATTGACCTGAGTAAAGGTTATTATCAAATACCAGTCAAGGAGGAAACTAAGCCTTTGCTAGCTTTTAGCACCAGCGAAGGACACTATACGTTCAACGTGATGCCATTTGGTTTACATAATGCACCAGGTGCGTTCACAAAGATGATGAAAAAGCTTTTTGAACCATTGCACAGTCCACATTTACACAAGTTTATGGACGATATACTAGTTGCAACGGACACATACGAAGAACACATTGCTACGGTTGCTATGCTCCTCATGAGACTACAGGAAACTGGTCTCACAGCTAGACCTAGCAAATGTCTAATCGGCTTCGAAAAGCTCGACTTCCTGGGGCATAGCACTGCTCACGGTTCCAGGTGGCCAGTTGTTAAGAACGTAAAGAACATACGTGCAGCAAAGAGGCCAAGAACAAAAAGAGAAACAAGGTCGTTCCTATTACTATGTGCTTAATACCAGAAATTCATCAAAAACTTCAATGGTTTGACGGCACCCCTTACTAACCTTACAAAGAAGGGGCGACCTAAGAGAATTATCTGGGATTCCAAGTGCGAAGACGCTTACATCATGCTCAAGAAACAGCTGTCTGAATATCCAGTTTTACGACTACCTGATATTACCAAACCATTCATATTGAGAGTCGAGGCATCGGGTCAAGGCATCGGGTCATCTCTGCTTCAAGCAGGCGACGATGATCCGAACCAGCTATTCCCAGTGGCATACGGCAGTCGTAAATTGAATAAAGCGGAACGGAACTATTCCACAGTGGAAAGAGAATGTCTGGCACTGGTTCATGGTATAAGGAGACACCATGAATACCTGTACAGAGTATCATTCACGGTGCAGACAGATCATGCTCTACTGGCGTTTCTTGGGGCGAACAAGGAATTCAATGCGAAGATAATGCGCTGCGCATTGTTGCTAAGCGTATATTCCTTTAAAGTAGAATACATTCTAGGGAAAGAGAACGTTGGAGCAGACTTCATGAGTAGGAATTGGAGAACGAAGAAGAAGAAAAATGAGATTGAAGAAAACAGTCACCCGGAAGCTACGGATACAGGTACTCTATTTCCATAAATTAGATATGAAAATGATTTCATATCTGCAAGCGGGGACGTACTGTGACAGAAGGTCCTGGGTTCGAGTCCTGTGTAAGCCACTCACGTCTGTTTTTTTTTCTGTTGTCTAGTTTTCTACTTCTTTATTTCTTACGAGTGCCTGAAAACATACCTTTATGTTTGTCTAATATTTATTTACTTTTTACAGGCCTCGGGTTTCCCTTCCTTATGTGTTATAAATGAATCAACAAAGCTGAGGATGCTGGAATTTGGCATCAAACGTGGGACTAGCAGAAATGGACGTGAGAGAGGATGCATCCGTCGTGTGTACAACAAGTGTGCTACAGGTGCAATTAGCATTCATACTCTTCGACATTTGCTGAGGAAGACTGAGCACCTATTGGTTTGCCCGGAGTGCAGTGAGGTCGATTCTGATTAACAAGAACAATAACAATAATTAGCTTTCATAATTGAGTAGTGTTTGTTTTATCCCAGTTCTTCCCACTTTATGAGATTATTTCATTCCTAAGTAAATAGTTACAACTTAAAGAACAGATGGGGCAGTATCTTATTAATGGAATAATCGGCCGTAAATTTCGCAGAACTCATAGATCTTATATTCTACTATAAATGATGACAACCATTATTATTGACCCTTCAGCTGCCTAAAGCGAACAGGTCTTCTACAAACTTATACCAGGTCACCTTGCCCTGTGCCAGTAGCTCAAAATCTTTCCATATCTTCTTCATCATTTTAATTTATCTTTCCAGTTATCTTCTCCGTGTGTTTTTGGTTGACCTCTGTCCCACTTACCCTGGAGATTCCACAAAAAGGACTGCCTGGTTATGCTATTAAAATGGTTCCTCAATAAGTGTCCATCAGCAGCGTCTTCTCATCTCTTGTCACGTGTCTGGGTCTTGTCATCAGTTACTTATTAAATAATCTACAATGTGCGATGAAGTACTTACTTGTCTAGTCTACCGTATATAACGGAAAACTTGTTCCAGTTGTAATGTTTTAGAAGAGACACAACAGAAGTGATAATGCGGTCTGCTGGTGGAAAGGTCCGGGCAAACGTGGGGTACTCCATCTTGTCAGAAACTTTGTCATCCGGGCAGAGCTGCAAAAAAAAAAAAAGCTTATAGACAACTACAATGGAGACACAATCAGTCAAGATATTAACAGTTTTTAGAAATCGGAAAATGAAAATGTAAAACATTGTAGAAAACATGCTGAAATGGCACTTCAGTTTCATTTAGCTTCATCGGACCAGTGAGGGATGGAAGCTTAGGTAACCAAACCTTTTGACTACAGCCTCGTGCTTTTAAGGGCTTTGGGCTCAGTTATATGATTATCAATACAGCATGAGCGTCCGATTGACAAAGGTGGTGGATTCGATTCACGGCATCGTCAACGCTTCAGTCTACCCAGTCTAATAGCAGATACTGCCGTAGTGGGGTGAAGTGTTATAAACTTCACCATTCTGGGTCCAGCATCGAGAGGTGGTGTGACCAGTTCCCTTCTTCGCTGCCTTTTCCTTCCTTAACTCAAAGAGCAGGGGTCAGGTACCCATTTACATCTGGTAAGAGTGGAGAGTGTTGGAACCGAGATTCTAATCCGGCGCCTTTGCCGCGAGAGTCCAGCACTCTCACTACTCCGTCAATCGGACGCTCTTGAGTTAGGGAATGAAAATAAGCAGCTAGGCCCATTATAGTGAAGTCTCTAACACTTCACTACCCTACCGCAACACATGTTATGGGACTACCTTTTTACCAATACAACATTAATTTTGTTTTCTAACAGGGGCCCCACAAGTTCACGCTAGGTCCTCGCACAGACTAAAACCGCCATTAGGATATGGTCACTATTTATTTTGAAAATCAGCAACTTAAAAGTTGAGGGGTGAGCTAAAATATCTGGTGTACCCCTCACTAGGACAAATAACAAAGGACAAAGGTCAAAGAAATGCCTCATGTTATTATCTCTTGATCTTCTTCAGGAACAAACGAACCATAATGTTTGAGAAAAGAAAGTAAGACCTAATCTCTTCATCATTTGTTTCCTTTACGCTCCTTATGAAGCACGGGACCACCACCGCAGTGACCCCCTTACAGGTTACCTGCACCAAACATTCACAAGTTCTTGCAGGAGTGGTTTCTGTAATACATTTTGTTCACATATCGAAGTTGGCAGCCTCAGTGCAAAGACCTAATCTAAATGCATTACAAAAAACAAGAGCCATCAATGGAAATAGCCAGCGCCAATCACGTAAATTGGAAACATAAAAATACTTAGTTCTAGGCGCATGTGAACGGATTAAAACTTGAAAATAAACATTATTTCACTCGCCTTCGTGTTTCCAATGTTATCTTCATTTGCTTTGGGTTCTGAAATTGACGAAACTGACAATACGTATCAACATCTATCAGCTGTATTATTTTTATTTATTTATTATGTGTTTTAATAAGTTTTCTCTTTCTATTCTCTTCTGATTTAGTTTTTTTTTTATCACTGACGAAGGCTTTGTGGCCGTAACGTTTTCAATTTTCGTTGCCATTTGTCCTTCTTTCACTTTTCACCTTTCAACTCTCAACTCTCTAAGGAGCATAGGCTTTCAATAAACTTATGTAAAGTTTTCTTGTCCCACGTCATCAGGTCAAGGTCTTTCCATGTTTTCTTTATTCTTCCTCTACCTCATTTACCCTGAGGGCTTTAGTGCAAGGATTGTCTGGTAATGATATCAAGAACTTTTCTCAATGTGTGTCCTATCCATCTCCAGCATCTTCTTCTCATATCCACATGTCCTAGTAAGTCGCATTACCTATTTCAGTTTACCCCAGCGTTAATATTCACAGACTACTTAAAGCCAGTGAAGATCAATGTTAAAACCAGTCATGCTCAATTATAACACGTGCCTATGTCAGGAAGACACAACACATATTTGTTTCTACTAAAAATGGTGTCATATATTCTCTACCTGGACAAATGGGCTTTACTGAGCCATTACATCAGAGCGGAGACCCGATGCTTCAGACGGAACGAAAGTGCTGTATTGTTTATTCAGAAAGGATCTTGTTACACGCCCATTGAGGCATATTGGGAATATGGTGTTAGGCCCATATTTTCTTGACCATCGGCACACTAGGGGTGATGTGGTCAGCATCACGCCGGCCGCCTTAACCTTCCCAGAGTTGCTCTAGTACCCAATTCATGAGCTGTTTGCGGTCTAAAAAATCCCACCTCAACTGGGGATCGAACCATGGACCACCAAGCTAGGAAGCCAGTGCACTAATCACTGCGCAACCGCGGCTCACCATTTGTGAAAGCCTGAAGCTTTTTAGTTGCTGTTTTTGTTGTTCTCCGTGTTGAGAACCATGCAATAGGACTGACTTGACATTTGAATTGATTCTGATTTTTGCGTTATTCAGAAACTGAAATTGTATTCATCGCACGATCCCTGACAAGTGGATGCGCTGGTTCTTTCCATTTTATTTATTTTCTCATGTTTCTATCGTAGCTCTCTCTTTTTTTTCTTTCCCTGACGAAGGTCTTGTCACTCTCTCTCTCTCTCTGAAAACCACCATACTGTTTATTTCACAAACAACATTTCTTTTAAAATGTCAACCTTACAGCCATACGCTATTGCAACCTGATGAAGAACTCTTCTGTTGGGACGTACGCTTCCTTGTGAATATTTAAAACAGTGTCACAGACCCAATTCATTTTTGGCAGGTTAATAAAGTTGTGCAATTTGACATACTATTATGAATAAGGAAAGAATAAACAAGAAAACGAAACACTAGAAAGAAGACATAACCCTTGAATACTATTTTCGATTATCGACAATCCTATTAAGATCGTTTGTGCCGTGTTATTCCCAGCAGGCGGGAAAAGCCTTTGCCACGGTCTTTGACTTTAAATGGAAGTAGTTCTAATGATTACCGCATTAATTTTTTGTTTGTTTGTTTTTGTTTTAGTTATACAAAAGCGAAAAAAAAAAAACAACAGAATTAAAAAAAAAAAAAGACTCAGAGATTGTTTAGATCATCACGCATCCATTTTGAGAAGGAAGTTCCATTAACATGAGACACACGAAACATTTCCTCTTCACCTTTACCGAACAATTGGCTGCTGGGTGAAAAGAATTTGGCCTTGACAGAATGAGGAAGTTGGCTAATACTCTAACAGTCAGGAAAAATTTCGAAGTTAATATTGATTAGATATTTCATTAAGTAATCATGCCCAATTGTTGTTGTTGCTGTTTTTTTGTTTTTTTTAGAGTAATAGTACACAGCTTCTTGTAAAAGTGAACAGACACCATGTAAATTAATTTACCTTCTCCAGTTAATAAGTGATAAAGTTAATAAGTGATAAAGTTAATAAGTGATAAAGTTAATAAGTGATAAAGTTGATAAGTGATTAAGTTAATAAGTGATAAAGTTAATAAGTGATAAAGTTAATAAATGATAAAGTTAATAAGTGATAAAGTTAATAAGTGATAAAGTTAATAAGTGATAAAGTTAATAAGTGATAAGGTTAATAAGTGATAAAGTTAATAAGTGATAAAGTTAATAAGTGATAAAGTTAATAAGTGATAAAGTTGATAAGTGATTAAGTTAATAAGTGATAAAGTTAATAAGTGATAAAGTTAATAAATGATAAAGTTAATAAGTGATAAAGTTAATAAGTGATAAAGTTAATAAGTGATAAAGTTAATAAGTGATAAAGTTAATAAGTACGCTATACAACAAACTCTAGCGCAACAGCAGACATCGTTTTGCTGGAATTCATAGTTCTAATTTCGAAAAGAATAGATGTTGAGAAATTTGAAAGAAATAGATAGGTCTAAATTAGAAAGGAATAGATAGGTTTAATTTAGAAGGGCATTAGTTTAATTTAGAAGGAAATAGATAGGTTTAATTTAGAAGGGAACAAATGGGTCTAATTTAGAAAGGAATAGGTATAATTTAGAAAGGAATAGATAAGTTTAATTTAGAAGGAAATAGATATGTCTAACCTAATTTAAAAGGGCATAGATAGGTCTAAATTAGAAAAGAATAGATAGGTTAAATTTAGAAGGGAATAGGTGGATCTAATTTATAAAGGAATAGATAGGTTTAATTTAGAAGGGAATAGATAGGTCTAAATTAGATTACGGAAACAACAATTAATTTTTTTGTTGTACTAAGAAACGCCACTAGGCGTAACGGAACAACAGTTAATTTCTTGTTGCCCTAAGGCGCCACGGCGTATTGGCCGCGGACTGCTTTGTCGGTCAGCGGCTAAGGATGGAAGAAGAAGAAGACATCTTATATATATATATATATGTCTTGACATATGGATGCGAGTCATGGGCAATGACTACAACCCACAAAAGCCAGATCCAAACCTCAGAAATGAGGTATCTGAGGAAGGTGGTTGAAGTAACAAGAAGAGACATGGTCCGCAACCAGACGATACGTCAAGGCCTAAAATCCCACCCGCTGCAGACCCAAATAGAACAGTCCCAACTAAGATGGTTTGGCCATGTTTGCAGAATGGGAGAAGATCGGCTACCACGACAAGCATGGGAAACAAAGAGCCAGGGATCCAGACCTCCACGACGACCCAGAGTCCGCTGGGAGGACAACATTAGACAATCTTTGAAGGACCGAGGACTAGAATGGAACCAGGCCAGGAAGAAGACAGCTGATAGAATGGTCTGGCGCTCTCTCTTCCAAACCTCTACACCTCACGGTAGAAGAGGAATGACTAAGTAAGTAAGTAGGTAAGTATATATATATATATATATATATATATATATATATATATATATATATATATATATATATATATATATATATATATATATATATATATATATATATATATATATATATAATTAAGCCAGAAAGGAAAGATTACAACTATTGCAAACATAATATTAGTCAGACATACCGACCGACCGACCGATATACCCAGAAAAGACGGACAGACAGACAGACAGACAGATAGATAGATAGACAGACGGAAGGACGGACGGCTAGACAGATATATAGATAGATAGATAGATAGATAGATAGATAGATAGATAGATAGATAGATAGATAGATAGATAGATAGATAGATAGATAGATAGACAGCAGACAGACAGACAGACAGACATACAGAGATAGATAGATAGATAGATAGATAGATAGATAGATAGATAGATAGATGGATGGACGGAAGAACGGACAGACAGACAGACAGACAGACAGACAGACAGACAGACAGATAGATAGATAGATAGATAGATAGATAGATAGATAGATAGATAGATAGATAGATAGATAGATAGATAGATAGATAGATAGATAGATAGATAGATAGATAGATAGATGTACACAAAATCTAGTATAAAGATAGAAAACTAATGAGGGATTACTAGAAGAATATTAACAAAAAATGATGAGAAATGTTTAGATAAAGGTTGAATAAATGTAGAGAGATAAGTGTACATCAAACGTCCAGTGTTTAACTGGAGATTTTGAGAAATGACGGTTTGTGTTAATCCGGTATAAGAGCAGAGTGCAAACATCAGCCAGACGTCTTGGCATGGTTGGTGGATAATGAATCATCTTGACATGGTTGGTAGATAATGAATCATCTTGACATGGTTGGTAGATAATGAATCATCTTGACATCAAAAGAAAATGTATCTTCTTCTTCTTCTTCAAGTCCCATAGCTGATGGCGTAGGTGACCATGAATCTCCGCAACGTCCTGCCTAAAGTACTCTTGATCAATTGTGTTGTTTACTTCTGTCCATGCCATGATATCAGATTGTTCAAAATCTTCTCTCATTGTCGTCTTTTATTTCGTTTTCCTTTAATCTTTCCTGTTGTGACGATATACTCCAGCTTCCTTCTTTACTTAACATTCACAAAGAAAATGGATTGTTTACTTCTAATCATAGGAATAAACTTTCTTTGCATTTTGGCCTCTTTCAGGACAACCTCATTGGTCATTTAAGCTCTCCGTGGTATTTGTAACGTTCTTCTGTAAAACCCTATCTATGTGACCTCCAGTACTTTTCCTACATGTTTATTAATTATCCACGACTCACTTCCGTACGTCATGATTGGTTCTATGTAACACTAAAGAAATCTCTTTCTTACTTCCATTGACAAAGAGTTGTTGCATCAAATACTTTTCATTTTATAGAATGCTGCTTTACCCTTAGACAAAACAGCAAAATAAGACAGAAAAAATAGTCATCTCGTAGATGACGATTTCTCTGGAATGCACTATCAAAGTAAATGGAACCGTTTTATCACGAGTCAAGTGATTCAAATACCTGGGCACGTTAATAACACTGGATTGAAGATGCATCTGTTAAAAATATATACTTTTCGTGAGGCAAGCGTTGTAACGTTTCTCGTTATAAGAAGTGCTTCCCAATCTCCTAATTTGTTACTCTGCAGCCGCTTGAGGAGTACAATCATTTAACAAATACATGCCAAGCCTTACGATCCAGTGCTGTCCCTTCAATCTCTTTCAATATCTTCTTTATCCTCTTCAATCAATCAACACTGTCGCAGCTTGTCTCCCTTGATCTGCCGTAGTGGTCCAATAATGTTCCGACAGGTGGAATAGAATGATGAGGATTCCAAAGTTAGCAACCTTCGCTCAAGATTAATCTCGCCAGTGATGTCAATGGGAATATTTCATGGAGTCTCATAGGGATTTCTAGGATGTACTTCAACTGCGTTTACTAAGTTTATTGTAAAATTTGCCCCCTTCTGTGAGATATATATTTGGCTCGTATTTACTGAACCCCCAGCCGAAGGTATTCGGGAAATTACACTGACTAACAAAAAAAAACTTTTTTTTTTCTTTCTCTAACATTTTTATGTTTTTCTGGTCAATTTTAATGCGCTGTTTTTAAATCTGCAAACCGTTTTTCTCTATCAGGTCGGGATCTCTAGAAATACACAATTGAAGTTTTTTAACAACGCAAACAGTATTACAACATCATTCATAAAAAATCGAACCCATCCATTGTATTCCACGTCTTACCGCAGTTCCCCTCAACTTCCTCAACATCATTCATACAAGAAGTATAACAGTTATGTAGGCTTGAATTTCTTTGCAGTCGACTTTCGTCGGTGAATGGCATGTGGTACATCGCGATGAAGCATCCAACAATAATCGGCAAGCATGGTCACACTCCACCGTCCTTGATAACGTGACTCCATTACGGCGATATCTTCATGGAATCGTTCTCCATGTTCACTTCGCCAAGGTTGTCAGGGAAAAAGTCAAGATGCGAATCGAGCAAATAGATTTTGAGGGACATGTTACAGCCCATAATTCTGTATGCATCTATGCACTGCTTAACAATATGCAACATAGTCGACAGATTTGTGATTTCCCAGAAAGTTATCGACGATCGATTTGAGTGCCATCCATGCGCGAAGTTCTCTACCATGTAACAAGTTCTCGAATGGTTTGTCTGCAATAACTTTCCTAATCTGAGGTCCTACAAAGATACCTTCCTTTATCTTTGCATCGCTAACTTGCGGAAACTTTTCTCGAAGATAAGTGAAAGCTTTGCTCGTTTTATCTAACGCTTTTACAAAATTCTTCATGAGCCCCAACTTTATATGTAACAGTGGTAAAATGATGCTGTCTTTGTTAACTAATGGTTCGTGTATTACATTTTTATGCCCGAGCTGCATACGATCCCGGATAGGCCACACCTTTCTTGCATAATGTTCCTGTCAGTTGCGGCTGTCCCATTCACATCAGAAGCAACAAAATTTAGTATACCCAGTCTGCATGCCCGTGAGAATTGCAATGACTTTTAGGTCTCCACAAATCCGCCATTGGTAGTCATTGTACTTTATTTTTTCCAAACGTATAGCCATATTGTCATAAGTTTCTTTCATATGAACAGAGTAGGCGACTGGAATTGATGAAAATAAATTTCTGTTATGCAATAACACGGCTTTTAGACTAGTCTTGGAAGAATCGATGAAAAATCGCCATTCGTTGACCATGTGCTCATGACCGTTTACATCTTTGCAATAGCAAATGTCATCATCCATCTCAAAGTATTGAACAAGTTCTCTGTGTCTATGACGAAATTTAGATATCGGAGTATTGGGCGCTAAAAGATTCCATTCTTTGAGTCGCGAACCGAGTAATTCCGCTTGTCCTTTGGTAAGAGCGAGATCACGTATTAGATCTGAAAGTTCTGAATGGTTAATTAAGTAAACACCATCATTCACCGGTATGTAATCTGAGTCAGAATTAGTTTCTAAAGCAGGTAAACTATCATTTTCTGATGGTTCATTCACGTCCAACGGATATTGTTCTGGTGGTACTTGGATCGGACACGTGATTGGATCATGAGGCACTGGTTTCGAAACCAATTCAATATTTGTATAAACCACAGACTTTCTAGTTTTAAAAGTGAAACCATGGATATTTGTCAAGCAGAAGTAACAATCAGTAGTGTGATTTGTATGTTCACGCCATATTACTGGCACTCCAAAAGGCATCGACTTATGCTTCGGCAATTTTCGTAACCAACCTGCCAATGTATCGAACAAACTGCATTTGGCTTTCAAGATTTATTTGCATCATCAACTTTCAAATCGAAATAAAGTTCATATGCTTTCTTTAGTAATGGTGTAAAGTTTTTCTGGTCAACACGATCGGTAAAATATCCGCACACGTAACAGAACAGATCAGCCGAATTTCTACAACTTCTAGAAGCCATATTTTTCTCAGAATTATTTCAAAATACAGTAACTATTAGAAAAATCGCGTAACATATGTCATGCATCTTTTAGCAGTATAAAAAGTAGAATTATGTTGCTTTTTATTAATTTTTAATAAGTTATATAGTAAAAATGAAACGGAGCAAATAACGGTTTCCCAAAAATATATTTATTCACAAATATCTTAAGAAACCGACGTGATAGAGATAAATGGATTTCAGATTTGAAATCAGCGCAAGAAACTGACCTAAGAACACTTATTCTTATATAAGAAAGAAAAATGTTGTTTGTCAGTGTTATCATTAATATATTTGCACTTTATATGTGTATTTTCAAAATAAACGGATGCAACCATCATTTTCATTCAACCTAGTTAGTAACTCCAACGAAGGATTCATATATATATATATATATATAGAAACAAGGAGGTTAAAATTGGAAAATGGGTAATTTTAGTAACAGTTAAGTAATTGATATACGATCTTTTAGAAATCTGTTATTTTCTTCATGGGAAAATTTGGTGGAATAATGTTTGGGAGTCTAGTATCAGCGTCGATTAGGTCAACCTATTTGTTCAGTATCAACGAAAGCTTGTTGCTGTAGTCTGCTGTGCTTGATGCTGGTTCATAGTGAACTCTTGACAGTTCCTTCTCTCTTCAAGAGTCGAATGACTGTTGGGATCACGTTCGTTGCGTTGCACGAGTAACTTCCACAAATGTCGCTGCTTCGAGTGTCCTTTAGACCCGCCTCTTATAGGTGGTGTCCAGTGCTGTGTACTAGTAACTAGTACCAGGAACTGCGAGAAATATAAAATCGAATCTCCCTTAAATCTTTTCTCTCCTAATGCAATCATAAGGCGACTTCTGCTTTCCTCCACTATTTCATCTCCCTCTGAATTTTCTCGAAGCCCATGAGCACACAATTTCAGACCCTTGAGTTAGATGAAAGTGAGCTCGGAGAGCGGAAGAATGCTATTTTTTCGTTTGTATAAACATTTTTTCATATGTATGATCATTTTTTTGACTGAAGTGTGTATTTTGTTTTCTATGGTCAAAGGGACATAATCCGAGTTATCGAGACTACAATTTGTTAGGAGTTGCCTTCTCTTGTATAGAGACACGTTCGGTCTATAATTTCTTGAACGAAGCGTGACCACATCTCCTTATTTGGTAGTATCAGTCAACTATGGTAGATGTCTGAAACCTTTCTTAACGCTTCTTTTCATGACCATAAAAGGCGCGACTGTGTAAGACTTTTATCTCGAATGTTCTTCGAATCGTCTTATTGTGAACGGCAACTCAGAGATTGTCGTTCTGCGCATGTCAAACCGGGAGTTCGTTCTGTGTGTTCCGCCCAGTTGGGGCAGTTTAGAAATGGTTTAAGAAGCGAGCAGACGCAACTGCGTCTTGTGATTCTCTGAGGGAAATACAGTGTCTTAGTGAGTTAGTTAGCTAACTAGACTATTTCCCAGTATTATGCAGCCTGCCTGGAGGCATATGTTCATGGTTGATTTTCCGAAATAAGGTAATTCCTCTTGTATCGAACTTTATGCTATCGTCTAGAGGTTCGTCATTTTGTCGCCTATTTGCTCGCCTGTGTGATGCAAAATGGAGAGGTACTTTGACTAGGATTAAGTCACCGGTATCTGTATACCTGAACTAGTTAAATATATATGGGTCGCTCTAGACCAACAAGACTGTTGTCTGTGTTCCAGGATTCGTTATATCAGAGATCACGTCCAAGTCAGATGGTTAGACTTAGGAACATTATAAAGGTCGAGCTGACCTGTAGCCCATGTATGCTATTCACGTGCAGACAGTGAACGGACTTATTGTATACAACTGATCTGCTAGCATCAGAATGGGAGCATTTATTATTGTTTATGAACATTGAAGATCTGTAGCTGACACTGTTGCAGAAGTTATAGAAATTATTATTATTTATACAGCTTCACGAACTAGCACTCGATGATTGATGAATTTCTGAATCTATTGAACTGTGATGTCTTATGACGCATATATACAACAGCTATCATTGCTGACTACAGAAATTGTTTTCAATGTGCCATATCATCTTGCTGAACTCGTTAACCATGTTGATGTCATAAGTATCATGACTGTTTTGTGGCGTGCAATAAATGAAAGAAACTTATACAACGAAGTTACCCTTTCTATGACTCTACACGTCATGTTGCCTGTGTGATAACCCATTGAACTGTTCCACTACCACATACACAGCAACATCCTAAATCAGAGAAGACACCTACATCTTACACTTTAACACCAGGTGTCGATAAGGGTGGCAAGTTACCACTTCAGCACAAATCCACCCTTATCATTTTTGGTGGCCAGAGCTGGTTCTATCATCTGATATTTTGGCGCACCATATCATTTTTGGTGGCCATAGGTTGGTTCACTCTGATTCCAGCTATCAAGGGGGTCAGCAAACCCAGACATCATCATCATACTAGATACAACTACAGCATCAACTACCACCTTACAAGAAATTTTATTGAAAGTATCCGGATTTTCTGACAGTTGCTGATTTTGAAACTACCCGGCGCTGCTCGGCAATATTGAAGTTTATGTAAAATTAGAAGGACAAGTACCGAGCGAATGGATTTCCTGATCTGGTGAAAAGAAGGACAAGTGCCGTAACAACTGTTCCGGTCTCAGGGGTACTGTTGCGGGTTCAGAAGGTCAAGTGCCGGTTAAATCAATTTAGAAGATTCAGAAGGTCAAGTGCCGTAACAACTGTTGCAGTATTAGAAGCTCATTTCCTTCGTCATGGCTGTTTATGGGAGCAGAAGTTAATCAACGTTGGATCATTATCCTCAGAATGCTGATTACATCCTGTTCTGCACCGTGCTGACGCTGGATTTATAGAAGTTAAGTGGCCTGGTTTGTTTGTGAACTGTGCCCTTATGTTCTAACTGAGCCTTCTGTACTTTCACACTTTCTCCTATTGTTTTCATGATACATGTTTATATGTTATATGTTATTTGTTATTTGTATATTTATATGTTTATATTTCAGCGGGTTTTCTCGGTTGGGCGGAGTCTTACAGTAGAAGATACCACGTCACAGAGGTTCTACTGTTAGCGTTTTCGTTAGGGACTGTGCGAATTTCCTACAGTGAAATTTGCTAGCGACAATCGTTGCTATATCTGTTTAGTTGTGACGAGTTGTGCTTTATTTTTGTTTCTTGTATATATATATTTTTTTCTTTTTTCTTTTCTCTCTCTCTTTCTTTGTGTTTTTAGTTTCGATTTCGATTGTTTGTATTTGTAGGTCTCCCCTTTGCTATTATTCAGTTCTTTACGTATATTTTTTGTGTATACACTGTAGCGTCATTTGTTAGTCATATCTTCGCATATTTCTTTTTAGTTTTGCTGTTTGTGTATTTGACTTATGCGAATGTTTTCGTATTGTTTGATCTTTGTTGATTGTTTACATTGACTCTGATCTTTGTTATTGTTTACATTGACTCTGATCTTTGTTATTTTTTACATTGACTCTGATCTTTGTTGTTGTTTACATTGACTTTGATCTTTGTTATTGTTTACATTGTTGATGACCTTTGTTATTGTTTACATTGTCTTGTTATTGTTTACATAGTTCTTGCATAGTTAGCTTTCACTATTGTTGATATATGCTCATGCACTATTGGTCTATAGTGCACTTATCATAACAAACTGGTGTTTTTTTGCTTATGCACTATTGTAGTGCAGTTATGATAAATAACTGATGATTATGCACTGATTTGGGTAGTGCACTGTTAATTAAGAGGTGACTTGTGATATTATTATACATTTGATAATACAAGTTGGTGTCAACTCCTGTTTCCCACAGAGATTGGGTTCAACATAGAGATTATACAAGCACTTTATTAAGTCTTGTTGCTATTTAACATTGAAATAAGATAATTAATTATTTCAGGTTCTGTACTCACATTTTGGACATCATGTCTACATTTGAGTACTTTATTGAGCAGGGTAAAGCCCTTGGGAAGACAGGTGATAAATTAGAAGAATTTGCGACTGTTCAATATGCCAAGGCATTGAAGTCGGAAGAAAAGAAAATGAAAGAACAAACTGAACAAAAGAGAATAGAGGCTGAAATAGAACAAAAGAAACTGCAGATGCAGGTGGAGGAAAAAAGATTTCAAATGGAAAAACAAAAAAGAGAAGCAGAATCTCAGGACAAGAGGCTTCAGGCTGAAGCTGAAAATAAGAGACTTGAAAAAAGAAGCTGAAAATAAGAGACTTGAAATAGAGGCTGAAGGAAAAAAGTTACAGGCCCAGGCTGAAGAAAGAAAGTTACAGGCTGAGGCTGAAGAAAGAAGGTTACAAAGAGAGGCTGATGAGAGAAAAGCAAAAATGGAACATGATGAAAAAATCTTAGCTTTAGAGTTAGAGAAGTTAAAGTTATTGAACACTGGTAATGCTAATGATGCAAATAAGGTGTCAAATAAGACTAATGCTAAGGATTTCAAGCTTAATCTACCAGCATTTAATCCCTCAATCGATGATATAACATTTTATCTAGATAGATTTGAAAGTGCATGTAATGTGCATAATATAGATAAAACATTATATGTGTATCATCTGTCCAAGATACTTAGAGGTGATGCTTTGACTTTGTTGAGTATGGTAGATGTGCCTGACAAAAACAACTATGAGGTTGTCAGGGCGGCATTGTTAAAGAAGTACCAACTTAACGAGGACGGATATCGTCCTTAAATTTAAAACCATGTTACCAGAAACTGGAGTTGAATTCTCTGAATTCATCTCAGGCATCCGTCTTACTTTTTTACGATGGGTTGAGTTGTCTAAGACAGAAAATACATTTGAAGCTCTTATGGATTTACTACTTAGAGATAAGGTTATGTCTTCTGTTAATGAAGCTTTTCTATCTTTTTCTTCATGAGCGTAAGCCTAAAAACATAAAAGAAATGGAAGAATACTGTAGCCAGTATGTTACTGCGCATCCGCACATAACCATTAGTAACTCTAAGGTGAAAGAAGGTCTGCCAGTTGCTTCGGCAGCACCTTATGGCCCAAATTTTATGCGTAAATTTCAGGGTAGCCAGAAAAATTTCAATAAAAAGAGTAATCGTAATTATGCCCAGAACCATAGTGATCAATTCCAGGGTGATTCTTCTTCCCAGAACTGGAGACAACCTAATACTACACGTTATTCTACTCCGGTTAACTTTAGAAATTTTCACAAAGGTAATCGGTATAGAGGTAAAATATTTTATGCAGAGACCTCAATACCAAGATAATAGAGGTTCTCAACAGCATAGAGATAGTAATGACAGTTATGGAAACTGGAACTCAAACCAGGATAAAAATTTACAGTAGGGACTTTAATGATAATTGCAGAGGCAATAATGGTCGCGGTAGATCGCAACATAAGAGAAAAAGATATCAACAGACAAACTCTGTTCAACAAGAATCTCAGGGAGCAGATAAACAGGTTAATAATGATAAAGACCATAATGCTATCGGATGCTCATCTTTTGATTTTGGTAGGGCAAATAAATGTATCCAATGCAGTACTTTATTTGATCCGAAAACCGTTAGTACTTTAAGCTGTGGTCATCCTTTGCCCGCTCTTCCTGCTAATGTTGCTCATGATGGGAGAGGTTCTCTTATATTACATAAGGGGCTAGTAAATAGTAATCCAGTCTCAGTGTTGTTTGATTCTGGATGTACTACTGTCGGCGTTAGGCAATCTCTTGTAGATCCATCCTGTGCTACAGGAAAAGTCATCAAATGTGTCACATTTGGTGGCACGTTAGAAAAGTATCCTACTGCTATAATACACATTGCTACTCCTTTCTTCACGGGAGAGGTCCACGCGTGTCTACTTCCAAACCCTATTGCGGACCTTATTATTGGTCGTATTCACGGAGTTAGGGAATGTACCCCACAGCAGATTGCTGTTTGGGAAGAGCAAAACATTGAAGCTACCAATGCGGTGGTCACAAGAGCACATGCTCTGGATCCACCTCAAACTTCATTAACTAATAATGATGAAGTAAATGACCAAGATAGTCACTTGACTATTACACGTGACTCATTTATCAAATTGCAAGAAGAAGATCCTTCTTTACAAAAATTCTTCATTCTAGCAAAAAAAGGTGATCCTAATCAGAACACTAATAGGAAATCTTGGATTTCTATGAAGAACGGCGTACTTGTACGTATGGTACAAGACTCGACTACGTCCACTCATTCACAAATTCTTGTGCCTAAGAGCATGAGATTGCAAATATTGCAACATGCTCATGACTCGCAATGTGCTGGACATATGGGTTTTTCCCGTACAGGGTGGAGGTTTCTTGCGGCTTTCTTTTGGCCATTTGTGAGCAAGGACATACGAATGTACTGTCGCTCTTGCAAAGTATGTCAGGAGGTCAAATCTAAAGGACCACGACATGCTGCGCCTATCCAGGCTGCTGACATTCCTATTCGCCCTTTTCAAAAAATGGCAATAGATATTATCGGTCCTTTTAGAATTAAGTCGGCTAGAGGACATCAATTTATCCTTACATGTGTCGATATGTGCACACGTTGGCCAGAGGCAATACCTCTCAAGAGCATCTCAACTGCTGATATCGCAGACGCTCTTTGGCTGATATTTTCTCGCTTGGGTTTTCCCGGAGAAATATTGTCAGACCATGGCACTCAACTTATATCAGACACTATGTCACAGGTAATGTCTATGCTACACATTAAAAGGTCTCTCAGCAGTATCTATCACCCAATGTCTAATGGGTTGGTCGAACGTTTAAATAGGACTCTGAAAACTTTACTTGGTAAAATAACTGAGGATCATCCTCAGGATTGGGACAGGGTCTTACCCGCGGCTCTCTTTGCGTATAGAGAGGTCCCCAATGAACATACGGGGTTTTCCCCTTTTGAACTTGTCTTTGGCGCGCAACCGCGCGGCCCTATGTCTTTACTTCACGATCTAATCACTGCCGATAATATTAGCGATGAGACTCAATCTTCTTATGAGTACGTCATTGCTCTTAGGCAAAAGATCATCGAGGCATGCAAACTAGCAACTTCGTCTTCAGAATTTGCTAAAGAAAAGGCAAGGCAGTTTGCAAATAAGAATAGATGTCTACGACAACTTTGTCCAGGTGACAAAGCTCTCGTTCTACTTCCTTCAAGGGAGAACAGACTTCTAATTGCATGGAAAGGTCCATATGCAATAGTCTCCAAAATTTCTGATGTCGACTATGTTGTCGATATTGATGGAAAGCATAAAACTTTCCACATAAATATGCTCACAGAATTTTATGAAAGACCTGACTATTTGCAGCCTATTTTCCAGGCTACGGACAATTCACAAGCAACTCGTGGTCAGTACTCATCTCTGTCAGTTATACAGGATGAGGAAACTACTTTTTCTGATGTCAATCTTCCTCTTTCTATGGTCCCACTTTATTCTACGGAATCTTGGAAAAACGTGACCGTTTCTCCAAATCTTTCCGCTGAGGAACATCGACAAGTTTCTTCGATGTTGCAAACATTTCAGGATGTTCTTACAGACATCCCGGGACACACACATGTCATAGAACATGACATTGTGCTAACTGATCACAATCCTATCAGAGTCAGACCATATCCAATACCTATTCATTTCCAGTCTCAAGTCGAAAAAGAGTTGGATGAAATGATACGTTTGGAAATCATTGAACCATCCACTTCAGCATACTCTTCGTCTATGGTTATTGTTCGAAAGAAGGATAATAACATTCGCATTTGCGTAGATTATCGCAAATTGAACCAAGTTACGAAGTTCGATGCTGAACCTATGCCTTCATTAGAAGAGCTACTCAATAAACTTTCTAATTCTAGATTCTTTACCAAACTAGATTTGTCTAAAGGTTATTGGCAAGTCCCGCTAACTGAACGTGCCAAACCTTTTACAGCTTTTTCTACACCTAGGGGTTTATTCCAATGGAATTTCATGCCTTTTGGTCTTATGAACGCCCCTGCTACATTCGTACGCATGATGCGGCGAATTCTCGCATATCGTACAGATGTCATAGCATACCTAGATGATATCTGTCTATTCAGTGATTCTTGGGAAGATCACTATTTGGGTTTATACGAATTACTGTCTACTCTTCGCGAGTATAACTTGACTGCAAAACCCTCTAAAGCCTTTATAGGATTTAGCGAGATTTCTTTCCTAGGTCATCGGGTTGGTCATGGTCTTTTAAAGACAGAGGACCACAATGTTTCAAAAATACTTAACATTTCGGTCCCTAAGACGAAGAAACAAGTAAGGAGTCTATTAGGTTTGATTCAATTCTACGGACGATTCATTCCGAATCTGTCCTCCATTATGGCACCGCTTTCTACTTTATTGAAGAAAGGGTCGCCTAATCTGATCCGCTGGTCTAAAGAATGTCAATCCTCATTGGACCAGGTTAAAGCCCTATTTTCATCTCCACCTATTCTTAAGTTACCTACTATTGAGAAGACTTTTGTTCTTCGAAGTGACGCCTCGTCAACAGGGATTGGGGCAGCACTAATGCAGGAGTATTCTGATACTTTGCATCCGGTGATGTATATCTCTAGGAAATTAAACGCTGCAGAAAAGAATTACTCGGTTTTAGACCGTGAGTTATTGGCTATGGTATGGTCTATTCTGAAGTTACAAAGATTTCTTCTAGGCGCACATTTCATTGTGGAAACCGACCAGAAAGCGCTTACTGCTATTCAGAGCAAAAACTTGAAGAGCTCGAGGTCCACTCGTTATGCCATAGCTCTTCAACCATTTCATTTCTCGGTTCGAGCTATCCGTGGTTCGGATAATGTAATGGCAGACATTCTGTCCAGATGTCCACACGATTCCACATGATTCTTCTGTCATATATATATATTTCCTGATATACAGTCCAATGTTATAATGACATGTTAGTAGATTTTGTCTCACTTTTTTTTTTTTTTTGAGGGAAATTTATAACATTGTACCATGTAATTATCTAAGAAGGCTTAGTTAGTGATATACGGGCCAAAAGATCACTCGGCCACATTTAAATAAATTATTTTCAGGATTGTATTAAGAAATTTACCAGTTGTCTTTAAGATTTGTGTTATTGATATTTTCGCAGCACATCATTGAAGTCTGCGAGTTTATGTCCATTGTGGAACTTTGAGGATATCAAGTCCTGTCCTACATTGGGAGCGGATGATGTCCACATCTTCTTCTATTGAATGTTTTATGTCACCGAAGAGCAACACATGTATTACTTATTAATTACTGTTACTTTATATAATGTAATAATATAGTGCGGTATATTAGTAAATTACACCGCTATTTGCAACACATTGTATGATAACACATAATATATTTAATTTCATATATTGGTATGAGTATAATTTGATTGTCATTATGTTGTTGCCATCATTGTGGCGTGTGTTGGTGGCACCTTCCTGGAATATATCAGCGTATACTTAGATAAATTTTTTCTCTAAGGATCTGAGATATGATCTCAGTGTCGCTCCATGCGTTGAGCTAATTTGTTAGGTATATATCCACGCATCATACGTGCGTTAGGAGCCTAGATTTTTTCCGGCTCCAGGATTTAAAAAAAAAAAAAAATGTCCCATTTTTTTTTTTTTTCCAGGGAGGGTGCGGTAATGTTACGCACGGATCATTATTATTTTTCGTTTGTATAAACATTTTTTCATATGTATGATCATTTTTTTGACTGAAGTGTGTATTATGTTTTCTATGGTCAAAGGGACATAATCCGAGTTATCGAGACTACAATTTGTTAGGAGTTGCCTTCTCTTGTATAGAGACACGTTCGGTCTATAATTTCTTGAACGAAGCGTGACCACATCTCCTTATTTGGTAGTATCAGTCAACTATGGTAGATGTCTGAAACCTTTCTTAACGCTTCTTTTCATGACCAAAAAAGGCGCGACTGTGTAAGACTTTTATCTCGAATGTTCTTCGAATCGTCTTATTGTGAACGGCAACTCAGAGATTGTCGTTCTGCGCATGTCAAACCGGGAGTTCGTTCTGTGTGTTCCGCCCAGTTGGGGCAGTTTAGAAATGGTTTAAGAAGCGAGCAGACGCAACTGCGTCTTGTGATTCTCTGAGGGAAATACAGTGTCTTAGTGAGTTAGTTAGCTAACTAGACTATTTCCCAGTATTATGCAGCCTGCCTGGAGGCATATGTTCATGGTTGATTTTCCGAAATAAGGTAATTCCTCTTGTATCGAACTTTATGCTATCGTCTAGAGGTTCGTCATTTTGTCGCCTATTTGCTCGCCTGTGTGATGCAAAATGGAGATTTGACGATTAAGTCACTTTATGCTAGTTAAATATATATGGGTCGTCTAGACCAACAAGACTGTTCTGTGTTTCCAGGATTCGTTATATCAGAGATCACGTCCTATTTAGCTCGCCTGACCTGTAGTGATGCTATTCACCGTGCAAAGTGGAGTATTACAAGATCTGCTACATTTGAGCAATATATTAATTTGGTTATGGTTTATGAACATTGAAATCTGTAGCTATTACACATGAAGTTTTATAGAAATTATTATTAGGTTATTCACGATCTAGCACTCGTATGAATGATGACGCATATATACATCATTGCTGACTACAGAAATTGTTTTCAATGTGCCATATCATCTTGCTGAACTCGTTAACCATGTTGATGTCATAAGTATCATGACTGTTTTGTGGCGTGCAATAAATGAAAGAAACTTATACAACGAAGTTACCCTTTCTATGACTCTACACGTCATGTTGCCTGTGTGATAACCCATTGAACTGTTCCACTACCACATACACAGCAACATCCTAAATCAGAGAAGACACCTACATCTTACACTTTAACACCAGGTGTCGATAAGGGTGGCAAGTTACCACTTCAGCACAAATCCACCCTTATCACTAACTTTAACACATGAGGAGACTTTCCTCGGACTTGTGAAATATTATAAAAGAAATATTACACTTTTATTTTTACAAGTTACTTCTAATAACTTTGGCACGTCCTATAATGGAATCCTTGTGTTATATCTTCTTGACGTCTTGTCTGTCTCATGAGAATTTGAAAATTCGTAACGAGATTCCATCGCTAGTTGACTTACAGTGAAAATTCTGCCTTCGCGAAATGTTACTTTCGCTAGTATATTTTTGTTGAGACTAATCACAGGTTAAGCTAGTTTATTTATTAATTTAAAGCCAATAACCGTTAAAGACTTTTTTGTTTAGTAAATATATACCCTACCCATCATCATAATTATTGGCATGGTCATTAATGGTAGTGTAACTAATTGGTACTCTTGCCGAAAGCAATTATGTCCAATCGCTCGTCCTAATTCTTCGATCTTGTTGTAATCAAGACAAACTTAGGAATGAAATTTTTTCTGCAAGCCATGTCCGCAAAATCAAACATTAGTTACCTTCTAAATGACCATCAAACGCTAATCCGACAACGTTTGTCAGTCGCTTCTTTTCACCTGAGCAGAAGCAACTACATGATGCATAGATGGCAGGGAGGATAGTGTGATTCGCTTGCATAGCTAGGCGGGGTTGTCGCACGGAAGGTCCAGAGTTCAAATCCTGGGTAAGCCACTCATGTCTGTTGTTTTTCTGTTGTCTAGTGTTCTACTTCTTTATTTCCTACGAGTGCCTGATATCATACCTTTATGTTTGTCTCATATTAATTTACTGTTTACAGGCCTCGGGTTTCCCTTCCTTATGTGTTATAAATGAACTACATAATACGAAGGACTTACTCAGAAAATAAACTGCTGATAACAATGCTTCTAGACTACGTCTGATGCTATCTATGCAAACTCTCCAGGATTAATCACTTCACCTTATTGTCACCCGCTTCATGAAGCAGCGACTGAGCACAATCACAAGATAAACGGGCCCGCAGTGTTTTAAGCCCTAAAAAAAGGTGGATGTTTATCTTAGGGGAACGCCCTTGATGAAAGGAGAATTTAAGCAATTAGAACGCAGAGGAGTATAGCATAAGGATAGACAGAAGAAATGGACGAATTAATAGGACGTTTCATGATAAATTCTCATTAGTTCAATGTAGCCTTTGCCATAAATAAAAAAATGCCAAGTTCTCCTGTCACGTGCCATCAGCTCACGTCCTTTCCACTCTTCCTCATAATTTTCACTGCTGTCTCCAGTTCTCTTCTCCACGTATTTTTTGGTTTACCTCTGCCTTTCCTTCCCTGTGAATTTCAGAACAAGGACTGCCTTGTAATGCTATCAACAGGTTTACTCAGTGTGTGTCCTATCCATCTCCAGCGTCTTTTTGTTATCTCTTGTTCCACTGACATTTGTCTGGTTCTTATTATCATTTCTATATTAGTGACCTGGTCATACTATTTCAATCTTTCTATTCTACGCAAGCACCCATTTATGAATGTCTGTAGCATTCTGGTTGCTGTTTTTGTTCTTCTCTATGTTTCAGAGACTATTTCTAATTCTCTTCTGTGAGTGATGTTAGACCTCAATTTATTTCTCTCACCCTGGGGATTTCAGAATATGGACCGTTTCATACTATCAGACGGTTTTCTCACAGAGTTTCCTATCAAATGCCACCGTCTTGTTTTCATACCTTATTCCATTAATTTTTATCACGTGGTTTCCATCGGTTGCAGACGGGTGATCTAGTCATGCCATTTCAAACCTTCTATTTTCCGCAAATACCCCTTTATGATGAAAGTCATTATCGACCCTGATCAATATTTCTTGATTCCAGCTTGGAGCAGCAACAATCCAGAATTAACCACATAACCGTATATTCCACGCATGTTTCGCCTCGACAGATTCCATTAGCGTTAGATACACCTCGAAGATGAAAGTGTGTCCATCTTTAACTCCCAGGGAAACTTGACTGCTGGATCCAATAATCTTTTCCGTTGCCCTAAATCAGCGATAGGCAGCTGTCGCGGGTTGTCTCCTTTGGTCTGCTGTAGTGGTCCACGAGTGACCCGACAGTGGAGTAAAAGGATGAGTTTTTCAAGCGTTGCATTCTGGTAATTAGTACCAGAAACTGAGAAAAATAGAAAACCGTATCTCCCATAAGTTTTGTGACTCCTGGTGTAAGCATCAGGCGACCTCCACTTTCCATCACCATTTAATCTTCTTCCGAATTTTAACAATGCCCATAAGTATAAAATTTCAGACCCTCGAGTCGAATGAAAGTGGTTTTGGAGAGCGGAAGAATGCCAATGACGTATTGTTATATATATATATATATATATATATATATATATATATATATATATATATATATATATATATATATATATATATAAAACTATACGTCATGTACATCAAGCTGAAAATGAGTATTAACATCCGAAATATACATTATGATATCATCGTCAACCTTTTTTGGCTCCCTTAGGAGCATTGGGCTACCTCTGCCATTGATTCCTTGCGAGAAAACCCGCACGAAGCAGTCATCAGCTCTTGCAGTGGTGGTGTACGTGGCAATTTATTTTACATAATGAAGCTGCCAACCTCATACACAACTTCAGGCACCTATAAAATAATAAAGAAGTATATTGTTATAACTTACGCCATGTGAGCTAATACTAATTGCTTTGTTACAACTTCTAGCTTTTAACACAGGGGCAGATTTATAGGGGTCGGGATTAAACGCTATGTAGAATTTTGGTACTTTTAGTTTCACCGAAAAAGTAACTCAAGCTTCTATAACTCTCTAGTAAGTCTTCTATCTCTTAAATCATCCTGGTGTCTAGTGAGAAAGGAATCTGCGTAGCGAATCTTCAAGCACTCAGGTGTTATAGTAAGAAACGCGCCTACGTGAAAGTTAATCTCGCTTAGTATATTTTGTTCAAACCCAATCACAATGTTAGGTTAGTTTATCTCCAAACTTTAAGCCATTCATCGTTTATGTTGTCTTAGTTTTGTCTATTTTCACCTAAGCATCGTCATAATTATTGGCATCGCCTTATGTGGTAATGTAACTAATTATTACTTGACATACCGGAAATCATTCTGTCATATGTCTTGCCCTAATAATACAATCTTCCAATCTCTTCGTCCCATCTCTGTTGGTTGAGACAAGATATCTGGCCGGAAACGATTATATCTTGTGACGTGCCCCAATTCCCTAATATTGCAATAATCATGACACATTAAAGTGTGGCTGTATTGATGCAAGCCATGCTTGCAAAATTAACACACGTTATCTTAAAACAACCATTCCTTGCTAATCCAACTATCCAACTGAGCGGAAACAATTACGCAACCTAATGGGGTGATCGACAGCTTAATTTGTATCTATCAAAATTCGTCTACTGCTAATGTGTTGAGTAAAGAGACAACCTGCTAACAAACAGGGGTCAAGGTGGTATTGTCCCACGCCTTCGCTAAACGTCGACACAAAGAAAAGATAAACAGGTCAGGAATGTGGCAAACTGGTAAAATACATGAAGTTTTTTGGGGAACGTCAACCCAGCGACAGAATAATTATTGATAAATTGAGGCATAAAGTAAAATAATGACCGGTGAATATTGACACAGAGGAGTGAAGCACAGATGTCACAGAAACCATTCCGAATGAATTAAGACTGCGGTCATAGCAACCCAGGCGCTGTGAGATTCTACTTTAGAAAGGTTGAGATCTCTAAAAAATCGACACTGATAAAATCATATCTGTGTTCAGGTTTCAGAGTGATTGAAATAAGTGCAGCCTTTGTGTAAATTTTATCTCTGCATAACGAGCTCCTTTCTGCAGTAGCATCGGCAGAGCAGTGGGAAATTCAAACTAAATATTTTATGTACCGTAAGGCTAACTTCCCTTTAAAAAAATGCATTTCTTGAATAAATGAAATGTTACTAAGCTAGCTCATGGATTTTTGAACGGGAACATGGGGAAAGTAATTGTAATTCTGGGAAAACCGGGCTTGTAAATTCCAGCAACAGATGGTTAATCAGAAATTTACCTAGGTTACAAATTCTGTTCTCTCCTTCAGTCACTAAGAGATCTACCAAATGATCCCTTGGGATCTATAGGTAGACCAAGATCGACTGGTTCACACCACTGCTCTAAATTATGAATGGGACTTGTCGACTATAAATAGTGGAAGGTTGAACAATAATACCTCAGAGAGATTTGGATGTCACTCTGCCTAGTTCGTATTGTAAAATCACTATCTATTGCCACTCTGGGCTTAGCGTGACGTTTGAACAGGATGGATTTGCTTTAAAAAATACCCTGGTGAATATCACAACTAATGATGAGAAAATAATAACGCAAATAAAGTAACAAATGCAATGCAGTGTGTGTTTCGTTTAAAAGTGATCTGACTATAGTTAGTAAAACTGCGGTCTTCCCTCGCCTTCCAAGGGGTTCTTCAATCGTTTAGTTCTTTAGCTGTTGCGTACATTGGGCAACCAGCAATGCAGAGGAAGGAAAGGCAGGGAGGTAAATGAACACCTGTCTCGCATATGGTCATTCACTGGGCACTTGAGGCAAGTAACAGAGTTAGCTGTCCCATACAGCTAACTATTCTCGTCATTCCATTGCGGTCATTCCTCGATTCTCCACCTGGTGGACGAGCCTGAAAAAAAAGTGTCGAAAATACTTGCGTTCACGTCATTTGTTTTTCGGTTACTTCATTCTTATTTCTGGGAATGGCTGGATCGTATAGAAGACCACGTGATAAGTAGGCACCTTGAATCCAAACAGATTAACAGATATTTTGTAAATAATGTGGAATTACTCTCACAGAACCATGATTAGCAATCTTTAATATTACCATGATCTGTAATATTATTAAGTACCTTACCGAACACACCAGACATCCATTTCTGTCGCAGTTGTAGACTTATCTTTATGGCATCTATTTTTTACTCTATTTGTCCACGATTCGTCATCTTTTTCATCAATTCCCTATTTTGTACTTTATGGAGCAGGGAGTTTAGACTGTAGCTGATCCCTTACATGACGTCTGCCCTGATATTCTGCCCCGGTAGTCTGCCCTGGTAGTCTGCCCATGTAGTCCATTCGCGTGCTTTTGCAGTGAAGGTTTCTGTAATAATTTGTTTCACATGATGATGTTGCCAGCCTCAACCACAACCTCATAATAATCGTTTCTTACGAGATGCCTGCGAGAGTAGTGTTTCCATATTTTCTTTGTCTCCCCGCAGACCCCCAGGTCAATACACCGAAATCTTTGTATAATTCGTGCACGATAAAAGCGCAGATAAAAGTGATAAAACTCATTGTGTCAAACACAACAGATATAGAAGGTTATGACAAGCTCAGTGAAAAAAAAAAAACAAATAAAAAAAACAACAAAATCTCGACAGAATCAAAGTTAAACTAGAATCAAGAAAATAGACCCAGCTATAAAAACCCTCCGTTAGGCCTCATCTTCAGTTACGTTTATGAAGTTCATTTCATAAACGTGTGCTTGCCTAAAATAGGAAGATTGAAATGGTATGACAAGATTACTAATGTGGAACTGATGACAAGAACCAGACACGTGCCAGTAGAACAGGAGGTGAGACTAAAATACACACTGAAGAAATTAGTTGATATCATTACGAGGCAGGACTTTTTCTGGAATGCCCAGGGTAAGTGATGTAGAGGGAGTCCGAACAACAAACAGAGAAGAGACCTGGAGACATAAATGAAAGTGTTTGAATGAGTAAATAAATACAAGGATGAGTGCAAGGATGAACAAATGAATGAGTGAATGAGTGAGTGAATGAGTGCATGGATGAATAAACGGATGAATTAGTGAATGAATGAGTGAATGAATGAGTAAATCAATGAATGAGTAAATCAATGAATGAGTAAATCAATGAATGAATGATGCATGAATGAGTGAATGAATGAATGAGTGGATGGATGAATGAATGAATGGATGAATAAATGATTGAATGCATGAATAACTGAATGGGTGGATGAGTGAATGAAGGAATCAATGGATGAATGAATTAATGAATGGATGAACGAATAAATGAATGGATGAACGATTGGCTGAATGAATGAATGGAATGGATAAATGAATGACTGAATGGATCAATGAATGAATAAATGCATGAATTGATGGATGAACGAATGGATGAATGAATGGATTAATGAATGGGTGAAAACAGGATTAATCAATAGATGATCAAATGGTTGAATGAATGGTAGAGTGAATGAATGGACGAACGAATGGATGAATGAATGGGTGAATGAATAAATGAATGGAAAAATAGATGAATGAATGGACGAATGAATGACTGACTGAAAGAATGAATGAATGAATGGATGAATGAATTAAGTAATGAATGAATGAGTGAATGGAAGTATGGATTGATGGATGAATAAATAAATGGATGAATGGGTGGAGAAATGAATGAATGGATGAATGAATGAATGGATGAATGAATGAATGGATGAATGAATGAATGGATGTATTAATGAATGAATGAACACTAATCCTGCCCCGAGTAGTTGCCGGTAGTCCATAAAGCGCCCAATAAAGAATAGGACTACTGTTTCCTCATGCATGTCGTAAGAGCTAACTAATATGAAGTTGGGCATGGGGCTCATCATGTTAAAATATTGCTACAGAGACTACCACTGTACGAGCACAAATATTCTTCCATGCAGGCTTCTTGTTTGGCTCTGAAACATATAGACCAACAATAACAACCACCAAAAAGCTACAGACATTCATAAATCGGTGATTGCGTAGAATAGAAAGATTGAAGTGGTATGACAAGATCATCAATGTGGAAGTGATGACAAGAACATGATATGGGCCAGTAAAACATGAGATGAAAAGAACATGATATGTGCCAGTGAAACATGAGATGACAAGAACATGATATGTGCCAGTGAAACATGAGATGACAAAAACATGATATGTGCCAGTGAAACATGAGATGAAAAGAACATGATATGTGCCAGTGAAACATGAGATGACAAGAACACGATACGTGCCAGTGAAACATGAGATGACAATAACATGATATGTGCCAGTGAAACATGAGATGACAAAAACATGATATGTGCCAGTGAAACATGAGATGAAAAGAACATGATATGTGCCAGTGAAACATGAGATGACAAGAACATGATATGTGCCAGTGAAACATGAGATGACAAGAACATGATATGTGCCAGTGAAACAAAGATAACAAGAGCATGATATGTGCCAGTGAAACATGAGATGACAAGAACATGATATGTGCCAGTGAAACATGAGATGACAAAAACATGATATGTGCCAGTGAAACATGAGATGAAAAGAAGACTCTGGAGATGAATAGGAGATACATTGAGGAAACCCGTTGATAGCATTAACAGCCAGTCCTTGTTCTGATATTCCCAGGGTAAAAGGGGAAGAGGTAGACCAAGGAAAACATGGAGAAGAGAACTGGAGACAGACATGAAGGGCATGAAGTAGAGAGCTGATGGCACGTGACAGGACTTCTGGGCGTATTTTGTTGTTGAAGGCGGCTGTGCCCCTTTCAGAGCTGACGGCTGATGAATGAATGAATGAATGAGGCTTCCTGCCCGGGGACCAGCTGCCAGGGGGGTGCCATTGTCCGTAAGCCGAATAAAAAACATAAGAAAAAGAAAATTTACCCCATTACCTGCAAATTCCTGCAGACTGCTCATATGTGCAACTGACTTTTTATAAAGAGTTCAACTTTCTAAATTGCAGCAAGTAGTACAGTTAAACTGAACCAAAAAAAAAAAAAAAAAAAATAATAAATAAATAAATTACACATAAAAATTACAATTCAGCTG
Source organism: Oreohelix idahoensis (assembly GCA_024509875.1). NCBI lineage: Eukaryota > Metazoa > Mollusca > Gastropoda > Stylommatophora > Oreohelicidae > Oreohelix > Oreohelix idahoensis. The sequence continues at coordinate 513,631 of JAMPIV010016286.1, forward strand.
CAGATATGAGCAGCTTTGCTTGTATGTTCCGTGGGCCCAAACAAAGAATAGTAACTTCGTCGTTACTATACATGTCCTAGTAAACGACTAATGGAGGTCGGACATGGGACTCACACTGGCTCACTATCTCCATCCTGTATAAACTTTAAGCCAAAATAAAAGTCAACAACATCACAGACACATCAACAAATACTAAAAGGATACAACAACATGGACACATCAACAGATACAAAAAAGGATAAAGTAGAAACAGAAAGACCGTGAAGAATAGCTGTCACGAAATATGTTTGTTCTCTATTTTGCGTCTTCACTCCTCTCCGGAAGTCTCATCTACCACTTCTTTTACATGCTAATTCAGCCTATATTCATTGTTTACGCTTTCATGGTGTTCTTACCATCTTTTGTCACTCCTTTACTTTTACTAGATCGCTTGACCTGTCCTGAAACAACATTGACTTCTGTTTGGGCAGAAGCAGGTGTTTGTTTACGTTATGTACCAGCTTCCGTCCAGACAATAAGGTGTTTGAGGTAGAGAGAATGATTACGTCTGCCATATCGCAAGCCAGGCTAGCGGTAGACAAGGATGGCAAAAGATAAGCTGGACACCACACAAATATTAAAAAAATGTATGATTCCTATATACACACATTGGATTTCTCGCCGTTGCTACGGATTTCGTGCACTGTTCTGAGATCATTCTTGTGTGATATAAGGGAGAAGATCGGAGCACTGATGGAGTTGTCCGTGTGCGATGAAGGTAGTCCTTAAAACCAACCAATCTAAACCAAGCTGGAATTACTTTGCATAAGATGGCAGAGGGTGAAAATCCACATGTTTTGTTGGCAAAGTATAGAACGAACAGTTGATACGAGAACACGAGTACCGGATAAATGCTAATAACCATGTTGTCTCAGTGTTTCAATGTGGATGACAATCTTGGTAAAGATTAAGACACGGACAGTGATATAATACTTCCGGCAGATGGAATTCGCAGTAATAACTAATTACAAGTAAGTAACATCTTGGAGGAGATTACAATGTTATATCTGTGAAATAGTGAGTTTGTAACTATGTCAGGCAAAACGAAAGAAGCAAGACCGTATATGGTTATAGAGTTTGAAAATCACATCTAATGTTGTCATGTAGTAATGGTTCTACATAAAGGTAGTGGGGGAGACCTCTACCAAAATCCGACACTTATTTGCAATTGGTCTGGCATTTGAGATGCCAAGATAGACAGTTCCTGATGGGACTTCTCCTCTAAGTACCAACCTGGGGGTATAGGCTAAAATTTCGCTTGAGGACTGGATTTGAATTCTAAGATTACAAGAGAGTAATCCCAGAGAAATCACTTTGAGCTTTAAGCTCTAGAATCCTACTTCAAATGCACTCAGTTAGATACCTAATACACCTGAAAGAGGCGGCATTTTAATTCAATTGCCCGACAATATTCGGACGTTTCCTGTGCAAAAAGTCTGTGTTCGCCCGAAAAACTCGGGTTTGTGGTACAAGTTTGTGGTACAGGTTGCCAGCAGTCGACGCTAGACATCAACATCAGACGGGTCTTGAAGACGCTTGACAACCTCTGTAGGTACCTGTAGTAAAATCTGCGAGAATAATCGCTCATTTCAGTAAGATTTTAGTCATAAAATGATAATAAATAAACCCGCACTATTGTGTCTGACGGTGATGCTCTCACACGCCAGCAACGCTGCCTTTTGTGCAGTGCTAAAGCCTATAGAACGATCCCACGGTAAAAATCTAACACGCGTTTTAGTTTCGGTTTCGAAAACGTACTACCAATATTTAACATTTTGCCAGATCTGCTGCATACATTCTGCAGCCAAGACTTATAATTAACGATTTTGCGGACGTGTGCCGCAAAATAACTATCTGAATTAACGTATTCTGTCAACTTTAACGCAAAATTTAGTAATAATCCTTACATTTTTTGGTAGTGTTACACGACACAATACAAATTATTAACGCCAATTTTTAACCCGCCACGCCAACACCCCGCCTCGCTTGACAGTCCGCCATGCATATATATACGCTGGAGCAAAGCCAAAAGAGGCAAAACACGCAGACAATTTTATTGCCTCCTCGCGGTAATGTTTCTGACGTCACAAAAACAAGTTAGTTATTTGAAAAATACATGCTAGCGAGATGAAAGAGAGGTGAAGATGGCGGTCTTGTGTAAAATATTTATTTGACGATGACCGGTGACAAAATTGAAAATCTAAAACCATAATGAAACTGAACATAAAAATCATATGGTAGTATAGCTTAGAGTCCACTGAGCAAGAATGTGTTTTAAATAATATAATAGTCCCAGTATTAGCCAAGTTATTGAGAAAATACTAAATGTCTACGGACGCACGACCAGACAGACTGTTGTTCCTGCTTGTTTTTTTTCATAACGTTAGTGGGGACACCGGCTTAGAAGGGAGGCATTGAGGTAAATTCAAATTCGCTTGGGTAACAAGAGTATAGGAGGAGAGGGGAGCGGTAGGAAAATTGTTACCAAAAACTAACATCGTTTTGTATTGGCATAACTAAAGCAGACTGGCCAATCGACTACCAGACGCAGAGTATGTTTGGAATTATTTTTGTTTTTCAAAAACTGCATTTGAATTCTGGTAGTTGCAAGCTTTCGACTGGCCAGTGCTACTAAATATTAGCAAAAAGCTTTCACTATTCATTGCCAGTTGAACAGTATTTTTTATTCAGATACGCTGAGAACAGCTGTGATAAATTTAAAAGTAAATTAAATAACTAAATAAGTATTTCACAGTCTGGACGGAGCAGAAGAAACTGAGGCCATTTCTTTGCAAAGTCAGCGTCATTTGTTTATATTTCTTGATTTGTGGTAAGAATGCTTTATGAATTTAATATGTTTAATCCCATTACCAAAGTTAGATACTGCTATTGGGAAAAAGTGAAGGACGTGCCGGGAGCAGACATTGTTGAGTCCTCACGTTGAAATGTATCTAACTAATGTATGTTGTCATGCTTATGTTTGAATATTATTGTATTAGAGTATATTAGTAAGCCTCCGTGTTCAAGGAACACTGTTCAACATGCCTGAAGCATTTATATTTAAAAAGAAAAAGATGAGAAAAATATATAAAAGGAAATGTGGTTATCCCACATTATATTATTGAGGAAAACTATGTAAACGTACAGTGGCGTATCTGCCATAGGGACCTGAGGGGTGGTAACAGCAAGGCGGGAGTCATGAAAAATTAGGGGTGAGTGCACCTGAAATGCACGCGAGGCTGACCCCATACCCACGTATAAAATTAAATAAAAGAATAAGTGATCAGATGTAAAAGGCCAGGGTGTCCTTTTGTTGCAGAGGTTTTGATTCCTGTTGCCAGCTGGTGACAGGAAACCTGAGGAGTGACGATAACACCAAGAAGTCTCCGACACTTCATGTATGCTGTCAAGAGATAACAGCAGGAGCTTGGGCGTGTGACGTGATATCGATATTTCTGCAACTACACACTATCTTATCATTCAACAAGAAACCCCAGGTGATATGTTAAGGACCTGGGTATATCTGACAGTTTCGGTTTAAATAAACCTTGGTATTTCAAATCATACTCAGGAAGTTGATGGGGTATGATGATAATACAGCCCCTGAACATTCCAACAGGAAATACATATATTAACTTTGTAGTTATTTGGGCAGATTGTCCACACAATTTTAATTAATTTTTTATGTAAACTATCTTGTCCTCATTTTCAAAGACCTGTCCAAACGATATGACTGGACAGGCAAAATAAATTGTACAAAAAAATTATCAAATTTAAAGAAAAACTTAACCACAGGTTTTATTCACTTCCTCATAGAAACTTAAAGTGTTTTTGTGTTGTATACCATCATTTCATTTCTCCCCTAGACACTAGGTACATCATACACCAGACACTAGAGCCAAAATAGTGACCGTGTGAGATCTAGGGAGGTAGCGTTATGTTCCCTGCACATAATTCATCATCATCATTTATAGAGTCAGGGGCCTACATGTGCTTGACCTCACACGGTTAATACATACACGGATTTCATTCTTTTTAGGATACCATCATAACCTCCCCAACAAAATCTAACTTTGCTACATAAATTGGTAGGCTTGTCCGGGCATTTGAATTTCTCCTAGTACTACATACATTGGGGTCTGGGTCTTAGCATAAACAACATTCTATTGTCCCAGGGAATCCCCATAATCATTATTGCCAAAGATTTGGGAAGTCAAGAAACTGTCAGAACCCAGAATTAATTAGATAAATTTATACTTATTTAGAAAGTTAGTTAGAACATTTTGCATTTATCAGAATGGCAGATCTGGCCAAGTTTTGATCTGCGGCTGTTCAGACTGCAAAAGAAATGAATATGGAGGGTCAAATCTTAATTGACTATGTCACCTCAGAATGTGATAAATTTATTACTAGGGAAGAACATAGGTTACCTGAGGAAAGGAAAATGCAATTAGAAGATGCTAGGGAGACTAAGAAATTAGAGGCTGATAGGGAGGCTGAGATTAAAAGGCTGCAGTTGGAGGAGAAGAAACTTTAGACTGAGGCAAAGAAACTTGAGGCTGATTGGCAGGCAAATAAACTTGAGGCTGAGAAGGAGGAAAAATGTCTACAGAGGGAGGCGGAACGACAGAAAGAAGAAAGGGGATTGGAGGCGGAACGAGAGAAAGAAGAAAGGAGATTGGAGGCGGAACGAGAGAAAGAAGAAAGGAGATTGGAGGCGGAACGAGAGAAAGAAGAAAGGAGATTGGAGGCGGAAAGGGAAGATAAAAGATTACAAAGAGAACATGAGATACGACTAAGGGAGTTAGAGCTGCAAGGCCATGCTCCTGAAAATGGAACTAGCCCATCCACTTCCGACTCAGCTGCAAGCCAGGGGGCCTCCTCATCAGCCATGGGGTTCCATTTAGATTACTTTGTGGAAAAGGATGATGACATTGAGTCGTATTTAAGCAGATACGAAATATTAGCCACTACTTATGGGTTAGAAAGAAAAAAATGGGGTGTAAAGTTGTCTCAGGGTCTTCGGGGAACAGCTTATGAAGTGTTTTCCAAAATGAGCAGGGATGACCAAGACAACTATGACATGTTGAAGCAGGCTCTTCTGTTAAGATACGAAAAGAACGGAGAGTTTTATAGAAAGAAATTTAGGAATGCCAGGCTACTGTCGGGTGAGACATATCACCAGTTCTCCGCCCGGTTGGAGACGTATATGGAGAAATGGGCTTCTTTGGGGAAAACCCAAGATTTCAAAGAGATGATACTCATTGAACAGATGAGAGATTCCATGGCTCCAGACATGAGAAAATTTCTAATGGAATAGGGCGCGGAGAGGCTAGGTGAGATCATAAATGTCGCTGAGAGGTATCAGGTAGCCCAGGCAGAGGTAGCTGGTATCAAGAAAAAACCAGTAGATCAGTATAAGGCTCCTCAAAACCATAATAAATTTGATAACAGAAGTAAGCAGAACTTTGATAGGCCTCGGAATGATTTTAAAAATAAAACCTCACATTTCAATGACAGAAAGAATTATGAAAGAAAGCATTTTAACCAAGGAAAGAGGTGGTGTAAACATTGTAGGAAGGACAACCATAACACCGAATTCTGTAAAAGTAAACCTTCTGGATGTGCTGCTATGAGAACGGGAACCAGGAAGTAAAGGACAAACCTGCTGGACAGCAGGAACCTTATCACCCCCAGTTTGTGAGGATGTTGTATGCAATGAGGTCACCATAAGGTGTCTCTATGATACAGATCTAGATTTTGATGCTGTCGTGAGCGCGCACTTGGTGAACCCAGATCAGTATACCACAGAAACAGTAGAGATACAAGGGGCGACCAAGGACCTACCACTCATGAAACTTCCCATTGCAAGGATAACAGTAAAAACTCGCTATGTGAAAGGGATAATCAGAGCAGCAGTGATAGACGCACCCATCTACCCTCTGATATTGGGGTGTCGTAATGTCTACTTGGGAAATCCCAAGAGACCTGTGGTCTTGGCAGCAGTCCAGACCCGATCACAATCCAGAAAGGAAGAAGATGAACCTATAAATACTCATCCAGAGGAGATGAGGAAGGCACAGGCTGAAGATAGGTCACTGAAGCCGTGCTATAAGAAACTCCCAAAGAGCCATACTCCTCCTAATAAAGGAGAATTCTATATGAAGAATAAATTGTTATATAGGAAGGCCGGCACTGGTTCAGCTGGTCACGGGCAGCTGGTCCTTCCCAGTTCATATAGGGAAAAGGTAATGGAGTTAGGTCATGCTATCCCCTTCAGTGGTCACATGCGGATTGGTGCAACAGGACAGCGTATAGCTTGTCATTATTTCTGGCCAGGGAAAACGGAAGACAGTAAAATCCTGTCCCGAATGCCAGAGAGTAGCTCCAAAGCATTGGACTGCTCCAGCAACTCTTGGGGAAATGCCCATTGTGGGAACCCCTTTTGAGAGAGTTGCAGTGGATATCGTGGAACCTCTCACTCGGACCAAGAGGAGGAACAGTTACATCCTTACTCTGGTAGACACTTGTTCCATGTGGGGAGAGGCGGTAGCCCTGTCATCAATCGATTCGAAACATGTGGCAGAGGCATTACTTACGATATTCACAAGGTTAGGATTCCCGCATCAAATCTTGACTGATAATGGCTCTCAGTTCAAGGGGAAACTAACAGAAGAGGTTTTCAGGTTGTTCCAAGCCAAGCACTTTCATTGTAGTCCGTATCACCCCCAAGGGAACGGCCAGGTAGAGAGGTTCAATGGGACTCTCATTTCTATCCTGAGAAAGCTGGCACATGAGAAACCTGATACGTGGGACCACTACTTGCCCGCCGCATTGTTTGCGTACCGGGAAGTACCACATAATTCAACCGAAATGGCACCCGAAACACTGTTATTTGGGAGGCCAATAAAAGGTCCTTTAGAAGCTTTGTTAAGGACCTGGACAGATGAGAAGGCAGAGGAGACTGTTACCTCATCTTATCAAAATGTGAACGAACTGACCACTCGTTTAAAAACTAGTTGGAAATTGGCAAATGATAATTTGAGACAAGCCAGGAAAAAGCATGCTGCTTATTATAATAAAAAAGCTAAGGATAGGGAACTTGCTGTAGGGGAGAAGGTGCTTCTTCTATTGCCAGGCAGCAACAATACACTTCAGATCGGATGGCAAGGGCCGTACACAGTTTTGGCAAAGGTATCCAGAACAAATTATAAGATAGACAAAAAGGGAAAGGAAAAAGTCTATCATGTGAACCTTTTGAAGAAATATCTGGACAGACAAATCCAGGAAGGAACACACCTATTGGCCTTGTCTATTGCAACCGAAATGAAAAATGACCCTCTCTCCTCATTCGAATATCCACTGAAACCCAGTGAAACGTTTGCCCAGGTGAAGATCAGTAATCACCTGACAAAAGGACAGAGGGAGAAGGTTCAACAGGTCCTTGAGAAACATACAGATGTGTTAACGGATAAACCGGGGCACACCAATTTGTTGGAATATGATATGAAACTACTAGACCCAGCACCTATCTGTATGAGGCCCTATTCTATTCCTTTCGCTAAGGAAAAAGCTTTGAAAGAGGAGATAGATTATTTGTTACAAGAAGGGATTATTTCTCACAGTGAGTCTCCTTATAGTTCCTGTGTGGTTTTGTTGCGGAAACCATCGGGAGAACATAGACTGTGCATAGATTACAGGAAACTGAATGCTGTCACAGAAGGTCAGGTGGATCCATTACCTGATACTACTCAACTATTTTCCAGGCTGAATAAGGCACAATATTTTTCTAAGGTGGATCTTAGCAAAGGCTATTACCAAATTCCAGTAAAGCCTGAGGTTCGACCTTATTTAGCCTTTAGCACCTCGGAAGGTCATTATGAGTTCAACATGTTACCGTTTGGGTTGAAAAATGCCCCGAGTGTGTTTTCAAGGATGATGCGAAAATTATTGGATCCCCTGAAAAATCCATGTATTTCGAATTTTATGGACGATATCCTCATTGCTACGGAAACATTTGAGGAACACGTTACCTCTTTGAATATGCTGTTTGATAGACTCAGAGAGGCTAACTTAACCGCTAGGCCAACAAAATGTTGTATTGGTTGTAAAGAGTTGGAATTCTTGGGACATACTGTACATCAGGGTAGCATGACCCCTGATCCCAAGAATCTGGAAAAATTGAAAAGAGCACCTAGACCACAAACAAAGAAAGATGTGCGATCTTTCGTGTCATTGTGTGGTTTCTACCAAAAGTACATCAAAAATTTTAACTCTATATGTGCTCCTCTGACGGATTTAACTCGCAAAGGTCAACCTGATACAATAAATTGGTCAGCACAGTGTGAATTGGCTTACCAGGAGTTAAAAGAGAAACTTACAAGCAGGCCAGTATTGCAATTGCCTGACTTGAATCAAGAATTTATCGTGAGAAGTGACGCAAGCAATGTGGGCCTAGGCGCTACATTGTTGCAAAGGTCCTCCTCACAGGATGGGGAATTGAACCCAGTCGCTTATGCAAGCCGCAAGTTGAACAAGGCGGAAAAAAATTATTCAACAAGTGAAAAGGAATGTCTAGCTTTGATATGGGCTATAAAAAAATTCCAGATTTATTTATATGGCAGGACATTTGTGGTCCAAACGGATCATTCACCACTCGTATTCCTGTCACAGGCCAAGCATGAAAATTCCAGATTATTGAGATGGTCCTTGTTATTGCAGCCATACTCATTTCTGATAGAATATATTCCCGGCCCTCGGAACGTAGGTGCAGACTTTTTAAGTAGACATCCTTATGATGAAGATCAAAAAAACGCGTAAGACTTCATTGAGCTAAGTTATCTCGCAGATTATAACCTGCTAATGATTGCATGTTTTAGGATGGGAGGTGTGTAGTAAAATCTGCGAGAATAATCGCTCATTTCAGTAAGATTTTAGTCATAAAATGATAATAAATAAACCCGCCCTATTGTGTCTGACGGTGATGCTCTCACACGCCAGCAACGCTGCCTTTTGTGCAGTGCTAAAGCCTATAGAACGATCCCACGGTAAAAATCTAACACGCGTTTTAGTTTCGGTTTCGAAAACGTACTACCAATATTTAACATTTTGCCAGATCTGCTGCATACATTCTGCAGCCAAGACTTATAATTAACGATTTTGCGGAAGTGTGCCGCAAAATAACTATCTGAATTAACGTATTCTGTCAACTTTAACGCAAAATTTAGTAGTAATCCTTACATTTTTTGGTAGTGTTACACGATACAATACAAATTATTAACGCCAATTCTTAACCCGCCACGCCAACACCCCGCCTCGCTTGACAGTCCGCCATGCATATATATACGCTGGAGCAAAGCCAACAGAGGCAAAACACGCAGACAATTTTATTGCCTCCTCGCGGTAATGTTTCTGACGTCACAAAAACAAGTTAGTTATTTGAAAAATACATGCTAGCGAGATGAAAGAGAGGGGAAGATGGCCGTCTTGTGTAAAATATTTATTTGACGATGACCGGTGACAAAATTGAAAATCTAAAACCATAATGAAACTGAACATAAAAATCATATGGTAGTATAGCTTAGAGTCCACTGAGCAAGAATGTGTTTAAAATAATATAATAGTCCCAGTATTAGCCAAGTTATTGAGAAAATACTAAATGTCTACGGACGCACGACCAGACAGACTGTTGTTCCTGCTTGTTTTTTTTCATAACGTTAGTGGGGACACCGGCTTAGAAGGGAGGCATTGAGGTAAATTCAAATTCGCTTGGGTAACAAGAGTATAGGAGGAGAGGGGAGCGGTAGGAAAATTGTTACCAAAAACTAACATCGTTTTGTATTGGCATAACTAAAGCAGACTGGCCAATCGACTACCAGACGCAGAGTATGTTTGGAATTATTTTTGTTTTTCAAAAACTGCATTTGAATTCTGGTAGTCGCAAGCTTTCGATTGGCCAGTGCTACTAAATATTAGCAAAAAGCTTTCACTATTCATTGCCAGTTGAACAGTATTTTTTATTCAGATACGCTGAGAACAGCTGTGATAAATTTAAAAGTAAATTAAATAACTAAATAAGTATTTCACAGTCTGGACGGAGCAGAAGAAACTGAGGCCATTTCTTTGCAAAGTCAGCGTCATTTGTTTATATTTCTTGATTTGTGGTAAGAATGCTTTATGAATTTAATATGTTTAATCCCATTACCAAAGTTAGATACTGCTATTGGGAAAAAGTGAAGGACGTGCCGGGAGCAGACATTGTTGAGTCCTCACGTTGAAATGTATCTAACTAATGTATGTTGTCATGATTATGTTTGAATATTATTGTATTAGAGTATATTAGTAAGCCTCCGTGTTCAAGGAACACTGTTCAACATGCCTGAAGCATTTATATTTAAAAGAAAAAGATGAGAAAAATATATAAAAGGAAATGTGGTTACCCCACATTATATTATTGAGGAAAACTATGTAAACGTACAGTGGCGTATCTGCCATAGGGACCTGAGGGGTGGTCACAGCAAGGTGGGAGTCATGAAAAATTAGGGGTGAGTGCACCTGAAATGCACGCGAGGCTGACCCCATACCCACGTATGAAATTAAATAAAAGAATAAGTGATCAGATGTAAAAGGCCAGGGTGTCCTTTTGTTGCAGAGGTTTTGTTTCCTGTTGCCAGCTGGTGACAGGAAACCTGAGGAGTGACGATAACGCCAAGAAGTCTCCGACACTTCATGTATGCTGTCAAGAGATAACAGCAGGAGCTTGGGCGTGTGACGTGATATCGATATTTCTGCAACTACACACTATCTTATCATTCAACAAGAAACCCCAGGTGATATGTTAAGGACCTGGGTATATCTGACAGTTTCGGTTTAAATAAACCTTGGTATTTCAAATCATACTCAGGAAGTTGATGGGGTATGATGATAATACAGCCCCTCATACACAGTGACTCTCCCTCTTAGAAGAATAAATTTAAGCTGTGAACATTCCAACAGGAAAGACATATATTAACATTGTAGTTATTTGGGCAGATTGTCCACACAATTTTAGTTAATCTTTTTATGTAAACTATCTTGTCCTCATTTTCAAAGACCTGTCCAAACGATATGACTGGACAGGCAAAATAAACTGTACAAAAAAAAAATTATCAAATTTAAAGAAAAACTTAACCACAGGTTTTATTCACTTCCTCATAGAAACTTAAAGTGTTTTTGTGTTGTGTACCATCATTTCATTTCTCCCCTAGACACTAGGTACATCATACACCAGACACTAGAGCCAAAATAGTGACCGTGTGAGATCTAGGGAGGTAGCGTTAGGTTCCCTGCACATAATTCATCATCATCATTTATAGAGTCAGGGGCCTACATGTGCTTGACCTCACACGGTTAATACATACACGGATTTCATTCTTTTAGGATACCATCATAACCTCCCCAACAAAATCTAACTTTGCTACATAAATTGGTAGGCTTGTCCGGGCATTTGAATTTCTCCTAGTACTACATACATTGGGGTCTGGGTCTTAGCATAAACAACATTCTATTGTCCCAGGGAATCCCCATAATCATTATTGCCCAAGATTTGGGAAGTCAAGAAACTGTCAGAACCCAGAATTAATTAGATAAATTTATACTTATTTAGAAAGTTAGTTAGAACATTTTGCATTTATCAGAATGGCAGATCTGGCCAAGTTTCGATCTGCGGCTGTTCAGACTGCAAAAGAAATGAATATGGAGGGTCAAATCTTAATTGACTATGTCACCTCAGAATGTGATAAATTTATTACTAGGGAAGAACATAGGTTAGCTGAGGAAAGGAAAATGCAATTAGAAGATGCTAGGGAGACTAAGAAATTAGAGGCTGATAGGGAGGCTGAGATTAAAAGGCTGCAGTTGGAGGAGAAGAAACTTTAGACTGAGGCAAAGAAACTTGAGGCTGATTGGCAGGCAAATAAACTTGAGGCTGAGAAGGAGGAAAAATGTCTACAGAGGGAGGCGGAACGACAGAAAGAAGAAAGGGGATTGGAGGCGGAACGAGAGAAAGAAGAAAGGAGATTGGAGGCGGAACGAGAGAAAGAAGAAAGGAGATTGGAGGCGGAAAGGGAAGATAAAAGATTACAAAGAGAACATGAGATACGACTAAGGGAGTTAGAGCTGCAAGGCCATGCTCCTGAAAATGGAACTAGCCCATCCACTTCCGACTCAGCTGCAAGCCAGGGGGCCTCCTCATCAGCCATGGGGTTCCATTTAGATTACTTTGTGGAAAAGGATGATGACATTGAGTCGTATTTAAGCAGATACGAAATATTAGCCACTACTTATGGGTTAGAAAGAGAAAAATGGGGTGTAAAGTTGTCTCAGGGTCTTCGGGGAACAGCTTATGAAGTGTTTTCCAAAATGAGCAGGGATGACCAAGACAACTATGACATGTTGAAGCAGGCTCTTCTGTTAAGATACGAAAAGAACGGAGAGTTTTATAGAAAGAAATTTAGGAATGCCAGGCTACTGTCGGGTGAGACCTATCACCAGTTCTCCGCCCGGTTGGAGACGTATATGGAGAAATGGGCTTCTTTGGGGAAAACCCAAGATCTCAAAGAGATGATACTCATTGAACAGATGAGAGAGTCCATGGCTCCAGACATGAGAAAATTTCTCATGGAATAGGGCGTGGAGAGGCTAGGTGAGATCATAAATGTCGCTGAGAGGTATCAGGTAGCCCAGGCAGAGGTAGCTGGTATCAAGAAAAAACCAGTAGATCAGTATAAGGCTCCTCAAAACCATAATAAATTTGATAACAGAAGTAAGCAGAACTTTGATAGGCCTCGGAATGATTTTAAAAATAAAACCTCACATTTCAATGACAGAAAGAATTATGAACGAAAGCATTTTAACCAAGGAAAGAGGTGGTGTAAACATTGTAGGAAGGACAACCATAACACCGAATTCTGTAAAAGTAAACCTTCTGGATGTGCTGCTATGAGAACGGGAACCAGGAAGTAAAGGACAAACCTGCTGGACAGCAGGAACCTTATCACCCCCAGTTTGTGAGGATGTTGTATGCAATGAGGTCACCATAAGGTGTCTCTATGATACAGATCTAGATTTTGATGCTGTCGTGAGCGCGCACTTGGTGAACCCAGATCAGTATACCACAGAAACAGTAGAGATACAAGGGGCGACCAAGGACCTACCACTCATGAAACTTCCCATTGCAAGGATAACAGTAAAAACTCGCTATGTGAAAGGGATAATCAGAGCAGCAGTGATAGACGCACCCATCTACCCTCTGATATTGGGGTGTCGTAATGTCTACTTGGGAAATCCCAAGAGACCTGTGGTCTTGGCAGCAGTACAGACCCGATCACAATCCAGAAAGGAAGAAGATGAACCTATAAATACTCATCCAGAGGAGATGAGGAAGGCACAGGCTGAAGATAGGTCACTGAAGCCGTGCTATAAGAAACTCCCAAAGAGCCATACTCCTCCTAATAAAGGAGAATTCTATATGAAGAATAAATTGTTATATAGGAAGGCCGGCACTGGTTCAGCTGGTCACGGGCAGCTGGTCCTTCCCAGTTCATATAGGGAAAAGGTAATGGAGTTAGGTCATGCTATCCCCTTCAGTGGTCACATGCGGATTGGTGCAACAGGACAGCGTATAGCTTGTCATTATTTCTGGCCAGGGAAAACGGAAGACAGTAAAATCCTGTCCCGAATGCCAGAGAGTAGCTCCAAAGCATTGGACTGCTCCAGCAACTCTTGGGGAAATGCCCATTGTGGGAACCCCTTTTGAGAGAGTTGCAGTGGATATCGTGGAACCTCTCACTCGGACCAAGAGGAGGAACAGTTACATCCTTACTCTGGTAGACACTTGTTCCATGTGGGGAGAGGCGGTAGCCCTGTCATCAATCGATTCGAAACATGTGGCAGAGGCATTACTTACGATATTCACAAGGTTAGGATTCCCGCATCAAATCTTGACTGATAATGGCTCTCAGTTCAAGGGGAAACTAACAGAAGAGGTTTTCAGGTTGTTCCAAGCCAAGCACTTTCATTGTAGTCCGTATCACCCCCAAGGGAACGGCCAGGTAGAGAGGTTCAATGGGACTCTCATTTCTATCCTGAGAAAGCTGGCACATGAGAAACCTGATACGTGGGACCACTACTTGCCCGCCGCATTGTTTGCGTACCGGGAAGTACCACATAATTCAACCGAAATGGCACCCGAAACACTGTTATTTGGGAGGCCAATAAAAGGTCCTTTAGAAGCTTTGTTAAGGACCTGGACAGATGAGAAGGCAGAGGAGACTGTTACCTCATCTTATCAAAATGTGAACGAACTGACCACTCGTTTAAAAACTAGTTGGAAATTGGCAAATGATAATTTGAGACAAGCCAGGAAAAAGCATGCTGCTTATTATAATAAAAAAGCTAAGGATAAGGAACTTGCTGTAGGGGAGAAGGTGCTTCTTCTATTGCCAGGCAGCAACAATAAACTTCAGATCGGATGGCAAGGGCCTTACACAGTTTTGGAAAAGGTATCCAGAACAAATTATAAGATAGACAAAAAGGGAAAGGAAAAAGTCTATCATGTGAACCTTTTGAAGAAATATCTGGACAGACAAATCCAGGAAGGAACACACCTATTGGCCTTGTCTATTGCAACCGAAATGAAAAATGACCCTCTCTCCTCATTCGAATATCCACTGAAACCCAGTGAAACGTTTGCCCAGGTGAAGATCAGTAATCACCTGACAAAAGGACAGAGGGAGAAGGTTCAACAGGTCCTTGAGAAACATACAGATGTGTTAACGGATAAACCGGGGCACACCACTTTGTTGGAATATGATATGAAACTACTAGACCCAGCACCTATCTGTATGAGGCCCTATTCTATTCCTTTCGCTAAGGAAAAAGCTTTGAAAGAGGAGATATATTATTTGTTACAAGAAGGGATTATTTCTCACAGTGAGTCTCCTTATAGTTCCTGTGTGGTTTTGTTGCGGAAACCATCGGGAGAACATAGACTGTGCATAGATTACAGGAAACTGAATGCTGTCACAGAAGGTCAGGTGGATCCATTACCTGATACTACTCAACTATTTGCCAGGCTGAATAAGGCAAAATATTTTTCTAAGGTGGATCTTAGCAAAGGCTATTACCAAATTCCAGTAAAGCCTGAGGTTCGACTTTATTTAGCCTTTAGCACCTCGGAAGGTCATTATGAGTTCAACATGTTACCGTTTGGGTTGAAAAATGCCCCGAGTGTGTTTTCAAGGATGATGCGAAAATTATTGGATCCCCTGAAAAAATCCATGTATTTCGAATTTTATGGACGATATCCTCATTGCTACGGAAACATTTGAGGAACACGTTACCTCTTTGAATATGCTGTTTGATAGACTCAGAGAGGCTAACTTAACCGCTAGGCCAACAAAATGTTGTATTGGTTGTAAAGAGTTGGAATTCTTGGGACATACTGTACATCAGGGTAGCATGATCCCTGATCCCAAGAATCTGGAAAAATTGAAAAGAGCACCTAGACCACAAACAAAGAAAGATGTGCGATCTTTCGTGTCATTGTGTGGTTTCTACCAAAAGTACATCAAAAATTTTAATTCTATATGTGCTCCTCTGACGGATTTAACTCGCAAAGGTCAACCTGATACAATAAATTGGTCAGCACAGTGTGAATTGGCTTACCAGGAGTTAAAAGAGAAACTTACAAGCAGGCCAGTATTGCAATTGCCTGACTTGAATCAAGAATTTATCGTGAGAAGTGACGCAAGCAATGTGGGCCTAGGCGTTACATTGTTGCAAAGGTCCTCCTCACAGGATTGGGAATGGAACCCAGTCGCTTATGCAAGCCGCAAGTTGAACAAGGCGGAAAAAAATTATTCAACAAGTGAAAAGGAATGTCTAGCTTTGATATGGGCTATAAAAAAATTCCAGATTTATTTATATGGCAGGACATTTGTGGTCCAAACAGATCATTCATCACTCGTATTCCTGTCACAGGCCAAGCATGAAAATTCCAGATTATTGAGATGGTCCTTGTTATTGCAGCCATACTCATTTCTGATAGAATATATTCCCGGCCCTCGGAACGTAGGTGCAGACTTTTTAAGTAGACATCCTTATGATGAAGATCAGAAAAACGCGTAAGACTTCATTTGAGCTAAGTTATCTCGCAGATTATAACCTGCTAATGATTGCATGTTTTAGGATGGGAGGTGTGTAGTAAAATCTGCGAGAATAATCGCTCATTTCAGTAAGAATTTAGTCATAAAATGATAATAAATAAACCCGCACTATTGTGTCTGACGGTGATGCTCTCACACGCCAGCAACGCTGCCTTTTGTGCAGTGCTAAAGCCTATAGAACGATCCCACGGTAAAAATCTAACACGCGTTTTAGTTTCGGTTTCGAAAACGTACTACCAATATTTAACATTTTGCCAGATCTGCTGCATACATTCTGCAGCCAAGACTTATAATTAACGATTTTGCGGACGTGTGCCGAAAAATAACTATCTGAATTAACGTATTCTGTCAACTTTAACGCAAAATTTAGTAATAATCCTTACATTTTTTGGTAGTGTTACACGATACAATACAAATTATTAACGCCAATTTTTAACCCGCCACGCCAACACCCCGCCTCGCTTGACAGTCCGCCATGCATATATATACGCTGGAACAAAGCCAAAAGAGGCAAAACACGCAGACAATTTCATTGCCTCCTCGCGGTAATGTTTCTGACGTCACAAAAACAAGTTAGTTATTTGAAAAATACATGCTAGCGAGATGAAAGAGAGGTGAAGATGGCGGTCTTGTGTAAAATATTTATTTGACGATGACCGGTGACAAAATTGAAAATCTAAAACCATAATGAAACTGAACATAAAAATCATATGGTAGTATAGCTTAGAGTCCACTGAGCAAGAATGTGTTTTAAATAATATAATAGTCCCAGTATTAGCCAAGTTATTGAGAAAATACTAAATGTCTACGGACGCACGACCAGACAGACTGTTGTTCCTGTTTGTTTTTTTCATAACGTTAGTGGGGACACCGGCTTAGAGGGAGGCATTGAGGTAAATTCAAATTCGCTTGGGTAACAAGAGTATAGGAGGAGAGGGGAGCGGTAGGAAAATTGTTACCAAAAACTAACATCGTTTTGTACTGGCATAACTAAAGCAGACTGGCCAATCGACTACCAGACGCAGAGTATGTTTGGAATTATTTTTGTTTTTCAAAAACTGCATTTGAATTCTGGTAGTCGCAAGCTTTCGATTGGCCAGTGCTACTAAATATTAGCAAAAAGCTTTCACTATTCATTGCCAGTTGAACAGTATTTTTTTATTCAGATACGCTGAGAACAGCTGTGATAAATTTAAAAGTAAATTAAATAACTAAATAAGTATTTCACAGTCTGGACGGAGCAGAAGAAACTGAGGCCATTTCTTTGCAAAGTCAGCGTCATTTGTTTATATTTCTTGATTTGTGGTAAGAATGCTTTATGAATTTAATATGTTTAATCCCATTACCAAAGTTAGATACTGCTATTGGGAAAAAGTGAAGGGCGTGACGGGAGCAGACATTGTTGAGTCCTCACGTTGAAATGTATCTAACTAATGTATGTTGTCATGATTATGTTTGAATATTATTGCATTAGAGTATATTAGTAAACCTCCGTGTTCAAGGAACACTGTTCAACATGCCTGAAGCATTTATATTTAAAAAGAAAAAGATGAGAAAAATATATGAAAGGAAATGTGGTTACCCCACATTATATTATTGAGGAAAACTATGTAAACGTACAGTGGCGTATCTGCCATAGGGACCTGAGGGGTGGTCACAGCAAGGTGGGAGTCATGAAAAATTAGGGGTGAGTGCACCTGAAATGCACGCGAGGCTGACCCTATACCCACGTATGAAATTAAATTAAAGAATAAGTGTGTGGTGAGTTGGGAAATAAATATATATAGAGGGGACTTAGTGTACTGAATGAGATCAGCTGTGAAGGTTTCTGAAGATAATAAATTTGGTGTGTATACAGAAGACCTTACTTGCTACCACATTTCGATCTCAATCAGACTTATTCTTGAATAAATGAATAATAGCTTCGTTAAGTGTCTAGGGTTATGATAGTGATGAAGTGTAAGTATATAACAACCAACTGACATATACACAATTACTTTAATAATTTCCACAATTTACAGCACTTTGACAATCACAAACACATAACACTCTACAAGACTATCTTATTACGTCAAGGGTTATGTTTTTAAAATGTATTAATGATCTTTCAATATCTTTCCTGATTATATTGTATTTTTGAACCAGGAATCACAATAAAAATGTAATCACAATATTTATATACAAGTATTTATACACTGGATATTTATCCAGTCATAGACTGTTATAGCAATATGAGTGTGGTGTTGTTGTGTAATATTATAAGGTAATACTCTCATTAATAGCTAGACTGTTGGTTGTCATCATGACTTCATGTGTTTGTTACTGGTGGAAATCTTATTGAAGGATTCACAGATTCTGTTTTTTTTTAAATTTCTGTCCCTTTTGTTTTTATAATAAAGTTCAGTTCAGGGTTATTTTATTCAAGGTTGAGCTTTTCGTGCTGACAAGCGCTTATCTCATAATGCAGCTGCAGGAAACCTGTGTCCTCTGCTCGCTTGCTTCTCAGTTTGATAGTATGATATACAATGGCCGCTATCTTGTGCAGGGAGTCTGCTGCCAGCTTTTTGGATCACGCAGTCCTCAGACCGGACGATGCAATATCACCATCTATACCACGGCCCCTGAAATGAGAAGGTTGTGCCTCCTTCTTCATAACTAATATACAATATTATTCCACACTGAAGTACATGACAGTATGTTAAACCCTGTAGTTGTTAACTCATACTGGCTACTAGTTGTTAAATCACGCTTTATTTGTTAAATGCCGTGAAGGTCCACCAGTTGATAAATGTAGATGTTGGGACTGGTGTAGTAAAGTGTAACGATTGTCAACTCATTAAACCCAGCACAGTTTTGGTCATACAGGTCATCTTGTCCTGGAACGTGATGAGGCTCCGACAAGAATGTGAGTGTAGACAATGAGTGTGTATATGAATGTCAGAACGCGAATGGTAGAATGATTCGATAGAGTTGACAGGTTGGTAGTACATCACTCATACTCACACTGTTCGAATTCAAGAAGTACTGGAACTACGGTGGTCTTTTTATAACATTTAATGAGACGCACACTTGGACAGTACGTGTATGGTTACAGGAACAAATGTCGACATAGACAGCATAATGTTGATCACAGGAATATCATCTTAAGTTAGCATTCATGCTTGGCAAATATCATAATGGAGCATTCGTAAATAAGCATTCAGAGTTCCATCATGTAAATCATCTGGCTTTACTGACTGGGCACGTCAGACCATAACCAATATATAGGAAGGCTCCTAGACCTAATCTCGTCTAGCGAATATCCCTTCACGTAAAGTTCAATATATATATTTTCCATAAAGATATAGGAATCCCAGACATGGGTTCTCACATGTAGCAGTGATCTCTTGGTTCATCGAGCGATAGTACAGGCATCCCTTTTTCTCACTCGATAAATACAAAGTATATGGATTTCAACATGGCTGTGCTTCTCTCGTGAGCTTCACTCACTATTGGATACAGACCAAAATTGGTCATTCGTTAAATGTCCTCATTTCTTCATAGCTTCTATCATAGAGGTAATTGAATAATATCATATAATCTAGTGCTGATACATAGGAATGTCATCTTCCTTTGAATAAATATTCTTTTCAAAAGTACCACTGTGCATCTGCTTATCGACAACGATGGCGAAGCCCAAGTTCATAATAAATTGTGGTTTTACCTTTCTATGCGAAATATAACTTTGCCATTCCTTGGCAAAAGAGAATAAACACTGGGGTAAAGTACATACAACATGTCTAAATGACTATCACTTTTCCCCATCTACTTATAGATCACTTTTTCGGCGATAGGCCGGCTACAACAAAATTCGACATCCCGACAGGATGACAGCCATGAATCACACCCCTTGCTAGCGATACTTCCGCTGCATAGCCTTTGACCTTTTCTAGCGACAACCAACATAGTTCGACTTAGAAATGTAAAGATATCCATATATAAGACAGACTCGTCCTACTCATACAAACACTACGTATAAATTCAGGCCATAGATATACTGAAGCAAGAACAATCTATTCCTACCCAGGCAAAGAATAAATCGCAGTAGGCCTAAATTCGTCCGCGGAGTCCGATCGAAGATGACGGAACTCATTTCAAGGGAAGTAACTCAAAAATGACTTCTCCTTAAGCACTTAAAAAGGAAATACTTTGTTTACAAAATATTTGCGAACATAATAAGTATATAAATGTATTATATTGCAAGATAGTAAAAATTGCACTTTACAGTCTTACCACACCTCCCGGGAAAAAAAAAAAAAAAATTTTTTTTTTTTAAATACATCTAGGAGCAACGTAGAATAGGCTCACAACGCAAGAATACTGCGCAGATGAAAATATCAGGAATAACTATAATTCCTAATATGACCGGTGAGAATATATCTCAAAATCTGAGAGAAATTGTTTCTCTACGAATAAATGTTTCCAGGAAGGTGTGATGTACGTATAATACAATTCTGGTAATTATACAATGCATACCAAAAATTCACACTATAATCTTAAATTTATGATTTATGAAGAAACAATCATCAAAGAACAGCGGTGAATAAACATCAATAAACCGCTAAGTAGAGATACCATCATTCTATTATTAAATTACAAATGTGTATCTTAGTAAAGAAACAAAAAATAACTGTTGTAAAGTTATACATATTAAAAAAAAACCAATATTTAACAGTTAAGTGGCATCATGTGGGCATCTGGACAGAATGTCCGCCATCACATTTTCTGAACCACGGATAGCTCGTACCGAGAAATGAAAAGGTTGAAGAGCGATTGCGTATCGAGTTGATCTCGAGCTCTTCAAGTTCTTACTTTGGATAGCCGTAAGAGCTTTTTGGTCAGTTTCCACCACGAAATGCGCGCCCAGAAGGAATCTTTGGAGTTTGAGAATTGACCAAACCATTGCCAATAATTCACGGTCTAAAACCGAGTAATTCCTTTCTGCAGCATTAAGTTTTCTGGATATATACATTACAGGATGCAGAGTTCCAGAGTACTCTTGCATTAGTGCCGCTCCAATCCCAGTGGATGAAGCGTCACTACGAAGAACGAATGTCTTATCTGTTGTAGGTAACACTAAAATAGGTGGTGATGAAAACATAGTTTTGATCTTCTCTAGTGAAGATTGGCATTCATGAGACCAGTGAACCATGTTAGGCGACCCTTTCTTTAATAGTGTAGAGAGAGGTGCCATGATAGAGGACAGATTCGGAATGAAACGTCCATAAAATTGTATGAGACCTAAAAGACTTCGCACTTGCTTTTTAGTCCTAGGGATAGAGATGTTAAGTATCTTAGTGATATTATGGTCTTCTGTCTTCAAGAAACCGTGACCTACTCGATGGCCTAAGAAAGCAATTTCGCTAAAGCCAATACAAGCTTTGGATGGTTTTGCTGTCAGGTTATACTCACGCAGAGTTGATAATAATTCAACTAACCCTGAATAGTGATCTTCCCAAGTATCGCTGAAAAGACAGATGTCGTCTAGATAAGCAATGACATCTGACCGATACGATAGGATTCGACGCATCATGCGTACAAATGTAGCTGGTGCGTTCATAAGGCCGAAAGGCATAAAATTCCATTGGAAAAGGCCTCTGGGAGTAGAGAAAGCGGTAAGAGGTTTGGCGCGTTCGGATAATGGAACTTGCCAATATCCTTTAGACAAATCAAGTTTAGTGAAAAAATGCGATTTAGAAAGACGAGTAAGTAGTTCTTCCAGTAAAGGCATAGGTTCAGCATCGAACTTCGTAACTTGATTCAATTTGCGATAGTCAACGCAAAGACGTATGTTATTGTCTTTTTTTCGAACAATAACCATCGGCGAAGAATATGCAGAAGTGGATGGTTCGATTATTTGTAAATCTATCATTTCATCCAACTCCTTTTCAACCTGTGTTTGGAAATGTATAGGGATAGGATAAGGTCTAACCCTAATTGGAGTATGTTCAGTTAGAACAATGTCATGCTCAATGACATGAGTTTGTCCAGGGATGTCAGTGAGGACATCCTGAAATGTTTGTAACATAGACGAAACTTGTCGCCGTTCTCCTAGAGACAAATCAGGAGAAACAGTAACGTCTTTCCATGATTCACTAGAATGAAGTGGGATCATTGGAAGCGGAAGATTAACATCCGAAAAACTTGTTTCCTCATCCTGTATTACAGACAGTGATGAGTAATGACCATGTTTGACATGAGAATCGTCCGTTGCCTGGAAAATAGGCTGTAGATAGTCAGGACGTTCATGGAACTCCGTAAGCATATTGATGTGGAAGGTTTTATGCTTCCCGTTAATATCGACGATGTAGTCAACATCTGAAATTTTCGATATTATATCGTACGGACCTTTCCAACTAATAAGGAGTCTATTTTCACGACAAGGTAGCAAAACAAATGCTTTGTCACCAGGACAAAGTTGTCGTAAAGTTCTCTTCTTATTAGCAAATTGTCTTGCCTTCTGCTTAGCAAATTCAGAAGAGGACGTTGCCAATTTGCATGCTTCGATAATCTTCTGTCTCAGCGCGATGACATACTCGTAAGAAGATTTTGTGTCATCGTCAATATTGTCAGCTGTTATAAGATCATGCAGCAAAGACATTGGGCCGCGCGGTCGCGCGCCAAAGACAAGTTCAAAGGGAGAAAACCCTGTATGTTCATTGGGGACCTCTCTGTACGCGAAGAGGGCCGCGGGTAAAACCCTATCCCAATCTTGAGGATGATCCTCAGTTATCTTCCCTAATAAGTTCTTAAGTGTTCTATTTAGTCGCTCGACCATCCCATTGGACATAGGATGATAGATGCTACTCAAAGATCTCTCTATCTGTAGAGTAGACATTACTTGAGACATGGTATCCGATATCAGTTGGGTGCCATGATCTGATAATATTTCTCCGGGGAATCCCAGCCGAGAAAATATAAGCCAAAGAGCATCTGCAATGTCAGCGGTAGTAATGCTCTTTAGAGGGATAGCCTCTGGCCAACGTGTGCACATGTCTACACACGTTAAGATAAACTGATGTCCTCTAGCAGATTTGATCTTGAATGGACCAATGATGTCTATCGCCATTTTCTGGAATGGACGAATAGGAATATCTGCAGCCTGAATAGGCGCAGCATGACGAGGACCTTTGGATTTGACTTCTTGACATACTTTACAGGATCGACAATAGATCCGTATGTCCTTGTTCACAAAAGGCCAAAAGAAAGCCGCAAGAACTCTTGACTTTGTACGGGAAAAACCCATGTGACCAGCACACTGAGAGTCGTGTGCATGTTGTAAGATCTTAACTCTCAAATTCTTGGGTACAAGAATCTGAGAATGACTTGACTTAGTGGAGTCTTGCACCATACGTACAAGTACGCCATTCTTCATTGTAATCCAAGATTTACAATTTGAATCTTTATTCGGATCACCTTTCGTTACAAGAGTGAAGAATTTCTTAAGAGTCGGATCTTCTTCTTGTTGTTTTATAAACGAGTCACGAGAAATTACCAAGGGATCATCTTGGTTATGCACTTCATTATCTTCAACAGATGAAGTTTCAGGCATATTGAGAGCTTGAGCTCTAGTGACTACCGCATTAGCAGATTGCATATTTTGATTTTCCCAAACGGAAATTTGCTCCGGAGTGCATTCTTTGACTCCGTGAATGCGACCGATGATAAGATCAGCGATCGGATTCGGCAAAAGACATGCGTGTACATCTCCTGTGAAGAAAGGAGTAGCAATCCTAATGATAGCGGTAGAGTATTTCTCTATGGTGCCGCCAAATGTTACGCATTTGACTACTTTGCCTGTAGAATGAGAAGGATCTATGAGTGACTGCCTAACCCCAATAGTTGTGCATCCAGAATAAAAAAGTACTGAGACTGGATTGTCATTTACTAAACCTTTGTGTAAGACAAGAGAACCTCTCCCATCATGCGCGATTGACGCAGGAAGAGCGGGAAGAGGATGCCCACAGCTTAAAGTAGACACTGTGGTTGGCTCAAATAATGTTTTGCATTGGGGGCACTGAGATGCTCTCCCAAAATCAAAAGCGGCACATGCCATATTATTAGAGTCATCATTATCTTTATTTTGTTTATAGGCTTCGTGGGACTCTTGCTGTGCAGAGTTCGCCTGGTAATGAGCTTTATGTTTTTTGAATTGTGCTCTACCTCTGTTATTATTGCCTCTGTACTTATCATTGTTTCCATCATTATAACCCCTACTCGGGTTTGAATCATAGCTCCTTTGGTTACTATCATCATATTCATTATAATGAGTATCTCGGTAATTATGATCCTGTTGTCTCCATGAAGGAAAACTTGGATAGTTTCTAGAATGACTCCTTTGCGAAAGTTCCTGTAATTATGACCACCCCTGAATCGAGGGCTGTCAGCTCTTCTCCAGGTATTCGAAGAAGAACCCTGAAATGATTGGTTACCTTGGTTCTGATAACTGTAATAGTTACCTTTTTTATTAAACTTATTTTGAGGTCCTTGGAATTTGTGAGAGTGATTAGGGTTGTATGGTGTTGCAGAAGCAACTGGCATACCTTCTTTAACCTTACTGTTGCTAATAGCTACGTCCGGATGTGCAGTGACGTATTGGGTACAATACTGTTCCATTTCTTTTAGAGACTTAGGTTTACGCTCATGTAAGAATTCGAGGAAAGGTTTATTTATACTTGACATAATCTTGTCTCTGAGTATCAAGTCCATAAGGGCTTCATAAGTTTTTTCTGTTTTGGATAGCTCAATCCAACGATCAAATGTAAGACGTGTCCTTGCAATGAATTCTGAGAATTCTACACCTGCCTCAGGCACCATTGTCTTAAACAACTTCCGATAACCCTCTTCAGACAACTGATACTTCTTTAATAAGGCTGCCCTAATAACATCATAGTTATCTTTGTCAGCCTCTTCAACCAAACTTAAACTAGTCAGAGAATCACCTTTCAGATTTTCTGATAACTGGTTAGCATATTGTGATTTGTCCACATTATGGGCTCGACACGAGCGTTCAAATCTATTTAGCCAGAATGTTATGTCATCACTGGAAGGGTTGAACGCTGGTACCTTGACCTTGTAAGTAAAGGGTTTACCATTACCACCAGATGCTTGATTACCATCACTTATGTTTGTTAACTTTAACTTTTCTAACTCAAATGCTAAAAGTTCTTTTTGGTGTTCATGTTCTCTTATTGCTTTTTTCTCTTGAGCTTCAGCTCAGCTTGTAATTTTCTCTCTTCTGCAGCAGCTTGTAATTTTTTCTCTTCAGCAGCAGCCTCATCTTTTCTTTTCTCTTTTTCCATTTCCATCTGGAATCTTTTTTCATCAGTCTGTATCTGCAATTTCTTTTGTTCATCCTCTCTTTGTAATTTTTTTTCCTCAGCTTCTGCTAATTTCTTTTCTTCAATCAATGCTTTTCTTTCTTCAGCAGCAGCCGCAAGTTTTCTCTCTTCTGCAGCTAATGCTTTGTCATATTGAGCAACTGCCCATTCTTCTAATTGCTGACCAGTCTTATCAAGAACCTTGCCTTGTGTGATAAAATAATCTAATGTAGACATCTTGTCTAATAAGATCAGTAATTTGCAAAAGTAAATAAATTCACTTTCTTAGTCTTAATCAAAGACCTTGTATGATAACTTTGTAACCTGTGGAAAATAGTACTTAACTATCCCAATCACTGTGGGAAACAAGCCTTACAAAGGTCTTGTATAAATCCTTATATAATAACAGCTATAAGTTGCTGGTTCACTCTATAATATAAGTGCAGTGCACCAGAAATAGTGTTTTATATCATCAACTGTGTACCTTTAGTAATAGCAATTAACTATCAGTTGATTCTTGTACATCAATTTATATGATCAACTATATTTTAAATAGTGTATGTCGATCAGGCACAAAACAAAACAGTTATACAGAAGAACATGAAAACATTTGCGGAAATGAAATAAATCAAATGGGAAAAACAATAAAAGATAAACCGCAAGAGGATAACAAATACAAATAACGCCACAGTATATAAATATAAATTGAGAATAGAACTGAAAGATAGAATAGGGTAGACCAACAAATTACAAACAAATCAAAACAAACTAAAGAACAGAGGAATATTACAAAAACAACAATGAGTACAGTCTTCACAGCTAACACTAATAGCAACAGCTGTCGCAGCAAATTTTCAATCAAGAAAATTGCACCTATAGAAACGCACACATCAGACCCTCTATTACGTGGGATACTCTGTTGTGTGACACCGCCCAACCAAAACAACAACCCGCTGGATACAAACAAATATCACATATAAATATTTAAACATAAATACATAAATGCATAAATAGTATGGCAATATGATGTAAATAGAGTGTTGCAGAAAGAATGTGTTGGAATGAAGGCTCAGTTACACTGCCTAATAGTACAGTACTGTGGTACTTTATTAAACAAATACTTCTGGTCTAATTATTTTAAATTCAACACAGAAATAGAAGCTCCATCGTTGATGTGAATGATAACAATCGATGTAGGACTTCTCAGTTCAATAACATTTCCTTTCGCAAACACTGTCAAATATTCTCCAGTCCTGATGTGTAATGTTCTATGTTTCAACCAAGCTTGCTGTGTAACACTGTCAGTTGTATGGCAAATGTCCAACGAACCAAATGTCAACAAACGCTGACCTAGTTACTGCATACTGTCGACAGGACAGGTCACGCTGACATCACTGTAGAGTTGTACTGTTGATGTATTTGTGTGTCGTAACAGACCCCAAGGAACGTCTGGTCTCAGTAGTTTACTTCTCAATATGGTCACTGTGCAGGTTGACCCAGGAAGCTGGCCACCAGTTGTTAAACCCTGTAGTTGTTAACTCATACTGGCTACTAGTTGTTAAATCACGCTTTATTTGTTAAATGCCGTGAAGGTCCACCAGTTGATAAATGTAGATGTTGGGACTGGTGTAGTAAAGTGTAACGATTGTCAACTCATTAAACCCAGCACAGTTTTGGTCATACAGGTCATCTTGTCCTGGAACGTGATGAGGCTCCG
Organism: Oreohelix idahoensis; assembly: GCA_024509875.1. Classification (NCBI taxonomy): domain Eukaryota; kingdom Metazoa; phylum Mollusca; class Gastropoda; order Stylommatophora; family Oreohelicidae; genus Oreohelix; species Oreohelix idahoensis. The sequence goes on from JAMPIV010016286.1 coordinate 540,951, forward strand.
ACAAGAATGTGAGTGTAGACAATGAGTGTGTATATGAATGTCAGAACGCGAATGGTAGAATGATTCGATAGAGTTGACAGGTTGGTAGTACATCACTCATACTCACACTGTTCGAATTCAAGAAGTACTGGAACTACGGTGGTCTTTTTATAACATTTAATGAGACGCACACTTGGACAGTACGTGTATGGTTACAGGAACAAATGTCGACATAGACAGCATAATGTTGATCACAGGAATATCATCTTAAGTTAGCATTCATGCTTGGCAAATATCATAATGGAGCATTCGTAAATAAGCATTCAGAGTTCCATCATGTAAATCATCTGGCTTTACTGACTGGGCACGTCAGACCATAACCAATATATAGGAAGGCTCCTAGACCTAATCTCGTCTAGCGAATATCCCTTCACGTAAAGTTCAATATATATATATTTTCCATAAAGATATAGGAATCCCAGACATGGGTTCTCACATGTAGCAGTGATCTCTTGGTTCATCGAGCGATAGTACAGGCATCCCTTTTTCTCACTCGATAAATACAAAGTATATGGATTTCAACATGGCTGTGCTTCTCTCGTGAGCTTCACTCACTATTGGATACAGACCAAAATTGGTCATTCGTTAAATGTCCTCATTTCTTCATAGCTTCTATCATAGAGGTAATTTAATAATATCATATAATCTAGTGCTGATACATAGGAATGTCATCTTCCTTTGAATAAATATTCTTTTCAAAAGTACCACTGTGCATCTGCTTATCGACAACGATGGCGAAGCCCAAGTTCATAATAAATTGTGGTTTTACCTTTCTATGCGAAATATAACTTTGCCATTCCTTGGCAAAAGAGAATAAACACTGGGGTAAAGTACATACAACATGTCTAAATGACAATCACTTTTCCCCATCTACTTATAGATCACTTTTTCGGCGATAGGCCGGCTACAACAAAATTCGACATCCCGACAGGATGACAGCCATGAATCACACCCCTTGCTAGCGATACTTCCGCTGCATAGCCTTTGACCTTTTCTAGCGACAACCAACATAGTTCGACTTAGAAATGTAAAGATATCCATATATAAGACAGACTCGTCCTACTCATACAAACACTACGTATAAATTCAGGCCATAGATATACTGAAGCAAGAACAATCTATTCCTACCCAGGCAAAGAATAAATCGCAGTAGGCCTAAATTCGTCCGCGGAGTCCGATCGAAGATGACGGAACTCATTTCAAGGGAAGTAACTCAAAAATGACTTCTCCTTAAGCACTTAAAAAGGAAATACTTTGTTTACAAAATATTTGCGAACATAATAAGTATATAAATGTATTATATTGCAAGATAGTAAAAATTGCACTTTACACAGTACAAACAAACATAAAGTTCAGCACTGTAGGCCAACTGCTAGCTTTTCATGTGACAATATACACCAGTATTCCTCTCCCTAATGGTTACAACGCCTCTGCAATTCCAGCTGTAATCCCTTCCATACAATAGGATAGGTGTTATGTTACTATATGGCAATCCAATATATATATATATATATGCAGTTATACTCCTCTCTGACAATCTTTTACATGGTGGAGCAATATCTAGGCTTCGCCTCATGTTTGCTACTGAACCACACAGATACAGACATAATTTATCATTTCACATTCAATTTTCATATAAAATACAGATTAAAAATGTCTAGCTTACCACAATTCGTAAGGAAATACACACTAAAGATGACTGGTACAGTTTGATCTGCGGTATGTCCAGGCTGTTATTATATATTTATTGTTGGATAACACTGCCTGTTCTCATCTCTCACAATGTGTAACGATATGGCGTCCCCTCTAAGATTTCTTCTGCCAATATCCAGTGTATTGGCCAATCGTTTTGAATATATTCAAAAGAGTACACAGTCATTCAAATATTTTCATTCACTTTTACTCCGTTTCTAGGCATTTATTTGTTATTTATAGGTCACCCAATCAAATTTCTTTTAACTTCAAAGTTCAGCCAAAGGCCTCCCTCGTACTATTTTAGACTTTCTGTCACTACTAGGTTTCAACAAAATTCAGGGAATTCCATCCCAAGCAGATATGACCAAACCTGACAGTATCTCTGTTCTCTATATGTTTTATTACCAACATCTAATTATCTAATGGACTTTTTAGATAATTTATTACATATTCCTAGTCCCTTAGCCTTCCTGTACACGAATATAAGATTTTCAAGGGGCTAAGTGGCATAGTTAAGAATACGATCTTTTTTTCGATGTTAAGTGTTTAATTTCAACTACCACCTGTTCAATTCTATACGACTGTACTATCAGTATAAAATCAGGAGCCCTACGTAAAATGTCAGGTTTTCTAATAAGAATTAAACCTGTTTTCAAAACCTAACATCGTATCGTTAGTTTTTTTCATCACTGTTTATTTGAAAAAAATCAGGCCATGCACACTGCGAGTTGGTTTATTTTTTAAACACACGGTGAGCTGCTTGTGTCACCGTGTTCCACAGTCCGTCTATCTCTCTCTCTCTCTTCTTCTAAGCCCGTCTGTTTTTCCAAGGCTAACCTTGTGCGCGATTTTGCACTAATGTTAGTTTTAAAAATCAAGGTCGTCTAGAAGATTTGACTACACATTCTATTTTTAGAATTACGGTTATTGCCCTATCGTTGGGCCTAACTTCTGTTAATCGTAGAAGTATTATATTTAGCAACGAACGAAGTAGGACAAGTAGAAATCTTGTGTTAGCCATTACGGCGTTATACAACGAAGGCGTTATCTATACTGGGAAAGCGCTGGTCTTTCTCCATTCTTCTTCCTATCGTATTATTTCGTTTGGCTTTACATTTATGTTCTAATTTATATATGGGTATTATAATTTTTCCCCACAAAGTGATCAGATGTAAAAGGCCAGGGTGTCCTTTTGTTGCAGAGGTTTTGTTTCCTGTTGCCAGCTGGTGACAGGAAACCTGAGGAGTGACGATAACGCCAAGAAGTCTCCGACACTTCATGTATGCTGTCAAGAGATAACAGCAGGAGCTTTGGCGTGTGACGTGATATCGATATTTCTGCAACTACACACTATCTTATCATTCAACAAGAAACCCCAGGTGATATGTTAAGGACCTGGGTATATCTGACAGTTTCGGTTTAAATAAACCTTGGTATTTCAAATCATACTCAGGAAGTTGATGGGGTATGATGATAATACAGCCCCTCATACACAGTGACTCTCCCTCTTAGAAGAATATAGTGTAAACTGTGAACATTCCAACAGGAAATACATATATTAACTTTGTAGTTATTTGGGCAGATTGTCCACACAATTTTAGTTAATTTTTATGTAAACTACGAGGGGCGTTCAAAAAGTAATGCACCACATCGTTTTTCTCAGGAGCTGTTTATTAAAAAAGCATGAAATTTATACACAAAATACATGGATATGTCATGTAAACATCGGTTTTATTCAACACAATCCCCATCAACTTGTACGGCTTTATGCCAGCGCGAAACAAGTGCATGTATTCCTAGCCCGTACTAGATTTTGTCTTGATCATGTAGCCATTTCTTCGCTGCATGCATCACTCCTTCATCATCTTCAAACCTTGTCCCACGGAGTGCATCTTTAGGTGGACCCAATAGATGAAAATCAGAGGGTGCCAAATCGGGACTATAGGGTGGATGGGGTAGTACTGTCCAACCCAATTTGGTGATTGCTTCCCGTGTTGCCAGAATTGTGTGAGGTCGCGCATTGTCGTGAAGGAGAAGCAGGTCTGCTGGATTCTTGTGCTGCCGAACTCTGCGAAAACGTTGATTGAGTTTTTTCAATGTCTTAATGTAAGCTTGCGAATTGATTGTCTCTCCTCTTGGCATAACGTTCACAAGAATCACACCTTCAATGTCCCAAGAGACAGTGATCATCACCTTTCCAGCTGAAGGAATTGTTTTGAATGTCTTTCTTCGTGGTGATTTCGGATGATGCCACTCCATTGACTGTCTTTTTGTCTTAGGTTCAAAATGATGTGCCCAGATTTCGTCACCTGTAACGATCTTAGCCAAAAAGTTCTCTCCATCAGCATTGAAACGCTCCAACAATTCAGAATAAATTGCTTTCCTTTGCAGTCGGTGGTCATTTGTGAGGCTTCGAGGAACCCATCTTGCGCAAACCTTAGAAAATCCGAGAGTTTTTATAACTGTATTTGCACTACCAATGCTGACTGACAGCCGTAAGGCCAATTGTTGAGTAGTGATTCGCCTATCAGTAAGAATAATGCCCTCAGCGCATTTCAACATTTCTGCGTTGGTGGCTGTGGCAAGACGTCCATAGCGCGGCCGATCAAGCAGCTCCGTATCTCCACTTCCTGATTCTTTGATTCTCTGAACCCAGCGACTTACTGTACTCCTGTCGACTGCAAAACGTCCATATACATCCCATAGACGCTTGTGAATGTTCACAACAGTTTCCTTCTCTGCAACGAGAAATTCTATCACAATTCGCTGCTTATAACGCAAGTTGCTAACACGCTCCATTTCAACGGTTTAGGGCAGCCGTATTATTTGGCCGGTTGCGGTGTAATTTGGTGCACACAATTGGCACATGCCATATTTGAAGTGTGCAAAATTTCATGCTTCTATCTTTATTATTAGCTGAGAAAAACGGTGTGGTGCATTACTTTCTGAACATCCCCTCGTATCTTGTCCTCATTTTCAAAGACCTGTCCAAACGATATGACTGGACAGGCAAAATAAATTGTACAAATAATTATCAAATTTAAAGAAAAACTTAACCACAGGTTTTATTCACTTCCTCATAGAAACTTAAAGTGTTTTTGTGTTGTGTACCATCATTTCATTTCTCCCCTAGACACTAGGTACATCATACACCAGACACTATAGCCAAAATAGTGACCGTGTGAGATCTAGGGAGGTAGCGTTATGTTCCCTGCACATAATTCATCATGATCATTTATAGAGTCAGGGGCCTACATGTGCTTGACCTCAAACGGTTAATACATACACGGATTTCATTCTTTTTAGGATACCATCATAACCTCCCCAGCAAAATCTATCTTTCCTACAGTACCCCAGCATTATACATTGAGCTCGTTACAGCCACCAGACTTGACTATTGTGGAGAAGTCCAGACCAAGGCACCCGTGAGAACCAACAGCGGCTGAAGCAGACTCCAACTGATCCCAAACGGGAAACTACGTAGCAAACAAGCGCAACCAGAGGACATTTCCAAATTTTTCATTAGTTCCACCACAATTTAAATCATACAATGGAGAAAAATATCATTGCTTATTATTAAACCTGTTTATCTGTAACTGTAAATCTATAGTTGGTTTAATCACTATTGATTGAAGTGTAGGTCTGCACCAGTATGACTCATATTGCTCTAAATACATAAACAGAGAGAGCTATAAAGTTAATAATTGCTGAATCACCTTCAGCTGGGGGCTCAGAAATACAAGCGAAAAAATATTACCTCACAGAAGGGGCGGGAGAATAATAAGTTCATGAAAGCTTAGATGATCTCAGTTGTTATGCTTGCTTTTCTTTAAATTCCTGGACACTCCTTTAAATAGAAGCATAATTTTTCTATTTTTATCTCTGCTAAGAGTAATCTTGAGCGAAGGTTGATAACTTTGAATACCCTCATCATTATACTCTAAGTCTGGCCATTATTGGACCACTACTGTGGAGTAGGGTAGACAATACCGTCAGCATGGCGCAAGACAGGACGGCTTGGTATGAATTTATAGAAGGCCTAAGCGTCTAAGGGACTGAATGTAATGAGTGAATAAATGAGGGAAAAGGTAATTTAAAGCAAAAACCTCGCAAATTAAACTGGGACAAAAATTTAAACGACAAAAACTACCGATTTAAACAGAAAAAAGTGCGAGAAAAAAGAAAACAAACGCCAATAAAGAAAAAAAACACGCTAGACCAGCGGTTGCCAAACTACGGCCCGCGGGCCAGATCCGGCCCGCCAACCTGTTTTGACCGGCCCGCCAACCTGTTTTGGTCGGCCTCTTATTGTTGATTGAAGCCACACTCTTCACAATGAAATAACACACAAATGTATGTTTGAAATAAATAATTACATGTCAAATTACAAATTACAAAACAAATTAAAACATCAGATTCATTATATTTTTTTAAACAGTAATTTCAGTTCGAAGACTGGTATACATGTCTTGGCAGATGTGCAGTACAGTAGTTTGCCGTTGCTTTCTGTACGTGGTTCATTATATATATATATATATATATATATATATATATATATATATATATATATATATATATATATATATATATATATATATATATATATATATAAAACTAAATATCAGAACGTTATTTTTTAGGGATTTTATAGGTCTGGCCCTCGGGTGTTACCCTTTACCATAATCTGGCCCTCGGCCAACCTTAGCTTGGCCACCACTGCGCTAGACCATGGTTTCTTAACATTTTTTGTGTCACTGACCCCTTTGATTGTTCAGTGGATGCTATGAACCCATTTGATTATCCGATGAAGGCTATGGACCTCTTTGATTGGTCGACGAAGGCTACGGACTTCTTTGATTGTCCAATGAAGGCTATGGACATCTGTGATTGTCCGATGAAAAGTATGGACCTCTTTGATTGTCCAGTGAAGACTATGGACCTCTTTGATTGTCTGGTGAAGGCTATGGACCTCTTCGATTGTCCGGTGAAGACTATGGACATCTTAATTGTCCGGTGAAGACTATGGACCTCTTTGATTGTCAGAGGAAGGCTTTGAACCCCTTTGATTGTCCGATGAAAGCTATGGACCCCTTTGATTGTCTGGTGACGGCTTTTAGACCTCTTTAATTGTCCGGTGGCGGCTTTGGACCTCTTTAATTTTCCAGTGAAGGCTATAGAACCCTTTGATAGACGAGTGAAACCTATTGACCCATTTGATTGTCCGATGAAGACTATAGACTTCTTTGATTGCCCGGTGAAGGCAATTAGCCCCTTTTTGACAAAATTTACCTAAAAGCACAATTAAAAGTCTTACATTTAAATTTTAGTTTATGAACACGGACCCCTATATCCAACCACGGATCACAGGTTACAAAACCATGTTCTACATAGTTAAATGGCATATTTAAAAAAAAAATCGCTTAAATAATTTAAAGACAACCTTAACCTGAGAAAGACGGTGATTTTAAGCGAAAAAACAAAATTAATTAGACATGAATAATTATATTCCTAGCAGGGGAGTGAATAAATGGGGAGAAAAATTGTACAACATTTAACAAATCCATCCATAATTTTGTTATTTCCGGACTGAACTAAATTCTGAAAACTTAATTCCTTATTTCCATTCTTTATATCTCTGAACCCATTACCACATCTTACTCTGTTGAAAATTCTCTCCCCACACAGTTTGATCCGCCCCTGTAACTTCCCGAGAGCTATTCAGCCATCAGTAAACGTGCGGGGCTCCGACTTGGCGTGTCAGGAACAGACATTATTAGTGCAGCTTCAACAACTCTCCAAAAATCACGTGCAGGCTACTTATATATAAAGGAACGTAACTGACAGAGAGTTAATACCAAGGGTCAGGATTCCGTCAGAGATTGGGTGCCAGAGAGAGAGATAGAGAGATAGAGAGAGACAAAGAGATAGATAGATAGATAGATAGATAGATAGATAGATAGATAGATAGATAGATAGATAGATAGATAGATAGATAGATAGATAGATAGATAGATAGATAGATAGATAGATAGATAGATAGATAGATAGATAGATAGATAGATAGAACTTTATTTTCAAAGGGTTTAGAATTGGGCACGCAGGCCCGTCAGACATTCTGCCCTTCCTTTCTCTCACCTTTCATACTGAATTCATTTATTCTCACATGCATTATACTCGTACATATTTTCTTCTTCTTCTCGTTCGCTGTTGTTTAGAAATGTCTACACAAGAAGTTCGGTTCTCTGGATGTATGTTGCTGTGGTTGAAAGTTCTTCAAGACTCCCAAACAGCTTTGTGTGGATGTGCGTCTCTGTGGGCCAATGTTCAGTTCGCAATTGACTAAGCATGTGGCAGTCTTGCAGGATGTGTTCGGCTGTCTGTGCTGCCTATCCACACGTACATAGGGGTGATGGGACCAATCTCAGTCTGTATAAGTGACTGTTCAGTCTGTTATGTCCTGTTCTAATACGGAACAGGATCACTTGTTTTGCTCGATCAAGATAGTGATAGTTGTCTCTTTGTTGGTCAATTTTCCTGATGGCCTTGATAAAGGTCTTCTTTTCCTGGAATGTGATTGTTTGTTCTTTTTGTTCCTGTGTTGCTCCCTCTTTTGCTAACGTATCTGCTCTCTCATTTCCTGGTATGCCACAGTGTGATGGTATCCACTGTAGCACTACCCTTCTTTTGATATTTACTTCGCACAGGACTTTGTTTAATTCTGGCAGTTTATCACTGTTGAGGGCTTGCAGAACTGACATTGCATCGGAAAGGAATACAACATGCTGACATTGGCTTATTGTGTTATTTATTATTCCTGCAGCAATGCTTAAGGCCTGTACTTCAGCAGAGTAGTTTGAACAGAATATACCAGTAGGTGAAAATGTGGATTCGTTTTCTTTGTCTGGATTGTCGCATAGAGATTTATGAACAATAAATTTTCTATATTCTTTTCTTTTTTATACCCATGTCCTTTACTTTATTATCGCTCTTATATCCTTTTCCTGTTTTGTTCGCATTCGTTCGTTTGCGACATAATTTACTTTCCCATTCTGACTTTACCTTTTTTTTTGGCTCATGTTAGATACGCATTTATTACATAACGTGTCAGTCTCTGCACGAGACGAAGAGCGTTAGAATGCATTCCGTCAGATAGAGAAAGCAGACAGGTGTCTATACTTTTCTCATGACACGGCGCTCTTGAGCTAGATTCTCGACGTAAACGTGTGAGAATGCATTCTGTCAGACATGGGATAGCAGACAGTTGTCTATGTTTCCATTTGACACGTAGCGCTACGAACAGTTTCTTAGCAGTAGGTGTGAACGGCGCGCTCATGCATTGCCCAGGAATGAGAATAGTTAGACGAAGGTTTGATGACGCACTCTTGGCATGTTATGGCCAGTCGCCTGAGTTAAAGTAAGTGTTAAGAGAAAGAGGAGAGACCGGCGCTATTGCGAGGTTTTGGAAATAGCGCGCATCCTTGGTCTGTTTAAGTTATAAACCAGAGTTTTAGATTTCATTCACTTAGTAACTCCGCAGTCAAGACGAGATCGACCTCGTTCGATTCCTAAGAATCTCTGTTGATAGTAGATGGCAATTAGTTGGTCGAAGTGGTTTAAGTTCTTAGTAGTTCTGTGTTGAGGTAAATATTATATTAGATATCTAGTATTATTTGTGAGTGATTTAAGGGATAAATCGCCTATTTCATTTTAACTAGTTTCTTTTGTGCAGAAGAAATTAATTTATAAGTTTGTTATATTCTCTAGCTGACGTGTTTCAGTGGAAAGCGGAATAAATTATAATTTCTAACTTAACTCATGCAGCGATAATAAATTTAATTCAACTGCTAATATCGTCGTGAATATTTCAACTAACTGATAACTGCACTGATTCATCATTGAGTATTGACGAAATACACATGTATTTCTAATTCATGATGATTGATTTTATAGATATAACTTATTTCACGGAAGTGTTAAATGATAAGACAAGCTCTACGCTTGCAGTTCATAATGTAAGTTATAACCGTAGTACATAGTATGTATAAATATTTCATATGTTGTTTTTCTCTATTCAGTGAAAACTGGGGTGACCCAACTTTGCCAGCGTTTGAGTACACGAGAAATATCTGTGAAGAACTAAAACATTTTCCTTAAAGACTTGGTGTATAATCTTTACAAGAACTTTAAAGGTTAAATGAAGTAACGGGCCCATCGAGCCTGATTTTACTCTTCCAGAGCAAAACCTCGAGTACATTTCAGCCCTTGTGGCAAGTAAAACATTCCAAATCATTGACCTTCCGACATTTTGACGAACTGTGGGTGTGAACAATAATTATCTATTGAAAGAATTTACCAACCGATCATCTTCCTAAATACGGGAAATCTCGTGATTCTGACACTGTGTGCCTGCTAAAAAAACTAATTCTTACCTGAACGGGGTGAAGTGACACTAACTTAAATCTGTAAAGAAAACTATTGAATGAAGTGGTCGATCCCCGGACCCCATGAATGAAACCACGATCTGCAGAGCTGGGAATCCGCTTCAGCAAAAGATAGACAGATTTAAACGGTGCGTCATACAGTGCGCCAGACGGCTAACACCAGCAAGCTATTAGGTAAGAACGTGAGCCAGGGTACCCTGATGAAAGAACCGAGTGAAAGTAGACTGAGTGATGTTTTTATGATAACTATTTATTTACCCACTTTGTAATTCCATTCATGCAAATTGTTGCTACTTCGTGTATATTTTTTCCTTAGGATAGATCATACTACTATCAAAGTCTGTTCATACCTTTAAAAGGGAAAATCATTAGACTACAGCAGATGTATCCGTGACTCTTTGGGGGCTATCATCTTTTCTTCTAACAGGACTGCGTGCTAAACATCGAGGGAAAGGATCATACTGTGGGTCTATCATTTCTTGTAGAAAATCATTAACTTTATGACTATTTGTATATGTTTGATGTAATTTTATGTGTTGTGATAGAGTTTTCTGATAATTAAAAAATTCTCTTGAACGTAATCAGGCGTGTTGGTCAGCATGTTCAAATATATCTATATAATCATTGTTATAGTTTTCCCACGTCTGTGTGTCTAACTGTCGTAAATTGTGCGTGTGCACGTGAGTGGTAATATATATATATATATATATATATATATATATATATATATATATATATATATATATATATATTAATATATGTAGTCAATAGACTGTCTGACTCCTCTAAATCTGTTGTAGAAGATAGACTGAGAAAGAGAGAAGATTCTCGATTTTAGAGACAGCCTCTATTGATTTCTACCATCTCACTCGTGGAAATCTATTTCTATTATTATCTCTCACTGTGACTATCACTTATTCTAATCTATTCAGAAGGGACCAACCCTAGTCTTAATTCCCCTATCAAAAATCTACGACAGAATGAGGTCTCGTCTATCGGGATTTTGAACTTAAACAGCAAAAAATCTATGACAGAATGGTGGCTCGTTCTCCGGGAATTGAACTCTAGTCCTGAGCAAATACGAATATCAGCTCGTTTGCAGGATTGATTTTCTTTGTTCTGATATAGAGTAAGAGTGTGATTGTCTCGGGGTATTGTGTATCTTTTAAAATAACTATTCCCCTAGACCAACGATCTGTTTATGGGCGTGCTGACAACACAATTAATAATTATTTTTTCACAGCATTATTGAGCATTATACATTTGAGTTACAGGTTGATTTTGTCGGAATATATGTTAATTACTGATTTTGTAATACTAAACGCTGGTAAAGTTTGTGACTGTCTAACAGTCACAGGGTTCTGAAGAAGTAGGTGTTTGAGCTAAGCTAAGGAGTGCGATCAGACTATACGTCCTGTATTTACCTCCCTTACCCTAACTGTCTTCAGGGGTGAACTTGTATTGGACTTAAAATTAAGGGAATTTTTTTTTCTCCTTAAAAATTTTTGTAATAATTATTTTGTTTCCACTATAGCAACTTTTTTTTTAAGCGAGTAATCTTAACTACCATTTAATTGGCGTAGTCGTCTGCATTAGAGCTTTTAGAGCCAGGAATAGCAGCGATAGTTCGATACTATATCATAGGAGGAGGTATCCCAGGTTAAAGTATATCATCTTTTGTTTTGGTATTTTCTCGTAAGTGGTAGGAACCAGTGTATCCTTTTTCTTACTTCCTTATCGACTAAGTCTCAGTCACCTATTTGCGATGGCAGAGAGGGCGAAGCTTAGGCAGATTCTCAGGGACGAGGCAAGAGAAGAAGGGTTCGAAGGCGAGGAAGCGAAAGCTTTTGTCAGGGACGAACTTGACAGATATGACGCGGAGAGGAAAGCAGCTGAAGCTAAAGAGGAAAAAAAAGAACTAAGGAGAAAAGAAGAAGCAGCGGAGAGGAAAGAAGCGGAAGACCGTCTATTACAGCAGAAGAAGATGGATGAGGAAATGGAAATTCGCAGGATGCAGCAGGAGAAGGAGAGGGAGGAGAGACAGCATGAGAAGGAGAGGGAGGAGATACAGCATGAGGAAAGAGAAAATGAGCAACGACGACAGCATGAGCTGGCGCTTAAAGCTCTAGAGGTCCAAAGTCGTGGCGCTGCCTCTACCTCCAGCAATGGAGAGTCTTCTCCTTATTCTTCCTTAACTGATCCTTCTAGCACTCAATCTACTCTTCTCACTGCTATGCCTTTTGCGCTAGAATCTTTCCCCTGTCCTAATGAGAAGATTGACACATGGCTAGAAAAATTTGAGAAAATTGCAACTCTGTACGGTTTAGAGAAGTCGCGTTGGAATATGAAGCTTTCCCAGGCTTTAAAAAGTTCTGCGTATGATGTTTATGCCAAACTGGAGAGCAGCCAACAAGACAATTACGACGTCATGAAGAAAGCGTTACTAAAGCGTTTTGAAATGAACGCGCGCAGATTTTTGCAACTGTTTCGCAACAGCAGAAAGGAGAATTCTGAAACTTTTCAGCAGTTCTCCTCTCGTCTAAAGGGATATCTGACAAAGTGCCTAGAGCTCTCGCAGCTCCCCTCTACCTATGAAGGTCTTGAGGAATTTGTTATAACAGAACAAGTAAAGAACACTTTGTCTGCTGATACCCGGAGATTTCTAGCAGAGCAGGGTGCAGAAAAGCTTGAAGACATTTTGGAAAAGTCTGAGCGTTATCACAATGCGCTGGCCGAACTGACGGCCACAAAACCTAAACCGACAGAAGAGCATTTTCGAAAGAATAATCTAGACCAATCTTCTCATGCTCCTAATCAGAATAACCACAGAGAAACTGGACCCCAAAACCCCCCTCCTGAAAAATCTAAGTTCTACAAAAACAAGTACCCCAACCACAGTCAACAGTCTGTTCAACCCAATCGTTCTTCATGGCACCGCAGCCAGCGAGGACAAGGTGACAAAGGGAAAACCCCTGCGCACTGGCGTAATGATTAGGGCGAGCACACTGAGCCTAAACGCATCGGATGCTTGCTAACAGTCTCGCAAGGCGGAATTATTGACAGTGATTCCCAACCTGAGGGAGAGAGACCCTCAACACAAGGTACTGTTATTCTGAACGGTTCTCAAACTTTTTGTTTATTTGATACGGGGCTTTCTTATGATTGCATTGTTGCCAGACACCTGGTTAAACCCGGTCAAGAGACAGGAGAGACCGTCCAACTTTGTGGAGTTCTTAAGAGTGAGGCACCTACAGTGTTTCCCATCGCACTGGTGGAGATCCACTCTGATTTTGTCAGAGGCGTGATCAAAGCGGCTGTTATGGATGACTCCATCTACCTAGTCATACTTGGCGGTAAATACGTGTTTATTGGAAAACCGGAAGAGCCGATTGTGGCAGCAGTAACTACAAGAGGGCAAACCAAGACGGAACGGGAGCCTGCGCCTAATTTGTTACCTATGGAACTTAAAGAAGCGCAACAAAAGGACCCTACTTTGGCACCCTGCTTTAGGAAACTGCCCATGGCTAAGGAACCCAGACAGCACGGGGATATTTTTTCTAAGGATGGCGTACTTTATCGCAGAACGGGCAAGCCTGACCAAGGTTACAACCAGCTCCTAGTACCGAAACAGTACAGAAGCCAAATCCTAGAAATGGGGCACTCTCTTCCCTTCAGCGGACATATGGGACAGAACGCCACAAACCAACGGATAACCACTCATTATTGGTGGCCAGGAGTAAATACTGATATTATCAGGTATGTCAAATCCTGTGCCCAGTGCCAACGTGTACCACAAAAGCAACGGACACCCCCAGTCTCGTTGGGTGAAATGCCAATAGTGGGAACACCATTCGAACGGGTTGTGATCGACATTTTAGGACCCTTAGAAAGGACTAAAAGAAGGAACAGGTTCATCCTGAACTTAGTCGACACATGCACTTTATGGGAAGAAGCTATCCCGCTAACATGCGCAGATGCGAAGCATGTCGCAGAAGCCCGCGTGCAGATTTTCACTCGGTTGGGATTCCCTCGACAAGTGTTGACGGATAACGGATCTCCATACCGAAACCTGTTGATGGATGAGATCGTTAAGATCTTGAGGGACCAGCACATCTACACTAAGCCTTACACTCTGGCCAGAAGTGGGTTAGTAGAATGTGTTAACGGAAACCTCAACATGATGTTAAGTAAACTGGCACAAGTGAAACCTGAGGATTGGGATCTTTCTATCCCTGCAGCTCTATTTCGCTACAGAGAAACCCCAAATACGTCCACAGGATTTCCGCCAGCCACGCTTTTATTCGGCAGACCCATTAAGAGCCCGCTCGAAGCCTTACTTTGGTCGCTGACAGACCAGAAGGCTGATGAGACAGTTGTCTCAGCAAGTAAATATGTGTCGGATTTAAAGGAAAGGTTGAAACTTGGACGGGACCTAGCAACGACCAACTTTAAGCGAGCACGCACAAAGCACGCTAACCGATACAGGAAAATCGCGAAAGAGAGAGAACAACAAGCAGGAGAGAAAGTTTTGGTGTTACTCCCCACCGGGAACAACAAACTGAGAATCGGATGGCAAGGGTCGTTTAGCGTTCTGAAAAAGATTTCTAAGGCTAACTACCAGATCTCTATTAAAGAAAATGAGAAGGTTTTTCATTTAAATCTGTTAAAGAGATTCTTGGAAAGACCAGTGCCGACCTCCGAACATCTCCTGACGATCGCCAAAACTGACGAAGATGATGATAGTGGCAGGGAAATTCCACTGCAATCACACGGAATTTTTCAAAAATATCAGAAGCGACGACGCTCTTTCAAGCGCGCATGGGAGACATTCCAGAGAAAGGAAACTTTGGGAGTAGACTTGAGTAGGAATTGGAGTGAGACGGAGGGGGGAGACGAGAGGGAAGAGGACAGACAACCTGAAGCTACGGATATAGGAAATTTATTTCCATAACGTAGACATGGAGTGCTTCCATATCTTAAAGGGGGGACGTTCTGTCGCACAGAGATTTATGATCAATAAATTTTCTATATTCTTTTCTTTTTTATACCCATGTCCTTTACTTTATTATCGCTCTTATATTTTTTTCCTGTTTTGTTCGCATTCTTTCGTTTGCGACAAAATTTACTTTCCCATTCTGACTTAACCGTTTTTTTTGGCTCATGTTAGATACGCATTTATTACATAACGTGTCAGTCTCTGCACGAGACGAAGAGCGTTAGAATGCATTCCGTCAGATACAGAAAGCAGACAGGTGTCTATACTTTTCTCAAGACACGGCGCTCTTGAGCTAGATTCTTGACGTAAACGTGTGAGAATGCATTCTGTCAGACATGGGATAGCAGACAGTTGTCTACATTTCCATCTGACACGTAGCGCTACGAACAGTTTCTTAGCAGTAGGTGTGAACGGCGCGCTCTTGCATTGCCCAGGAATAAGAATAGGTAGACGAAGGTGTGATGACGCAGTCTTGGCATATTATGGCCAGTCGCCTGAGTTAAAGTAAGTGTTAAGAGAAAGAGGAGAGACCGGCGCTATTGCGAGGTTTTGGAAATAGCGCGCATCCTTGGTCTGTTTAAGTTATAAACCAGAGTTTTAGATTTCATTCACTTAGTAACTCCGCAGTCAAGACGAGAACGACCTCGTTCGATTCCTAAGAATCTCTGTTGATAGTAGATGGCAATTAGTTGGTCGAAGTGGTTTAAGTTCTTAGTAGTTCTGTGTTGAGGTAAATATTATATTAGATATCTAGTATTATTTGTGAGTGATTTAAGGGATAAATCGCCTATTTCATTTTAACTAGTTTCTTTTGTGCAGAAGAAATTAATTTATAAGTTTGTTATATTCTCTAGCTGACGTGTTTCAGTGGAAAGCGGAATAAATTATAATTTCTAGCTTAACTCATGCAGCGATAATAAATTTAATTTAACTGCTAATAACCCGTCGTGAATGTTTCAACTAACTGATAACTGCACTGATTCATCATTGAGTATTGACAAAATACACATGTATTTCTAATTCATGATGATTGATTACATAGATATAACTTATTTCACGGAAGTGTTAAATGATAAGACAAGCTCTACGCTTGCAGTTCATAATGTAAGTTATAACCGTAGTACATAGTATGTATAAATATTTCATATGTTGTTTTTCTCTATTCAGTGAAAACTCGAATGACCCAACTTTGCCAGCGTTTGAGTACACGAGAAATATCTGTGAAGAACTAAAACATTTTCCTTAAAGACTTGGTGTATAATCTTTACAAGAACTTTAAAGGTTAAATGAAGTAACGGGTCCATCGAGCCTGATTTTACTCTTCCAGAGCAAAACCTCGAGTACATTTCAGCCCATGTGGCAAGTAAAACATTCCAAATCATTGACCTTCCGACATTTTGACGAACTGTGGGTGTGAACAATAATTATCTTTTGAAAGAATTTACCAACCGGTCATCTTCCTAAATACGGGAAACCTCGTGATTCTGACACTGTGTGCCCGCTAAAAAAACTAATTCTTACCTGAACGGGGTGAAGTGACACTAACTTAAATCTGTAAAGAAAACTATTGAATGAAGTGGACGATCCCCGGACCCCGTGAATCAACCACGATCTGCAGAGCTGGGAATCCGCTTCAGCAAAAGATAGACAGATTTAAACGGTGCGTCATACAGTGCGCCAGACGGCTAACACCAGCAAGCTATTAGGTAAGAACGTGAGCCAGGGTACCCTGATGAAAGAACCGAGTGAAAGTAGACTGAGTGATGTTTTTATGATAACTATTTATTCACCGTTGGTCACTGAGAACAGCAATGACAGAAGCAGCAGTAGCGACCACCGGATACCTAGTACATAAAAAGAAAAAATGGATGAGAGAAGATACTTGGGATAAAATACAAGAAAGGAAAACAGCAAAACTTAAACTACTAGCGGCAAGTACACATAATGCAGTTGAATCTTGCAAACTAACTTATAACTTGTTAAATAAAGAAGAGAAGACAAAA
The DNA here is from genome assembly GCA_024509875.1 of Oreohelix idahoensis. NCBI lineage: Eukaryota > Metazoa > Mollusca > Gastropoda > Stylommatophora > Oreohelicidae > Oreohelix > Oreohelix idahoensis. The sequence goes on from JAMPIV010016286.1 coordinate 558,125, forward strand.
ACTCGAAGAGATAAAAGACATTTCATCAATGAACTGGCCGTAGAAGCTGAAAATGCTGTAAAAACTGGTAATAGTAGGTGCCTTTATCAAATTACAAAACAACTATGTCACCAGCCTACTGATATGGAAACACCTGTTAAAGGTAAATTAGGGAATTCAATACCAACAGAAAAAGAACAAATGAAGAGATGGGCTGAGCACTTCATGGAGGTGCTAAACAGACCACCACCAACAATAACACCTGATTTTAATAATGAAACACCCACAACCACCTTGCCAATAACTTGCGATGAATTCACGCTGGACGAGATCAAACAAGCTGTTAAAAGATTTAAAAATTTTAAAGCTGCTGGAGTTGACGAAATTTCAGGGGAAATGATTAAAGCAGTTAATGACAACAACCTCTTGAGAATTTTAGATATTATAAATGAAGTATGGCGAGAAGAACAACCACCACAACAATTTAAAGACAGTATTATTGTAAAGTTACCGAAGAAAGGTGATCTATCAGACTGTAATAACTGGCGTGGTATATCTCTATTATCAGTACCTGGAAAATTATTATGTTGCATGATGTTAGAAAGACTTAAATTGCATGCTGACGAAAAGATCAGAGAAGAACAAGCGGGTTTCAGGCCGAAACCATCATGTATTGATCAAATATTCACACTAAGAACAATTATAGAAGAATCAGTGGAAAGGCAATCGCCACTTATTATCACCTTCGTCGATTTTCAAAAAGCCTTTGATAGTCTACACCGCCCATCATTGTGGAAGATACTTACAATCTATGGTTTTCCAACAAAATATGTGAATATAATCAAAGCGCTATATGACAATGCAAGATGTTGTGTTAGAACAAATAAAAGGAATACAGAATGGTTTACAGTAGAAACAGGGGTGAAACAAGGCTGTATTATGTCACCACTACTTTTTGGAATAGCTATTGATTGGGTTATGAGAAACTATACCCACAATGAACAATTAGGTATAAAATGGACAAATGGAAAATTCCTGGGGGACCTGGATTTCGCAGATGATGTAGCATTCTTAAGTTCAACACCAAAACAATCCCAAGAAGCAATAAATAATTTGTGTCATCTCTCGGTTAAAATAGGTCTCCAAATAAATGCCTCTAAAACTAAAGCTATGAACTTTTCTAACGAGACCTTTGATATCATCTTGAACTGGGAAAAACTACAGAAAGTTGAAAGTTTCAATTATTTAGGCAGTAAAATGACTCAGGATGGTGACACAACAAGAGAAATCCATACTAGAATTGCTTTGGCAGCTAGCGCCTTCAATAGATTATCTAACATTTGGAAATTACGATCATTGAATATACATACCAAGCTTCGTCTGTTTAATTCAAATATAATCTCGGTGTTAACATACGGCTGTGAGAGTTGGAAAATAACAAAACCATTGGAGAACAAGCTGAATACATTCGAGAACAAATGTCTTAGAAAACTCATGAACATCAGTTGGAAAGAATTCAAGACTAATCGACAAATAAGAGAAGACTCTAGGCAGAAATATGTCTCCGACTCTATAAGGAAAAGACGATGGTCATATATCGGTCATGTCCTACGAATGCAAAACAACAGAATACCACTACAGGCGCTCACTTGGGTTCCTGAGGGTAAGAGGAAAAAAGGAAGACCAAAAGAAACACTCAGAAGAACAATAATAAGAGAAGGAAGAACGTTGGGCCTAAATAATGTGCAAGAGCTAAGAGGAGTGGCGTCACAACGAACAACCTGGAGAGCAATGGTTTGGTGCTTAAAGAATTTATTATTATTATTATTTATTCTTCCACTTTGTAATTCCATTCATGCAAATTGTTGCTACTTCGGGTATATTTTTTCCTTAGGATAGATCATACTACTATCAAAGTCTGTTCATACCTTTAAAAGGGAAAATCATTAGACTACAGCAGATGTATCCGTGACTCTTTGGGGGCTATCATCTTTTCTTCTCACAGGACTGTGGGCTAAACATCGAGGGAAAGGATCATACTGTGGGTCTATCATTTCTTGTAGAAAATCATTGACTTTATGACTATTTGTATATGTTTGATGTAATTGTATGTGTTGTGATGGAATTTTCTGATAATTAAAAAATTCTCTTGAACGTAATCAGCGTGTTGGTCAGCTCGTTCAAAAATATCTATATAATCATTGTTATAGTTTTTCCACGTCTGTGTGTCTAACTGTCGTAAATTGTGCGTGTGCACGTGAGTGGTTATATATATATATATATATATATATATATATATATATATATATATATATATATATATATATATATGTAGTCAATAGACTGTCTGACTCCTCTAAATCTGTTGTAGAAGATAGGCTGAGAAAGAGAGAAGATTCTCGATTTCAGAGACAGCCTCTATTGATTTCTACCATCTCACTCGTGGAAATCTATTTCTATTATTATCTCTCACTGTGACTATCACTTATTCTAATCTATTCAGAAGGGACCAACCCTAGTCTTAATTCCCCTATCAAAAATCTACGACATGGATAGACCACATAAACTCCTGCGCCTCCGTTCTTCACTGCTCTGGTTGCAGATCCATCAGTATATACTTGGATCCATGCTTCTCTGGGGTATAGTTCTTCAACCATGTCACATGCTGCTATTTTCCTTTGGAGAGTATTTAGCTCTCCCATGGGGCAGGTGGTAGTTTTGGAGGTCTTAATGCTGAAATTTTGATGTTGTTCCCATGGGGTTGGGAGGAGTGTGGAGTTATTTCCTTAGTGATGTCTGGTAGTTCATCCTTGTATGTTCTAATTAGTTTTTTTGGACCGATGCACAAAACTGCTTCTCTTCAACCTCCCACTGGCTAAATCTCTAAATCTAGTTTTCATTGGATGTGCGGGCATGTTCTTGTACTTTTCTGCTTGGATCAGGGTCTTAGTGTCTCGTCTGTATAATAAAGGTGGAATGCCTGTGATTTTTTCCATTTCATTTATTGTTGTGGTCTTCATGGCACCCGTGATCAACCGAAGCGCTTGATTTTGTACCTTATCTAAGGCTTACAGGTGTGATTTGGCTGCTGTAGACCAAGCTGCTGATCCGTACATATCACTTTCAAGGAATTCAACGTTGTAAAGTAAAATAAAATAACACACTCGTATTAACATTAACTTCTTGTAAGCATGACATAAAATATATTGAAAAGTACAAACATCGTCATTAGAACATACAGTTGATATTATAAGAAAAGGTAATCCGATTAGGGAGACATGTAATCAGAACTCATAAAGTATTCGAAAAGTCTACAATTGTATAAATAGGGACTGAGGTTGTTTCTTAGGTTATGTGGAAGACAATTCCAAAGATGAGTACGCTAAGCTTTTCTTGAATAAGTCAAGCCTAGGCTTGGGCACTTTCAATTTGTTAAAGCGTTGACTGCGTCTTTCATTATATTTGAACATTGGCCACGTACAGTACTTTGCAAAAAAAATGGCAGTCATATTGCTCAGCTAAATATGCTGAAATCTAATTAAATATGCATGTTCTGCCCCAAATTTACACTCCTTTTAAGTGAGCAAACACTACCAAAAGTATAAAAAAATTAGCGTAGAGTAAAGTCCCTTGATAATAGAGCAGACGACAATTTCTAATGCTAGTGGCAGAAAATGGACACAAAGTCAAAGTGTATGTTAATTTCACAGCTTTGGAATGAAGGAAATCAAACATGTTCCAACATTTCTTAAACCTTGAACATTCCTGAGCGGACTGTCTACAGAGTTGTGAGTAAATTAAAAGCAGGTAATGGAATCGAGCGAAAAGAAGGTAGTGGGGGGTGGGGGGGGGGGGTCAAGAATTTTGGACACAAAGGACCATCGGCGTCTCGCCCAAATCGTTCGGGCTGGGCCAATGAAGAGTGTAGAAAACATACGGCAGCGCATGATCGATTTGGGAAACCCAGAAGTATCTAATGCTACTGTCAACCGGGAGCTACACAGGATGAATTACACAAAAAGCGGGTAATTTCGTCACCATTTCTCACAGAGACTCACAAACAGATGCACTTGAACTGGTGCCACGAACACCAAAATTTGTCATGGGACAATGGGATTTTGTCAGATGAATGTTCTGTTTGGTCTTATCCTGCTCAAATAAATATTTGGATGAAAGACTCTGTAACGCCTGTGTACCAGCGACCGAAACATACCCATAAATTCCATCTTTGGGGAGGGGTGGCAGCAAGAGGTGCCACCCCACTGTGTGTTTTCACAGGAATTCTCACGAAAGAAAGGTACATCGACCTACTAGAGGGACACCTTCTGCCATTTATGCAGGTCATGTACCCCGATGGGTGCACATTTCAACATGACAATGACCCAACGCATACAGCTCATACCACCAAAGCATGGCTGCAAGAGAAGAATGTGATAGTGCTGAAGTGGCCCAGCAACAGTCCCGACCTAAACCCAATTGAAAACGTTTGGGCACTACTCAAGAATCATTTAAAAAAAGAGTGGACTCAGAGACGTTGAACAATTGAAGAAGGTAGCTGAAAAATACTGGGACAGTCTGACTCACAATTACCTACAAACACTTGCGGGAAGTATGCCTCGCCGCATTCAGGCTTGCCTTGCTGGAGAAGGCAACATTATATTGTACTGAAACCACTGTTAATAGATAGGGGAGATACCAATCTTCCTCTGGACATACAGTTTTTATTATTATTTGCTTCTATGAGTGTGCTGCGTTGCGAAAATATGACTGCCATTTTTTTTGCAAAGTACTGTATATGCTGGAGCATTGTGTGATCTATCTATCTTATCTAGCTATATGCTGGAGCATTATGTGATCTATCTATCTTATCTATCTATCTATCTATCTATCTATCTATCTATCTATCTATCTATCTATCTATCTATCTATCTATCTATCTATCTATCTATCTATCTATCTATCTATCTATCTATCTATCTATCTATCTATCTATCCATCTATCCATCTATCTATCTATCTATCTATCTATCTATCTATCTATCTATCTATCTATCTATCTATCATCTATCTATCTATCTATCTATCTATCTATCTATCTATCTATCTATCTATCTATCTATCTATCTATCTATCTATCTATCTATCTATCTATCTATCTATCTATCTATCTATCGCTTTGTCTCCGCCCTTCTAACATTCTGCCCTTCCACTCTTCTTGCATACTACAGTATAACCTTTTATTCCCATATGTTACTTTAAGCATGCAACATTATAAAGGTAAAATAACAGCATACATTTACAGTATCCAATCATTATCAAAATTAAGAATGTTTTTGTTTAAAACAAACAAGAAAGTAATGAAAAGACAAAAAAAACAACTAAAACAACAAAGCAAAAAAACAAAAACAACAATAAACAAACAAATCCAAAACATGAATACAGTAAATCAGACAATAATTCCAATCAAATCAAATTACGTTGGCATAGAATCAGAACTCATGAAAGATTTGAACAGTCAGCTATGTGTGACCGTGAACAGTCTGCTATCTGTGACCTTGAACAGTCTGCTATCTGTCACCTTGAACAGTCTGCTATGTGTGACCTTGAACAGTCTGCTATGTGTGACCGTTTGTAATTCCACAGATTGTTGTTAAGACTACACGGGATCAGTTAGAGCATGTTCGTCGTCGCTTCTAGTCTTTATAACCCAGACTGTCTTGTCACCTTCTGCCTGCGTTATCATTAGCGGGGCATCACTGCACATTGATACTGCATTCAGTTAACTCTCGATGGGTTTTGATGATATTACTGGTACTCCCAATCTTTAACATATGTACAGTGATGCGTAGGAAAACGTAGACATCTGTATTCAAACTTCACAAGTAAATTTGGATCATACAACCTACAACATTCTCGTTGATTACGTCACTTTTCATAGGTAATTCTTGACTAATAAGCTTACGTTGTAACTTGTTTCGATTAGTCAGTGATTTAGAACTCTGTTTCTTAAACTGTAATAAAATTAGTTCTTCTTCCTCGTTCGCCTTCAGACTTCCACATTTATGACTCTAATAAAGGCAGTAGTCAACCCAAGGCTCCCAACATCTCCAAACAGTTTTTCGTTGAAAGAAGTGGGTTGTTGCCATATGCTACTCCGTTCATTACTGTAGGTTGGGCAGTATTGCAGCAGGTGTTCGACTGTCATTGGGCTGGTACCGCAGGTGCAGAGATCTGTTGCACCAATTTTGTATTTGTGGTACAGATGGTATCTCAATCTGTTGTGAACAGTGCGTAGCCGAAAAATGATGACCTGTTCTTTTCTGGATAGTTGATGATATGCATCATTTTTCAAATGTCCCGGGTGCTCTCTTTCCCATTTGGACTTGAATGTAGCCTTTATAGTAGTCTTTGCCGTTGCGTAAGTTGTCTCTATATCATTTTGTTGTAAGGCACCTCCTTCCTTAGCAAGTCTATCTGCCTCCTCATTTCCTGGTATGTTGCAATGGGCTGGTATCCACTGGATAGTGCACTTCTTGAAGCATTCGGCCAGTCTTTCAAGGGAGATTATCAGATCTTTCAATCCTTTAGTTTGGTGGCTCTTCAGCGCTGATATTATTGAGAGGGCATCTGAAAAGATTACTATCTGTTTTTCTGCCTGTGCTTTGCATTCAATAAGAGTTTCAGCTGCCTGTTTCGGGGCTTCTGCTTCAGCACAGAAGTTATTGCAGTATTTTCCAGTGGCAATTGCCATAGAGTGAATTCTATTCTTTAATTTTATGAGGATGCCGGCACCCCCATTTTCAACTGCATTTGTTGCCGAACCATCAGTATATGCATGTGTCCAAAGCTTTGCCGGAAATGTTTGGTCAATATACTTGGTTGCTATACACTTTCTTTGTGTTTCTGTCTGTGTTCCCTTACCTTCAATGCCTGGAATATCAGATTTTAACTTAGGAAAGCATCTTATTTTCCACAGTGGGATAGTTGAGCTTGTTGGGATTTTCTTTGCAACTGAGCTTGCTAGTATGGTATAATTGTTAATTTTTTCTTTTGCTTGGGCGACAAAGTTAGTTCGCTTGAGCCTGCCTCTTCCTAGCCTATTCATTCTTTGGTACATGGGGTGTCCTTCGAGCCTCTTAAATTTTTCAGCTTGTTTTAAGACTCTGCTGTCACGTCTATCCTCCATTGACTGTAGCCCTGTGATGTTTTCCATATGGTTGATTTGTGTAGACTTTAGGGCCCCTGTTATAATACGTGCTGCTTGGTTTTGGAGTCTGTTTACTCTGCCAAAATTTGATTTTGCTGCCGTCGACCAAGCTGTGATGCCATATTCCATAGCAGGTCTGACTCTGCCTGTGTACAGCTTTTTGAGGATATTCTCATCAGCACCCCATGTGGTACCTGCTAACTTTTTCATGATGGTCATGCGAAGTTTTGCCCTTAGCTGTATTTTGTTAATCTGTGATTTCCATGTCATTCGGCGGTCTAGTGTGATTCCTAAGTATGTTGGTGTTTCATCTTCTCGTACTGCCTGCCCATTTAGTTGCAGCTTTGCTTGCTGTGGTTTATTTGACAAAGTAAAAATAGTGTGTGTAGTTTTTTGTTCATTTATTTTGAGCAACCACTTTTTGGACCAACTTTCAAGGGCTAGCAGTGAATCCTGCATGCGCACTCTTGCTGTGGTGATGTATTGTTCTGAAGTCCACATGGCCAGGTCATCAGCGTAGAGGTATAACATTAGTTCAATGTTCTTTGGTGATGCTTGATGTGACTAAATCAGTCGTGTAATTTTTATAACTCTCATTCACTCCGGCAGTATCTCTTCATTTCTTCATTTTTCTCACTCACCTTCATATTATTTGGCATATTTATTGCCTTTACATTCTTTTTGCTGTGACCACTCCTCAGACTTATTTACGTTTCGCCAGGTGAACTGTGGTATTATCGTAACAATACCTGATTTATTGAACCGGTCAGCGAGCAATATTCTTATCATGAAAAGCTAGCGCGCCACATTTTGATACATACGGCAAACGTGAGGAGAGATAGCAACCTCGACATAATTCATTTCCGGGGCCAGCGACAGGCAATTGATACCTGGGTTGCGGCCTGTCAGTCTGTTAAAACCATTTTTTTTGTCTGGGCGGCCGGCGATCCTTTTGTTTGATTGTCTGGAGAAGGCACGAAAACACGAGCGATAATGAGATAATCGTTTCCCGGGACCATCCCGGTGTAAGATTGTAGCAAGTTTAATTTGCTGGGGAGGTTATGATGTTATACCTAAAAGGAAAGAAATCTGTGTCTGTGTTAACCGTGTGAGGTCAAGCACATGTAGGCCCCTGACTCTAAAAGATGATGATGAGGTATTTGCAGGGAACCTAACGCTACCTCCCTAGATCTCACACGGTCACTATTTTGGCTCTAGTGTCTGGTGTATGATGTACCTAATGTCTAGGGGAGAAATGGAATTGATGGTACATAAACACAAAACACTTTAACTCACTATAAGGAATTGACTAAAACAGTGATTAAGGTTTTTCTTTAAAATTCAATATTTTCTTTTTACAATTTAATCTGCCTGTCCCGCCATCTCTTTTGGACATGTCTTTGAAAATGAGGAAAAGATAGTTTACATAAAAGAATTAACTAAAATGTGTGGACACTTTGTCCAATAAGTATAAAGTCACTCTATCTCTCCTGTTGGTGTATTCACAGATTACAACTTTATTATCTAATAGTGTTTGTCACTTGTAAGGAGGAGCTGTATTTTCATCACCCCAATAAAATCCTGGGTATGATTGAAAATACCAACGTTTATTATAATTTGAAGTGTCAGATATATCCAGATGCTAACACATCACCTGGGATTCTTTATAGAAGGATAATTCAGTATGTTGTTGCAGAAAATATAGATATATCAGCACACACAAGCTCCTCCAGCTATCTGCTGACAGCATAAAAGTTTTACCGGAGACTTGTTGGCGTTACACTCACTCATCAGGTTTCCTGTCACCGGCTGGTAACAGGAAATAAAACCTCTGCAATAAAAAGACACCCTCGCCTTTTTATATCTGATCACACTTTATTATTACTATTTACATATGGTGGTATGGGGTCAGCCTCGCGTGCATACAGGTGCACTCGAACCTAATTTTATATGACTCACACCTTGCTGTGACCACACCTCAGGTCTCTATGGCAGATACGCCACTGTACTTTTACATAGTTTTCCTCAATACAATAACGTGGAGTAACCACATTTCCTTTTGTATGTTTTGCTCTTCTTTTTTTAAATTATAAACGCTCCAGGCATGTTGAACAGTGTTCATGGAACACGGAGGCTTACTAACATATTCTAATACAATAATATTAAAACAAAATCATGTCAATATACAACAGTTAGATACAGTTCAATGTGAGGACTCAACAATGTCTGCTCCCGGCATGTCCTTCACTTTTCCCAATAGCAGTATCTAACTTTGGCAGTTGTAATAAACATATTAATACATAAAGCATTCTTACCACAATTTTCACAGAAATATGTAACAAATAACGCTGACTTGCAAAGAATGGCCTCAGTTTTTCTCTGCCCTGCCCAGACTGCGAATTAATTCTTTATTTTATAAATTAACACAGCTGATCTCAGCGTATTTGATAGAAAAAGTTTTTGTCAACTGGCGATGAGCATTGAAAGCTTTTTGCTAATATCTATTAGTACTGGCCAATGGAAAACTTGCGACTACCAGAATTCAAATGTAGTTTTTGAAAAACAAACAAAAAATTCCAAACAAACTTTATGTCTGGTAGTCGATTGGTCAGTCTGCGTTAGTTATGCCCAATAGAAAAAGATGTTTCGTTTTTAGTTACATTTTTCCTATCTCTCCACTTTCACTCCTATACCAACTAATTTGAATTTACTCTAATGCCTCTTTCTAAGCTGGCGTCCCCACTAACGTTATGAAAAAAACAAGCAGGAACCACAGTCTGTCTGGTCAAGCGTCCGTAGACATTTAGTATTTTCTCAATAACTTGGCTAATACTTGGACTACCATATTTTTTAAAACACATTTTTGCTCAGGGGACTCTAAGCTATACTACCATATGATTTGTATGGTCAGTTTTATTATGGTTTAGATTTTCAATTTTGTCACTGTCAATCGTCAAATAAAAAATTTTACACATGTCGGCCATCTTCCCCCTCTCATCTCTCTCTAGCATTTTTATTTCAAATAACTAACTTGTTTGAGTGACGTCAGAAAAACATTTCTCGGCGAGAATTTAAACTGTCTGTGTGTATATATCATCGGGCCAATCCCACCGCGTGTCAAGCGAAGCGGGGTTTTGCGCGGCGGGTGTTAGAATTGGCGTTAATTATTACTGTTGTCTCGTGTTACACTACCAAAAAATGTAAGGATTACTACTATTAGAGGCGTTAAAGTGAAAGTATTACGTTAATTCAGACAGTAGTTTGGCGGCACATTTCTGGAAGATCGTTAATTATAAGTCTTGCCGCAGTCTCTATCAGATCGGGCAAAATGTTAAAAATGTTTTTTTTTAACGTCACAAAGAAAGCGAATAGGTTTATACGGCGGGATCGTTTCTAAGCATTACCATGGCACAAAATTCAGCGCGATGCTGGCGTGTGAGATGCTCATAGTCAGACACAATCGGGCTGGGTTATTTATTATCATAGGACTAAAATCTTACTAAAATGAGCGATTATCTCGCAGATTTTACTACACACCTCCCGTCCTAAAACATGCATTCATTTGCAGGTTATAATCTGCGAGATAACTTAGCTCAAATGAAGTCTTACGCGTTTTTCTGATATTCATCATAAGGATGTCTACTCAAAAAGTCTTCACCGACGTTCTGAGGGCCGGGAATATATTCGATCAGAAATGAGTATGGCTGTAATAATAATGACCATCTCAATAATCCGGAATTTTCATGCTTGGCTTGTAACAGGAATACGAGAGGTGAATGATCCGTTTGGACCACAAATGTCCTGCCATATAGATAAATCTGGAATTTTTTTATAGCCCATATCAAAGCTAGACATTCCTTTTCACTTGTTGAATAATTTTTTCCGCCTTGTTCACCTTGCGGCTTGCATAAGCGACTGGGTTCAATTCTCCATCTTGTGAGGAGGACCTTTGCAACAATGTAGCGCCCAGGCCCACATTGCTTGCGTCACTTCTCACGATAAATTCTTGATTCAAGTCAGGCAATTGCAATACTGGCCTGCTTGTGAGTTTTTCTTTTAACTCCTGGTAAGCCAATTCACACTGTGCGGACCAATTTATTGTATCAAGTTGACCCTTGCGAGTTAAATCCGTCAGAGGAGCACATATAGAGTTAAAATGTTTAATGTACTTTTAGTAGAACCCACACAACGACACGAAAGATCACACATCTTTCTTTGTTTGAGGCCTAGGTGCTCTTTTCAATTTTTCCAGATTCTTGGGATCAGGGGTCATGCTACCCTGATGTACAGTATGTCCCAAGAATTCCAACTCTTTACAACCAATACAACATTTTGTTGGCCTAGCGGTCAAGTTAGCCTCTCTGAGTCTATCAAACAGCGTATTCAAAGAGGTAACGTGTTCCTCAAATGTTTCCGTAGCAATGAGGATATCATCCATAAAATTCGAAATATATGGATTTTTCAGGGGATCCAACAATTTTCGCATCATCCTAGAAAACACACTCGGGGCATTTTTCAACCCAAACGGTAACATGTTGAACTCATAATGACCTTCCGAGGTGCTAAAGGCTAAATAAGGTCGAACCTCAGGCTTTACTGGAATTAGGTAATAGCCTTTGCTAAGATCCACATTAGAAAAATATTTTGCCCTGTTCAGCCTGGCAAATAGTTGAGTAGTATCAGGTAATGGATCCACCTGACCTTCTGTGACAGCATTCAGTTTCCTGTAATCTATGCACAGTCTATGTTCTCTCGATGGTTTCCGCAACAAAACCACACAGGAACTATAAGGAGACTCACTGTGAGAAATAATCCCTTCTTGTAACAAATAATCTATCTCCTCTTTCAAAGCTTTTTCCTTAGCGAAAGGAATAGAATAGGGCCTCATACAGATAGGTGCTGGGTCTAGTAGTTTCATATCATATTCCAACAAATTTGTGTGCCCCGGTTTATCCGTTAACACATCTGTATGTTTCTCAAGGACCTGTTGAACCTTCTCCCTCTGTCCTTTTGTCAGGTGATTACTGATCTTCACCTGTGCAAACGTTTCACTGGTTTTCAGTGGATATTCAAATGAGGTGAGAGGGTCATTTTTCATTTCGGTTGCGATAGACAAGGCCATTAGGTGTGTTCCTTCCTGGATTTGTCTGTCCAGATATTTCTTCAAAAGGTTCACATGATAGACTTTTTCCTTTCCCTTTTTGTCTATCGTATAATTTGTTCTGGATACCTTTTCCAAAACTGTATATGGACCTTGCCATCCGATCTGAAGTTTATTGTTGCTGCCGGGCAATAGAAGGAGTACCTTCTCCCCTACAGCAAGCTCCCTATCCTTCGATTTCTTATTATAATAAGCAGCATGCTTTTTCCTGGCTTGTCTCAAATTATCATTTGCCAGTTTCCAACTAGTTTTTAAACGAGTGGTCAGTTCGTTCACATATTGATATGATGAGGTAACAGTCTCCTCTGCCTTCTCATCTGTCCAAGTCCTTAACAAGTTACATATGGACTTTTATTTTTTCTGACATATTTTTCATAACACTAGAAGCCCTGTGTTGAGGACGTTTCTTCCTTTTGTCATCACACAAAAATCTACTACTACCAATTCGTTTCTTGGGGTTTTCTCCCCACTTTAAATTCCTTGTGAGAGATCTTCTCTCTCTTTTACCTTCACCCAGTTCACATAAGTCCCACCGAGGGATTGTCGGCTTATTCTGGGGTAAAACCACTTTTGGCCCTCGACACAGAGTTGCCATTCTAACACATTCAAGTGAAGACTGGGTGTGAAAAGGGGGCTCCCATTCCACGTTGTCTACTTTATTACAATTATTTTTATTTCCAGGCCTAAGTTTGCCCCGTGGCATGTCTAGGTCCTGCAGAGTTTTCCCACTTGTGGGTGTTCCCTCATGAAATATGCCGCAGGCTTCTACGAAATTCTCAATAACTATCTTTACATCTGGCCAGTAATATTTTTGCGAAACTTTTTGGCAGATGGTACCTACTTTCTCGTGATCCCCATCTTTTCCAACATGTAAACTCCTTATTACGTCTGCCCTAAACATCTTGGGAAGTACCAGTTGTCCGTGACCATTTGAATCAGTTCCGGCCTTCCTATATAACAATTTATTCTTCAGATAAAATTCTCCTTTATTAGGAGGTGTATGGCAGGTACGCAATTTTTGAAAACACTGCTTCAGTGACCTATCTTGAGCCTGTGCCTTCCTCATCTCCTCTGGATGAGTATTTATAGGTTCATCTTCTTCCTTTCTGGATTGTGATCGGGTGTGGATGGCTGCCAGGACCACAGGTCTCTTGGGATTCCCCAAGTAGACATAACGACACCACAATATCAGAGGGTAGATGGGTGCGTCGATCACTGCTGCTCTGATTACACCTTCCACATTGCGAGTTTTCATTTATTCTGGCAATGGGAAGTGTCATGAGTGGTATGTCCTTGGTCGCCCCTTGTATTTCCACTGTTTCTGTGGTATACTGATCTGGGTTCACCAAGTGCGAGCTCATGACAGAATCAAAATCTAAACCGGTATCATAGAGGTACCTAAAGGTGACATCATTGCATACAACATCCTTAAAAACTGGGGGGTGATAAGGTTCCTGCTGTCCAGCAGGTTTGTCCTTTACTTCCTTGTTCCCCATTTTCACAGCAGCAAATCCAGCAGGTTTACTTTTACAAAATTTAATGTCATGTCCTTCCCTCTTACAATACCTACAATATAATCTACTTTGATGAAAAGGTTTTCTTTCATCATTCTTTCTGTCATTGAAATGTGAGGTTTTATTTTTATAATCATTTCGAGGCCTATCAAAGTTTTGCTTACCTCTATTGTCAAATTTATTATAGTTTTGTGGGGCCTTATAATGATCTACTGGTTTCTTTTTTGTGCCAGCTACCTCTGCCTGGGCTGCCTGATACCTCTCAGCGACATTAATTATCTCACCCAGCCTCTCCGAACCCTGTTCCATGAGAAACTTTCTCATGTCTGGAGCCATGGACTCTCTCAACTGTTCTATGAGTATCATCTCTTTGAGATCTTGGGTTTTCCCCAAAGTAGCCCATTTCTCCATATATGTTTCTAACCGGGCGGAGAACTGGTGATAGGTCTCACCCGACAGTAGCCTGGCATTCCTAAATTTCTTTCTATAAAACTCACCGTTCTTTTCGTATCTTAACAAAAGCGCCTGCTTCAACATGTCATAGTTGTCTTGGTCATCCCTGCTCATTTTGGAAAAAACTTCATAAGCTGTTCCCCGAAAACCTTGAGACAACTTTACACCCTATCTTTCTCTTTCTAACCCATAAGTAGTGGCTAATACTTCATATCTGCTCAAATATTACTCAATGTCATCATCCATTTCCACAAAATAGTCTAGATGGAACCCCATGGCTGAGTTGGAGGCCCCCTGACTAGCAGTAGCATCAGAGGTAGAGGGGCTGTGACCATTGTCCGGAGCAGGGCCTTGCAACTCTAACTCCCTTAGTCGCAACTCATGCTCCCTCTGTAATCTTTTATCTTCTGCTTCCCTCTCGGCAGTCAATCTCTTTTCTTCTGCTTTCCTTTGCAGTCGTTTTTCTTCCTTTTCTGCCTCCAATTTTCTCTCCTCAAATTGGAGCCTCTTGATCTCAGCCTCTCTATCAGCCTCTAATTTCTTAATCTCCCTAGCCTCTTCTACCTGTATTTTCCTTTCCTCAGCTAACTTATGTTTTTCCCTAGCAATAAATTTATCACATTCTGAGGTGACATAGTCAATCAAGACTTGACCCTCCATATTCATTTCCCTGGCAGTCTGCACAGCCGCAGAGCGAAACTTGGCCAAATCTGCCATCTGATAAATACAAAAGTTCTAACTAAATTTCTAAAATAAATGCAAATTTACTTAATTAGCGGCTCACAAAATTCCAGATTCTGACAACTCATTTAAAATCCCAAATCTTGGGTACTGAAAAACTTTCTGAGTGATTCAATTTTTAGTTGGGAAAACAAATTCCCTGGGAAAAATAGATATTGTTCATATTTTTCAATACCTAAAAACGTGTAAAAAGACCATGGCCCAATGTATCGTACGGTACTATAGGATAGAAACGTGTTTCAACAATTCTGATAGATTAGCGACGAGGACAGTGAAAACTACCAATGAAATGATTTTGATAGAGAGCACAAGCAGTTATAATTTTAATTGTAAGTCCTTGCGGAGGGCCATGGGGAGAGTTTCAACCGGTGTTTATGTACATTCATTTATCTTTATACGTGTAATTCTAAAAATCTATAAACAATTAAGTGCAAAGACTTACAGGATGAAAATGTGTCTGTTTGTTTTTTCAATTCGGTAGTTGTTAAAACCAATAGTAATTATGGGGTGAGGAAAAGCATGTTAATGTAAAAACCCAGGACCCCCCTGACTCTAAATTCAGACATGATACCAATATATGTACAGAGTTTAATTTGCTGGGGAGGTTTTGCAGGGAACCTGTAAACCGTGTGAGGTCAAGCACTAGGCCCCTGACCTAGATGATCATTTGCAGGGGTCACTATTTTGGCTCTAGTGTCTGGTGTATGATGTACCTAATGTCTAGGGGAGAATAGGAAAGGATGGTACATAAACACAAAACAGTTTAACTCACTATAAGGAATTGACTAAAACAGTGGTTAAGGTTTTTCTTTAAAATTCAATATTTTCTTTTTACAATTTAATCTGCCTGTCCCGCCATCTCTTTTGGACAGGTCTTTGAAAATGAGGAAAAGATAGTTTACATAAAAGGATTAACTAAAATGTGTGGACACTTTGTCCAATAAGTATAAAGTCACTCTATCTCTCCTGTTGGTGTATTCACAGATTACAACTTTATTATCTAATAGTGTTTGTCACTTGTTAGGAGGGGCTGTAGTTTCATCACCCCCCATAAAATCCTGGGTATGATTGAAAATACCAACGTTTATTATAATTTGAAGTGTCAGATATACACAGATGCTAACACATCACCTGGGATTCTTTGTAGATGGATAATTCAGTATGTAGTTGCAGAAAATATAGATATATCAGCACACACAAGCTCCTCCAGCTATCTGCTGACAGCATAAAAGTTTTACCGGAGACTTGTTGGCGTTACACTCACTCATCAGGTTTCCTGTCACCGGCTGGTAACAGGAAATAAAACCTCTGCAATAAAAAGACACCCTCGCCTTTTTATATCTGATCACACTTTATTATTACTATTTACATATTGTGGTATGGGGTCAACCTCGCGTGCATACAGGTGCACTCGCCCCTAATTTTATATGACTCACACCTTGCTGTGACCACACCTCAGGTCTCTATGGCAGATACGCCACTGTACTTTTACATAGTTTTCCTCAATACAATAACGTGGAATAACCACATTTCCTTTTGTATGATTTGCTCTTCTTTTTTTAAATTATAAACGCTCCAGGCATGTTGAACAGTGTTCATGAAACACGGAGGCTTACTAACATATTCTAATACAATAATATTAAAACAAAATCATGTCAATATACAACAGTTAGATACAGTTCAATGTGAGGACTCAACAATGTCTGCTCCCGGCATGTCCTTCACTTTTCCCAATAGCAGTATCTACAGTGTCAGATTATTGGCCAACTCCAGCCCCAGACTATCCTTAGTGCTGTCTGCTAAAGGGTGGATTTGAGCTGAAATGATAACTTGCCACCCCTATCGACACCTGGTATTAAAGTGCAAGATGTAGGTGTCTTCTCTGATTTAGAATGTTGCTGTGTGTGTTGCAGTAGAACAGTTCACAGGGTACACCACAGGCAACATGACGTGTAGAGTCATAGAAATGGTAACTTCGCTTTAGTTTTATACCATTTATTGCACGCCACAAAACAGTCATGATATTTATGTCATCACCAGCATAGTATAACGAATGCAGCATTCAAAAATCATATTAACTGATAGTCATGTAGGATTCAATACTCAATAGTTGTATTGTAAACAGATATCATAAAGTTCTGGTTCGTGAAGCTGTATAAATAATATATATAACTTCTGCAACAGTGTCAGCTGCAGATCTTCAATGTTCATAGACAATAATAAATGCTCCCTTTCTGATGCTAGCAGATCAGATGTATACAATAAGTCCGTTTACTGTCTGCACGTGAATAGCATACTGGGCATACAGGTCAAACCGACCTTTATAACGTTTCTAAGTCTAACCATCTGACTTGGACGTGATCTCTGATATAACGAATCCTGGAACACAGACAATAGTCTTGTTGGTCTAGAGCGTCCCATATATATATATAACTAGTTCAGGTATAAAGATACCGGTGGCGAAAAACCTAGTCAAAGTACCTCTCCATTTTGAATCACACAGGCGAGCAAGGAGCGACAAAATGACGAACTTCTAGATGATAGCAAAAAGTTCGATACAAGAGGAATTACCTTTCTTCGGAAATCAACCACGAACATATGCCTCCAGGCAGGCTTGAATAATACTGGGAAATAGTCTAGTTAGCTAACTAACTCACAAAGACAATGTATTTCCCTCAGAAAATCACAAGACGCAGGTTGCGTCCGCTCGCTACTCAGACCATTTCTAAACTCCCCAGCTGGGCGGAACACACAGAACGAACTCCCAGTTTTTGACATGCGCAGAACTCATCTACGTGAGTATCAATTCACACAAAGCAATTCTAAGAACATTCGAGATAAAAGTCTTACACAGTCGCGCCTTTTATGGTCATGAACAGAAGCGTTAAGACAGGTTTCAGACATCTACAACAGTTGACTGATACTACCAAATAAGGAGATATGGTCACGCTTCGTTCAAGAAATTATAGACCGAACGTGTCTCTATACAAGAGAAGGCAAACTCCTAAAAAATTGTAGTCTCAATAACTCGGGTTATGTCCCTTTGACTGTAAAAAACATAATACACACTTCAGTCAAAAAATGATCATACATACGAAAAATGATCATACAAAGACTTTGGAAAAAGTAATTATTTGTGCGTAACATTACCGCACCCTCCCGGGAAAAAAAAATGAAACATTTTTTTTTTTAAATCCTGGAGCCGGAAAAATCTAGGCTCCTAACGCACGTATGATGCGCGGATATATACCTAACAAACTAGCTCAACACATGGAGCGAAACTGAGATCATATCCCAGGTCCTTAGAGAAAAAAATTTATCTAAGTATTCGCGTATATCCAGGAAGGTGCCACCAACACACGCCACAATGATGGCAACATCATAATAAAAGTCAAATTATTCTAATACCAATATATGAAATTAAATATATTATTATGATATCATATAATGTGTTGTGCAAACAGCGGTGTAATATATTAATATACCGCACTATTTTATTACATTATATAATGCATCAGTAATTAATAAGTAATACAATGTTGTTCTTTGTTGACATAAACAAGCAATAGAAGATGTGGACATCATCCGCTCCCAATCTAGGACAGGACTTGATATCCTCAAAGTTCCACAATGGACATAATCTCGCAGACTTCAATGATGTGCTGCGAAAATATCAATAACACAAATCTTAAAGACAACTGGTAAATCTCTTAATACAATTATGCAAATATATTATTTAAATGTGGCCGAGTGATCTTTTGGCCCGTATATCACTAACTAAGCCTTCTTAGATAATTACATGGTACAATGTTATAAATTTCCCTCAAAAAAAAAAAAGTGAGAAAAAATCTACTAACATGTCATTATAATATTGGACTGTATATCAGGAAATATATATATATGACAGAAGAATCATGTGGAATCGTGTGGGCATCTGGACAGAATGTCTGCCATTACATTGTCCGAACCACGGATAGCTCGAACCGAGAAATGAAATGGTTGAAGAGCTATGGCATAACGAGTGGACCTCGAGCTCTTCAAGTTTTTGCTCTGAATAGCAGTAAGCGCTTTCTGGTCGGTTTCCACAATGAAATGTGCGCCTAGAAGAAATCTTTGTAACTTCAGAATAGACCATACCATAGCCAATAACTCACGGTCTAAAACCGAGTAATTCTTTTCTGCAGCATTTAATTTCCTAGAGATATACATCACCGGATGCAGAGTATCAGAATACTCCTGCATTAGTGCCGCCCCAATCCCAGTTGACGAGGCGTCACTTCGAAGAACAAAAGTCTTCTCAATAGTAGGTAACCTAAGAATAGGTGGAGATGAAAATAGGGCTTTAACCTGGTCCAATGAGGATTGACATTCTTTAGACCAGCGGATCAGATTAGGCGACCCTTTCTTCAATAAAGTAGAAAGCGGTGCCATAATGGAGGACAGATTCGGAATGAATCGTCCGTAGAATTGGATCAAACCTAATAGACTCCTTACTTGTTTCTTCGTTTTAGGGACCGAAATGTTAAGTATTTTTGAAACATTGTGGTCCTCTGTCTTTAAAAGACCACGACCAACACGATGACCTAGGAAAGAAATCTCACTAAATCCTATAAAGGCTTTAGAGGGTTTTGCAGTCAAGTTATACTCGCGAAGAGTAGACAGTAATTCGTATAAACCCAAATAGTGATCTTCCCAGGAATCACTGAATAGACAGATATCATCTAGGTATGCTATGACATCTGTACGATATGCGAGAATTCGCCGCATCATGCGTACGAATGTAGCAGGGGCGTTCATAAGACCGAAAGGCATGAAATTCCATTGGAATAAACCCCTAGGTGTAGAAAAAGCTGTAAAAGGTTTGGCACGTTCAGTTAGCGGGACTTGCCAATAACCTTTAGACAAATCTAGTTTGGTAAAGAATCTAGAATTAGAAAGTTTATTGAGTAGCTCTTCTAATGAAGGCATAGGTTCAGCATCGAACTTCGTAACTTGGTTCAATTTGCGATAATCTACGCAAATGCGAATGTTATTATCCTTCTTTCGAACAATAACCATAGACGAAGAGTATGCTGAAGTGGATGGTTCAATGATTTCCAAACGTATCATTTCATCCAATTCTTTTTCGACTTGAGACTGGAAATGGATAGGTATTGGATAGGGTCTGACTCTGATAGGATTATGATCAGTTAGCACAATGTCATGTTCAATGACATGTGTGTGTCCCGGGATGTCTGTAAGAACATCCTGAAATGTTTGCAACATCGAAGAAACTTGTCGATGTTCCTCGCGGAAAGATTTGGAGAAACGGTCACGTTTTTCCAAGATTCCGTAGAATAAAGTGGGACCATAGAAAGAGGAAGATTGACATCAGAAAAAAGTAGTTTCCTCATCCTGTATAACTGACAGAGATGAGTACTGACCATGAGGTGCTTGAGAATTGTCCGTTGCCTGGAAAATAGGCTGCAAATAGTCAGGTCTTTCATAAAATTCCGTGAGCATATTTATGTGGAAAGTTTTATGCTTTCCATCAATATCGACAACATAGTCGACATCAGAAATTTTGGAGACTATTGCATATGGACCTTTCCATGCAATTAGAAGTCTGTTCTCCCTTGAAGGAAGTAGAACGAGAGCTTTGTCACCTGGACAAAGTTGTCGTAGACATCTATTCTTATTTGCAAACTGCCTTGCCTTTTCTTTAGCAAATTCGGAAGACGAAGTTGCTAGTTTGCATGCCTCGATGATCTTTTGCCTAAGAGCAATGACGTACTCATAAGAAGATTGAGTTTCATCGCTAATATTATCGGCAGTGATTAGATCGTGAAGTAAAGACATAGGGCCGCGCGGTTGCGCGCCAAAGACAAGTTCAAAAGGGGAAAACCCTGTATGTTCATTGGGGACCTCTCTATACGCAAAGAGAGCCGCGGGTAAGACCCTGTCCCAATCCTGAGGATGATCCTCA
Source organism: Oreohelix idahoensis (assembly GCA_024509875.1). Classification (NCBI taxonomy): domain Eukaryota; kingdom Metazoa; phylum Mollusca; class Gastropoda; order Stylommatophora; family Oreohelicidae; genus Oreohelix; species Oreohelix idahoensis. The sequence continues at coordinate 579,145 of JAMPIV010016286.1, forward strand.
GTTATTTTACCAAGTAAAGTTTTCAGAGTCCTATTTAAACGTTCGACCAACCCATTAGACATTGGGTGATAGATACTGCTGAGAGACCTTTTAATGTGTAGCATAGACATTACCTGTGACATAGTGTCTGATATAAGTTGAGTGCCATGGTCTGACAATATTTCTCCGGGAAAACCCAAGCGAGAAAATATCAGCCAAAGAGCGTCTGCGATATCAGCAGTTGAGATGCTCTTGAGAGGTATTGCCTCTGGCCAACGTGTGCACATATCGACACATGTAAGAATAAATTGATGTCCTCTAGCCGACTTAATTCTAAAAGGACCGATAATATCTATTGCCATTTTTTGAAAAGGGCGAATAGGAATGTCAGCAGCCTGGATAGGCGCAGCATGTCGTGGTCCTTTAGATTTGACCTCCTGACATACTTTGCAAGAGCGACAGTACATTCGTATGTCCTTGCTCACAAATGGCCAAAAGAAAGCCGCAAGAACCCTCGACTTTGTACGGGAAAAACCCATATGTCCAGCACATTGCGAGTCATGAGCATGTTGCAATATTTGCAATCTCATGCTCTTAGGCACAAGAATTTGTGAATGAGTGGACGTAGTCGAGTCTTGTACTATACGTACAAGTACGCCGTTCTTCATAGAAATCCAAGACTTTCTATTAGTATTTTGATTAGGATCACCTTTTTTTGCTAGAATGAAGAATTTTTGTAAAGAAGGATCTTCTTCTTGCAATTTGATAAATGAGTCACGTGTAATAGTCAAGTGACTATCTTGGTCATTTACTTCATCATTATTAGTTAATGAAGTTTGAGGTGGATCCAGAGCATGTGCTCTTGTGACCACCGCATTGGTAGCTTCAATGTTTTGCTCTTCCCAAACAGCGATCTGCTGTGGGGTACATTCCCTAACTCCGTGAATACGACCAATAATAAGGTCCGCAATAGGGTTTGGAAGTAGACACGCGTGGACCTCTCCCGTGAAGAAAGGAGTAGCAATATGTATTATAGCAGTAGGATACTTTTCCAACGTGCCACCAAATGTGACACATTTGATGACCTTTCCTGTAGCACAGGATGGATCTACAAGAGATTGCCTAACGCCGACAGTAGTGCATCCAGAATCAAACAACACCGAGACTGGATTACTATTTACAAGCCCCTTATGTAATATAAGAGAACCTCTCCCATCATGAGCAACATTAGCAGGAAGAGCGGGCAAAGGATGACCACAGCTTAGAGTACTAACGGTCTTCGGATCAAATAAAGTACTGCATTGGATACATTTATTTGCCCTACCAAAATCAAAAGATGAGCATCCGATAGCATTATGGTCTTTATCATTATTAATCTGTTTATCTGCTCCCTGAGATTCTTGTTGAACAGAGTTTGTCTGTTGATATTTTTTTCTCTTATGTTGCGATCTACCGCGACCATTATTGCCTCTGCAATTATCATTAAAGTCCCTACTGTAATTTTTATCCTGGTTTGAGTTCCAGTTTCCATAACTGTCATTACCATCTCTATGCTGTTGAGAACCTCTATTATCTTGGTATTGAGGTCTCTGCAAAAAATATTTCCCTCTATGCCGATTACCTTTGTGGAAATTTCTAAAGTTAACTGGAGAGTAGAATAACGTGTAGTATTAGGATGTCTCCAGTTCTGGGAAGAAGAATCACCCTGGAATTGATTACTATGGTTCTGGGCATAATTACGGTTACTCTTTTTATTGAAATTTTGCTGGCTACCCTGAAATTTACGCATAAAATTTGGGCCATAAGGTGCTGCCGAAGCAACTGGCAGACCTTCTTTTACTTTAGAGTTGCTAATGGTTATGTGAGGATGCGCAGTAACATACTGGCTACAGTATTCTTCCATTTCTTTTATGTTTTTAGGCTTACGCTCATGAAGAAAAGAAAGAAAAGCTTCATTAACAGAAGACATGACCTTGTCTCTAAGTAGTAAGTCCATGAGGGCTTCAAATGTACTTTCTGTCTTAGACAACTCAATCCATCGTAAAAAAGTAAGACGTATGCTTGAGATGAATTCAGAGAATTCAACTCCAGTTTCTGGTAACATGTTTTTAAATTTAAGACGATATCCGTCCTCGTTAAGTTGGTACTTCTTTAACAATGCTGCTCTGACAACCTCATAGTTGTTTTTGTCAGGCACATCTACCATACTCAACAAAGTCAAAGCATCACCTCTAAGTATCTTGGACAGATGATAAACATATAATGTTTTATCTATATTATGCACATTACATGCACTTTCAAATCTATCTAGATAAAATGTTATATCATCGATTGAGGGATTAAATGCTGGTAGATTAAGCTTGAAATCCTTAGCATTAGTCTTATCTGACACCTTATTTGCATCATTAGCATTACCAGCGTTCAATAACTTTAACTTCTCTAACTCTAAAGCTATGAGTTTTTCTTCATGCTCCATTTTTGCTTTTCTCTCATCAGCTTCTCTTTGTAACCTTCTTTCTTCAGCCTCAGCCTGTAACTTTCTTTCTTCAACCTGAGCCTGTAACTTTCTTTCTTCAGCCTCAATTTCAAGTCTCTTATTTTCAGCCTCTTTTTCAAGTCTCTTATTTTCAGCCTCTTTTTCAAGTCTCTTATTTTCAGCTTCTTTTTCAAGTCTCTTATTTTCAGCCTCTTTTTCAAGTCTCTTATTTTCAGCCTCAGCCTGAAGTCTCTTCTCCTGAGATTCTGCTTCTCTTTTTTGTTTTTCCATTTCCATTTGTAATCTTTTCTCATCCACCTGCATCTGCAGTTTCTTTTGTTCTATCTCAGCATCTATTCTCTTTTGTTCAGTTTGTTCTTTCATTTTCTTTTCTTCCGACTTCAATGCCTTGGCATATTGAACAGTCGCAAATTCTTCTAATTTATCACCTGTCTTCCCAAGGGCTTTACCCTGCTCAATAAAGTACTCAAATGTAGACATGATGTCTAAAATGTGAGTACAGAACCTGAAATAATTAATTATCTTATTTCAATCTTAATAGCAACAAGACTTAATAAAGTGCTTGTATAATCACTATGTTTACTCCAATCTCTGTGGGAAACAAGACTTGACACCAACTTGTATTATCAAATGTATAATAATATCACAAGTCACCTCTTAATTATCAGTGCACTACCCAAATCAGTGCATAACCATCAGTTATTTATCATAACTGCACTACAATAGTGCATAAGCAAAAAAACCACCAGTTAGTTATGATAAGTGCACTATAGACCAATAGTGCATGAGCATATATGTAACAATAGTGAAAGCTAAATATGCAAGAACTATGCAAACAATAACAAGACAATGTAAACAATAACAAAGGTCACCAACAATGTAAACAATAACAAAGATCAAAGTCAATGTAAACAACAACAAAGATCAGAGTCAATGTAAACAACAACAAAGATCAAAGTCAATGTAAACAATAACAAAGATCAGAGTCAATGTAAACAATAACAAAGATCAAACAATACGAAAACATTCGCATAAGTCAAATAAATAAACAGCGAAACTAAAAAGAAATATCACAAAGAATGTGATGACAAAATGCGAAGATATGACAAACAAATGACGCTACAGTGTATACACAAAAATTTACGTAAAGAACTGAATAATAGAAAAGAGGAGACCTACAAATACAAACAATTGAAATCGAAACTAAAAAACAGAAAGAAAGAGAGAAAAAAAAAATATACAAAAAACGAAAATAAAGCACAACTCGTCACAACTAAACAGATATAGCAACGATTGTCGCTAGCAAATTTCACAGTAGGAAATTCGCACAGTCCCTAACGAAACGCTAACAGTAGAACCTCTGTGACGTGGTATCTTCCACTGAAAGACACCGCCCAACCGAAAAAACCCGCTGAATATAAACATATAAATATACAAATACAAATAACATATAACATGTAACAAATAGCAAAAAGTGTGAAAGAATTTAGAAGGCTCAGCTAGAACATAAGGGCACAGTTCACAAACAAAACAGGCCACTTAACTTCTATGTATCCACAACGTCAGCACAGTTCAGAACAGGATGTGATCAGCATTCTTAGGACAATGATCCAACGTTGATCCATATCTGCTCTCGTAAACTGCCATGACGAAGGAAATGAGCTTCTGACAGGAAACAGCTTCTGAACTTGACCTTCTGAATTCTACAAATTGACTTGAGCACTTGACCTTCTGAATCTTATAAATTGCTCAAACACTTGACCTTCTGAACCCGCAACAGTACCTCTGAGACCGGAACAGTTGTTACGGCACTTGTCCTTCTTCCTAACAGATCAGGAAAACTGCCAACTTGACGAGCAACGCCGGGTATTTTGAAACAATTTCCAACTTTCAGCAACGCCGGGTACTTTCAAAATCTTTCATCAAACATTGAGGTGATGAGTTGAAACTGTAATGTTGAAAGCTTGATGATGATGTCTGGGTTTGTTGACCCCCTTGATAGCTGGTATCAGAGTAAACCAACATATGGCCACCAAAAATGATAAAGGTGGATTTGAGCTGAAATGATAACTTGCCACCCCTATCGACACCTGGTATTAAAGTGCAAGATGTAGGTGTCTTCTCTGATTTAGAATGTTGCTGTGTGTGTTGCAGTAGAACAGTTCACAGGGTACACCACAGGCAACATGACGTGTAGAGTCATAGAAATGGTAACTTCGCTTTAGTTTTATACCATTTATTGCACGCCACAAAACAGTCATGATATTTATGTCATCACCAGCATAGTATAACGAATGCAGCATTCAAAATCATATTAACTGATAGTCATGTAGGATTCAATACTCAATAGTTGTATTGTAAACAGATATCATAAAGTTCTGGTTCGTGAAGCTGTATAAATAATATATATAACTTCTGCAACAGTGTCAGCTGCAGATCTTCAATGTTCATAGACAACAATAAATGCTCCCTTTCTGATGCTAGCAGATCAGATGTATACAATAAGTCCGTTTACTGTCTGCACGTGAATAGCATACTGGGCATACAGGTCAAACCGACCTTTATAACGTTTCTAAGTCTAACCATCTGACTTGGACGTGATCTCTGATATAACGAATCCTGGAACACAGACAATAGTCTTGTTGGTCTAGAGCGACCCATATATATATATAACTAGTTCAGGTATAAAGATACCGGTGGCGAAAAAACCTAGTCAAAGTACCTCTCCATTTTGAATCACACAGGCGAGCAAGGAGCGACAAAAATGACGAACTTCTAGATGATAGCAAAAAGTTCGATACAAGAGGAATTACCTTTCTTCGGAAATCAACCACGAACATATGCCTCCAGGCAGGCTTGAATAATACTGGGAAATAGTCTAGTTAGCTAACTAACTCACAAAGACAACGTATTTCCCTCAGAAAATCACAAGACGCAGGTTGCGTCCGCTCGCTACTCAGACCATTTCTAAACTGCCCAGCTGGGCGGAACACACAGAACGAACTCCCAGTTTTTGACATGCGCAGAACTCATCTACGTGAGTATCAATTCACACAAAGCAATTCTAAGAACATTCGAGATAAAAGTCTTACACAGTCGCGCCTTTTATGGTCATGAACAGAAGCGTTAAGACAGGTTTCAGACATCTACAACAGTTGACTGATACTACCAAATAAGGAGATATGGTCACGCTTCGTTCAAGAAATTATAGACCGAACGTGTCTCTATACAAGAGAAGGCAAACTCATAAAAAATTGTAGTCTCGATAACTCGGGTTATGTCCCTTTGACTGTAAAAAACATAATACACACTTCAGTCAAAAAATGATCATACATACGAAAAATGATCATACAAAGACTTTGGAAAAAGTAATTATTTGTGCGTAACAGATATATATATATATATATATATATATATATATATATATATATATATATATATATATATATATATATATATATATATATATATATATATATATATATATATATATATATATATATATATATATATATATCGCCTTTATAGACCTCACAAAAGCATTTGACCTGGTTAGTAGGGATGGACTCTTCAAAATCCTCCTGAAAATAGGCTGCCCTTCTAAAATGCTGGAAATGATAAAGTCATTCCATGACGACATGAAGGGAACAGTCCAATATGCTGGAAGCACGTCACAGCCCTTTGACATACGAAGTGGCGTTAAACAAGGTTGTGTTCTGGCTCCGACCCACTTCGGGATCTTCTTTGCCTTACTCTTGAAACATGCATTCAGAGATGCAACTGAAGGAATATGCCTTCACACTAGGTCAGATGGCCATCTGTTTAATCTTTCAAGGCTGAAGGCAAAAACAAAAATCAGAAGGGTCACTATAAGAGACTTGTTGTTCGCTGATGATGCTGCAGTCGTCACTCAAAGCCAACAGGAGCTTCAGAACTTGATGAATCGCTTCACTAAAGCATGCAAGGACTTTGGCCTCACAATAAGTCTAAAGAAAACGAATGTGCTGAGTCAGGATGTGGGTGCTGCACCAGTTATCACTATCGATAACTATGAATTAGCAGTGGTGCACCACTTCACATACCTAGGGTCTACCATCAATGACAAACTCTCACTGGATACAGAAATCGATAGCCGCATTGGCAAAGCTGCAGCTACCTTTGCCCGCCTCACATCGCGTGTTTGGGGAAACTCCAAACTCACAATGAAGACCAAAGCTGCGGTATATAATGCCTGCGTCACCAGCACACTCCTATATGGCAGCGAGACCTGGACGACCTATGCTAAGCAAGAAAGAAGGCTCAATACCTTCCATTTACGGTGTCTACGCCGCATTCTCGGCATCTCGTGGAAAGATAAAGTGACAAATGTCGAGGTGTTGTCACGTGCTGGCCTTCAAAGTATGTATACACTGCTTAGACAGCGCAGACTTTGCTGGCTTGGCCATGTTCGCCGCATGGAAGATGGTCGCATCCCAAAAGATATCTTCTACGGACAATTAGCAGATGGCAAGAGAACAGTTGGGCGACCACAGCTGAGGTTCAAAGATGTGTGCAAGAGAGATATGAGGGCACTGGACATATATCTAGCAACATGGGAGGATGAAGCTGCCGATCGCACTAAGTGGCGATGCTATTTACTGCGCCACCTCAGACTGGGCGAAGAGAGGCCCACACAACAAGCAAAGGAGGGGAGAAAACGTCGAAAGGAGCACCAGAAAAATAAGCAGATGAGGGCTGTCACTTCAGGGGCGCATTCCCATAGTCAGTTATGACTGAAGGGGCTATTATTATTATTATTATCCTAACGCACGTTAAGGCAAGACCTCTTAACCACTCCGCTACTAAGTTAGATTAGAAACAACAAGTGTCTAGCTTATGTTATCGTTTTTTTAACCGTGAGATAAACCCTAGTCATTTATAAAATTAAACATAGTGAATTAGAAATATATATATATATATATATATATATATATTCCGTCAGTAGACAGTTGCCTAATGTATGTACTAGTCAATTAAAGCATTTCTTTCTGGGGAATAGCGAGTAATTAAATTTACGTTACAGCTGGAAAAAATTAGCTAGATGTTATTTTAATACGCTATTCAATTAACACAGAAAATCCCAGTGAAATATACTGAAAAACTTTAACACATTAAATCACTTAAATGCTAGTATATAAATTACCGCAAAACAGAGAAATAAAACAATCTCCACGAAAATCTAAGTAATCCTCTTTGTACTATGGCTCTATGATATCGAGCTAGATATTACAAAAAAATTTCCTGAAGCGACTGATACCTGATTTTAGGAGATATAGTATTTATATCCGAATAGCGTTGTTTCGCTGGAAGATGACGGAAATCGCGCCTTGGGCACTCCGTTTAAATCTGCGGGTCTTTCTTCCAAGATAAAGGATTTCTCCGTTCGCTCTGTTAACCGGTGTTAATCAACAACAAAGGTTTCTGATCTCGGCGATTGTCGAGCTTGTAGGGAACTTCAAAAGCCGTTGCCTTGCATGTGTTTTTGGGCCCTTGCGCTGTCAGTTTTCGTAATACTTGACAGCTCTGCCCGCATCGAGCTTCAGGCAAACGTACTAGGTTCGTCCCCTTTACAAGGAATGACAGCTACAAATCTAGTTTGCCGCTCATCCGCGCATGAAACAAGAAAAAAATAGGCGTGGCTAAACTATGAGTTAGACAGATAGCGAAAAGGCATGGATTTTTGCGTAACAAACCGTGCATGCTAATGCGGGGCAAAGGTGGGAAACAAGGTTGAGAGGCAACAGTGGGAAGCAAGCGGACAGATTACTGTAGTCTATTCTCATAACCTTTCACAATTTGTGAGCACAGATTTGCCAATGATACATGAGAAACATTTTAACTTGTAAAGTTAACTGGACTTACGAAACCCAGCAATATTTTTCTTTCAATTTTATCAGCCCACTGGGTTGTGGATAAAATAACCTTTATCCCTGTAACTGTCTTTTTTTCTTGTTGAGGTGATCACTGGCCCAAGACAGTATACATGTTGTTAGATGTGTAGTGCGAGCGTATGATGAATTGAGTGTGGGTGCGAATGAAGACGCGAATGTGTTTAGGCTCGTATAGATGTAGATCCTGCAACCCATACTCTCACATGCAGTAATCAAGGATGCTTTGACACTGCAGGCATGTTTCAAGACATTTATTGACGGGAACACACATAATATCAACAGGAACAGTCAGTGTAACAAGGTCATGCTGACCTGACATCGATAGGTATACATTTGGCATTCAAAAAGGTAAACATCAGAATAGACGTGCATGGTCAATAGCAAAGTTCTTCAGTAATGACAGTTCGTAGCGTCGCCCTTGGCGTCTCTGACTAAACGCGTCAGATGCCTTAGTTACCTTGACACACAGGTGCAACTTGGCACTCCCTGCCAATTGCACATAACAGGCTGTAGTATAATAGCCGGAAGCACAGGCCTCGTCCTAACGTCGGCCGTGTACTTCTGTTAAATAGGTTATCATCAACCCTGCAGTAATACTTATTGTAGATAGAAGTTCCGCCAATCTGCGGCTCCCACAATATATCTTCGTCACTGGATTTCTGGACAATATAAGACTAACAGTCTTGGATGGCTACCTCGAGCACAAATATATAAGTTCTGAAATGGCGGATCCGTGAACTGCTGTTCACCCTAGGTAATCCTTTACATGTTCTGCCACCGAAAAGCGTAATAATGCATAAAGGTCGGTATTACCTGGTAAATGAATCCTCAGAACTACACAAGGAATTCTGTCGTCATCCCGACGCACAGAGATTCACTGGGGAAAACTGCCATAGCAGTTACTTCGAAGATTCTCCCCGAAAAACAATGGACTCTTGGTCCCTTCAGAAAAACAGGACCTCCCGGCTTCCCGGAAGTATATCTCACTCCCGCTTAAAAAACCTTCCCATAGGCCTACGCCCGAACTGACAACCTCTGACCCTAAAGGTCAAACACAATGAATGAATAAACAAGGGAAGACAACCCCTAATCAACCTGACATCGCAGGTAAAGACACAATTATACTTATGATACAAACATAAGCAAATAACTTGACAGATGACTCCGTCGAAAATGACAGCAACATTACTACCACCCCCCTGTAAAAAAAAAAAAATGCAATTTTTTTTTTTTTTTTAATATGTTCATGAGCAAGATAGCACCAGTATCACTTCTGTGCTCATGCAAACAATGAACCTAATATCAGGTACAATAGAAGAGGGTACAAATCATCTCCCAACATAAGAGAAAATATTTCCTTTAAACCAAACAAACTAAGGGATACCATTCAAGAAACCTAAGTTGCTGGCAATACCAATCATATATCAAACATTACTAAATAATATAATCATAGCAATATACAAATGTCAATGCTATTTTAGCAACATATCACTGATGGATGGACAAAATGAAATTTGTTAAATTATCTAAACATCATCCAAATACATTTGTATTACAACATATTATGATATTAAGGACAGACCTAAGTCTGAAAATATATCAGGAAAAACTAGGACACAAGATTTAACTGGAATCATGTGGGCATCTAGACAATATGTCCGCCATCACATTATCCGAACCACGGATAGCTCGCACCGTGAAATGGAAAGGCTGAAGAGCAATAGCATAACGAGTAGATCTCGAGCTCTTCAAATCCTTACTTTGCATAGCCGTAAGAGCTTTTTGGTCGGTTTCCATAAAGAAATGCGCGCCCAGAAGGAACCTTTGTAGCTTAAGAATGGACCAAACCATAGCCAACAATTCACGGTCCAAAACCGAGTAATTCCTTTCTGCCGCATTCAGCTTCCTAGAAATATACATTACAGGATGCAGAGTTCCTGAATATTCCTGCATTAGTGCCGCTCCAATGCCAGTGGAAGAGGCATCACTACGAAGGACAAAAGTCTTATCAATCGTCGGTAGTCTTAAGATAGGATGAGATGAGAACAAATTCTTAACCTGATCCAATGAAGATTGGCATTCTTGGGACCAACGCACCATATTAGGAGAACCTTTTTTCAATAACGTTGAAAGTGGTGCCATAATGGAGGACAGATTCTCAATGAATCTTCCATAGAATTGTATCAATCCCAAGAGACTACGCACTTGCTTTTTTGTCTTCGGAACCGAGATATTTAATATCTTTGAAATGTTTTGGTCCTCTGTCTTCAACAGACCATGACCAACTCGATGACCTAGGAAGGAAATTTCACTAAACCCAACAAAAGCTTTAGAGGGTTTAGCAGTCAATCTATGCTCACGTAGAGTAGATAGCAATTCCTTCAGACCCACATAGTGTTCTTCCCAAGTATCGCTGAAAAGACAGATGTCGTCTAAATATGCAATGACATCTGCACGATCTGATAGAATTCGTCGCATCATGCGCACGAAAGTCGCTGGGGCGTTCATAAGCCCGAAAGGCATAAAATTCCATTGAAACAGACCCCTAGGTGTCGAAAAAGCAGTGAGAGGTTTGGCGTGTTCCGTCAGTGGGACTTGCCAATAAACTTTCGACAAGTCTAGTTTAGTAAAGAATTTAGCTTTAGAAAGTCTAATAAGTAGATCATCTAATAACGGCATAGGTTCAGCATCGAACTTCGTAACTTGATTTAATTTGCGATAATCAACGCAAAGACGTATGTTATTGTCTTTCGTTCGAACAATAACTATCGACGAAGAATAAGCTGAAGTGGATGGTTCAATTATTTGTAGTTGAATCATTTCATCCAATTCTTTCTCGACTTGTGCTTGAAAATGAATAGGTATTGGGTATGGTCTTACTCTGATCGGATTACGATCAGTAAGTATGATGTCATGTTCTATGACATCTGTGTGTCCAGGAATGTCGGTAAGGACATCCTGATATGATTGTAACGTAGAGGATACTTGACGCTGTTCCTCAAAAGACAAGTTGGAAGAGACTGTAACGTCTCTCCACGATTCCGTTGAAGTAAGTGGAATCGCAGGAAGAGGTAAGTTCACGTCAGAAAAAATAGTTTCCTCATCCTGTATAACGGACAGGGATGAGATGTGACCATGTTGAACTGGAGAGTCGTCCGTCGCCTGGAAAATAGGCTGTAAATAGTCTGGACGTTCAATAAACTCTATTAGCATATTTATATGGAAGGTTTTATGCCTTCCATCCACATCGACAATATAGTCGACATCAGAAATTTTCGAGACTATAGTGTATGGACCCTTCCAAGAAATGAGAAGTCTATTCTCTCTTGAGGGCAGTAAGACATATGCTTTGTCTCCAGGACAAAGTTGACGTAGGCGTCTTTTCTTATTAGCAAATCGCCTAGCTTTTTCTTTCGCAAATTCGGAAGATGAAGTTGCTAACCTGCACGATTCGATAATCTTTTCTCTAAGAGCTATAACATATTCATATGACGATTGTGTATCATCGTCAATATTATCGGAAGTTATCAAATCGTGTAACAAGGACATTGGCCCGCGCGGTTGCGCGCCAAAGACAAGTTCGAAAGGAGAAAACCCCGTATGCTCGTTGGGAACCTCTCTATAGGCAAAGAGGACTGCAGGTAAAACCCTGTCCCAATCTTCAGGATGATCCTCCGTTATCTTGCCAAGTAAGTTCTTTAGTGTCCTGTTAAGACGTTCTACCAATCCATTGGACATTGGATGATAAATACTACTGAGAGACCTTTTAATGTCTAGCGTAGCCATTACCTGAGACATAACGTCCGAAATTAACTGAGTGCCGTGATCCGACAGTATTTCTCCGGGGAATCCCAGACGAGAAAATACGAGCCAAAGAGCATCAGCGATATCGACAGTTGATATGCTCTTCAGAGGAATAGCCTCTGGCCAACGCGTGCACATGTCCACGCAAGTGAGGATAAATTGGTGTCCTCTGGCTGACTTAATTTTGAACGGACCAATGATGTCTATAGCCATTTTCTGAAACGGCCGAATCGGAATATCTGCAGCCTGAATAGGAGCAGCATGTCTCGGACCCCTAGACTTGACCTCTTGACAAATTTTGCAAGATCGGCAATAAATTCGGATGTCTTTATTCACGAATGGCCAAAAGAATGACGCAAGGACTCTAGTTTTAGTTCTGGAAAAACCCATGTGTCCCGCACACTGAGAATCGTGTGCATGCCGAAGAATTAAGGCTCTCATACACTTAGGCACAAGAATTTGCGATTGCATAGACTTGTCCGAGTGTTGTACCATTCGTACCAATATACCATTCTTCATAGTGATATACGATTTGTGATTCGTATTTTGATTGGGATCCCCTTTCTTTGCAAGAAGGAAGTATTTCTTCAAAGAAGGATCCTCTTCTTGACGTTTAACAAACGAGTCATGGGAAATCACCAAGTGCTCGTCTTGGCTATCAACTTCATTACTACTATCAGATGAAGTTGGGGGATTAAGAGCTTGAGCTCTTGTCACCACTGCATTGACCGTTTGAATGTTTTTTTCTTCCCAACTAGAAATTTGTTGCGGGGTGCATTCCTTAACCCCATGAATACGACCGATTATAAGATCCGCAATAGGATTAGGAAGAAGACATGCATGGACATCTCCTGTGAAGAAAGGAGTGTCAATCCTAATAATAGCAGTAGGATAGCTTTCCATAGTACCACCAAATGTAACACATTTGATTGTTTTTCCAGTGGCACAGCAAGGATCTATCAGAGACTCCTTAACCCCGACGGTAGTACATCCCGAATCGAAAAGTACTGAGACTAGCCTATTATTTATTAGACCTTTATGTAAGATGAGAGATCCTCTCCCATCATGCGCAACTGTAGCAGGTAGAGCAGGAAGAGGGTGACCACAACTTAGCGTAGATACAGTTGATGAGTCAAACAATGTTAAGCATTGGGGGCATTCAGTTGCTCTCCCAAAATCGAAAGCACAACCAGTGATAGCCCTAGAGTTACCACTATCATTTACTGTATTACAGGCTCCATCAAACTCTTGTTGCGCAGAGTTTGCCTGTTGGTAAGGTCTTTTCTTGTTAAACCTAGGTCTACCTCGATTATCATTTCCCCTGTAATTATTTTGACTATCATTTCCCCTGTAATTATTTCGACTATCATTTCCCCTGTAATTGTGATCATATTGTCTATTGTACTCATCATTCCGGTTTGAATCCCGGTTTCTAAATTCACCATCGTCATAATCTTGACGTCGAGAATGATTACCTCGAAAATTTGAATAGTTATTATTTGGATAGCCTTTACGAAAGTGTCTCAAATTATTACCACTAAAATTACGAGAACTACCATCTTGTCTCCACTGCATAGACGAAGAACCATCATGTGTTGGATTACTCCGCTTCTGAGTGTAATTTTGATTACTTCCCCTATTCCAATTTTGTTGAGCACCCTGAAATTTTTTTCTGAAATTAGGGCCATATGGTGTTGCCGAAGCAGCTGGCAACCCTTCTTTCACTTTAGAATTGCTAACTGTAGCATGGGGATGTGCTGTGGCATACTGACAACAGTATTCCTCCATTTCTTTTAAGTTTTTAGGCTTACGCTCATGAAGGAATGCAAGAAAAGAATCATTAACAGATGACAAAACCTTATCTCGCAATAATAAGTCCATTAGACCTTCATATGTTTTCTCAATCTGAGACAACTCAACCCATCGTGTAAATGTACGACGTATCTTTGTAACAAAATCAGAGAAATCTACTCCATTTTCTGGCAACATTGTCCTAAAACGAAGACGATAGTCTTCTTGTTTTAATTGGTATTTTTTTAGCAATGCTGCCCTGACAACATCATAATTAGTCCTCTCATGTTCGTCTATTGTCATAAGAGTAGTCACTGTGTCACATGTAAAAAATGGCATCAGTTGTTCAACATATTTTTCCTTTTTTATGTTATGCGTATCGCACAAAAATTGGAATCTATCTAGATAATCTGCTACGTCATCCTTTAAAGGATTGAAATGAGGCAATTTAATCCTACTAACAAACTCCTTTGTCGTACTCGAAGTTGTTTGCTGAGCACCCGTACTCGCCAATTTCAATTTCTCTAACTCCAAAATTGCGAGTTTTTCATCAAGTTCCATCTTCTGTTTTCTTTCCTCATGTTCCATTTTTCTAATTTCAGCCTCAGCAGCAGCTTGAAGTTTTTTTTCCTCTGCAGCAGCTTGAGCTTGAATTTTTTTGTCTTCCATTTCCATCTGGAATTTTCTTTCATCAGCTGCAGCTTGAGCTTTCCTCTCCTCAGCAGCAGCTTGAGCTTTTCTCTCCTCAGCCTCTCTTTGATACCTTCTTTCTTCAAGTTCTAATCTTCTATTCTCAGCTTCTAGCTTCTTTAGTTCAGCTTCTGCTTTCAATTTAATTTCCTCTTTTTGTTTCTTTTCTTCTGACTTTAATGCAATGGCGAATTGAGCAGATGAATATTCTTCCAATTCTTTACCAGACTTACCAAGGGTCAACCCTTGCTGGATGAAGAAATCCAATGTAGACATTCTGTCTAATGAGATCAGAAACCTGAAAAAAATTAAATAAATTACCTTATCCCACTTCAATGGGAGACAAGTCTGAAATGCTAGACTTGTATACTCACTTCACTTTATTTTACTGTCTTAGTCTTAGACAAAGACTTTGTATGTTCCTCTTGTTTATAATGTACCCAAAAAATCACTTGAGTACCTGTGGGAAAAAAAAATTCCCTTATATCCCACTCACTATGGGCACAAGTCTTTTTTATAAAGAACTTGAATATGTATCTCACCTTGTCTCAATCTTTGTAGATAACAAGTCTTTTATCAAAGAACTTGTATAAATATCTTACATAATATTTTATTAAGAAACTCTATATGAAGAGTCTACCTTATCAATAATATCAAAACATGACCAAGTATGTGTATGTAGACTGTGCATGACAGTAATGTAGTACAACCAAAAAAAAAAAAATACAAAGACAAAAATACAAAACAATACAAATGGCAACACTGTTTTAACCAAAAATGTGTAGAGAAATACACAAGAAAGGAGAGACCTACAGAATACAAACAAAACAAATCGACAATCAAAACTGAAAAACAGACAAAATATTACAAAAACAACGTTAAGTACAATTACATCACAGCTAACATCAATAGCGACCAATTGTCACTAGCAAATTTCCAAATTAAGAAAATTTGCACCTACAGACCGCTTACAGTAAGCCTCGATCAAGTGGCATATTTACCGTAAGACCCACCAACCGAAAAACCCGCAGAAAAATACACCAAAAACAGTAGAAGTGACATAAACATATAGCACATTGGCCACCAGAAATGTAACTGTCTTTTTTTCTTGTTGAGGTGATCACTGGCCCAAGACAGTATACATGTTGTTAGATGTGTAGTGCGAGCGTATGATGAATTGAGTGTGGGTGCGAATGAAGACGCGAATGTGTTTAGGCTCGTATAGATGTAGATCCTGCAACCCATACTCTCACATGCAGTAATCAAGGATGCTTTGACACTGCAGGCATGTTTCAAGACATTTATTGACGGGAACACACATAATATCAACAGGAACAGTCAGTGTAACAAGGTCATGCTGACCTGACATCGATAGGTATACATTTGGCATTCAAAAAGGTAAACATCAGAATAGACGTGCATGGTCAATAGCAAAGTTCTTCAGTAATGACAGTTCGTAGCGTCGCCCTTGGCGTCTCTGACTAAACGCGTCAGATGCCTTAGTTACCTTGACACACAGGTGCAACTTGGCACTCCCTGCCAATTGCACATAACAGGCTGTAGTATAATAGCCGGAAGCACAGGCCTCGTCCTAACGTCGGCCGTGTACTTCTGTTAAATAGGTTATCATCAACCCTGCAGTAATACTTATTGTAGATAGAAGTTCCGCCAATCTGCGGCTCCCACAATATATCTTCGTCACTGGATTTCTGGACAATATAAGACTAACAGTCTTGGATGGCTACCTCGAGCACAAATATATAAGTTCTGAAATGGCGGATCCGTGAACTGCTGTTCACCCTAGGTAATCCTTTACATGTTCTGCCACCGAAAAGCGTAATAATGCATAAAGGTCGGTATTACCTGGTAAATGAATCCTCAGAACTACACAAGGAATTCTGTCGTCATCCCGACGCACAGAGATTCACTGGGGAAAACTGCCATAGCAGTTACTTCGAAGATTCTCCCCGAAAAACAATGGACTCTTGGTCCCTTCAGAAAAACAGGACCTCCCGGCTTCCCGGAAGTATATCTCACTCCCGCTTAAAAAACCTTCCCATAGGCCTACGCCCGAACTGACAACCTCTGACCCTAAAGGTCAAACACAATGAATGAATAAACAAGGGAAGACAACCCCTAATCAACCTGACATCGCAGGTAAAGACACAATTATACTTATGATACAAACATAAGCAAATAACTTGACAGATGACTCCGTCGAAAATGACAGCAACAATCCCCGACTTCTGACAGTCGTATTCAAGTGTAGCATCCAGAATTTACGCTGCTTCAGAATCGGCACTCTACCATAGAGCCAGCCGATAGAACTATCATCATTTATCAATTGTTACATTTTTAGCAACCAGATGTTTTCCAATACTGGAAGTATTTTCCTCTTTTAACTATGAACCCCAAGATCACGTTTTCTACATCAACTTTTGGCGGTGACATTTATTCATCCAGGAAATACACACACCAGATTCGCCGTTCGCCTCGCTAGTCGTTATTTTTTTTTAGAGGATGGACTGGGATCAATTTGAGAAATGAAACCTGACATTTTATATAGTCAGGACAAATTGTAATTCCAAGGGATATCACCAAGAGTAGGTAAGCGTGATTGAGTGGCCACTGTATGACAGAGAGAGTGAATAATTTTTCTTTGTTACAGGGACTTTACCAAAATTGGATTTGCTTAAACTTGTTAACTTTACTGGGTAGCAGATAGAAGGTACTTGTTTCTTTACTGTCTATTCTGTAACATAGTGCTAACCTTTGACTTTTGGGTTATTAACTTTTTGGGTTCTTTTCTCCATAGGGGGAGGGCACATTTATTCTGTTATTTTCATATGTATGTAAATCTGATCTTTCTTTAGATGTTTGATGTTGTCAAGTTTAAATGATAATAAACAACAAAAGAAACTTAACTTTGTGTGTTGGTCAGACCCATACCCAATTAACCGTAGTTTTTCACGTTTGTGTGTCTTGTTGTCACATAGCTGTCTGTGTGTGTACTTAAACCTATATTTATATGTATGAGGAGAGCAAGGTTGTCTTGTACTAAATTATAGTGATATAGATAGGCTGGAATGGAGAAACTTACTCATTCCAGAGACATATCTTCTCCTTAAGCTATTCACCCTTGAAATATATTTCTCACATTTTTTTCTCACGTACTTATCAACATCCACTCTACTCAGACGGGACAAAAATAACTTACAACCTATCTGTACGACATACATGATTGACGTTGCAGTCTGCTCCTGACCTATTTTTCACAGATTTCAAACTGTTTCTAAATCTCCTGCATATTTGTATGTAGTCAATTTTCTACTTCTTCTTCTTCCTCGTTCGTCCTGAAAAGGACGTTGGTTGCGTTGTGTCTGTTTACACTGGAGCTGCGATATCTGCGCCTTTCAGCCGACACATCCGACTTCAGCACGGCATTTTTTGGGACCGGGTTTGCCTCCCCTCTTCGATCCCTACTCACTCAGCCAGACTGCAGTGATGCAGCCTCTTTCCAGGACCACCACGTGGAGGTGGAGTAGGGTCTTGGTCAGCTCTCGTTCGCTGACCATGATGCAAGCAGTCAAGCTATGGGTCGCTGACTACATTCTCTATTGCTGCATCTTTGGGTAGTCAATTTGATTATGAACATTGTTCCCCAGACTTTCCCACGTCCAAAGGGGTCTAGGATGCTGGTTAAACCAGGTGTATCCTACTATCATATCATGCGTTCTTGTCCACTCTATCAGTCTGTCACCTCTCTCATTTCTTTCTCCCAGGCCATAACCACCAGTCACGTCATCAACTTTTTCATTCTCAACCTTTGCATTGAAGTCTCCAAGTATAACAGTTGTCTCATGAAATTTACACTGAGTCACTGCCATATCAAGTTCATTGTAAAATGTATCTATTTCTTCTTCTTTACTATCTGCTGTTGGGGCATATATTTGAAAACAATTGATATCAATTGGTCTGTTTCTCAGCTTAACTAACAGGACTCGATCTGATACTGCCCAAAATCCCTTTACTGTTCTTGCCCTTTCTGCGTCTAATATTATGCCTACTTCTCTTTCATGTTTATTTCCTCCAGAATAAATTGTTTTGTAATTGTCAGAATACATTTCACCTGTTCCGGTATATCGCATTTCACATAGCCCTAATACATTTACATTGATTCTTTCCATTTCCATCTGGATGTTATCTAATTTTCCTGTCTGCATTGGTGTCCTGACATTCCAAGCTCCTATGTTTAAGTTATCTTTAATTCTAATTTTGCTGACAGTAGCTTGATGACGATCGAGAATCACCTGTATCACGTGATGCTCTCTACCAGACAAGTTGATTCCTCTGGAAACCCCCTTAACGTCGTTGTCTTTTCTAGAAAGTTGTTTTGATTCATGATTTTACAAGGGGTAATACGACGGCAGTTTCCCGTTGCTTGCCGTCAGTTTGTGTACGGTTGTCTCCGCTAGCTTATGAATAAAACAAAGTCAAACCCACATGGCAGTGGGGAGGGAAGATGTTAAAGCGCCTCCATCTCGCTGGTTGTCACATCATAACGCTTCAGAGGTGATTTGATACAGACAGCTGTCCCTCGCAACTATCCCACCTCGCCCTCAGTTACAACCACCTGTTTTGGTTCACGGCTGATTATTTAGTATTCACGGCTAATCTCTTTATCTAGAGGCCATTCAACCATTCACCACCCGGTCGACGCTCCTGGTAGGTGGACAGGTTCCTTCCACAGGGTTGAAGGGTATGAGTGCTAATTTTTCGTGTTGCGCGTCGGTAGTACACAAGACGAATGCATCCTCTCATACATCCATCCCTGCTAGTCTTACGTTTGATGCCAAATTCCAGCAATCCTATTTCAGTGTTATTCTCTAATATGCGACTATTAATTGTCCTCATTACCTCTGCCGTATCCATATCCAATACAAACTACGGGTGCTCTTGAAGCTATCTGTCAGCTCTTTCATAGCTGTGTACCTATGCATGACCAGGACAGTAGATTCATATCAGTTCATGAAGATTCGAGGCTTCTAAGGAGGTTTTTCATTCATGCCTTAGCCATCCATTTTTGATCTTCCGAAGCACGGACAGAGTCTGATACAATGTCCTTCTTAACGAAGTTTCAGACAGCCACCTTAGGGCTGCAGAGGCTGCCTCTACCTCCATTCTCATGCTGGAAGTTGTTATCATGTAAGCCCCACTATGATCAGCGACGTTTCTGTCCTTTACTATAGCAGAGAAGCACAGTCCATATTTCAGACCCACCAGTGTACACAAAGGCATCATCATCATCCCCGGCATGATCATTTATCGGTTGATTAATTTCCAGCTCTGTCATTGCCCCAAGTTCTGCACTCTCTGCCAAGGCTGGTGATGACTTGCGGGTAGTTGTTCCCGTTTTCACCTGCCTTACTCTACTCGTTCCAATTGAATATATTTTCAATTGTAGTCACCCGTCTAATTTTTGCCTCTGCCTGTGCCATCCATGACATCCCCCTCTTATTTCTTGCTTCCTTGATGTCAGCTCTGTTCTTATGCAGGGGATGACTTTTGTCTGTTTACTCGCATATAAGCTTTTGCTTCGGCCATCGCATATCTGGATCTAATTGACAGCAATCCAAGCGTGTACCTCATTGTCACAATGGGGGTATCACGCGTACAGCCCAAGATTATACACATCGCGTCATTTGGAATGCGTTCTAGTCGTTCACATTGAGTTACTGACAGCGTTAGTAAACCCAGTCCGCATCGTCACTTTGGAAATTTTCGTCTCAGTGGGCAGGGATTTTCGTTATCTCTTGTAAAGTCTGTTTATTGGCCATTTAAAAATTTGTATTCTCTGGATCTTAAAACAAAAAATATAAAACTTAATAGTTTTAAGTATTACTATTAATACGTATAGATGTTTACAACATAAAAACATAAAACGTAATAGTAAAATGACAGTTATTTCTCCTTGTTTGACGTTTATGTCATGTATTATCCAACAACTACTTCTTTTTCTTCTTCCTCGTTCGCCCTCAGACTTCCACATTAATGACTCTAATAAAGGCAGTAGTCAGCTCAAGGTTCCTGACATCTCGTTCGCCCTCAGACTTCCACATTAATGACTCTAATAAAGGCAGTAGTCAGCTCAACGTTCCTGACATC